>JBBPBO010000004.1:53504097-53646989 GCA_037974295.1 Cicer cuneatum | reverse complement strand
AATTTAAATTTGAGACAAATTATTTTTCTGGATTTTCAATTATGTTCATCAATTACCAATTATGATCAATTATAATTAAAATATTACAATAGATATTACGCGTGAATGATTTATTTATTTATTTTAATCAGTTGTATATAGTATTTATAAGAAAATATTCTTTATGTATACTTGTGATAATTCTTTCCATTCTAACACATATACGCTTAATTATTATTTAGTATTAGACCATTAACATTTATTTACTTTTTATTTTATGTAGATGTTTATAATAATTCGTTAAATAAATAGCACATTTCGATTTGAGTTTTCACATTCTTTTATTTATTTAAATATTATACATCTTTACAACTAGATTTATACATTTCTCATTTTATGTTATGTGTAATTAGTTCAATAGTGTGGAAATGAAATAAACGATTCGTTTATATATCTAACTCGGACAATACCGAAACAATAAACTAGAATTTTAAGTTTCAAGGTCTTGTCGAAGTCTATTATTTTATATTACTTTTTCTATAAAAAAATTGTTTTTTCTCTTTTCTAACATAAAATATTTAATAAAAATTTAATTTATATAAACTATCATAATATAAATAGTTGTAATGTTAGACAGTGTAGAAAATTTTAGAACACAATTTGTATTTTAGGATTTTATTTTAAAAAATTTTAAAAAAGTTTTCCTGTATTCAAATATATTTTTAAAATTCAAAATTTGTGTTATGATTTTTTTTTAAGTTTTCTAAAATATAATTGTATTTTGAAAAACAAATTTTTTAAAAAAGTCAAACTTCATTAACATTTATCTATTGAATTTTTTTTAAAATTTATTTGAAACACAAACGTGTATCTCGTAACATAAAATTCAAATTTGTTTTCTAAAAAGTGTAAAATTGAATTTTAATTAAAATATAGAAGCAGAAGTATATGGTGAAATTTTCTTAAATTGATTTTAGCTTGTATAAGGGCATCCATCCTAGGATTAGGAATAAGATAAGCAGGTGGGGCAACATATATTTAAAAAATAGTCAATATTCAAAGAGGTTCACCAAACCCCATTAGTTCGTGTCAAAAAAATCAAACCCCTATATATATAGTGGCTTTGGTATTCGGTATTGATAGCCAATTCATGACCATTCAAAAAATATGAAATATCCAAACTATTATTTGAGCTTCTTGTTGACTTTATGCCTATCATGTCCTCATTCTCTCTTGCTTGCTCAAAATTTTCCTTACAAAGCTGTGAATCTTGGAAACTGGCTTGTGGCTGAGGGATGGATGGAACCTTCTCTTTTTGAAGGAATTATCAACAAAGATCTCTTGGTATGACTCTATGTTAATCATTTAACAATGATAGTTATAATGTTAATGCAATTTTATTTATGATTCCATTGAACACACATATATAGAAACACAAGCACTCTGTTTTAGTAAAAAAATAATTATTGGCAATTAATATTATAATTTTTTTTAAGTTTACTGCTATTTTTGTTTCTAAATATTAATAACATGTTTGAGATTTTTGTATGAAAACCAAGAAAATAATAATATTTTTTGTTTGTTTTAATTAAATAATTATAATTTTTTTCATTGTTCCACTTATCCTCCCTTCAATACATTGTTGAGTATAATTGACCAAAATTATCTTTCCGAAAAAATAATTCAACCTAAAAATCGTTACGGTAATTCATCCGACTAAATTTAAAAGTAAAATTACCTATACATCCACTCAACCATTATTTTAAGAGGAAAAATTACACTCACTTCCCTCACGATGTTTCAAATCGTTAAGGAAATTTATAACTTGTTTGATATGCTTTACATCCCCTATTTATCAATCTATTTTTTTTACTGCCTTGTCTTCTCAAACATTTTGTCCTCATCACTTTGTCTCTTACATATATCACACCCTTGCGGCCTTGCTTTTAACAATTGTGATATTATATTCATTTTAGAACCATTCTATATGCGATTTAAACTTTATTTTTTTTATTATTAAATTACATTCTCACCCACACAAAAATATTATATCCTGAAGTTCCCCCTTCTTTTGCTATGCTCTCATCCATGATTTCGGTTACACACTACTCTTTGATTAATCTTAAATATATTAATTAGTTATATACATTGGTAAAGTTAATTATCTTAATTAATTATACATTTGAGTATATAAATCTGATTTACCATTTAATAATTAACAAAAGCCTCGTAGCATCTTGTTTTATTGCATTTGTTTTCACGCTAGGTACAAATTAGAGGCCAAGAGTTTATTTTTATCCTTCCTCTCAAGATATAATAATAATTTGTTTATGTGATTTTACTTTTGCCTTAAGGGTGTGTAAGCAAATTTTTATTAAATAGCGGTTGGGGTTGTTTTCCTGTTCAGAGTTTGTGATTTCGGTTATTACAAATGTTGTGTTTGTATTTTTTTATTTATTAATTCGACCTAGTTAAAGATTAAAATTGACTCATTAATTTATTACTCAAACTAAATGACTAAAATATAAAGAGCTCTACTTTGTAATATTGCTATTAATGATAATTTATTTATAATTTTCATTGATAAGTTTAATTATTGACAATTTGTTACATAATATAAATTTTATTTTTTTGGGTTCCAATTATATAATGTAAAATTACTTAAAAGAAAAAGTAAAATTACTTACTATAACTTTGGAGCTTTTAATGTTGTAAGAAGCTAACAATGTTTAATTTTGATGCATAATTGAATTATTCGTAGTTACAGTACTAATTGATATTCTTAATTAAGTAGCTAACTATAGTCATTCGCTTTCTTAATATTCATATTCATGTCTAATTGAGTTAATCTTTTTATGCTCTAGTTGAGTTTTTAATTTAATGGCCTTAATGTAAGTATTTAATAGAAGTATTAACTTGGAGGAGAAGTTGAGTAAACTGAAACAGCTAAATAATTGAACTAAAAACATATAAAAAGGGCTAAGTAATATTAGAGTCATCTAGATGTAGTACTCCCCCACAAGCTGGAATGTGGATATCTAATAGTCCAATCTTGAAAACCAGCCAAGCAAATAAAGAATTATGCAGTGGTTAAGTAAAAATATCTCCAATTTGAGAAGTGGAAGGTACAGAAAAGAGCTTGACAAGTCCAAGTTTGATCTTCTCTCTAAGTGTCAGTTGATTTCAATGTGTTTTGTTCTTTCGTGAAAGGTAGGGTTGTGTGCCAAGTAAATGGCTCATTTATTGTCACAAAATATGGAAGCGGGTTTTGAAAGTGTGATACCAAGGTCTTTGAGCAAAAAATACAGCCACTGCAACTCACATGTTAGGCTAGCTAATGCTCTATATTCAGCTTGAGAACTCAATCTGGACACTATTGGTTGCTTCTTCGACTTCCAAGAGATGAGGGAATGTCCTAAGAAGACACAAAACCTTTAACTGATCTACGGGTGATGGGGCAAGTAGCCCAGTCAAAATCTGCAAAACCAGAAAAATGGACTTTAGAAGAAGTAGAATAAAACAATCCTTTCGCAAGAGAGTCTTTTAAATAATGCAGAACTTTAAAAGATGCTTTATAATGAATTTGATTAGGCTTAGACACATGTTGGCTAAATTGTTGAACAACAAATGATATGTCATACCTAGTAGTAGTAAGATAAATAAGTCTTCCTATTAATCTTCTATATAATGACCCATCCTCAAAAGAAGGAGAGACCGTAGTATAAAGATTCAATAAATGATCATATGGAGTGGATGCTGGTTTACTAGCTAGAGTTCTAGTATCGCTGCAACCAAGAAAGGACCATGTTGTTGCACCTAATCCATTGATCATGTAGAAGATTTATTGATGTAGTTTGAGGAAATAAACCATCGACAAACTTCAATTTGTTCCTGGAGATCAAAGCCACTTTGATTGCGTGCGACCAAGAAGAGTAATTTTTGTTATCCAACAATGGGGTTACAAGCACCAAAGAAGGGTTTTCATTAGGGTGCAAATAATAGGGATTAGATGCATTTGTTGCAAAATCATAATAGAGAGTTATGTCATTAGCCATGTAGATGCGATGAACTGAGAAGAAATTTCAGAAGTGGAAGAAAGGAACCAGGCTCTGATACCATATTAACATGGAGAAGAAATTGAGTAAATTAAATAATACTTCATCTTTATTCAATCAATAATTTGAAAGATAAAGAACCCTTTTTTATACAAACATCTGAAAACTAAAACAAACTCAACTAGACTCTAACAAAATTCCTAATATAGGATAACTAACTCCCAAATAACAAGGACAATTAATCAAAACTGAAACTGCTAAATAACTGAACTAAAAACATATAAAAATGACTAAGTAATATTAGTCATCTAGATGTAATAAGAATCTTTATTTTGAGACTTGTTAATGATGATGTTAGCTTTATTTTGGCCTTTGGAATTGTTTAATGTTGGTGAATTTATTTTAAGATTTTTTTATGCTAGTGGTGATTTTGTCTTGATTTTTGGCTTTATTGATTGATGATGGTGCCTTTTTAATGTTTGTAAAATGGTAAAATAAGAAAAAGTTTTTTGGCGGGGGGCAGCCTGCAAGCCATGGGGCGGGATGGTTTTGACTCGGACACATAAATTAACATACCCTGATTTTTGACGAGCTAATCACAGGAATGACTAAACGAGGTAGGCTGACCGATTTTGCCATCCTAAAGTGCAAGTTTAAAAATAAATAAGGGAGGCGATTGTTTGATTAAAAATTAGAGGGGATGTGTGTGTTATTTGAATAAACCTAAAGGGAGATGAATGTAATTTCCCCTTAATTCAATGGTTTTGTTTTTATATAGAAAATAAGTTATAATTACTAAAATATCATTTATCTTTACTATATATAATGGTAATACAAAATTTTGTTGCGATTTTTTCTTTTCAATTTTATCCTCCATTTATTTTAAATTGGATTCTTAAATAATTAATTCTCTAATTGAAATTTTCAAATATCTATATCTATATATAAAAGGATATTATTAAGTTCTTGTGTAACTTTCTTCTTCCACTTTTATCTTTTAAATTAGGGCTAGTTACATTTAAAATGGAATAAAGGAGCACTAGTTACATTTACAACCCAAAGAGAAATGATGATATAATGTATTTTCAGTTAACATAAAGTTTTGATATTTGGTCATTTTAGGATGGAACTCAAGTACAACTCCAGTCCACAAAGTTTCAGACATATCTTAGTGCTGAAGGTGGGGGAGGAAATGTTATTGTAGCCAACCGTAGTTCAGCTTCTGGTTGGGAAACATTCAGGGTAAATAATGTGTATATAAATCTTACTTAAAAATCTTAGGCCTGTTATTTTTTCTTTCTTTTTTTGGTTACATTAGGCCTGTTTGTTATAAGTTATAAAAAAAACTGATTTGGATATTTAATTATGTTTTATAGATAATTTTTTTTTAAAAAATAATCATCTTTTTAAAATTAATTTTTTACGAAAAATTATTGACAACAAAATAGTTTTTAGGTTATTTTTTCATCAAACTTCAAAATTTTAAAATATTTGTATGTAATAGATAAAAACTCCATCTTTTGAAAACAGTGGGCCATAATGACCCCTAGTAGTAAGTTCTAATTATTTGCTCATTTGCAGCTATGGAGGGTCAATGACTCATCATTCAATTTTAGAGTGTTTAACAAGGATTTTGTGGGGATAGATAATCAAGGAGGAGGAAACAAAATTGTAGCAATTGCAAATTCACCTAGCAACCAAGAAACATTTCAGATAATAAGGAACAATGAAGATCCACTCAAAATTCGAATCAAAGCATCTAATGGTCTATTTTTGCAGGTATCATCATCAAGCTATTCTTATTTGATATTTTTAATCAATTTTTTTAAAGTACAAATTAGAATGCAAAAACATTATATGGTATAATTGATATCTCAACTATAATGATATTTTAAAATTATTGCATATCATTTGTAGTATCATAATAAATTTATTAAATAAAAAATAAAAAGTTTGAGAGACTAGACAAAAAAAAAAAAATAAAAAAAAATAGAAGATTTATCATTAATTCTAAACAAATCTTTAAAAACCAATATATATTTTTTGGTGAATATTCCACTACTCTTGAGTTTATTTTGAATATAATACTTAATATTCAAGGTTACATTATTTTTTATATTTAGTTATTTTAAATTTAAATTTAGGAAAACAAAGAATTTACCTTTATTTCAAAATTGAGACCTTAAAATAATATTAAAAAATTGAATTAACAACAAAAGATGAAAAAAAAAATAAGAATAAAGAAAATTACTTAAAAAAAGGGAAGAAAAATGAAATTGGTCTCAAAATTAATTAGACGAATTTCATTTATTTTTGTATCTAATATTTTCTTTCGTTGATCCATTCTTTTTTACGGTGAGAGCTTTATGTTTAATAATAACTTAATAGAAATGTGAATCCTTTGACTATATATATGTTCAGGTTAAAACAGAGACATTAGTGACAGCAGATTATCAAGGCACAAGCTGGGAAGAAAGTGACCCATCAGTCTTTCATATGACTATTGTAAGAACTTTACAAGGACAGTATCAGCTTACCAATGGTTATGGCCCAGATAAAGCTCCTCAAGTCTTAAGGGTGAGAAATCTAATAAACTTTTCATGAGAAATTATGACTTGTTATAATTCATCGTTGATTCCTAAATCACAAAATTTTATTTCTTCCGTAATAAAATATAAGCAAAAGTTAAAATCAACAAAAATTGATATATATAATTTAAATTTAGATAAAATATATCAATTTTTGTTGACTCATTTTTTCCACGGAATAATACTTCCTATTCTCAAATTTGACCTCTATTCTTGCAAATTCCCAAAAATCCAAGTTTGAAGTTGATGCTTTAGAGTTCCAGACAACCCTCCCACGCCTCCGGATTATGTTCTGACAAATTTAATTTTGAGTTTGCTGGTAAAAAAACACAATTTTAAATTCGTCGAAAGTTTGATTTTTTAGAACACATACATAATAGTTGTCAATTTTGACCGGAGCTCCAACAAAGTCTATTTCTACTCAATTGACAAACTAGAATTATGTTTTTTGGATCAAGTGATATTAGTATTATATTGAAGGTGAAATCTTTTTTTTATCATTTCACTTTCTAACTCTTATAACTCTATTTCATCGTTTTGAAAACGTGTTCTCTCACATTCTCACTTTTTTTTTTCTATTTGTTAGAGTTAAGGGTAATTTAGGTACTTCACATAATTTGTAAGAGTAGAGTACAAAATTGAGGGGTAAGATAAGAGGTAGACTTTTTCATAAATCATCATCTTATAAAACTTTGTTGGCCTTGTAGGATCATTGGAGTTCATACATAACTGAAGATGATTTCAAGTTCATGTCACAAAATGGGTTAAATGCAGTGAGAATACCAATTGGATGGTGGATGGCCCAAGATCCAAACCCACCTAAGCCTTTTGTTGGAGGATCATCGGCAGCACTTGACAATGCTTTCACATGGGCACAGTAAGTCTTCACTAGAAGAAAAAAATTGAGATTTCACTATTTTCGAAATTAGTTATTCTACTTTAAAATATTTTAATTTTAGTTTTTTTCCAGATTTTTAAACTAAAAAATATGATAAATTATATTTTAAATGAAATAACATACGATATGATAATGTTAAATAATTAACATTTATAATAATGTAAGAAAATTATGTAAAAATTACATTTCAACTTCATAAATTATTTGTTTTTATAATTTAATAATTAATAACATGTAATTAATTAATATTATGGATAATTTGACATCATTAGATTATATGCTATATCATTTAAAATATATTATATCACTATTTTTGTGTCAAACAATTTTAAGAAGGGCTTAAACTAGAGAATTTTAAAATTGAAGAATCAATTATATTTTATTTAATTTGTAACTACTAACAATGGTAATTTAGAAAGGAAAAAATGTTTTTTTAGAGAATCACAAAGTGTTACATAGTGATCAATTTTATTTTTATCTTTTATTTAATAGTACATGTACCCTGTTTGTGCAACTTTCAATTTATTTTCATTAATGTTTTTTGATTACCAATCAAGTATATATCTTTGTTACTTACAGAAATCATAATATGAAAGTGATTATAGACTTGCATGCTGTTGAAGGTTCTCAAAATGGTAATGATCATAGTGGGACAAGAGATGGATATGTAGAATGGGGTGATTCATTCATACCTCAAACAGTCTCTGTCATAGACTTCTTAGCAAAAAGGTTTTGTCTCTAGATATCTATCTCATGAGTTTTTATTTCTTTAGTATATGATGTTATAGCCCAAGTAATTGATTTCTTTATATATATTTTTTGTTTATAAAAAAAACGTTAGTAAATTAGTTGGTATATTAATTTACAAGATTTCAACATTGTACCTCATTGACAACTATAATAATTGAAAATACTTCTTTGCAATGAAATGTTAGCTCGTGGGCGAAATATCTTTTTAGTAGTATTAAAAATAAAAAATTATTAAAGTTTATGGAATACGATAAATCATATAGAAAAATTATGGTATAATTTTAAAATCTATAAATTTATATGTAGATAATCTCAATCAATTACTGCTTAAAACTCTTTTAGTGTTCATTAACTTACCATGAGTTATATGACTAATCTTTTTATACATAAATTGGATATTTTGTTGACTAGATATGGGAATAGACCAAGTTTAGGAGGAATTGAGCTGATGAATGAGCCACAAGGTGTCAATCTTGATAGTCTTAAGAAATATTACAAGGAAGCTTATGATGTTGTGAGGAAATACAATCCAAATGCTTATGTGATTATGTCAAATCCATTGGATGCAGATTCCAAAGTTCTTCTCTCATTTGTTCGTGGATTTGACAAAATAGTCCTTGATGTGCATTACTACAATCTTTTTTCAGACAAATTTAATAACATGAGTGTTCAACAAAATATTGACTACATAAGAAGTGAAAGAGCCCCAGATCTTAGTGGTGTGTCTTCAACAAATGCTCTTAGTTTTGTAGGTAAATATCAAATCCTAGACAATGTTATTGGCCTATATATTTTATGGAACATTCATTCATTTTATTTCATGATTAAAAAGAAACAAGTTATTTATAGCTTTTCAACTGAGAGATATGGTCATTTAACTAATTTTTTCCTTGTTGATAAAATGCAATGTTTGTTCTTTTTATATATTTTTTAATCTTACTCTTTCCTGAATGAAATATAAAAATATCTAAAAATTTAATGTTTTTTATCTAAATTTTATATAAGATGCATGAAATCTCTAATTTGTATTTTGCACTATCATATTTGTCAAATATATAACCTTAGAACAAACTATATGTTATATATGTCCTTATTGTAGCCCATGTGGATGCATTTTGAAGACGATAAATCGTTTTAAAAGTGCAAATAATAAAAGTATATTTACATTTCAACATCTTGACACATTGTAAAGAGATTTTCTTATTATTTGTTTCAAATAATCTAACAACAAAATTCACGCATATTAAATGCAAAAAACATGGTTATTATAGGTTTTAATTTACGCCCCAACATATCAACTGTTTTATAGTCTTTTACTATTTGAATTGTAGTTACGAGAAATACGATTTTACATATATAATATTACATTATGACAAGAACATAAAATATGATTCGAAATATGTGTGAAATGTCTTTAACTATTCATGAATATCACGTATAATTATTAAACATAATTTTCCTTGGAGGTCATATATTTTACATTTGGGATAACTACATGTTTTTTTTTCTCTCTCTTTGTAGGGGAATGGACTGGTGAGTGGAGCATACAAGGTGCATCCATGCAAGACTACCAAAGATATGCCCAAGCACAATTGAATGTGTACTCTCGTGCAACATTTGGATGGGCTTATTGGGCCTACAAATGTAGGTATAACCATTGGAGCCTCAAGTGGATGATTGAGAATGGGTACATAAAGCTCTAGATGTAGGCAGTTACTTTCCTCACCACTAAATTACAATAAATGTATACTTTCTGTTAGGAAATATGATATCAATGGAAAAGAGAGAAAATATATGAAAATTGAATTGACAAAATGAGAAAATATAAAATGAGGAAGTGAATACAAATGAGCTACAAATATGGCTTATATACTAGCTAACTAGTGATCTTAACTACTTATAACTAATTAGTGATCCTAATAACCCATATTAACTAACTAGTGATCTTAACTACTTATATTTCGAATACTTTTAAATGTATGTACAATAATGTACCCAAAAAATCATTAATTTTTTGTCATTTGAACGTGTACATTTAAACAATTGATGTTATTTGAAAGTGTACTTTCGAAAGTGTGGTGTTTATTTTATTTATAATCATTATAATAAATTTTGATTTCTTAATTGATCAAGCAACTTCTAAATCAAATCTCTCAACGGTTATTTATACAAAAAGAAGCCCATAGTTTAATAACTACTATTGCTTTGCACAACTTAAGATATTGTTTCTAGATTAACGGCCAAGTTTACCTTATCAATAAGAGTGTTTCTCAAAATTTTTCTAAGTTCACAAGTTTTCGAACTTCTAATTCCTTTTGTTTTTTTATTAAATATATCAATAAGATTTAATTTTAAAAAAAGGCTGTCTCTTATCATATAAAACCATGACAATTGTAACTTTTTTATTGAAAGATTCATCAATATTGATAACGTTCCAAACAAATTATTTAAAATTGTGTTTTTGGTTCTGATTATTTGGTATGTGTTTAATAAATCAACACTTATTAGTTTGGTTAGTTCGATGATTGTCCAACTTTATTATGAAGATTTTATTATATAAAATTTTGATTGAAGCTAATGTCCCAATTTTGTTGAGGTAATGAGATATCTTAAATGTATTATTTTTTAAAAGTTTTTCAAAGCATAATGAACTTTTGATTTTGGAACGTGAAAATACCAATTATAATATTGATTTTGAATAGCATAATGAGACCATTAGTTGGGATTGTGATCTGATTTTTTCCTAATTTGTATTAGTTGGACTTATTTGTAAAGAATAACTCAAATAAACAGAACTCAACATGCAATTATTCTGTTGCAAAATAAAATATAAATTATTGCTTGATTATGAAAATTGATATCGATTGTGAAATATAATATTGCAAACATAAGGTAATAAACTAAGAATCATTTGTTGTTTGTATAATTGTGGTAATTAATGTACTTTCGCCAATAAAAGCATTAGCTTATTTTTATTTTTATCTTATTTTACCACTATTTATCAGAGAGAATTTCAACAAGAAGTTTGATTTATAATGTCCAACACCAATAAATGGCCGCTTGTGATCACAAGATCTTTTTCTAGACTGAGGATGGCCACCGATAAAGCTTTAACTTTGACAAAAAAAATATCATCTAGTATATGGTTTACAAATATATCCCCAAACAAGAGATGATTGCAAAATATGTTGTCATTATTGAAGAAAACTAAACCATTGTGTTGTATCCTAATGTTTGCTTTTTATTTATTTGTGTTGATTTGGATGAAATTGAAAGCATAAAATTTTCTAGATTTTGGGGTTTGGATTTTTGTTGTTGGAGTGTAATGTCATATTTATGCTACATAATTAGAATAAAATTTTCATTATATTTTTTTATATCTAACATGATTGGTCGTCATAAGTATCATCATCCAATCATTTTTAGTATTAATTGAATTGCAGCTCAATTCATAATGAGAATGGTACTTATACCAAATTCGATAAGTAATTTTATAAACTCCTTGTTCATTTTTTAACTATATTAAAAATATATAGTTATTTTTTCATAAAATGCAAGTTATTGGATATGGTTTATATATCTAATATCTAATGTATTAATACTTTACTCTATTTTTTGCTTCCGCACTATGTGAGACTCCTCAACAATTTTTGGTTGTAGTCATATTTAACTAGTACATCACCATAATATATTCAATAATGAATTTTACTCTATTATTGCTTCCGTCTAGATATTATTAATCCCTTCTAATTGATTCCCATCCCTTTCAATAATATATTCAATCTATTCTCTCTCTTAATAATACAACTACAACCTCATGACATGACAACGGTTTCTTTTCTTGCAATATATCAACATGCTTCGAAATGAGACTAGATCTTCTCTAATGAAGGGAGAGTTCAGTAAAATTTGGACCATACAAAAATAAGAAGTAAAAAATTTAAATATTAAAAATATAAATTAAGGATGTCGAATACTACACTTGAGAAAACAAAAGAGAATTTAGCTGAAGGGAATCCATTTCCCTTAGGAAACAAATTAATAGCAACTCTTATTACTTGTCATTGTGTAGATAGTACTAGAAAAAGTTAAAGAAAAATGAAAGAAAGTAAAAGAGTATAAGTTAAAATATCTTTTAGTTATATCACTAAGAATAATAAGTAATACCAAAACACAATAAATAATGGAGTTGTAAATAGATTGGATTGAGTTGGATTTGATCAAAACCAGAATATAAACTACGTAGGAAATTGAGTTTAGTAGATAAATTACTAGTTACAATTATGGATTAAATTGGGTCTGAGTTGGTTGGATACTGAATTATTCATATTTTTTTAAATATAATTTTTTAGTTATTAATTGGTGTTTTAATTAATTAGCTATTAAATCTACGTTTTTAATAAAATAATATAATTTTTTAGTTATTAATTGTACTATCAACTAAACATTACTAAAAAAAAATGAATTTGTTTCTTATGAAAGGTGGGAATACGTCTTCCTACTATGTTTAAAAAAGATGGTATATTAATATATAATTTTAAAAAAATAGTAGATTGATTTTTTCTTTAAAAAAGGGAATAAATAAATAACAACAATAGAAGACTAAGAGTATAACAATTATTAAAGTTACATCGAATTTTGAAAATAAAAATTAAATAAAACCAAATTTATGTACGACAATTAAAATGAAAAAATAGATTACATAGGATATATATTTAACTTTTCAATGGATAATCCTCTTATATATAAATTTTAACAAGAGGAGTTTGGATAACTCAACTAATTAAAATTAAAGATTAAAGATGTTAAAATAATAAAACAAAAATTATTAACTTAACTAACAACACTACCGTTTGTCTGTAAAAAAGAATATGACACTCGTTTAATAAATAATTAAGTTATTGCCAAAGTTGCCCACGTGTGCCACAGCATAGGAGCATTTAAAGAAGAACTAGTTTTCATATAGTATTTATTATGAGTAGCATGGCAAATCTTTAATAACGTAAAGAACCCTTCAATTAGAAAATGAAAATGATCTTTACTGGCATTGGTCACTTATGTCTGGGCAACTTTGCATCCAAACTTAATGCCATGCTCCATGATGAGGAGACTTGAGAGGTTAGTCACCCCATGCATAAACATCAACTAAATTTTCACAGGGTGGGACCTTGGTGAAAATTCATTGGCTCTTAATTTATAGCTTATTAAATATTATATTTTTTAAATAAAATATAAACAAAAATTATATCTAAATTATTGACGTGGTTGATAATATCCTAACTGTAATTCTTTGTTTGGTAAAATTTACTTGTAGTTGATAGTTTATTGTTGATAGCTGTTAAGTTAAGTGAATTGAAGTATTTGATAAAATTAACAATTCAATTAATTTAAAATGTAAAATAACATAAAAGATATTTTTAACTAAAAACCAATTTCGTCATAATGATTAAAATATTTTAAAAGTAGTCATTTAAATTTTACTTTTTTATTAATTTAAAATTTATAAATCTGATATATTTTTTATTTATTTATCTATTTTATTTATGTAGAATTAAAATAAATAAATTATTAATTTGAAAATATTAGTTATTTTAATATTTAAATTATTTAGAAATAACTTATATTTATAATAAATAAATTATTTAATTTTAATTATTATTTATTTAAGTTATTTAAATTATTTATTTTAAATTATAATAAATAAATTATAAAGGATAAAAAAGAATTTTAGTTACAATAGTAACAGTAAAATTGAAAGAAAAAATTATAAGCTTTAAATTCATAAACTATTTGAAGTATCTTATAAAAAAATGTTATAAGTTTTATGCTCATCAATGATTGTTATCAAATATATCTAATAGTTTATAAGCTATAAGCTAATTTCTTGGTTTTACTAAACAGAGGCAATACAATTGGTATAAATTGTAGTTTTGGATTGGTATAAGCTTATAGAAAAATAGGACACCAAATTTATAATTCTCACAAAGTACTTAAAATCTTACAGACAACTATAAGTACTCTAGTCGAATAGAAAAATGTATACTATTTGGCAAATATGCTATAAATGTTAAACACTTCACTTCATTGTTTATCTAAATTCGTGTTAACTTACACCGGAACATCCTATAGGAAATTGATTAAGCTTTTTGGTGCGTGCACACGCGGAGAGAGGGAGGGGGAGAGAGAAAGATGATTCAATGATTGTTGTTATTACTTAACTAAGTGTTATAATTGCCACTACAACTGAATTTATACAAGTCTGTTAGCCGACTATGAGCCCATATGCTCCTACACTACGAGCTTGTGACCCTAAGAACTTTTGAGACTGACCCTAAAGTTTACATGATCGACCCAATTGTTTCATAGGCCCACCAACACAAACATAGCTAACAATGACTACACTTAACAAATTACATTGAATTATACTAACAATATTCCCCTTTAATTCAATGTCTATAATTCTTCTCAGCTCCTTGAACCTATCAACTCTTAGAGCTTTTGTAATGATGTCAGCTATATGCTAGTCTGTTATATAATACTTCAGCTCCAGCTTCCCTTTATTCATGTGATCCCTTAAAAAAAAAAATAAATTTGGTCTCTATATGTTTGCTCCCTACCATGAGCCACTAGGTTCTTGGTAAGGCTTATTGTCAACATTCAACTATTATGGTTTCTTGTTAGCTACCTTCAATTCATCTAACGATGACACCAACCATGCTGCTTGACAAGCTGCTTGAGGAGAAGCCACATACTCAGCCTCACAACTGGACAAAGCCACCACATTTTTCTTCCTTGATGACCATGAGATAGGTGCATTTCTGAACCTAAACGAAGAGCCTGAAGTGCTCCTTTTGTCCACTTTATCACCACACCAATCTGAGTCTGAAAAACTTTCTACTTAAATTCATTAATTTCTCTATTCTTTGGAAATAAAAGACCAATATCACTTGTCCCTTTGAAGTATCTAAGAATTCTCTTGGCTGCAATTAAATGAGAAGTCTTTGATTCACTCATAAAACTACTCACCACTTCTATTGCATGATTGATGTCAGGTCTGGTGTTGCAAATGAACCTCAAACATCCTATTATCTGCTTATACAGTGTGCCATCAACAACTTCCTCATTCTCTTTTTTTTGTTAGATTCAATTTTGTTTCCATTGGAGTTTCTACTAAATGTCAATTGTTCATGTTGAATCTCTTCAAGACATCATTGATATTGTAAGATCCTTAATTTTAAATTTTAATTTATGCAATTTTAGGGTATTTTGTGTTAAAACTACTTGGACTTTTAGTCAGTTTTAAATTATTTTATGGATTAAGTACCAAGAATATATTTTGAGATGTTTGTAATATATTTAATATATGTATATATTTATATATATTTTTTGAGATCTGACTAAAATTTTTGTCGAAGAATAATTTAATTATATTACGAAGAATTTAATACCGGACAGTTTATCAAAAAAAAATTTATCTGTCAATAGAGTTGCGACGAGAGTAGATATTTTATCAAAATAGTTTGAGATGTGAGTGAAGTGATGTGTATAAGAGTATTTAGATATTTGTGGATTAGTTTTAATTATAATATATATATATATATATATATAGTTGGTGGAAGTACTATATATATATATATGTGTGTGTGTGTGTGAGAGAGAGACAAAGAAAGGAAGAAAAGATCTTCCTGCCCGCAAATTCTTCTTCTTCTTCCTCAGTTCCGAAAAAAAAAAAAACAAGTGTGGGTAGAAAAAAAAACCGCAAACACAAATCCTCATTTATCTTTTAGATCTAAGCTTCCACTCGAGAAGTGGCAAGAGAAAAAGTTACTCCTCTCCACACTACGGTGCTTGGGAGCTAACTTTTGAGGCGTCGACGCGAGCGAGAGTTTCGCCGTATTTGATCGCGGTAGCGAAAAACAGTTGAGAAAGCGATAACGAAGCCAAATTTTTAGTTTGCATATAGAGACTCTATATGTGTGATTGGATGATAATAAATTTCGACGTGAATATATATATACATTTTGAGTGAAATTTTGGGTTGAATGTGTACTTACATTCGTCTTCACTTTTTTTTTCTTTATGCGTGGTTTTTCAATATTATATGTTGCTATTGTGTTGTTGGTATTCCTTTTTAATCTGTTTGATGTGTTGGAACATGGAGAATGCTCAAACATATGGTTTATTGAGTTTTAAAGCTAGAAGGTGATGTATTGTCTGGTGAAAATTGTAGACCATGTTATGGAATCTTTTTATTTTTTTATTTTGGACACCGTTAAAAATTAATGGTTCTAGTGTAAATATTGGTTCTAATAAAAATATTGTGTAGTTATTATTATTTTTAATTAATAAAAATTAATTCCTGTCAATCATAATATGATATTAGAGCCTTGTTATTAAGCCAATGTGATGGCTTGTTGATAAGAGGACCTGAGAAGCAGAGATTTTATTGTAAGATAGAAAACTGTGAATAGAAAGGATTATCTGAATTGCGTTCTGAATAAAAATCTTGCACTAAGTTGAATTTGTAATTATGTAAATACTTAGGAAGATTGGTTATTATAGTATGTCAGAAGGCTGGCTTTTAATTGTATGAGGTATAGATGCATAGAAGAAAGAATTTTAATGATCTAGTTTGATGTCGAGTGCCTATAGTTTGAAAATAGGAATAGGAAACCATGTTAAATTCAGGTTGATGTAAATGCCCATTGTTTGAAAATAAGAATCCGTGTTAAATTTAGGGCTATTATGAGAGCTAATTATTTTGACATTGGAATTATATTGAATCTCAATGTAATTAATGAAATTTTGAAAACAAGTTCTAGAGAAGTATTACTATGAGAAAAGGCAGTTTTCTTTGCTTAGACAAATGACATATATCGCAAGTATAAGAGAGTGTACAGGCAATTCCAAAGAGTAATGTTTATTGAGATTAGAAAAACAAGTGATAGATGAGTGACCTAATATAAAGTGCCAAAGATTATCTACCTAAAAAGAAGTAACTTGTGAAGCTAGAAGATCTGCATTTACTTAATGATTGTGGTGAAAAGAGTCAGAGTACACTCATGCATTTCATAGCTTGTGGTGACCGTGATGGGCCACAATGTCATTGGTGACCGCGATGGGCCACGATATTAAGTGGTGATCGTGATGGGCCACAGGGTCAGTGGTGACCGCGATGGGCCACGTTGTTAAGTGGTGACCGTGATGGGCCGCGAAGTTAAGTGGTGACCGTGATGGGCTACGGGGTGGTTCCATGTGACAGTTGGTCAATCTTATCCTTACGAGGATTTAACTGATGTGATATGCTACACTCTAAGTAAATTGTGCTAGTCTGTGAGAGACTGCACCACGTTAATTAGTACTAAGGCTTGTGATAGGCGGTACAATTATGATTTACGCCCCTCGAGGAGGGTTTTGTTTTGGAATTCCGGAATCATGTGCACTAACATATAAGCATTGCATTAGGGTGCTTGGCATGCGAGTCATGTTTGTTATGATATGATATGTGAAAATGATATGTGCAAGTACCTTAAATTCTAAGTTCCTAATAGTTGTCTTGATTGTTGATTTTACTTTGAGCTTGCAACTTGATATGCATTCTTAGTATTTTGTTTTTATCAAAACATAGATCTTATACATTTCAATACGTGTGTATACTTATTTGGTCACTGTTTGTTATCTTGCTGGAGCTACTAAGTATTTATTGCTTGTCTTTTGACATAATTGTTAATTGTTAACTGTTTATTTTCGGTTGGTGACCTTTTACATTATTGAGGAAAATTGGGCTTTGCCCTCAGATGATACCCGAGTTCGTCCCACCGACGGTTTCCCTGACGATGAAGACGTCGTTAGATTTTCCTGATCGACATTCGCCGACTACTTGGGTGTACGACCCCATCTCAAGCAGGGCTACTTATACGGGGAGGGTGATGAGAACAAGTAAGAGTGTTGGGCAGTGTCGCATATGGAATATACTCACGGGCGGATCGACTTCTTGTACCTTCAGGATTAGTACTCGAGGCGAATGGAGTATATACATATGCAGAGAGTCCTGTAGTTTGAGGTGAGACGGTGGCCACCGTAGGTGTGGCGACTCCTACTGTAGTAGTTGAGGATGTGGTGCTTGGACCAGGAACGGGTGAGAAGGGTAAGGGGCTGATGCCAGTGGGGAAAGACATCTCAGGTCCGTCTAGGCTAGTCGGGGACCAGGGTTCTGTAGATGAACCACCGGTGCCTTGGTTGGTGTCACCGCGGATTGAGTCTGAGTTTCCACTCCCGGTGAACGATCCTGTACCGACTGCCACTGAAGTAGAGGACTGTTTTGAAATTTCGGTGTCGCCGAAGCCACCTATATCATGGGTGGATCTGACTTCTGAGGAGATTGATCCTTCTATGGCTGATGAGGAGGAGGAAGTTACTTCGAAGAGAGATACTGCGTCAGATGAGACTTGTGAAGAGTGTGGAGGCCACCCTTGTTACTGTAGTTGTTAATGGATGATCATATTAGTTTTTGTTGTATAGGGCCTTAGTGTCTTTTTGTGGTTGTACTTATTTTGCTTTGGGATGACTGTACTTGTGACGTTCTTTGACAGTTGACTTTTGTTGGTGGGTCCATGTTCCATTTTTTTGACGTGACCATGGGGGGATAGTATTCTTGGAGCAGTTCTTCTGTGCAGGTGTCTGCTGAGAATACCCCAGGGGTATGAGCGATATCTGATAGGTCTCATAGCCCCGGTGTATTTTCTATCTGTATATTTTGGATTATTGTCCCAAAACTATTTTAGCTTGTTTGTATATATGATGTAATTATTTATTACTCTTGTCGTTTTGTATTACGACGTATTATTTTAGTAAGTGGTTTTAAAAAAAAAAAACATTCGCGCTGTTAAAAATGTGGGTGTTACATATATACTTTCTTTGATGCAAAAAAAAAATCCTTTATGAGAATAAAAATTTCCAAACCAAGAAAATAATTGAGTGTATCTAAGTCACTCATTTCAATCTTAACTTTCAATTTTCCCTTGATACAACTAAGGGACAACCTGTCGTTTGAAGTATTTCCGGTGAGGATCGAAGACAGGAAGATTAAGCGGTTGAGAAACAAGGAAGTCCCACTAGTCAAGGTGATTTGGAATCCGACTACTGGAGACGCAACCCGGGAATTAGAAAGTAAAATGAAGGAACAATATCCTCAATTATTTACGGACATGTAGTTTCGAGGACGAAACTAATTTAAGGGGGGTAGTATTGTAAGACCCTTAATTTTAAATATTAATATTCGAAATAATGTCAAGGGCATTTTGGGAATTTTTGTAAATATTTAATATATGTATGATTGAAGTGAATATATATATATAAATATTTAATTGGAAGATGAATTAAAATTATTGGATGAAGAAGTAAATTAATTTAATTTCAAGTAATTAAATTAATTGGACCATTAAGTAAGGATTAGTGGCTGATTGCAAGATAATTAAAAAGCTGGAAAATCAGACAAGTGGCAAGTGAGGTGGCACCATGAGAGTCTATAAATAGGAGTGAGAAGGATGGTGAAGTCAGAACACCATTCCTTCCTCCATACTGCCCATATTGCATGTACCAACTCCATCTCCTCTCCCATTTCTGTCTCTGTTTCTGCCATTCCCGAACTGAAATTTGAAGAGAGGGAAATTCCTTCAAACACCATTAACTGAGAATCCAAGCCTCAAACCTGAAAACCCCCAGTAGTAAAGTTAATCCCCACCTCAATACGAAGAGAAAGAACCCAGTTTTGCATCAGCAAACTCAGGGAACAGCTTCACCGTTTCTGGACGCAGAAAAGGGAACGCAGCAGGAACAAGAGAAATAGCAGAGCACGCTACAAGGGTAAGGGAACCTTCCATCTTTTAGCTGCATTAGGGCCATAAATTTGTGCTGTTTCAATTTTGTTTTTAAAAGAAAAGCTATTTTCGAAAAATGACATTTTGAGAGAAAATGCATTTTGTTGATAAGTGATTATTCTGATGAGTTGTTGTTGGCTGTTTTTACTGGTAAAATATGTTGTGTTATTCCTGTGTGAATGCTGGAAAATGTTTGCATGCCATTTTAGTTATGATTAAAAACGCATGTCTTAAAACTGATTTGAAAATGGCATTAAAATGCAAAATGCATCCTGTTGGTGCTTAGTGTTCTGTGATGTTTGCTTATCATTCTGTTGTGTTTTGAGAAAACTGATTGCATACATGTTTGCTCTGGTGTTTTGGGAAAACTGAATGCATGCATGTTTGCTCTGGTATTTTGTGAACACTTAAATGTGGCATGTTTGTTCTGAGGAGTGTGAACACTAAAATGTTGCATGTTTGTTCTGATGAGTGTGAACACTGAAGTGTTGCATGTTTGTTCTGATGAGTGAGAACACTGAATGTTGCATGGTGTTCTGATGATTGATCATCTGTCTCTGTTTTGGATAAACTGGTGTTAATGGTTCTAATTCTGTTTTGTGTTGTGGGATTTTGGTGATGAAAATGATTCTGATTCTGGTTGTTTGTGATGATTCTGGTGTTATTGATGATTTGTAAAGGAAAAAGGGATTTTAAATGAGGAAAGGTATTTCTTGAAAAAGTGCAGAATCTGTTTGATGTTGGCTGTTTGTTTTAAAAGAATCAGTTTTGAAAAGGGTTGAACTTTCACTGGTTTTCGAAGGTGTATTCGACTATAGTATGTGTGTATTCGAATACAACCTTCTAGGTTTCTGTTTTATTTTAAAGTTTTCAAACCTGTATTCGAATACGAGCCCTGTATTCGAATATAGAGGAAAGATTTTTGCTTATGTATTCGCATCTGTATTCGACTACGATCATGTCGTATTCGAATACAAAAGTGAAATTTTAATACTGTATTCGCAACTGTAGTCGACTACAGGCATGTTGTATTTGACTACAGATTCGTGTTTTCCAGAAAAACAAGTTTTAATCACTGTCATGTGAGTTTTGAAGTGTTGAGAAACTCTGAGAAGGTTTTAATGATTTGAAAAGAAGTGTGTGAAATTGTTTTAAAGAGGAGAGAAAGATGTTTGAAAACCTTTAAGTGACATGGGAGAAAAGGCTGCATTTTCCAGAGGTTGAACTCTTGTATTCGACTACAGTCAAGCTGTATTCGAATACAGAATGTTAAGTTGCAGTTTCCTGCTTCTGTATTCGAATACAGAGGGTCTGTATTCGAATACAGATTCGAATTTTCAGAAAATTTCAAGTTTTAAGAGTGTGTTGTAAACCCTGAGTGTCTGGGGAATACTGGGGATGTTGTGGTGAGTTAAAGTGGAACTTTTGATGAGATTTTGAAGTGGTGGTGATGAAGTTTTAAAAACATTACTGATGTAATGAAAGCGGTTGTTTTATGCACTGAAATTTTCCTCTGTATTCGAATACCAAAGGGCTGTATTCGAATACAGAGAGTGATTCTATACTGTTTTTGACTTCTGTATTCGAATACAGAAGAGCTGTATTCGAATACAGATTCGTAAATCCCAGAAAAATCTCAGTTTTAAACACTGTGTCTGAATTTTGAGGGGTTGGGAAAACATTTCAAAGTGTGAATGATTAATGGATTGTTTAATTCATGATTGTGATGATGTTAATTCTGACTGTGCTGTTATATTTTAAACATGATGGAAAACATGAATTACTGAGTTGCATTCTGTTTTTAGAGAAGTGAAACACTACATATTCATGCATTGCATAGTCAAGTGGTACCCGCGATGGGCCACAGAGTAATGCGTAACCACGTGCTGATCTGTGAGCGATTGCACTAGGTACTGATCTGTGAGCGATTGTACCTTGGTATATAAGTGCTGGTCTGTGAGCGACTGCACCGGTACTGGACTGTGAGCGTCTGTACCCTGAAATGCGCGACCACGTGCTGATCTGTGAGCGATTGCACGAGTGCTGGTCTGTGAGCGACTGCACTAGGTACTGATCTGTGAGCGATTGTACCTTGGTTTATGTCAAACGTGCTGGTCTGTGAGCGACTGCACGATGTGCTGGACTGTGAGCGTCTGCACTGGTGCTGATCTGTGAGCGATTGCACCCTGGTCATGAGGGCCGTTAATTTGTGCTGGTCTGTGAGCGACTGCACCTTGGTGATTCCAAGAAAATTATGCATGAGCATATATGCATTACATTGAGGGATTTGACCGTTGTGTCACGATTGTTTATATGATGAATGTTGGAAATTAATGTGTGTGAGTGTTGTCCAGAATCTGAAATTCTGAATTAAAGATTGTGTTTTATTGATGTGTGTTTGTACTTACCGCATACTTCATAATCATTAACTGTTGTTTTGAAAAGGCATGAAAGTCATAAATTTTCAAATGAACATGATTATTTCCTTATCATCGTATGATATACCATGATTTTAAATGTTGTTGTGCAATATATGCTATGTGATTATCTGTTGTTTTCGGTCGGTGACCCCTTGCTATTATATTGTGGACTTTGGGCTTTGCCCTCAGATGTTACCTGAACCTGTCCTATCGACGGATACACTAACGATGGAAACATCGTTAGTTTTCCCTGATCTTTATGTACGAAGTCTACGTGGACAACGCAGAGGGACAGACGGTTGGCTGAAGACGAGACTTATAGAGGATACGGTGGAGACCGTGCTACTGTAGCTTAGTGCATGATCAGTCTAGACTTTTGTATAGGGTCTTGAGTTTTGGGAAATGTAATTTTATTTTGGGAATTAATGTACGACTTTTTCCGCTGTATTATTCTGTACTCTGACATTATTAACATTTTAAAAATGCCTTAATGTTTATTATTAAATTTCCCAAAATTGAGTACTTATTGATTTACGGAAACTTTATTTTAATTCCTTTCGAATTCAATCAGGAATATCATTTTTATTATTGATTTTAAAAAAAAAAAATACACCCGCGCTGTGTTTTAAACTCGGGGTGTTACATAATGTGTATCTCACAAACCCATGTTTTTGTAAAAAACTGTTAGCTGACCCTTTTCAACCTTCAAACTCTAACGTGTATCTCACAAACCCTTTTCAACCTTACAGACCTTCTTAGCTGACCCTTTTACCTTAAAACCAGGATGCTGCAACACATACACCTTGTCATCCAATGGTCCATTTAGAAAAGCAAACTTGACATCCATATGGAACAAAACCCATCCATAGGAACTAGCCAATCCCACAACTAGTCTCATAGTCTCCAATCTTGCCACTAAAGTATATACCTATTATAGTCCAAACCATCTTTCTAAAGAAAACCTCTAGCCACTAACCTTACTTTATATTTTTCTATTTTGCCATCATGTTTGAGTTTGAGCTTGAAGACCTATTTGACACTGATGGGTTTTTCAAGGCAAGAAGATCAACCAACTTCCATGTCTTGCTCCTCTCAATTACACTTAAATCCTCTTCCATAGCTTTCCTCCATCGTGGAACTTTCAGTGCACGCTGCCAATCTATTGGTTCAATATCTGCCATGAAAGCTAAATGAACCAATGACCATAATCTACAATGGCTTGATCGGGCAGTACTTCATAGTCATTTAGTTTGAATTAAGGAAATTTTTGTCTTGTTGATCTCCTTATCATCTAGTTGGAGCCAAGTTGGTTCTAAGTACTTAGGATTTTGATGCTTACAAATGTACTCAATGTAAACTTATTTTGTACTTTGAATTATTAAGTTAAATACCCCAGAAACTGAAGGAAACAGAAGCATAGATCAAAGGATTCCAGAAAAATGAATTCTGGATTGACCAGAAGATATCCAGGAATGTCAAAAACATGACCAGAAGATATCTTTGATGGCCCAGATCAGAAGGAATAAAAATCAGAATGAAACATGGATCATACCATTGGAAAGCCTGCCAGAAGGAGAGTTGTTCCAGACAAACAGGAATCAAATATCAATTTTATTCCAGAAGTTATTCTGACCAGAAAATGGCCTGGCAGTGAAAAATTACACAGCCCAGACTTGTTCCAGACTTGACCAGAAGGTATGTTTATGAGTCCAGAACAAGAGGATCAATCTAGATTTGGCCCAGACCTTAAGATGGCATGATTCAGGGCATGGAACTAAGTCCAGAACAAAAGAAATGAGTTCCAGAATCAACCCAGACCTGATCCAAAATTAAAGGTAAAATGTCCAGACTGAAATATTTTTTGTTCAAGTTAATTTCAGTTTGTTCCAGACCAAAGTCCAAAATCTGTCCAGATCAGAGTAAAAACTTCCAGATCAATGGTTCAGAAATAATTATTTGGTCCAGTGATGGTCCAGATCAGAAAATCAGACCATGGCCCAGTGGTGGCCGAAATCAGAGGGACAGACTGTGCAGTCCAGCAAAGGCCGAATTCAGAGGATTTTAGCATATCAGGTGCGCGTCCAGGGAAGGCCGAAATCAGAAGATCAGACGGTTAGGAAGAGTGGTTCAGGAATGGTCGAAATCAGAGGATCACAGAATATCAATTCGGCTGGTCCAGTTTTGGAATATCGCATGAAGATCCAAGGGTGCAGATTTGATCATGGGGATTAAAGGTGAAGATCTTATGTTTTTTTTATCAAAGTATTATTAAAGATTTGTTATAAATTAAAGTGGAGTAGCATGGAAGTCAGAAGCTGTGGCGGGAAGCAATAAAAGGATTTGATTGGCCAGTTAATTTATGAAAGAAATCTAAGGCTTAAAAAGATATGTTTTTTATTTAAATAAAGCCCAATTGGTCAAGTTATTTTTGCAAGAGAATCCAGCAAGATTCAGCTCGAATTTAATCATTGGAAGAGGCACTAATCAGCATCTATAAAAGGAGGCTCAAGGCAGATTACTTAGTATCGAAAATCACAAAAGGGTCATACACTTCCAAAGCAACAAACACCCAAATTTTCATAGAAGTCAATTGTGAGTTTTAGCTTTCAAGAAGCAAGTACTCGTGTTATTTTCTTTCCACTGTGGCAAATCTAAGTTGTTGAAGTAGAGTCTACAATCTGAGGGAGTCAGTAGAGGTAGCAGGGTACTTGGCAATTAGATAAGGTTGTATCTAAGTTGTTGAAGTAGAGTCTACAAACTGAGGGAATCAGAAAGGGTAGCAAGGTACTTAGCAATTAGATTCATAGTGTTGTGATTTCTTCTACAATCTGGGGTTGTCAGATTGGCTGAAGACAAGGTTGTTTTCCTCAAGAAGTCTAGGATTGTTAGACTATTGAGAAGACTGACTTGGAGGGTCAGTAGCAAGGTTGTAATTCAAGATTGAATTAGTGAAATCCTTCAAGCAGAAGGGACTGGACGTAGCCTCGTTAACGGTGAACCAGTATAAAATCTGTGAGTTTTTATTTTTATTTTTATCCGCTGCTAACTCTGTTTTAATTATACATCAAGTTTTGTTTTGAAAGTATTAAAACAGGAAAAGTATTTAAGTTAAGTCAAACACAATTCAACCCCCCCTTCTCGTGTTTGCACCTTCAATCTATTCATCATTCTAATCAGCTCCATTATCATTGCCTTGAGTCAACATGTCTTGATCAGTGTATGCATTGTCTTCACCAATATATAGTTCAGGACCAAGTGTCTTCTTCACAATCTAGTCCCAACTTGAAGCCTTATCCACCACCACATCTCTACTTATGAAAACTTTCTTCAAATCTAGGTGTAAGCCTTTTTAGGATGATACCCTACTAGAATTGATGACTCACTCTTATCATCTAACTTCTTTCGCTTCTCATGTGAAATATGCTTGTAACACAAGAAACCAAAAATTCTCAAGTGTTTGACACATGGCTTCATACCAGACCAAGCCTTATTTGGAGTCACTTCTTTCAATCTTCTTATGGGACACCTATTCAACACATAGGTTGCAGTATTTACAGCCTCACCCCCGAAACACTTTGGCAAACTCTTTCCTTTTATTCATGGCCATCCAATAGTGTTTTGATCCTCTTTTCAGCTAATCCATTAAGACGTGGGGTATATAAAGCTAGTTGTCACTTCATGCTCAATTCATGTTTCCTTGAAGAATTCTTCAAACTCCTTTGAATACTTCACTCTTTTGAATACTTCACCAATTTGTTTAGTTTTTAGTTTTTAAACCACCGCCAGTTCTAAATTTTTTTAGTTTTTTCCGCTTTGTCTTTTAGTCAATGTACATAAATTGACAAATGCTCTGAATACTTAACTATTTTCTTTAACTAGCTACAACCAAGTTTTCTTGTAAATTCATCAACACAAGTCATAAATTATTTGCTTTCACTAAATAAAGATGTCTCAAAAGGTCCACACACATCTAAGTGAACTACTTCAAGGGCTTGCTTTACTATGAACTTGCTCCTTGGTTTCTTGCTAACCATACAACCATCGCACACTTTTGTGAGACCTTATTGAACATTAGAGCACTATTCATAAAGTATCTGTAGTCAAAGTGTTATTGTTAGATAGGACGACAATAATACATCAAAATTATTATGTGCGTAGATTGATGATCAAGTCTTCACATAGGTATAAATATAGGAGTAATATTTATACTAGATTGACTCATCATGAGAATGCTACATAATTGTTGTGTAAGTGTCATTAGTGATTCTCGTGCAACCATAGTGAGTAGTCCTTCAACTTGAAGTCACTATGATCCCTACCTGGGGATGTATAGGCTTTAAGGCCATCAAATGTTGTCTGTAATAAGACAATCATAAAGGTGGTTATTGGACCTATAATAAATCTTGTGGAGGGGTGTGAGTGATGTAGATATGATTCGTCTCTCCTACATGACAAGAGTTATGTCTTGGACCACTCAATAGAGTGAGACAGTAGAAATGCATGGCCATGCTAGAATGGACCAATATGTGATATTAGGTCTATTGGTTTTACACGTCTACTCTAGGATTGAGCAATAAAGAATTGGAAATTGCAAGGATGACACATATTGTGACTTGTGTTTAATTAGACATTTGAATGAATGAACAATTACTGTACAATAAATAGTGGTTGTGGTGAAGTTTAAATTGTGTCACAAACTTTCTTATGATTTGGGTACTAATCATAGTGGTTGCTAGGTACCAGTCATTATTTATAATATTTTATATTATATAAACTATAAATAATATTTAATATTTATGTCGTTTCAGTTAGAATCTATAAGGGACATACACATAGAGTATCAAGAGTGGAACAAATTATTAAATTAAATAAGATTTGATTTACTTAGATGTTAATCGTATTAAATATGATTTAATACATTAAAAGATGTATAATTTCTTCAATTGAATATGATTTTATTAAATAAATGAGGGTTGATAATTAATTGAATTAAATATAATTTAATTTTAGTAATAGTTTATGTTTAATTAAATATAATCATTTAGGCCCTATTTTGGGTTGAGCCCAAAAATATGAGTCTTAGGATTTTAGATGCATGATAAATGCCAAATTTATATAGTTTTCAATGTATATTTCATGGTACTTACTAAGTTTATTTGATTAAAAAAATATGATTTACCCCAATCCTTGTAAATATTTAGTTATTAAGGTTTGAGATATAAGAAATGGTGATATGTGGAATTTTTTCTCGTTTTCTAGGTAAAATGAGAGTGGTAATTAAAGAACAGAGCAACCAATATCATTGGAGCTGAGATTTGAGGTAACAAGGCATACAAAATTTGCTAGCGAGACATCTTTTGGTTGAGCGATTTCAAAGTAGTGAGTTTGTTAGATTTTGAAAATGGAATTCACTGAGCGAGCTTGAGGCAGTGAGTTGGCTAGATTTTGCAAAGTTAATTTCGCTAAGCAAATAGTAATATCGTTGAGCAAAATTAAAGGTGGTTTGATAGTTGGAATTTGCTTCACCATGAAGCATACTCACTCACTAAGCGAATTAGATGTTCGTAGAGAGAAATGTTACTTGTAAGAAAACTATTTAAAGCTGAAGAATCAACCAATGAAATGAAAAGGAAGAGGAGGGAAAGAACCATAGGAATTCTAGAGAAAATCATTGAGGTGAAAGTTTGGCAATCATCATTGAAGACCAATTTCTCTTCTTTTCATCTTGATCTTGTAAAGCTATCGTGACAATGAGTAGCTAAATCTCTCTTTGTTGGGGTTAGATGTAATCAATCATACTCTTTTGTATCTCTTTTGATTTATAGTTATATATATTCCAGTTACTCGCGAATGTCAATGTTTATCCTTGTATACTTGTTACAACTTGATCAATCATAATTTGATATTTGATTTGAAGTTCTATTGAAAAATGCTATTTAGATCTTCATTTAGGATAAACATCTATTGAATTTAATCTCTAGAAATGGATTTAGGAATAATAGTCTCAAATTGTCAGTTGTTAATGCAACTGTCTTGGTTAATAGGTTGAAGAATCGTCATTTAAGTAAGACAATTGATCTCTCATTATTATTAAGGAATTAATAATGTGTGAATAGCGACAGTGATGATGTTGAGTATCCGGCAGGTCGGACCAATGATAGAGTCACAAGAAAATAAGAATCGATAAACAGTAAAATGATAGGTGAAATGAGAATTTATTGATTTATGAAAGAAGGGAATGTTCTGATACATCGTATAAACTAGAGCGTAGCTCCTCTAGAGAAAATAATATTCTCCTATTACAACGATAACAATAATTATTCCTACTAATGCTCCACTACCCTTCTCAATTTATTCCCCCATGTGTAACAGAAATTCCTATCATTCAGAGAGTTTCTCTGCCCTGTTATTAATAAAATGAGTTTTCTCTTTTTTACCCTTGTGGACATACGTTCTCCACACAGTAGGTTTGGGCCTTTCACTAGTCTTAGGCCCAATGATTCTATCATAACTCATATACTTATTTTTGATACAATTATTATGTTTCATTCTCTATAAATAGAAGAAGAGCATACTCCCTAAGTAAACATGATTGCCACTACCCTCGTAGAATGGCTAGCACCACATCTCGTTTTGTGCTCGTGTGGACTATGTAGAGACGCCGATTATTTTCGCGTTGGTGATCAAAGTGAAAACACAATTCAAGATACAAGATACATGCTCCATGATGGTGATTTGTATCCTCCTAGTTGCTTCAAGAGGTAAACACATGAATCCTTCTTGTGAAATTTTGTGCATACGTGATCATTGGCTATGAGAATGTTTTGCTGTTGAGACTAATTTTCATAGTGTTTTAAAATTTTTTCTCTTGATTCCCCAACAACACCTTCTTAATGGTATCCTAGGCTTCCTTTGCTGAAGTAGTTGAAGAAATCATGTCAAAAATTGTTTGATCCACACACTAATGAATCACGGAGAGGGCCTTGCAATCATTTTCTTCAATATTTATATGCATTGTGTTGCGCTTCTGTTGCTCCATCACCTAGATCTTGAATCCCCTTTGTAATATTTTTGCAACATCTTGAAAGCCAAAGATAACATCCATCTTGACACATGTAGTTATTGCCATATAAATTGGTAAATTTACACCAAACAAGTCATTCGAGCCTGTCATGATTTAGTCTCTACACATTACACTAGTGTTTCCCAAATCCTAAGGAATTATTTCCTTACTGAAACTCATCATTGAATTTCACACTCAACTCGTGTTTCATAGTCCCAAGAAAAGAACCTTGCTCACGATAACACTTTGTTGCGAATTGATTAAGCTTTTTGGTGCACATACTCACACGCAGCGAGAGAGAGTGAGTGATGATTCAATGATTATTGTTATTACTCAACTAACTGTCATAAATGTCCCTACTATTAAATTTATACAAGTTTGGCTTATAAGCCATCAACTGACTATGAGCTCATAAGCTCCGGCACTATGAGCTTATGAGCCTGCAAGCTTATGAGCTCGTGACCTTATGAGTTTATGAGCATGAGCCCAAAGCTTACATGACTAACCTAATTATTTCTTAGACCTACTAACACAAATCAAGCTAGCAATTACTACACTTAACTAATTACATTTAATTGAATTATACTAAAAACACATCCAACATCTTGAATCACCGATAATGACCCATAACAAATTACTTACTAAAATATTGGATCAAAGCAATTTCTAAGAACATACGTACTTAACACATTTCCATGAGCGTCATTAATAAGCCGTTAACAAGTTTGGTTTGCAAATGACTTTTTCTTTCTAGTGTTACTCCACTTAGGGATCACGTTTCAAACTAACACATTATGTACAATAGTGGAGGAAGTTATTTAAGCAACTATAGAATGTGTACATGCAATTTTCAGGATATCAAGTCAGCTATATGATCAAATTTTTTTTTTTTTGGGTACAAAAGCAATATGACCGAACATTGAACCCGGCTGTTTAAGACTGTTTTTAAACATAACTGTTATAGTATTTTATTTTTTTATTATAATATTTAAAAAATAAATAAAACTTTAAATGAAAAATTAGTTTAAATAATTTATATTAAAATATTATTTTAAGTATTTAATTTATTTGTTATAATTTTTTTGAACAATAAATTTTTTAAAAGAATTAAAATGAAAAATTATTTTGAGAATTTCTTCGTAAAAATCATTTTTAAAAGATATATTTAAAAAAAATAAAATCTTAATAATGAATACTTAAATTATTGATTGTTAAAATTATTATTTTTTAATCGGTAATAAATTGAGTTTAAAACAACTTCTTCTATTTTTAAATAAATTCTCATAAAATCTTTTTAAAAATATAAAATCAAAATAATTGATAACTGAGATATTTTGGATCAGTTAAAATCTAAACATCCATAGTTATAGATACGACTTCAACTATATTGCAATCTCTTTAATTTCGATAGATTATTTAAATAATTCATTTTGGAAAAGACAATTAAAAATACATGTCATATATTATATTAAATAAAATATTAATTTTTTTTAATTATAATAGTAACAGCTATATAGATTGTAGTGCCATGGCCCTTCTAGATAAGTCCAAAGTTTGTGATGACCACGAAAAATAGAATAGGATTGTTTTTGTCACATGGCTGCAGTCACAACTTGATCAAGTGTGAAAGTGATTTTGAAATACTGTCGGCCAGCTCCATTATTTAATTATTATTATACTGTGTTTTTTTTAATCCACTGATTTTTAATAATGTAGAGTTTGTGAATTAAGTAAAGTTTGTACAAAAATTATTCTAGTTAAAATGTAAACATATGGGTTATCTTATATGTTCATTCCTTTTTTCTTAAATAACTAAATAAATATCAATTAAAGAAATTTTGTATATTACAAAATAAAATAAATATTATAAAATGTTAAAACGTCAAATTAAGGTTACAAAAATAATCAAAACGACAACTTTAATTGTAATATCGAGATAAAACACATTACAAGTATAAATACAACTATAGTCTCAAGTAGGTTAATGGATATGAGCACCAACAAGAACACAAAGCTTGCATCATTTGTTTTAATCGAGTTTCAGGTAATCTATTTAAGCTTTTCAAGCATCATAAAACTTCAAACTTAGAGCGATTAAAAATAATAGAATTGTGAGCATTCCAAATAACTCACACACATGCCAACCACAAGACTCCAAACTTGTCACGAATCCTTTTACCTCCTCCACCCAGACCACCAAAATAATGCGTATCAGCCTCTACTAATTAATCTCCAACCATTTAAGGTGTTTCATCCAAATACATCAAAAAACGAGACAAACAATACGGAACAATTTCATTCAATCCACATCTCGTGATACACAAATGAGAATCAAACTAAATACAACCTCTTATCTTTGGTGGGTAAATGATTCAATAATATACGCCAAGCAAAAATGGACACCTTCAAAGACACTATTTTATTCGACACCAATGAATAGAAAGACGACTTTGTATTTAACTCCACATTTGTCAAGAAGGTATCCACACGCTTTCACCGCGTACACATCTTATGCCAATCCCTCAATGCCATCTTCATTCCCTTTAATTTATCTTTCAACATAAATCCACCCAACCATCAAAGGACATCAACCTCTAATTCTATTTAACAAAATCACAATAACCTCCACAAAACATCCAACAATTCCACATACGAAAGGGTTTAGGGCTCTAATCCTCTTCAGAATTAGATAGAAGTAAAGCATAGTGATTCGATAAACCTCTATCAAGAGTCCATTGAGAACAATTTGGCTATTTATTACATCACTCCTCCGAAAATAAAAATTGATCAAGTCTACTCATATCTGAACCATCTAACTGAGACCATGTAAGTTTCCTCCCAATCAAAGGAAAATCTACCAAACCCGTTCACATATATACTCATTAAAACTTTCCATATCAGCATCCCCCTGCACATACCCATTTCATTTCCTCTCATCTTTTGAACGAGTAGAGTTAAAGTCACCACAAACACTAGTGTCTCAAACTATCAGTCTCTATAAGACTCCCCAACTTATTCCACAATAAACATTTACTTCTTAAGTCACACTGAGCGTAAACATTATTCATTACATACCGATGTTTCACACAAACCCCTTCCACCACTAATGAGTGGTCAAATGTTGTCAACAATACAACTTCAATTTTCTTCGCATCCCACAAAATATGCAAATCACTGGAACGACCCACCAAATATTTTAACGAAAAACAAATCTCCTTAGAACCCCATGACATCTAACAAAGGCACTTATCCACCTTCTCCAACTTAATTTTTTGAATATGCACTACCGCTGACTTTTTCACGCTGATTAAACATGAACAATTTTCACTACACATTGATATTTATTGTTTTAGTACTTTAACAAGACATTGTACTCACAAAAAATGTTTAACAAAACACCACTGGTCTGTTTGATGCGCAAGATAAAAAAAGATATGATAGAATATAAAACTAGATAAAGATAGGATAATATATGATACTATAGTGACATGATAAATATTATCATACACACATGATAACCAACATGATAACATTTTATTTTATCATGTATTTGATACACATCTCATTATGATATAATATAATATATAGGCTAAATAGCATCTGTGGTCCCTTAACTTAATTTCAGTTAACGTTTTAGTCCTTTATCTCTTTTTTTTCCCGATTTGGTCCTTTATTTTAATTTTAAGTGACAATTTGATCTTTTATGTTTTAAAATGTCAACAATATTATCCTTTTATTTTTTACAAAAATTCAAAAAACTCATCAAAATTTTCAACCAAAACCCATAAAATTAATTATATTCTTTAATATAATACAAATTTCATCAAATTCGTAACTCAAATCTTCAAATAAATTCATACAAAAATTTCATTCTTTATTTGATGTTGTTAGAAATGGATATATGAGTTTATTTGAAGATTTGAGTTTCGAATTTGATGAAATTTGTATTATATTGAAGAATATAAATAATTTTATGGGTTTTGGTTGAAAATTTCGATGAATTTTTTGAATTTTTGTAAAAAAACAAAGGATAACATTAATTACATTTTAAAACATAAAAGATCAAATTGTCACTTAAAATTAAAATAAAGGACCAAATCGGGAAAAAAAAAGATAAAGGACTAAAACGTTAACTGAAATTAAGTTAAGAGAGCACAAGTGCTATTTAGCCTGATATATATTATATTTAAATAAAAAAATTACCATTGTGAACAATTATATATTAGTTTTTTTTAATTAACTTATTATATTTTAAATATTATAAATTAACAAAAAAAATATTAAATAAATAATGAAATAATTTTATATTAAAACTATCCATTGACACTACTAAATAAATAATTTAAATTTTAAAAATAAAATCATGAGTAACCAAATAATTATATTTTGTGCGTTAGAATGTAAATAAAGATATGATATATATTATATATAAATGGCAAGAAACATTGTAAACAAATTATATTTAATTTAAAATTTCAATTAACTTTCATATTTTTATAATTGTGAATACTAATTTATTGAATTATATAAAAAGACAAAACTACCCTAATATAAAATCATACAAAAATTTAAATAATTATTAATATTTAATTTTTAAGTTTAATATCAAATTCTATTAATTATTTTTCTATTTGATTAGATTTACATTTTTATATTTTATATTATATTTTATAGATTGCTTTTATATTTATATTTTATTATATTTTAATTTATATTTTAAATTATATTTGATAAGTGTAATTGAGTAAATTACTGTTCTTATCATATTTTACTGGTTTCTAACCTAGCTCATATTAAGGATAAAAATTTCAACTAGAGAGACTTGATAGAATAGAATTTTGGATTAACGTATCATATTTTGTTGGTTCATCAAAAAGTAGATTTAGACATGATATAATTGAAGTAGCAAAATTGATTTACAAGGAAGGGGAGTTTGAATTGTAAATCTCCCTTTTTAAAATTTCCTGAAAAACTTAAGATTTGAACTCAAGAATGTTCTTAGTTAAAAAAGCAGAAAAACGGAGAACGTTCTTGGTTTATCAGAAAACGGAGAACGTTTTTTATTAGTTGCAAAACAGAAAACAGTTTGTATTTTTAATCTTAAAAAACAATCAAACTGAATAAAGAGATAAAGGATAAGAGATACCACACACGGATGTATCTTGGTTCACCTAACTTGGGCTACGTCTAGTCCTCACAATTGTGAGATTTTCCACTAAGTGTTTAAAACAAGAACCTTCTTGGTTTTACAGCACCTAACTTAGATCAACCTTGATATTTGTTACAGACTTTAATCTAATTCCACCCAGAAAGAGATTAATCAAATCACCTACCAACCTTGATAGGATTTCTTACAATCTACCCCAAACTATACTTAACTCTTATAGTTTGAGTTTTACAATAATGATGAGATTGTTTTGTTGGAATCTGAGATGTCTCAACTATTGTTTGAGATTCGATTCTTTACAAAGAATTCAATACAAATGCATGAGAGTAAATAAGAACTTAATCAGACTGATTATTTTATGTGATGAGAGAGTTCCAAGTATGTAAATGTGAATGACTTTGAGAGACTTGTTAGCACTTGAAGTTCAGCATTTTCCTTGAGCTTCGACCTTCCTTTTATAGGCATGAGAGCATTAAATGGAGGTCAATAGAGCTGTTGGTAGTGCCTTTGTCAGGCTTGACCAGAGACAATATTTCTGATTAAAAATAATCCAACTTTTGACTGTTTTTAATTTCTATTTTGACTGGGCTGTGTATTGCGTTTTAGATCAGATTTTCTTGAGTATTAATGATCCTTTTAATGCTTTAGATAAGTGATAATATTACTGGCTTGAACTGGAGCTTTTGATCAATTAAAACAAATTGGAAAAGATCATGAATACTTTATGTAGGAAGCTTGTACTGAAGCTACTAAAAACTCATTGGAGATTGATATCAATCTGGACTTTTGAACTTTAAGTATCCTGGAGACTGATAATCATTCTGGACGTTTTTCTGGACATATTGGAAACTGACTTGACTTCAAGATTGTTTAATAGTCTTGACAGTCATTTCCAGAATTGTCTGGACAGGCTTGTTTGAGAGTCTTTTTCTTTTGCAATTCGAATGTCCTCTTTGATTTGAATAGATCCTATGTGTTCCCTGCCATGTAGTGATCATATCCATGTAACTTCCAGAGGCAACAACTTTGTTTAGTTGATGGAGATTGATGGATCTTTATGCTGCCATGACCATATTTGAATCTGGGAACATTCTCCGTTTTTCTAGAATTTTGCAAAAATGTTCGCTGCCTTTGTTTATGCTGATTTCTTTGATTCTTTTGAAACCTATCTTTGAATTAATACACTCAAAAGCACAGGTTTAATTAACAATACATTTAGAATCATAATTAACGATCTTTAATTAACTTTTGTTTATTTTGATCAAAACTTTTAAAATGAGAGTTTGTTTTAACAATAATAACTTATTCATATCATGTATCTTATTTTGTCCATCAATTGGACATATTATTTTAATAAAATTTAGTTTATACTTCTTTTATTTTATATTCAGTATTTTATTTATAATATTTATTTAATTAAATTATATGATTGTTTATATTAATAATTACTTTTGTTTACTGATTTACCTTTATTTTCTGTCTTATCTCATCTAACTATTCAATTAGTTACTATTAATATAAATATCTTAATAATTAAAATTTATTTTATCAGTAAAATTAATATAATTAATTATTTTCTTACAAATTATGAATTATGTACAATTCTTAAAAAAAAGCACGCACTAACCGTGTATAAGTAATTTAAAATAAATCCTGTCAAATAAAAATTAATTTAACTAAATCTAGTTTATGTTATGTCGGTTGAATTTGATTTTTTTTATATAAGCATGTCGGTTGAAATTTGATAGAGCACTTTAATCTAAAAACAAAATGAAATTGAAAAACTAAAAAGATAAATAAAGCTTCTTTGAGTCAAAAAAATAAAATATAAAGCTTCAAGTTGCACATGTGCTGGTTCAGACAAAATATCAGGCAATGGTACCTTTTGTCACTGCATGATTTGCGAGTGATAATGGCATTCCCATTTCTTTTTCTCACAAAACCCAATAATTCAATCTAATTTCTGCTAAGTGGACCCATAGAGAGCAAGACCATTTATTTATTTATTTTTATAATCCAAATGCAACCTTTAAGAAAGGAGAAAACTTAATTACAATAATCTATAATATGGTATTATTTGTGATATTTTTCAATTACAATATGATATGTCGACAGTACCTATAAAAAAAATAACTGAATGAAATGATATGGTAAAAAGGCCAACATATACTTTTTTAAGAGACAAAAACTTTGCTAGTTTGGATTTTAGTTGGAAAATGATAATAAAGTTCAATATTTAATGGTTCTTTCAATGAGTGATTAGATTCGAATACATCCTAACAATATAACTATAAGTGAAACATATTAACTCCTTATTTTAATTATTTGATCGCCCACATACCTATGTTTGCAATAAAGTAACAACACTAATTATTTTCAGGATATTGTTCCTATGTTTTCATTAATATAAGAAGAGATATTTGTTAAAGAAAAAATTTTAGGTGTTTTTTTAGGTCATGTTTAAAAATTATGACAGTGTAGATACCATATATTTATTTATGTAATAAATTTTTATGGAGTGACTGATTAATTATCTATAATTTTTTAAAGATAATCTAGATCTCATTTAAATTTTAAGAATTTAATTTATATACACATCAATTTAAGAAATCTTACATTGTTAATTAATTACAATTATTAATTTATAAATAATATTTGACTTTTATCATAAATACTTATAAAATTATTTATACATTGATAATAATTTATCGACTATATAAATTTTTTTACACTAAAAATGCATATAAAGTAAACTCAAATTTTAAACATTTAAAAAAATTGAAAACACAATTCTCAATATTCTATTCACCAATTATATATTTTTTTAATCATGCAAAATATTTATCAATTTTGCCCAACTCTATTTTTGTTATCAACAAGATTCAAACTAGATATATTACTCAAATTTAACTGTAATATCTATCAAAATAGTCTTTATCATAATAATTGAGAGATTCAAGATTGTACTAATTTTTTTGTTGTTGATATTTTTCGTTTTTCAAAATCAAATGTCTCCATATACTCGTATTCTATTATTTAAAAAAGGAAAATTAGATTTTTCTCATATTTTTCTCCAAATAGCATAAATACCCCACCACAAAGAGTTAGGCACATGATATAGTTGTGAACTCGTGACTTACAAGCTCACAAGCCAACTCCATTTATCTCTATATATATCTCTAGATCCATATTCTCATTCTCACAAGTCACAACCACAAAACAAATATTTTATTTTATTTTTCTCTAACCCCAATCTAAAACCTTAACCAAACATGGCTAAAGGTACTACTACTACCCTTCTTTTCCTTCTCCTAATAATAACTCTCCTTTCAATTGCAATTTCAACACCAACAAATTTCATCAAATCATCATGTAGCACAACACAATACCCAACACTTTGTGTTGAATCACTTTCTACCTATGCATCAACAATTCAACAAGACCCTCATCAATTAGTCCAAACAGCTTTATCAATAAGCCTCAACAAAACCCAATCGACTAAAGACTTTGTTACAAGGTGCAAAAATTTCAAGGGTCTTAAAGCAAGAGAATATGCTGCCTTACATGATTGTAGTGAAGAAATTAGTGATAGTGTTGATAGGCTTAGCCGTTCATTAAAAGAGCTTAAACTTTGCAAGATCAAGGGTGAGGATTTCAATTGGCATATAAGTAATGTTGAGACATGGGTTAGCTCAGCTTTGACTGATGAAACAACTTGTGGTGATGGGTTTGGGGGAAAAGCACTTAATGGGAGAATTAAAGCTTCTATTAGATCTAGAATGGTTAATGTTGCTCAAGTTACAAGTAATGCTCTTGCACTTGTCAATCAATATGCTGGTAATCACTAGGAAGAAGAAATTAAACATCACAGAAATCTAAGTTTTTGCTTTTGAGGTTGTTGAGAAACATGGCTCTTTTTTGTTTTTGTTTTATTTTATGTGATATGAAGTGTAATGTGTAATTACATCTATATATAAAGAAAATATGCTCTTTGTGATGATTTGTGAAATAGAGTTACTTTAATTTATATGATTATCTTGTTGGCATCTTTCTTGTTACTCTTCTTAGTGGATACTAATTTTACTTTTAAAGGATCTCAATTAAAATTTTAAAATTGATTTTGACATATTTAGATACAATTGAGTAAATTGATTTTAGTTCTAAAATTGATTTTAATTTAAAATTATAATTCGTAGTTTTGAATTTAAACGTAATTTTTCTAGTAAAATATATTATTTAACTCACTTTTATTTCAATATATTTAACTATAAATTAATTTAATTTATAAATTTAATTCATTCAAAATTAATTTTAATTACCACATAATAAAACATACATTTTACATTATAAAAAAAAAACCAAACACACGGTTAATTTCTGGATCCAGGGATGTAATGTTCCTAACCGGACACGGTTTTAACATTAATAATGTGTGAGTGACATGTTAATACTGGTAGGTGTCTTTTTTTGAGGTATTGATATTGGTAGGTTGTATAGTAGTTTTATTTTTGTTTTATTTGTTCAATTCTTTTGTCAAATTTGTACATTGATGGATTTTGAATATAAAATTCATCACACGCAATAAAATTTTCCTTGCTTGTTTGTCACGGTGAATTTTCCTAGTTTGGGGTTTTAGTACCTCTGTCTCTGTATATAAACTTAGGGAAACAATATACTCCTTACTCCACAATTGTACTTATATCCTACAAATTTTTAAAAATATTAAATATATTCTTAATTTTTTTTTTACTATTTTATCAATTCAAAATCACTTTTTTTTTACCTTCCAAAGATTTCCGAATAAAAAAAAAGATTTCCGTTACATAAAACTTTTTGGTAGTTACCGGCAAATTTTTTTCAAGTTTTTCAGTACAGAATGTTCTACCGGAAATTTTTTCCAAGTTTTCCAATAAAGAAGCGTTAAATTAACACTGTCGAAAAACTTGTGAGGAAGTTTTCCAGTAACTACTGAAAACATTCCTCACAAAATTTCCGGTAGTGTTCCAATTTTTTTTTAAAACTACCAGTGTCGCGGCCTAAAATTTCGAGTGTTTCTTGAATTCAATGGAGTCGTATTTAAATTAGGGAAAACATTGGGAAACCGTTAAAAAGAAAAATGGTCTTTAAAACCAAATTTTGAGTTCAGGAGTCGATTATGCATAGGGAAGGTATTAGCACCCTACGGCATCCGTAAAAAATTTCAACCAGTCACAAGAGCAGACATCGAGGGTATCACCGCAGCTTTTACCACAGCCCTTACTGCTTTGACTACGTAGATGGCGACTTTGACGGATCAAGTGAACGCCATCAATGATAGGAGGGATGATAGGAGGGACAGAGGCAGGAGAGACGAACCGCTCAGGCGTCCACATGGAGGCTTGCAGGCTCGTGTTGAATCAGACTCTAGTTCCGAATAAGAGATCCCAGAGGAGAATCAGGGTTGCGATAATCAACAGAATTGCAACGACTACAGAGTCAAGGCTGATATCCCGTTGTTCTATGGAACTATGGGGGCTGAAGAGTTTCTGGATTGGTAGATTGACATTGATCGGTTCTTCGACGTGATGGGTGTGCCAGAAAACAAGCAGGTGAAGATGGTGGCATTTCAATTGAAGAGCACCGCTGCTGTGTGGTGGGATAAGCTTGTTGTCTAGAGGCAGCGCTAGAGGAAAGCGCCAATCAGAACGTGGAGGCGAATGAAACAGTTAATGCTGGAGTGTTTCTTGCCTGAAGATTATGAGCAGATTCTGTACAAGATGTATATCGATTGCGTTCAAGCTAGAAGGAGTGTGACCGAGTACACAACAGAGTTCATGCGTTTCTTAGAACACAACGAACTAGGGGAAACTGAGAGTCAGAAGGTGACTCGCTATATTAATGGCTTGAAGGGTTCGATCCAGGAGAAGATGGGTCTAAAGATTCTCTGGACCGTGAAGGAGGCCTCTACGCTAGCCTTGAAAGCGGAACTTATAGAGAAGTCCCCCAGAAATTTCTCATATTTTCGCAGATTCACTTTGCAGGGTAATTCTGAAGTTGCTGGTGATAAGGATAAGAGCGTTGCTGCTAAGGATCCTAACTCCTCAGAAAGGAAACTGGTGGAACTAGTAGTGCTACGCCCAACAAGAGGGCAAACCAGAAGTCAGCCAACCCATACGCGAAACCGACGGGAGATAAGTATTTTCGTTGTGGTGGGCAGGGTCATAGGTCGAATGTTTGCCCTTCCAGAAAAACGACTGCAATCTTGAATGAGGAGTCTGAGGAAGAGGAAGAAAGCAACGAGTATGACGGTGTTGAGTTCGCTGAAGAAGAAGCTGAAGAAGCGGTGAACTTTGTGTTGTAGAGAGTCCTGTTGTCTTCAAAGGATGAGGGGCAAAGAAAGAATCTTTTTAGAACACATTGTTCTATTAAGAATAAGGTATGTAATCTGATCGTGGATAATGGGAGTGTAGAGAACTTGGTCTCCTAGAAGCTGGTGGAATATCTAGAGTTGCCGACAGAACCGCATGCCAAGCCTTATGCTTTGGGTTGGGTGAGTAAGAGTTCACAGGTCAAGGTGACGCAGACTTGCAGGGTGCCTATTTCCATCGGAAGGCATTACAAGGACGAAGTAGTGTGTGATGCTATGAATATGGATGTGTGTCATGTCCTACTGGGGCGACCTTGGCAGTATGACAATGATATCATGTATATAGGCAGAGAGAATGTGATGATGTTCACCTAGGGAACACACAAGATTGCTATGGCCTTGGTTTCTGGCTTTAATAGACGAACAGGGAAGGAGAAGTCTAGTTTTCTTGTTATGACACAAGATGAGCCTTAAAGGACATGACTGATGCCTTGACTGATGCCTTAAAGGAAACTGAGTGGTTTTGCCCCGTGGTGGTCAAGGGTTTGCTGAGTGCTATGAAAGAGGAGCCGGAACCACCGAAAGAGGTGCAGGAAATCTTGGCAGATTTTGAGAAGTTGATCTCGGATGAGCTACCCAGTGACTTGCCTTCTATGCAAGATATTCAACATCAGATTGATTTAGTTTCGGGTTCCAGCCAGCCGAACATGCTTCATTACCGCATGAGTCCCAAGGAGAACGAGATATTGCAGGAGCAGATTGAGGATTTGCTGAAGAAATGGTTCATTAGAGAGAGTTTGAGCCCATGTGTAGTTCCAGTGCTTTTGGTGCCTAAAAAGGGCAATTAGTGGCGGATGTGCGTTGGCAGCAGAGGCATCAACAAGATAACAATCAAGTACAAATTTCCCATTCCTCGTCTCGAGGACATGATTGATGAGCTATCAGGGTCTAAGGTGTTTTTGAAGATAGATCTACGGAGTGATTATCATCAGATCCGAATTAGACCCGAGGATGAATGGAAGACAACTTTCAAGAGAAAGGATGGCCTTTACGAGTGGTTGGTCATGCCTTTCGGGTTATCCAACGCCCCCAGTACTTTCATGAGGCTAATGAATCAGGTTCTTCGCCCTTTTGCTGGTTCTTTTGTAGTGGTTTACTTTGATGATATTCTGATTTATAGCAAGACCAAGGAGGATCATCTGGGGCAATTTGAAGCACGTGCTACAAGTCTTGCAAGTGAACCAGTTATACATCAACCTTAAGAAGTGCACCTTATGTACCAGCAAGCTGTTGTTTCTGGGTTTTGTTATTGGTGAAGATGGGATTCAAGTGGACGAAGAGAAGGTGAGTGCTATCAGAAATTGGCCTGCACCTAAGTCTGTGATGGAAGTACGCAGTTTCCATGGCCTGGCTACCTTCTATAGGAGGTTTGTGCGCGATTTTAGCACCATTACTGCGCCTATCACCGAGTGCCTGAAGAAAGGAAAGTTCCAGTGGGGACCTGAACAAGAGCAGACAAGAGCAGAGCTTTGTGATGATCAAGTAGAAGCTTTGCATGGCACCAGTTCTCGCTTTACCTGACTTCGACAAGATATTTCAAGTGGAGTGTGACGCCAGGCTCCCAGAACAAGGTAGCAGATGCGTTGAGTAGGAGGGCTTCCTTGTTGATTACCTTAGCTCAGGAGATAATGGGTTTTGAGTTGCTGAAGGAGCTATGTGGGTCTGATACTGAGTTCAAGGAGTTGTGGCTCAAGTGTACAAATCAGCATCCCAACGCAGATTTTCATATTCGAGAGGGCTACCTGTTTAAGGGGAATCAGCTCTGCATTCCTAATTCTTCTTTGAGGGAGAAGCTGATTCGAGATCTGCATGGTGGCGGTCTTGGAGGTCATTTGGGGAGAGATAAAACCATCGCCAGTCTGGAGGAGTGGTATTACTGGCCTCATCTGTGCCGTGACGTGGGTACTATCATCAAGCGCTGCTACACTTGTCAGGTTTCTAAAGGTCAGTCTCAGAACACTGGTCTCTACATGCCATTACCTGTTCCTGATGATATCTGGTTAGATCTTTCGATGGACTTTGTATTGGGGCTACCTCGTACACAACGAGGAGTAGATTCTGTATTTCTGATGGTCGACAGGTTTTCGAAGATGTCACACTTTATTGCCTGTAAGAAGACCGCTAATGCATCCAACATAGCCAAATTTGTTTTCAAGGAGGTTGTGCGTTTGCATGGAGTCCCCCGGTCCATCACTTCAGACCGAGACACCAAGTTCCTCAGTCATTTCTGGATTACTCTATGGCGGATGTTTGGTACTACATTGAATAGGAGTTTTACATCTCATCCTCAGACTGATGGGTAGATAGAGGTCACCAACCGAACGCTGGGGAATATGATTTAGAGTGTTTGCGGGGATAAGCCGAAGCAGTGGGATCTGGCTTTACCCCATGTCGAATTTGATTACAACAGCGCAGTGCACTTAGCTACAGGAAAATCGCCTTTCTCTCTGGTTTCAACTTCTCCACAGCGGCATGTGGTTGATTTGGTGGTGCTACCCAAGGCTCATGGGGTGAGTACCGCAGCTGAAAGTATGGCCAAGGATGTGCAAGCCGTTAAAGAAGCTGTCAGGGCGAAATTAGAGGCTATTGGGCAGAAGAACAAAGTCGCTATTGACAAGCGCAGGAGAGCCAAGGTCTTTGCTGTGGGAAATGATGTGATGGTGTTCCTGCGTAAGGAGAGGTTCCCAGTTGACACTTATAAGAAGCTTCAGCCTCGCAAGTACGGGTCTTTCAAGGTGCTGAAGAAGATCAATGACAACGCTTATGTGATTGACTTGCCGAAATCCATGAATATTTCCAATACCTTTAATGTAGCTGATATTTATGAGTTCGATGAGGATGCTGACCTTTATCCTGGTATGAACTCGGGGTCGAGTTCTTTCGAGGTGGAGGAGACTGATGTTAGAAGGTTCACGGCCAAGATCGAGGAAGAAACAGCTTTGCGGACAAACGCAGCGGGAAATGCGGAAAACGATCGTCCAGTGTCAGATTGCCTATTATTATACCGTTCCGTAAAGGGAATCACGCCACAAACACAACAAACTGCTTTGCTATGACATATGAGCTCCAGATCCGTTTTGGGCTCATCTTGGGCCTCAAAACAACATTTTAAGTTTTTCCTTTAATTTCGGACTTTTCCTGTTTTGCCTAATTTTCGCGCTAGGGTTTCCATTAAGTATTTAAAGACTTTCTATACTGTAACGGGGGGCACCTTTTAATTAAATAATTGATTTCGAGAGTTTTCTCTTTTCTGGTGGATTCCAGAACTTGTTTGTTTTTTCGGATTTAGCGTTTGTTAATCCTTTGTGATTCCGACTGCGTCAAAATAAATATTAACTTAAATATATTTATTTCTCCTCATTATTAAATATGAATATCAATTATTTATTTTTAATGTGATTTTGAAATAAATATGTGCTTAAAAAAAATCAAATTTTGTTTTTATTAATGTGCTTGACAAGAGTTTGATCTTGCTCCTACGTATCTCCCGATGCGATGGAGAAATCAAAGCTATGTAGCTCTTGGATAGAAAATGCGGATGTGTTGATTACTTTTAAAGAAAAATGTGATTTTTTATCAATAATAAAAAAAAAGTTTTGGCGAAAGAAAATGAGTTTGTTTGACTTGAATAATTATTCAGAAACGTGAGTTTTAAGATGATCAAATTGTACAACTTGTGTCTGAAAACTCATGGAGTAAAAAAAATGTCATATCTAATTTAGTCCTCTTAAGAATACTTTATATTATTTTCGATTTTAAAATTAAGTTTCAAAACCACCAAGTAGTACGACTTGTGTCTTAACAACTCAAAGATTAAAAAAAAAGTCACATCAAATTAATCATATTTAAAAAATTGATTTTAAATTTATGTATAAAAATGAGTTTTAGAGCAATCAAATTGTACAACTTGTGTCCTGACAACTCATAGATTAAAAAAAATGTTACATCTAATTAATAAGATTTAAAATATCTATTTGTGTTTTAAAATGAGCTTTTAAAATTCCCCAAGTTGTACAACTTGTATCATAACTGCTTAAAGATTAAAAAAATGTCACATCTAATTAATTACTTGAAAATGATTTTTTTTGTAGAATTATTTAAAAAATGAGTTTTAAAACGGTCAAGTTATCACAATATATGTAACAAACAACATTTTATTGATCTTATTTTTTGAGGAAAAAATAAAATTTAATAAACAATAATTTAATAAAGTAAACCTATAGCATATCATCTCGTGATAGAAAGGATATAATTGTTTTAGGAAAGTGAACTACAGTAAACGTTGTTTCTAGGTGAATATCATTTCAAAAACAAAAACAAAGATATTTTCTCATTTGAATAAAATCTAACTCAGGGATGCATCGTTTAACAATACTGGCCTAACAAAAATTTCATTTTTTATTCTAGTATAAATTACATGTAACTCATCCTTTCATTGTAAAATCAGAAACCAGCCATTTTAAACAGATAAAAACTTTCATCTTAAACATGAAATCAAGACGAACAAATCAAAGGAAATGATGTAGTAAAGGACATAACAACAAACATGAAAGTGAAGCAGATCTGTGGTAACGCTGCGGCGGTGGTGCACGGTTGACGGCGGCAGTGACGATGAAAGTATAATGTCGTTAAAAGTTTGATTTTTTTCTAGTTTTTTTACTTTTCATTCACAAGGTTATCTTATTCTAATCTTACAAATCAAAACTTTATTAAAAAGTAATTATAATGTAAAGAAAGAAGAAAAAATTACCTTAAATCGCCTTGCTATTTGTTTTTTCTTTGTTACTACTCTGTTTGCTTTCTCTTTCTCTTTTTTTAGGTGTTTTTGTTAGTATCAACTTTTTTCGTCTGAAAATGATATCCCCTTTTACTAATTTTTTATCTCAATATATAGACTATGTGAATGAATCTTTGTGTCCACGATATAAATTGATGTCTGGTTTTTCTATTGTTTTGCAGCAATCCTCTAGCAACCTTAGATAGTTAGGGAAAACAGTGGCTCACCTTTTTTATTAAGTGCATTATGACTGAAGATTTTAGCCTTATCAGTACAAATGAGTAAAAACAAAGAACCTGAAAAGAAGGGAAGGGAGACTGAAGAGAAAAAAGAAGTGCTAGACAAGAGAACACATTTATTAGTTTATTTTTATTTTTGCACTAGGATCAAGGTAAATATGCACACAAAATTTGGTTAGATTTTATAAAATGATGATTTTTTATTTAATAATAATTACAAAATATATTTTTTAACATATTATTTAATATTATTTATTTTTGAATTGTTTTTAATTAGGAGGACAAAATTGAGGTATTACAACTGCCCCTATTTAATTATTTTTACTAGAAAATATATGAATATTATCATGGTAACAAAAAAAATTAAATATAAGGACCTAAATTTTGTCCGTGAAAGATCAAAAATTACAAATGATCACCTTCAGATTGGTTACCAACAGGAATGAAAAAATGATCGTATTTGGGGATTGAGTACCGATGTGTATATCAATAGTAATGAAAATGATCGTCTTCAGATTGGTTACTGATGCGTAGATCAACGAGAATTTAAATGATGATCTTCAGATTGGTTACCGATGCGTATAAGTAAATTATGAATGTAAGGTGTATGATTTGTGTGTGTTAGATAAATTCTTGCTCATTTTTAGTTCCCCGATCCTTATATGATTCTATATGCCCACAAGATTATATGGATGAATAAAGATAACAACCTTTTTTTGTATGATAACTCTAGTACATTATTTGTGACTTTTTTATAGAGGCGAAACAAAGTGTATTGTCTAAAATGATTGCCTTTTTTTTTATACACCCATATATCTCGAGAATCTATCGAGTTCCCGTGTATATATTTTTCAAATGTCGAAATACTTAAGATATTTTTTATATGTTCACATATTTCAAATTCCAACATTTATTACCATAAAAAAACATTTTAAAATGCTAGAACAAATCAACTATGAAATTGAATTAGTTTAGAAAGAGTGTAACGTACAACATTGAATGACAATATTGGACAAAGTACATTCACTACTTTGGGAACGAAACAATTGGGGTTACAATATATGGATGAGTGCGTTTAGGTTTAGTTAGAGGTATAACAAGCATTATTCATTCTTGTAATTTAGGATTCTTGTTGGTCAGCTTCTAAGAATAATAATTGCCCCAGTTTGAACTGCTTGATTTTTGTTATTTTTTTTTATCCCTAACTTTTTCATGGACCGCTCTTCCAAGTTTTCAATCCATCAGGATGCTCTAGTTTTGCCTAGGTCGCCTTTTCATGTTTTCAACTTAGCGAGCTCATTTTCAATAAATTTTTTTTTCAAGCATAATATTTTTTGACTGCATCTGAATTTATTGGAAGTGGAAACTCCTCTCCATCCATTTCTGAGAGTATTAGAGCTCCCTTAGAGAAAGCCTTTTTCACAACATATGGTCCCTCGTAATTCAGAGTCCATTTTCCACGAGAATCATTTTTTATGGGCAATATTTTCTTTAACACGAAGTCTCCTTCTTGAAACTCTCGAGGACGAACTTTTTTCTCGTAGGCTTTTTTCAGTCTTTTTTTATACAACTGACCATGGTACAGAGCTATCATTCTTTTTTCTTCTATGAGATTCAATTGGTCAAATCATGATTGAACCCACTTTACCTCTTCTAGTTTTGTTTCCATCAAGACTTTGATCGAGGGGATTTCAACTTCAATGGGAAGCACCGCTTCCATTCCACACACCAATGAGAAAGGAGTTGCCTCTGTTGAGGTGCGAACAAAGGTTCTATAGCCATGTAATGCAAAGGGAAGCATTTCATGTCAATCCTTATATGCTTCTACCATCTTTTGTATGATTTTCTTGATATTCTTATTTGCCGCTTCTACAGCTCCATTCATTTGCGGACGATAAGGCGAAGATTTATGGTGCAGAATTTTGAAACTATCACACAACTCTTTCATCATTTTGTTGTTTAGATTGGTCGCATTATCCGTGATAATCTTATTTGGCAACCCATATCGACAAATCAATTCTCTCTTGATATATCTAACCACCACGCTCCTCGCCATGTTGACATAAGAAGCAGCTTCAACCCATTTTTTGAAATAATCAATAGCTACTAGGATAAATAAGTGCCCATTTGAAGCCTTGGGTTCAATGAGCCCAATAACATCCATCCCCGACATTGAAAATGGCCACAGTGTTGTTAAGACATTCAAGGAGGTTGGCAGTACATGTACTTTATCAGCATAGATTTGACATTTATGACATTTCTTTACATAACTAAAACAATTAGACTCCATGGTCAACCAATAGTAGCCAGCCCTTAAGATTTTTCTTGCCATTGTGTGCCCATTTGCATGAGTTCCAAAAGAACCTTCGTGAACCTCTTAAAACTATTTTCTCTGCTTCAATTTTATCCACACATCTAAGGAGAACCATATCATGCTTTCTCTTATAAACCACCTCACCATTTAAGAATAAGTTCATTGACAACCTCCTTAAAACACTTTTGTCATTCTTCGACATACCCAACGGATATTCCTTATTCTTAATATACGATTTGATATCATAAAACCATAGTTTGCTGTCAGGCTCCTCTTCTATTGATAAGCAATATGCTGGCTTATCCTTTTGTTGGATTTTTATTACCGGCACATCCCGACTTGTGCTTATTTTGAACATTGATGACAATGTGGCCAGGGCGTCGGCCAATTGGTTTCCTTATCGAGGGATATGGTGAAAAGTGATCTTCTCAAAGTATTCTGTCAATTCTTTGATGTTTCCCACTCTCCTTTTGTCTGATGGATAACCAACGACGAATCTCCATATACCTCAAGATCTTTTACCTTTGATTCAATGGCTGCTTTAATGCCCATGGCACATGCCTCATATTATGCAATATTGTTTGTGCAATCAAAACACAATCTTGCCGTAAATGGAGTGAGCTGGTTCTCTGGGGAAATCAAGATGGCTCCAATTCCATGCCCTAATCCATTAGAAGCACCATCAAACATCAAAATCCATTTTTCTTTATTAGATGATTCATTCTCTTCAAATAAAGTCATTATGCCTTCGTCGGGGAATTCACACTGCATTGATTGATAATCTTCTACAGGTTGTTGGACCAAATACTCTGCTAATGCGCTTCCTTTGATAGCCTTCTGTGTAATATACACCAAGTCGTATTCTGATAACAACATCTGCCAGTAGGCAATCCTTCCAGTAAGAGTAGGTTTCTTAAAGATATACTTAATCAAGTCCATTTTAGACACCAACCAAGTTGTATGACATAACATGTATTGCCTCAGCCGATGAGCAGCCTATGCTAGTGCACAACATTGTTCGTTCAAGCAGTGAATATCTTGTTTCACAACTAGGAAATTTTTGCTCAAATAATAAATAGCATGCTCCTTCTTACCATATTCATCTGCTGCCCCAGCACACAACCCATTGACTCATCTAGTACTGTTAAGTACATAATAAGTGGTTTTTTCCGGGAACTGGAGGTACTAGGATGAGAGGTTTTAACAAGTACTGTTTAATCTTCTCAAAGGATTTTTGACAATTCTCATTGCATTCAACCTTTTGGTCTTTGTGAAGCAACTTGAAAATTGGCTCGCATGTTACAGTTAGATTTGATATGAATCTAGCAATGTAATTCAATCTCCCCAAAAAGTCACAAACTTCTTTTTCCGTGCGTGGAGCCGGCATTTATTGTATTGTCTCTTACTTTATTCTGGTCCACTTTTATCCCTGTTTTGACTAACAATAAACCCAAGTAACTTTCCTGATCTCACACCAAAAGTGCATTTAGCAGGGTTTAAACAAAGTCTGAACTTTCTTAGTCGCACAAATAATTTTCGAAGGTTAACAACATGTCATGAAACCTCTATCTCCTTATGCATCATGTCATGAAACGATGTCACCATTGCTCTTTGATAAGTTGCCCCAACATTCTTCAATCCAAATGACATCACTTTATAACAGAAAGTTCCTCATTGTGTGATCAATGTGGTTTTCTCCATATCCTCAGGAGGCATCTTGATTTGATTGTATCCTAAAAAACCATCGATGAAGGAAAAAAGAGAATATTGAGCAGTGATATCCACTAGGACATCAATATGAGGCAAAGGAAAATCGTCTTTAGGGCTAGCTTTATTTAAATCCCGATAATCAACACACATTCGAACCTTTCCATCCTTTTTTGGAACTAGGACAATATTAGCCACCCATTGGGGGTATTTTGCTACTGCTAAAAATCCAACATCAAATTACTTTTTGACCTCTTCTCTTATTTTAAGTGACATATCAGGCCTCATCCTCCTCCATTTTTGTTTAATTGGACCACATTCAGGCTAGAGTGGTAGCTTGTGTTCACCAATGTTAATATCTAGTTCAGACATATCCTGATATGACCTTGTAAAGACGTCCACATAGTCAAATAAAAGATTAACCAACTTTTCTCGTTCACTTCCTTTCATAGGGTTGGATTATCCTAGCTTCCTGTTCCACTGACCTTTCTAGTTCTAGGGGAGGCTCACAATTGTCTTCACAATCCTCATCAGTGTGATTAATTGGAAGTTCAAAATTACAAGAAGAGGTTCTAGCGCTGCTATTTTCAACGTATTCATTTTTGACTCTACACCGTTAAAATTAAGAGAAAAGGAAAAAAGAAACTATGAATAATGGTTGCAAGTTTAAGAAAAAAGAAACAATTGGAGAGTTTCAAAATTCATTTATTGATAATATGTACTAAATTGAAATACATGTGCCCTAATTAATTATCTTTATAGCCTTGGGCATAGCGAAAGGAGTTGAAATACATAATTACTTTGAGCATGAATTAACAAACACGGGAAACTCGATGATCTTCCAATTGTTGAGGATGGTATTCGGAAGACAAGGGTACACTAATTTGAGGGTATCATCACCAACATGCTCTTCTTCCACCACAGCCACCTAGTCAGCATAAATTATTCCAGCGCTTTGAAAGGTTTGACGAATGTCACAAATAGCAATCTTCTGTGAAATCGGTGTCTGGTTTTCCAGACGAGCCATCCTGCTTTCCTCTTTTTTCTTTTATTGCCTTTTCTTTTTCAGCTTTGGTAAGTACATATCCCAACTCATATCAATCATTCTTTTCTAATATATCTAACAATTTCTCCAAATTAGCAAAAACTCCTCCTTCCAACATGGATTTGGTAGACTTCAATGGCATGTTAGACAACTTTGGTTCCTTTATGTGATATCCTTCACTCATAAAGACAGTATTGGCGATTTCTAATGCTTGAAAGGAAGTTTCTATGGCTCCCTCTGTATCTTCAATGTAGCCCAAAGAAGATAAATGGCTCATTATCATATCTTCCTCCCCATATATTATTACCAATTTATTGTTCACTATAAAATTTAGCTTTTGATGGAGAGTGGATGTCACTGCTCCAACAACATGAATCCACAGTCTCCTTAAAAGACAACTGTATGCTGGTTTAATATCCATCACTTGGAAGGTTATCCCAAAGTTATGGGGGTCCAATTTGAACCGGTAGGTCAATCTCGCCAACCACTTGTCTCCTGGATCCATCAAATGCTTTCACCACCATAGCACTAGGCTTCATACATGCTCCATCAACAAATAGTTTTGATAGTGTCACTTTCGGCATGACATTTAATGATGAACTATTATCAACTAGCACTCGTGCCAGGATATGATCATGACACCTCACAAAGACATGTAGTGCTTTATTATGCCTTGTCCCTTCAACTGGTAATTCGCCATCGCTAAAACTCAAACAGTTATTAGCAGTGATATTACTGACAACTTCATCAAACTGGTCGACCGTGATATCGTGAGTAACATGGGACTCATTTAAAACTTTCATCAGTGCCCTTCTATGTGCTTGAAAGTTTAATAACAAAGAAAGAACAAATTTCTTGGAAGAGTTTTGATTTAGCTTGTCCACCACCTTTATTCATTTTGCTTGATAAACTTCAAAAATTCGTTAGCTTCTTCTTCAAGCACCGTCTTTTTGCTAGTCTATGGCCCTTTTATAGCATGATTCATAGCTTCTTTACCTTTTCCTCATGGTCTTCCTTTTTCTTAGGTTGTTCGTGAAGGTGCAAACACGAGAAGGGGGGTTGAATTGTGTTTGTCAAACTTAAATTACTTTTGCTGTTTTGTTAAATGTTGATTTGAATTATTCGATAAATAACTAATCAGATTCAGCAGCGGATAATAATAACATAATAACACATCAATTTATACTGGTTCACCGTTAACTAGGCTACGTCCAGTCCCTTCCTCCAGAAGGCCTTTTCACTAATTCAAACTCCTTTGAATTACAACACCACTGACCCTTCAAGTCAGTCTTCCCAAACAGCCTAACAACCCCAGACTTTTGAGGAACAACAACACCTTAACTAAACCAGCTAAGTCTTCTCAAACAGCCTGACAACCCCAGACTTTTGAGGAATAACAACACCTTGACTAAACCAGCCAAGTCTTCTCCTACCAATCTGACAACCCCAAATTGAAGAAGGAATCTACACCATTATAATAAAGATTTGGAACTTTACAACGTTGCTTCTGGAAAGCTGTTTGCTACACTTATTCTTGCACTCTTTTATTGCTTCTGGAAAGCTGATTGTTGCACTGTATTTCTCTCTCAAAAATACTTAGAAAATATTGCTCTTGCTCATTTGTGTTTCTCTATTTTGAACTCTCAGATAACTTTGAATTGAAGTTTGAGTTCTTGTGTTTTTCGATACTTTATTCTTCAGCATTAAGTCTCTATTTATAGTTGAACTTTTGAACTTCACTGATGCTTTTCTTCTGGAGTATATTTCGATTAATCTGTTTTGAAAATATTCTGGAGTAGTTTGCTCAGATTCTGTTTTGAGTCTTTTGCTCACTGATCTGTTTTGAACATTTTGCTCCGCTTCTGTTTTGAGCATTTTTCTCATATTCTGTTTTGAGCCTTTTTCTCCAATTCTGTTTTGAGCCTTTTTCTCCAATTCTGTTTTGAGCATTTTTCTCATATTCTGTTTTGAGCATTTTTCTCAGATTCTGTTTTGAACATTTTTCTCTGACAGATTCATCTGACGATATCATCTGATTTCTGCTTCTGGTGACGTCATCTTCTGATCCATTCTTCTGATGACATTTTTCATTCTTCTTCTAAGTCAAATATGTTATTTTCATAAAATACATTTGTTAACATCAAAACTTTAATTGCAAGAACCAACTTGGTTCCAACAATCTCCCCCTTTTTGATGATGACAAACAATGTATTTTTGATAATACTTTTTCTTTCTTTTGACTTTGACTCCCCCTAAGACTAAGCTTCATTTTATATTTTCTCCCCCTAAGTCTAATGCCCAGATATCAAATACATCATACATCATCTTCTCCTCCTTTCAAATATATCATCTTCTCCCTCGGATATTTTATCAAATATTACATTTTCTCCCCCTTTGTCATCAGACAAAAAGGATTGAATGAAGAAAAGAGATCCTCTGTTTTTTTTTTCGACTCTTTTTTTCTTTTTCTTTTTTTTTTCTTTCTTTTTTTTTCGACTCTTTTTTTTTCGAATCTTTTTTTTTTAAATAAAAGTACACGAAAAATAAAATAACATAAAAATTAAACTAAGCTATTAGGTTAGGGATGAAGATAAGATTAAGGTTTTTCTGGATAAATTCAAACCTATCTTCAGGTAGTGGTTTAGTGAATATGTCAGCCCATTGATGTTCAGTATCTATAAACTGAATGTTGAGTACTCCTTTCTGAACATAATCTCTGATGAAGTGGTGTTTGATCTCTATGTGTTTGGCTCTAGAATGTAGGATAGGGTTTTTGGTTAGGCAAATTGCAGAGGTGTTATCACAATAGATGGGTATGTTGGATTCTAATATTTTGTAGTCTTCAAGTTGATGCTTCATCCAGAGTAGTTGAGAGCTGCAGCCAGCTGCTGAAATGTATTCAGCCTCTGCTGTTGACATGGCAATAGTGTGTTGCCTCTTACTGGACCACGAAATTAAATTGTCTCCTAAAAAGGTACAATAGCCACTGGTGCTTTTTCTTTCAAGTTTATCTCCAGCATAGTCAGAATCACAGTATCCACTTAGTTTGTATGTAGGAGTTTTCTTGTAAAACAAGGTGAGGTTGGTAGTGCCTTTTAGGTATCTAAGGATTCTCTTAACAGCAGTTAGATGAGATTCTCTAGGATCAGATTGAAATCGAGCACATACACACACACTAAATATGATATCAGGTCTAGAAGCAGTAAGGTAGAGTAATGATCCTATCATTCCTCTGTAGATTTTCTGGTCAACTTTTGTTCCTGATTCATCTTTATCAAGTGAACAAGTAGGATGCATTGGTGTAGCCATAGGTTTGCAATCACTCATCTTAAACTTCTTGAGAAGTTCCTTTGTATATTTAGTTTGGTGAATGTAAATACCTTCTGAACTTTGTTGAATTTGTATTCCTAGAAAGAACTTATGTTCTCCTATCATACTCATTTGAAATTCATGCTGCATTAATTCAGAAAATTCTTGACAAAGAATGCCATTAGTAGATCCAAAAATAATATCATCAACATAAATTTGAATGATCAGAATATCATTGTCTATTGATCGGCTAAACAAAGTATTGTCTATTTGTCCTCTTTCAAAATTATTTTTAATTAAGAAATTACTGAGTCTATCATACCATGCTCTAGGTGCTTGTTTTAACCCATACAAGGATTTTCTAAGTTTAAAGACATGGTTTGGAAATTCAGAATTTTCAAAACCTGGAAGTTGTTTAACATATACCTCTTCACTCAAATAACCATTGAGAAAAGCACTTTTAACATCCATTTGAAATAATGTGATATTATTATTTGCAGCAAAGGACAATAAGATACGAATAGCTTCTAACCTGGCCACTGGAGCAAATATCTCAGTGTAATCAATGCCCTCTTGTTGACTGTAACCTTGTGCCACAAGCCTTGCCTTGTTTCTGACTACTTCACCCTTTTCATTTAGCTTATTTTTGAAGACCCACTTGGTTCCCACAATGTTCTTCTATGGTCTTGGAACTAGATCCCACACATCATTCCTCTTAAATTCATTTAACTCTTCCTGCATTGCAATAATCCATCCATCATCTGCCAATGCTTCACTAACAGATGTAGGCTCAATCGATGAGATTAAACCAAACAGACTTATATCTTTTAATGATGATCTGGTTCTTAAAGAATCACTTCCACTTCCAATGATCAGATTTTCAGGATGAGATGATTGAGATTTCCATCCAGGTTTCTGTTCTGATTTCTCATGACTGGTTCTGATTTGATCAGATTCATCCTTTGAAAATGTGTCACATGCTTCTGACTTGCTTGTATCCTTCACTTCTCCAAATTCTGTTGGTTTATCTACTTCTGCTGGTTTGTCTGTTTCTGCTTCCTCTGATTTTGTTAAATCTTTCCATAATTCATATGGTGTTTTAAACAACGTAGACCTAATAAAAACTCTATTCTGAATGTAACATGCAGTGTTGATTGCTTCAGCTCAAAAATGTTTTGCAACATTTAAATCATTTAACATAGTTCTGGCCATGTTTTGGAGTGATCTATTTTTTTTTAACTTATCTTCAGATTTATCCTCTAAAGACTTGTCAGGTTCTTCTTTCATCTTCCATCTATTCAAGCTCTCTTGGTTTGTCTACATCAGCTTCTGGTTCTAGTACACCTGCATCGGTTTCCTCTAGTTCTGGTAAACTAGCTTTAGTTTCCTCTGGTTCTGGTAAACCAGCATCAGTTTCCTCTAGTTCTGGTTAACCTGCATCAGCTTCATCTTGCTTTGACTTTTCAGATCAAGCTATTTGTCATATAACATAATACAAATCAAATAATTTAAAAATGAACTCAATACAGCCAAACCATTAATTCTGCTTCTACTGGTTTCTGCTTGTTTTTGAAACCACTCAAATACTGTTTCTGTTGAAGTGTTCACATCATGTGAATCACTTGGTTCCTCTGACAGTTTGACAACCTGCAGAATACTTATCTAGCTTTGATTTTTAAGATCAACTTTCTTGTTATCACATTAAACATAAATATCAAACAATAATAGTATTTACAGCAAAATGTAACCTCTATGTCAACAGTTTCAATTTTACTCTGAAAATCCTCTTGTTTTTTATTTTCAGATTCTGAATCTGTATGTTCTGTGATTAGATGGTTTGGATGAAGGAATTTGAATTCCCTTCCTGGTTTGTAGTCTTGATGAATTTTACTGGAGTGTTTGAAGAACTCTCCAGATACTAACACTTCTCTTTCTGCTGATATATCAGGTTCCTCTGATAGTTCTAGAACTGATGATAATTCTGATTCCTCTGGTAGTTCCAGTTTTGTTGATATGTGTGATTTCTCTGTCTGTTTTGGTATTTCCTATTCCTTCTATGGTTTTGGTTCTGATAGGCATTGTATTTACTAGTTCTTCTTCCACCAGAGATACTTTGCTTCTGCTTGGTATATGTTGGAACATGAACCTTTTTCCCTTCATATATTGCAAGCATCCATTGACCAGGCACCATGACTGGTGTTTCAATTTGGTTGCTTAGAACATCTGCAACATAGACAATTTTATCTTTTGGTACCCAAATCTGGTTGGGTCCAAGTTTGTTAGTCTTGAAAAGTTTCTTGTTTTCCTTTGTATTTAGCATACGACAAGACACTTTGGAATGACCTTTCTTGTAACAAACAGTACACACTATATCAGAGGGAACAAGTTTAAACATAGGTTTAGGTTTAATTATTGTTTCTTCAAATCCTATACCTCTATTTCTATTCCTACTGACTCCATAAATCATACAAGCATATTTGCTTCTTTCCATACCACTATTAAGAAATTCTTGAAGAACTTGTTCATGCATATCAGAATTACTTGTGGTATTTTCAATTGCTGTTGAATTATGATTATTTTTCAGATTTAAACTTTCATCTTTAAGTTCAGCAAAACTGTTTTTCAAGCATACATTCTCTGTTTTCAATTCTGCAATATCAGTTTCAAGAATGACACTTTCTGCTTTAAATCCTGCAATCTGAGTTTTTAAAACATTAACTTCTTCTGTTAGATTTGTATTTTCTTTCTTAAGAGTTTTCATTTTTAAAGATAATTTTTAATTACAGTTTAAAAAATCATTCAGAACAGTAATCAAATCAGATCGAGTGAATTCAGAATATACCTCAGTTTCATCATCTTCTGATTTTCTTCCAGAATCAGATTCTGTGTTGGATCCAGAGTTGGTGTGAGCCATCATAGCCAAATCTGCTTGTTCATCTTCAGAAGATTCATCAGAATCATCCCATGTAGATATCATGCTTTTCTTCTTAGTTCTGAAATCTTTCCTCTGGTACTTCCCTTTCTCCATATTTGGACATTCTGACTTGATATGTTCAGATTCATTGCATCCGTAGCAAATGATACCTTTCTTATCATGTGTATCATCACTTCCTTTGTTGGACTGATTGGAATATTTCTGTTATGCCACATCTTTCTGAAATTTCTGGATAAGAAAGCAATCTCTTCTTCCTCTGAATTCAGACTTTGATCGTCTGAATCACTATCTTCTGATGTTGCTTTCAGAGCCTTCTTCTGCTTGGATTTCAGTGCTAGAGTTTTGTTCTTCTTCTTGGGTTCATCTTCTTCCAACTCAATTTCATGTGATCTGAGAGAGCTGATTAATTCTTCCAGCTTCAGAGTGTTCAAGTCCTTTGCTTCCTGAATGGTAGTGACCTTTGGTCTCCACTTGTTTGGCAGACTTCTAAGAATTTTCTCCACGTGGTCAGCAGTGGTATAGCTCTCTTGAGTACTCTTAATCCTGACACCAGAGTCTGAAATCTGGAAAACATTGCTTCAATGTCTTCATCTTCTTCCATTTTGAACAGCTCGTACTTCTTGACTAGAATGTTGGCCTTTGCTTCTTGAACTTGCTTGTTGCCTTTGTAAGTCAGAACTAGACTATCATAGATGCTCTTTGCTGTTTTTTTCTTAGTGCATTTGTCAAACTCCTTGAATGTGATTGCATTGATAATGAACGTTCTGGATTTGTGATGCAACTTGAACATCTTCTTCTGATCAGCATCCATATCTCTTCTGGAAATTTTAATACCATCAGCATCTTCTGGAGCAGTATAACCATCTTCCACTAAGTCCCAAAGTTCAGGATCTTATGAAATAAAAAAACTTCTCAGCCTGTCCTTCCAGTATTCAAATCGTTCTCCATCAAACAGAGGTGGTCTGTTGATGTTTTCTCCAGTAGCTTCTTCATTGAATCCGGACATGTTGATCCTTTGGATCTTTCCTCAAACACTGTAAAGTGCTCAGCCTTGAGACCGAGCTCTGATGCCAATTGAAGGTGCAAACACGAGAAGGGGGGTTGAATTGTGTTTGTCAAACTTAAATTACTTTTGTTGTTTTGTTAAATGTTGATTTGAATTATTCGATAAATAACTAATCAGATTCAGCAGCGGATAATAATAACATAATAACACATCAATTTATACTGGTTCACCATTAACTAGGCTACGTCCAGTCCCTTCCTCCAGAAGGCCTTTTCACTAATTCAAACTCCTTTGAATTACAACACCACTGACCCTTCAAGTCAGTCTTCCCAAACAGCCTGACAACCCCATGCTTTTGAGGAACAACAACACCTTAACTAAACCAGCTAAGTATTCTCAAATAGCCTGACAACCCCAGACTTTTGAGGAATAACAACACCTTGACTAAACTAGCCAAGTCTTCTCCTACCAATCTAACAACCCCATATTGAAGAAGGAATCTACACCACTATAATAAAGATTTGGAACTTTGCAACGTTGCTTCTGGAAAGCTGTTTGCTGCACTTATTCTTGCACTCTTTTATTGGTTCTGGAAAGCTGATTGTTGCATTGTATTTCTCTCTCAAAAACACTTAGAAAATATTGCTCTAGCTCATTTGTGTTTCTGTCTTTTGAACTCTCAGATAACTTTGAATTGAAGTTTGAGTTCTTGTGTTTTTCGATACTTTATTCTTCAGCATTAAGTCTCTATTTATAGTTGAACATTTGAACTTCACTAATGCTTTTCTTGTGGAGTATATTTCGATTAATCTGTTTTGAAAAATATTCTGGAGTAGTTTGCTCAGATTTTGTTTTGAGCCTTTTGCTCACTGATCTGTTTTGAACATTTTGCTCCGCTTCTGTTTTGAGCATTTTTCTCAAATTCTGTTTTGAGCCTTTTTCTCCAATTCTGTTTTGAGCATTTTTCTCAGATTATGTTTTGAACATTTTTCTCTGACAGATTCATCTGATGATATCATCTGATTTCTGCTTCTGGTGACGTCATCTTCTGATGACATCAACTGGTGATGTCATCCTCTGTTTCTGCTTCTGGTGACGTCATCTTCTGATCTATTCTTCTGATGACATTTTTCATTCTTCTTCTAAGTCAAATATGTTATTTTCAGAAAATACATTTGTTAACATCAAAACTTTAATTGCAAGAACCAACTTGGTTCCAACAGTTCAAGGGCGTATACTCGACCACTCCGAGTCATCCCACCAACTCTTGAAATGTTGGTGACATCAGTTTCTTTAGGTTCACAGCTATCACGTGATTGATGATTGGCCAAATGAGATGTGACTTCATAATTCCATGATACCGCATTGGTATTTCCATAAGAAAAGGGGTTGTGTCTGGACAATTATTAGATATGGATCATATGGAGTTGCCATAAGATTTTCTTTTCTATAGAGGATTTCCAATGGTCTTGGGAAAGATCTATTATTCTCCAAGCACGGCTTTATGGTCAGCACATGATCATCTTTTGCACAACATACCTGTATGAAATTCTTGTCCATTAATTATTGAAGGAATTCCTTGAGCTCTTCACAATTTTTTATGGAATGTGAACCAAATGGGTGAACACCACAAATATTAACCTCATTGTTAATTGTCTTGATCAAGTTTAACTTGCATAACTCAGCAAAAATTACTTTCATTGGGGTTTTCACATGTTCCATACTCTTAATTGCACATTGGTCTACCACATCTTCAATGGCATTGATAGAGGAATTTTCGTGGCCCGACAAGGGATTACTCCCTACATTGGGACTGTCTTCCTTGAAGGTAAGCCATTTTGTATTAATCAATTATTGCACTTTAGATTTTAGTGCTTGGCAATCTTCAACAGAATGTACATCTCTTGCATGGTATTCACATTTGGCATTTGGATTGTACGACTTTGGGAATGGTGGTTCCAGAGGTTTCATGGGTCTCGGTACTACCATTCAATTCTGGAGTAGGTGAGGCAACATTTGGTTGTACGTCATGGGAATCAGGTCAAAACAGGTTATCTTCTTATCTCGATTAACTGGTGGTTTGTATTGATTCGAGATTGGATTTTAGTTCCATTGGTTTTGTTGGGGAAACGTGGCAGGTGGTGGCTGGACCATGGGTTGTTGATAATAAGGTTGCCTTGAAGGGTGATATTGGGGGTATGGAGCTTGTGAAGTCGCAGCCACATATGGATAGGGAATGTATGGATTTTGGGGTATCGGGGGCTGAAAATTTGGAGGTCGATAAGAATTCATGGATGGAGAATAAGAGACCCTTGGGTTTGCCATTACAGCGTTAGCATCCCCTTCTTTCTTCATTGTGAATCCCATAAACATACCTACCATTTTTCTTTCGGATAAAGGAGAATCTACTTGCGATGCCACTTCTCTCCACCGTTGTGCATATTCTTTGAATGTTTCATTGTCCTTTTTCAACGAATTTTGCAATTGCATCCTGTCAGGGGCCATATCATTGTTGTACCTGTATTGTTTCAAGAAGGCATCAGCCAAGTCTTTCCACGAACAAATTCGATTTTGCTCGAGATGCATATACCAATTTAATGATGCCCTACTCAAACTGTCTTGAAAAAAATGAATGAGAAGTTTGTCATCATGAGCATGAGAAGCCATTTTTCTACAATACATGGTCAAATGATTTTTAGGACATATGACACCTTTGAACTTTTCAAACTCAGGTACCTTGAATTTTGAAGGGATTGCTACATCGGGAACCAAGCACATATCAAAAGCATCAGACATTACTACCTTTCATTGCTTTTATTCGTTCTTCTAAAACATGTAATTTTTCTTTCGACTGTGTATCTTCACCCATAAACTGAGGTTGTTGCCAATTTCCTTAGCATCAAAATGGGGTACTTAGGGTGCGCTTGAATGGAATATTTTCTGAGGGTAGAGTGTTTTGGGGTGGCACGTAGCTGATAGGAGATGGGATTTGTGGTTGGTTTAAGCTTTGGGAGTTGATAGTTGAGTGATTCGATTATTGTCCATGGGGTTGATGACTAAAGGCAGAGTATAACCAGGTGGGAGACCATACATAGGAAATTGCATAGCTGCCAATTGAAACTGTTGGGTAGTCGGGGTAAAGCCCGGTAGGTGAGAATGAGTGGTTTGGTGTTCTTCATTTGTTGTTGGGGGATTCCCATCTGTATTCTCCTTCCTTGGCAGAGCCTGTATAGCCTCTAGGATTCGATCAACCTTGTCCTTCAATTGGCTAACATCTACTCTCATCACTTCTTGGTTTTGCTCAAGTTCATCCATGTTTATGGAGTTTGCGCGAGTTTGATAAGGGTGTCGGGGAAACAACTTTATTGATTTTTTTTTAGTTTTTTTTATAAAAAAATTATGAGTATGTATGAATGGAATGAAGATGAAATTATTTATTTAATTATCTATTTTTTTTACATTATAGTTGGATGTTGGGGAATCATAAGCCTTTCATGAATATTCTTAACAAAATGAATTATAAGTGACGAAAATATGGGGATCAATAAACAAAACAAGAAAATCCTTCATTGATCAGAAAAAGAGTACATCACATTTAACTTAAAAACTACAACAACTATGGTATTTCAATCTTCTCTTTTAAAAACTACAAAATTTTGCAATATTCAATGAACTTGTAGACTTTGACTGGAGCATTGAGCGGATGCATTACTGCATCAATCTCTCTTAGATGCTTCAGAATTTTTATGATTGCTTGATTAGCTAGCATTGCCAATTTTGAAAAACAGTATTTCCAATGCTTGCCTTTATCTTCCAGCTCTTTATAGATCTCCTGATTCTTCAACTGTCCAAGCAACGTCATAAAACAATCCTCCCAATATATGGTTTCATCCTTTAAGTCATTATAGATCTTTTCTTGATAATCAATGTAATTCTTCAACTTACTATAAGTCTCAATTTCTGTTCTTAGCGCATCTTGATGTTTTGAGAGTAATTATTCCATTTCTTCCTTGTGTCGCCTCTCATTCTTTACTTGACTCTCGTACTCAGCTACCATCTCTTTAAGTTGTTTCTTTAATTCTTCAAATTCCTTTTTTATATTCCTCTCACAGCTTGTTGATTTCGCCCATAATTGCTTCCACATATAGGCTTCTTCAATAGCTTTGTTCCTTTCTTGCTTTCGCACATCTAATTCTTCATTTGGACCTCTCAAACAATCTTGTATGTCCAATTTGTTTTCTTTTTCAATTTTCAACCTCTTGTTGATTATATCAACAAACTGATTCTTACATGTGTTTTTTGATCGCAAATTCTCGTTCTCTCGGGAGACTTTTTCTAACTTCACTTGTAGCTCTTTTTTCTGCTCTTCAGACTTTGAAAATAATGCTTTGAGTTCTTCTATTTCTTCATTTGTAACAAAGGTAGTTTAAGATATTTTCTCATCACTCGAAGGTGTACTGTGGAAAGGCAGACTCATTTCTTGGACTCTTTTCTTTACCCATTGTTGATAGAGTTCTTTTGTGCTACAACTTCTACATCCGAGTACTCTTCCTTTTCTAATAACCACTTCCTAAGCTTGACTTATCCTTCGCAACATCGGTAGGTCTACTATACCTGTATTGTGCAAAACAAAAGCTTCTAATGACTTATCATCTGGTTTCTCCAACATAGGGTAGCCAAGCTGTCTTAGAGCTTTCATCGGATGGTAGTTAATACAACCTTTGGTTCCCATGAGAGGTACATTTGGAAAATCTCCGCATTGGCATATTACTTCTTCTACCCCTTGTTCTCTATGATACCATGCAATTATGTCCCTAGTAAGGCTAGCTATACTTTGAGCCCATTCACAGTTATTTTTAATTCCAACATGATACCCTTTTTTGAACATGTGAGACATGAACCAAGTATACAACACTGGAACCCAACACAAAATTGTTCCCTCTTTCTTCTCGTGGCACATATGTAGAGACTAGTATACATCAGCAAGAACCATGGGAACTAGATTTTGTTTATTTTTGTTAATAGCCAAGAAGACATTGATGGCAGCAAAATCAACAAAATTATCAAGGTTTAAGAATAAAACAATACCATAAATAATGAGAGCCAAAACATCTATAAAAGTACCCCATTCTTTTTTAATGACTAAATCTTGTGCCTTTTGCTCCAGATATTTTCTTGAGAAACCATGAATAGCCCATTTTTCCTCTTTTTTACTTGCCAACTCTCATATGTCAATTTTCAACACTTCAGCAAATACGCTCAAATTTGGTGGTTGCCCAATATATCGATAAATATTTTCTTTCTCTAGGGAGTAACCCAATTGAAAGTCTTGAAAGGTGAAACATCTTAAGAGAGGGTCGTAATACTGAGCCAGTGCCGTGAGGGCCCTTGTTTGCACATTTACTGCCAAGAGGTTTCGGATCTTCCCATATTTACTAAAAAAACTCTCACGTTGTAACATTTTCATTTGACTGTTGATGTCTCTTAAACTTTTCAAATCAGGTTGCTTGAAATTTAAAAGTAAAGTTTTTCTTTTTTCCGATCCCATTATCCACTTAACTCAACACGTGACTAAGGGTCGTATGATTCCCCAAAAATCCTGAAAATCTATGCAAAATGCCATTATGTTTTTTATTTTTAGAAAAAAGAAAGAAAAAAATCATGAGATATGAATGAAACTATGTAGGATAGTTATTGTGAATATATATATATATATGGATATTATTTTTGGTTTATATGGATATTCTTATGATGAAGGGGACTATTGGTTTATATAGTGAAACTCTCACAAGGGTGGCTCTATGATACTTAATGTGGTTCCTAGAGCCAATAATTCTATTGTGGAATATTGTCAACAACAATAGGTAAACTATTTGGAGCGACAATACCCTCAACAGGATCAAACTCTAGGTGAGATTTCATGCTAACCAAACAAGATGTACATCCAGAAGGCTATCACTACGCAACCTTGAAACTAAACTTAAGTTTTGTTCAAACCCGGGTATAAGGTCCCACTCATAACAATAATAATAAATTAATAAATAATAAATAAATAAATAATAATAAATAAATAAATAAATGACACACTAGCTTAAAAGAATATTATAATGACAACTAATATTTATTAAGAAATAATAAGCCCACAAAGTATTAGAAGATAAAAATCCAACAAACATAGAAAAAGTTAAAAATTATGCACAATTAATTATGTTAGGCTTGACTCTCTAAGGGTCCCTAGTGGAGTCGCCAGCTTTCGCGGCCTAAAATTTCGAGTGTTTCTCGAATTCAATGGAGTCGCCACAAAAGTTTATTTAAATTAGGGAAAACATTGAGAAACCCTTAAAAAGAGAAATGGTCTTTAAAACCAAATTTTGAGTTCGAGAGTCGATTATGTGTAGGGAAGGTATTAGCACCTTACGACATCCATTAAAATACGGTTACCTATAATTAATTGTGCAAAATTAATATTAACTTAAATATATTTATTTCTCCTCATTATTAAGTATGAATATCAATTATCTATTTTTAATGTGATTTTGAAAAATAATATGTGCTAAAAAAAGACGAAAAAAAGAAATTTTTTATTAATGTGCTTGACAAGAGTGTGATCTTGCTCCTATGTATCTCCCGGTGCGATCGAGAAATCAAAGCTACGTAGTTCTTGGATAGAAAATGCGGATGTGTTGATTACTTTTAAAGAAAAATGTGTTTTGTTATCAATAATAAAAGTTTTGGCGAAAGAAAATGAATTTGTTTCACTTGAATAATTATTCTGAAACGTGAGTTTTAAGACGATCAAATTGTACAACTTGTGTCTCAAAACTCAACGAGTAAAAAAAATGTCACATCTAATTTAGTTCTCTTAAGAATACTTTATATTATTTTCGGTTTTAAAATTGAGTTTCAAATCCACCAAGTAGTACGACTTGTGTCTTAACAACTCAAAGATTAAAAAAAAAGTCACATCAAATTAATCATATTTAAAAAATTGATTTTAAATTTATGTATAAAAATCAGTTTTAGAGTCATCAAATTGTACAGCTTGTGTCTTGACAACTCATAGATTAAAAAGATGTCACAACTAATTAATCAGATTTCAAATATTTATTTGTGTTTTAAAATGAGCTTTTAAAATCCCCAAGTTGTACAACTTGTATCATAACTACTCAAAGGTTAAAAAGATGTCACATATAATTAATCACTTGAAAATGATTTTTTTGTATAATTATTTAAAAAATGAGTTTTAAAACGGTGAAGCAACCATCGTTTCATAACAGTAACCTACAGGAAGGCGCATTGTCTTAGGAAAGCGAACTATAGTAAACGTTGTTTCTAGGTGAGTATCATTTCAAAAACAAAAAGAGAGATATTTTCTCATTTGAATAAAATCTAACTCGGCGATGCATCATTTAACAAAACAGGCCTAACAAAAATTTCATTTTTCTATTCTAGTATAAATTACATGTAACCCATTTTTTCGTTCTAAAATCAGAAACCAACCATTTTAAACAGATAAAAACTTTCATCTTAAACATAAAATCAAAACGAACAAATCAAAGGAAATGCTGTAGTAAAGGACAGAACAACAAACATGAAAGTGAAATAGATATGTGGTAAGGCTGCGGCGGTGGTGCACAGTTGACAGTATAACGTCGTTAAAGGTTTGATTTTTTCTAGTTTTTTCTAATTATAATGTAAAGAAAGAAGAAAAAATTACCTTAAATCACCTTGCTATTTGTTTTTTCTTTGTTACTACTCTATTTGCTTTCTCTTTCTCTTTTTTTAGGTGTTTTTGTTAGTATCAGATTTTTTCCTCTAAAAATGATCTCCCCTTTTACTGATTTTTGATCTCAATATATAGACTACAAGAATGAATCTTTGTGTCCACGATATAAATTGATGTCTAGTTTTTCTATTGTTTTGCAGCAATCCTTAAGCAACCTTAGATAGTTAGGGAAAAAAGTGGCTCACCTTTTTGATTGAGTGCATTATGAGTGAAGATTTTAGCCTTATCAGTACAAATGAGTAAAAACAAAGAACCTGAAAGGAAGGGAAAGGGGACTAAAGAGAAAGAAGGAGTGCTGGACAAGAGAACACATTTATTTATTTATTTTTATTTTTGCACTAAGAACAAGGTAAATATGCACACAAAATTTGGTCAGATTTTATAAAATGATGATTTTTTGATTTAATAATAATTACAAAATATATTTATTAACATATTATTATTTATTTTTTGAATTGTTTTTAATTGGGAGGACAAAATTGAGGTATTACAACTGGAACACTTGAAAAAAGATTTCTAGAACAGAAATGAACTACCGAAAATCTTTTTTCAAGTTTTCCGGTAAAGAAGCGCAAATTTAACACTACCGGAAAACTTGTCAGAAAGTTTTCTGGTAGTGTTCCAATTTTTTTTAAATTTTTTTTTAAACTACCGGAAAACATAAAAAAAAGATATCCATAACAGAAATGAACTACGAGAAATCTTTTTTCAAGTTTTCCGGAATAGATATGAACTACCAGAAAACTTGAACGAAGTTTTTCGGCTGGGTTTTCCAAAATTCACTCACTTTTTCCAGAAATGTTAAATGATGGAATGATGAAATTTTTTAGATTTTCTGCTTTATACGAGGGCAAAAATGTCATTTCCTTGTATTTTTGGGGGTAAAGGTAAAATGTGGGGGGTATGGGGTAAATTTTTCAAACTAGGGGTGTACATGGACGCGGGTCGACCTGTCAACCCGCTCACCTAACCCAACTTGTTCTTGATCTGGTCGGTTCAGGTTAAATGAAAAAAATATGGTTTTAGAACTTAACTCAATCCAAAAATAATCGATCGGGTCGGATATCGGATTTTGTCAAAACCTATCCAACCCAACTCGCGTATGAAGGTGCAAACACAAGAAGGGGGGCTTGAATTGTGTTTGCCAAACTTGAATTCTTTTGTTGTTTTGTTGAATGTTGATGTGAATTATTTAATGAATAATTAATCAGACTTAGCAGCGAATAATAACAACATAAGAACACAATGATTTATCCTGGGTCACCATTAACTTGGCTACATCCAGTCCCTTCACTCCAAAGGCTTTAATCCACTAATTCAAAACCTTTGAATTACAACACCTGACCATCCAAGTCATTCTTCCTTAACAGTCTGACAACCCCAGACTTTTGAGGAACGATAACAGCACCTTGACTCTATAAGTCAAGTCTTCTCCTACCAATCTAACAACCCCAAATTGAAGAAGAAATCTATACCTCTAACGGATTTGATTACAAGGGTTTAGAACTCTGCAAAGTTGCTTCTGGAAAGCTGATTGCTGCACTGATTCTTGCACTCTTTTGTTGCTTCTGGAAAGTTGATTGTTGCACTAAATTTCTCTCTCGAAAACACTTAGAAAATATTGCTTTTGCACTCAAGTATTTCTCTCTATTGAACTCTCAGATAACTTTGAATTTGAAGCATGAGTTATGTGTTTTTCGATACTTAATGATGCTGCCTGAAGCCTCCGTTTATAGCTGCAAGTAGGGCTTTGTCCAAGCTTAAATTCGAGATAAATCTTGCTTAGATTTCCTTTGAAAATTCTATTGGCCAATCCTATTTCACTTAATTTAAAAATGTATCTTTTTAACTTCAGATTGCACTTGAAAATTTTGTTGACCAATCTTGTTTCTCTTAATTTCAAACCATATCTTTTTAGCTTCAGATTGCATTCGAATTTCCTTCAAATCTTCAGTAATTTTTTGAATCAAATCCCCTTAATACTTTGATCAAATTTCTATCAAAAATCAAGTCTTCTTCGAATTTGAATCAAGTTTTCCCTGATTTGCATCATCATTTAAATTCTGGACCGTATGATCTTCTGATCTCAACCAATTCTGGACCATGTAATCTGATCCATACAATTTTGTGATCCTCTGATCTCGACCAACTCTGGACTATGTGATCTGATCTGTGCCATTATGTGATCCTCTAATCTGGACCATTGATCTTCTAGTCTGGACCATTGATCTTTTAATATGGACATTTATCTTCTGATCTGGACCATTGATCTTTTGCTCTGGACATTTATCCTTTGATCTGGACCAAGTTTGGACCAAGTCTGGACTAAGTCTTATGTTCTAGACAATTATATCTTCTGATCTGGACCAAGTTTTATGTTCTTGACCATGCTATCTTCTGGTCTGGACTAAGTTTGGATTAAGTCTGGACCAAGTATGGACTGAGTCTTATGTTCACGACCATGCTATCTTCTGGTCAGGACAAAGTCTGACTTATGTTTCCTTCTGGTCTGGAACAAGTCTCCCTCTGACAAGCTTCCTTCTGGTCTAGACCAAGTCTCCTTCTGGACTCTGCTCCCTTCTGATATGGGCCAAGAAAGATATCCTCTGATGATGTTTTTTTCTCTCTTTGATGATATCCTCTAATGTTTGCCTTTGATGACATCCTCTAGTATCCTCTAGAGGTATCTTCTGGTGACATCCTCTGGTATCCTCTGGATGTTTCCTCTGGTATCCTCTAGATGTATCTTCTGGCCGAAACTTCTGGTGGCATTTTTTATCTTCTGATGACGTCATCCTCTGGTGTATCTTCTGATTTTGCACAGCCTCTGATTTTTTTCTTCTAAGTCAAAGTACGATTTACATAAAATACTTTTGTTAACATCAAAACTTTAATTGCAAGAACCAACTTGGTTCCAACAGCGGACACCCCTAAAAATATAAAAATTCATCAATTCTAAGCAATGTCAACTTCAAGTCCAAGCACTTAACTGTTAAGTGCAATTAAGTGATTGGACTTGAAGTTGTCATTATTTAGAATTGATGATTTTTCATATTTTTATTGATTTACTGTTGTTGAATTTATTTATGTATTTGAAGATTGTTGGATTTCTTTTTTTTTTGGGAGAGATTGTTGGCTTTTTTAAAGAATTGAATGATGTGATTGAAATTTTATAGGTTTTGAGACATTGAAGTATTAAATATATTTTCATTCAATATAATTTTCCGTAAAATAAAAAACAAGTTATTATTTATGTATAACTCGCCAACCCAACATGTTCTTGATCGGTTCGGTTCGGGTTAAATGAAAAAAAATACGGGTTTAGAACTTAACTCAACTCAAAGATAATCAATCGAATCGGATATCGGATTTTATCAAAAACCGGCTCAACTCAACTCGCGTACACTCCTATATAAAACTATATTGATTAAATTACGAGAGTTAATAAAAAAAGTTAATAATAGTATTAAATTTTTTTATGATTTAAATTATTTTATTAATTTATCTTTGAAGAGAGAAAAATATTTTATTGTTTTATTATAGTATTTATTATAAATTATAGAAAAATATATACCAAATTTAGCGGTAAATTATTAAAAAAATAATTAATGGAGTTAAACAATTGAAATGAGCTTTATAAAAAAGACAAGAAAAAATAACTAGAAGATTTTATATTTAAGGACATATGTATTATAAAATATGGTTAAAAATAAGACCCAAATTGTATGGTAGTGTATGGAAAATTAGGTTATTCAAAAGTATGAAAGCATTTGCTATATTAATTTTTTTTTTAAGAGATAATGTTAGTAATTAATATTGTTATTATTTTGTTGTGGGTGGAAATTGAACCCACGTCTCTGTTTTTTTGTTAGCTTCAACCTACCAATAATTTTTCTTTTAAAATGTGTATCATTAAATGCCATTCCTCTATGTAATCTTTATTATAAAAATGATTAAGTTTGAAATCTAAGAATACAATAGTGTTAAAATTTGAGGGAAATTTTTTTAACCTTATTGTAATATCTCAATTTTGAACGATCAATTAAAAATAATTCAAAAAAATAAGTAATAATATGTTTAAAAAATATTTCACAATTATTATTAAATAAAAAAATTATTATTTTATAAAATCTGACCAAATTTTGAGTGCATATTTACTTTATTCCTAGTACAAAAACAAAAATAAAAATAAATAAATAAATGTGCTCTCTTGTCCCGCGCCCCTTCACTCATAATGCACTCAATAAAAAATGTGAGCTAATTTTTTCGCTAATTATCTAAGGTTGCTTGAGGTATGCTGCAAAACAATAGAAAAATCAGACATAAATTTATTTCGTAGACACAAAGAGTCATCGTTGTAGTTGAGACAAAAATTCATCGATCAAACAGAGAAAAATTTGATTGAGTAGAAAATTTGGCTGAAAGATAAAAACAGAGAAGAAGAGGAAAAAAAACTGAGCAACAGTAAATTCTGAAACAAGAATGAATTTGAGTAGAGAAGAAACAACAACCCAACTACATCCTCAAAACTATATATTTCAAAATTAAAAGAGAAAAATAAAAAACTAGAAACAGATAGTATCATTTTTTATTCATCTTTCAGTTACCACTCGTAACCATCGCCGACCATCAGCTGTGCAACACCATATGCCTTTTATTTATTGTTTGCTTGTTGATATTTCTGATTCCACACTTAAAAATGATGTCTTTTATTTGTTTAAAGTTGAGATTACTATTAAATGGTAGGAGAGTGGAAGAGATGTATCCGAAAAAAATAAGAAATACTTAACCTAGAGGACCGCGAAATGGTGCATTGATACTGAAATCCCGTCTATCCCTTTGAAGTTAATTTCTCATATCAACTCCCTTGTTTCTATCTTTCCTGTCAGACCCTTTAACCACTTATGCTATTTCCCCACTGGTCACAGTTTAGCTTTTAAGACAGCAATTCCCTCTAAAGCAATTGTAGCAGCTCTGGCACCCCTATCACATCATATATATATTTGGAAGATATGTAGGTTTCAGTTAGACTTGAGTTATAGCAGAAACATGTATCTATCACGTTAGATAGAGTAGACTTAAGTTTTTTCAGCGCAGAGTAGGCAGCTTGCACGTTAGACAAAGTAGACTTCAGTTTTTTCCAGTTTGAGCAGAGTAGACAGTTTGCACAACTTGCATTTATATTTTATTAAATCATTAATTTTTGCTAAAAGTTTTTGCAAAAAATAAAATCAAATAAAATCTTGCTTTAAGTTATGTCTAGAAATAAATTATTATACCATGAGAGTTTTAAAACTTGTTTTTAATTTTTAATAAATTAATAATTTTACAAAAATTATTTTAAAGTGATTAATTAGAAGTGACATATTCTTAATCTTTGAGTGGTTATAACACAAGTGGTACAACTTGAGGTTTTAAAACTCAATTTTAAAACCGAAAATAATTCTAAATATTCTTAAAAGGATTAACTAGATGAGACACATTTTTACTCCTTGAGTTTTTGAGACACGACTTGTACAACTTGATATATTATTCAAATTGCACAAACTAATTTATTTTTGCAAAACAATTTTTTTTTATCAACAACAAAACAAATTTTCTTTAAAAACAACCAACACATCTGTATTTTTTACTCAAAAACTATGTAGCTTTGATTTCTTCATCACACCGAGAGATACGTAGGAGCAAGATCACACTCTTGTCAAACACATTAATAAAATAAAATTTTCCCTCTCTTTCTTAAGCATACATTTATTTCAAAATCACATTTCAAAAGAATTGATATTCACATTTAATAATAAGGAGAAATAAATATATTTAAGTTAATATTAATTTTGCACAATTATTATAACCATATTGTAACAAATGTCGTAGTATACTAATATTTTCCCTACGCATAATCGATTACCAAACTCAAAATTTGGTTTCAAATTCCATTTTTTGTTTGTTATTTTTAAGGGTTTTCCAAGATTTTCCCTATTTTAAAATAAACTTTGGTGGTCACTCCATTCAATTCGAGAAACACTCAAAATTTTAGGTCACGACACTTATAATTTTATATGTTTGGAATTCTGGGTACACGAGCAACAGTAAATCAAAATGTTTTAAGACTATGAGAGACTTTAAAATCACATATTTATTTAAAATTTTAAGATATTAGATATATAAGTTATCACTCTTATATATCTAATATTTAATTTATTAATAATTAATATGGAACCAACCACTTACATTTTAATCCAACGTTATCTATTTCAAAAAATGTGTAACAAAATTGTAGGAAAAAAAAGATTAATTGGAAAATGTGATATTTCTATTGAGATTTATTTAATTTGAAGTTGTCAAATTAACTTAGCCACACGAACTTTTTTTCTTGTTTATTATAAAAGATATGAGTGATTTGAAAGTATTTTTTAATTCAGAATCGTTTTTTTCCCATCATTTAATATAAATAAGTAATTTTCATCGTACTTTTATGTTATGTTGTCATCTAAGTACTGCATTGTTTAACTTGAATATTATAAATTTGTTCATAAATACATTTTTTAGATTTTATCAAATTTGTAGTTTTGTTGTTCTTGATCAAAGTATTTTTTTATTAAAGTTGAATAATATTTTTTAAGTGAAAAATATATATGTTGTGGCTTGAATTTAATTCTAAAATTAGATGTTTTTTGTGGTGAAATCAAATTAGATGTTTAAGGAACGTGATTATATGTCTAATATCTAAGAAAAAGACAAATGAAAAGAAAAGGACAAGCCATCAAATACTACAGTTGAAGAGAAAACGCAACAAGTCTGAAATGACCACTTTGTTCATATTACCCATATCATTATCATATGCATGGCCCACACCCCAACTTACTAAAATTAAATAATCAATTTTATAAAACAAAATTAAATAATCACTCCTGCCTAACCGACTCCGTTTTTTCCTTTTCTTCTACTTTTTATTTGAGATGTTTAATGGTTGGTTATGTTCAGTGTTACGTCCTACATATTATGGATGAAAATTATAATTATATGATATAATCACATAATTAATAGATTATATTAGTTGATAGTGTAAAAAAAAGTTTTTACACAATTAATGTGGGGTATTTTTCTGTTGTTTTAATAATAATAATAAATATATTAATTCTCTTTTTAAGATATCCCGACCAAAAACTAATTTATTGAAAAAAAGGAAATACATTGTCGGTATAACTGGTCCAATAAGATTTAAGGAAATAGTAGTTATTTTTAGAAGTTGGTTATTAAATATTTATACATGGCAAGATAGAGGGTTCCTATTGGATGACAGTGTACATATTAGATATAAATGTTAGTTATAGTTTCTTAAATGTATCAGTTATATAGAGGTATTTTTTTCTTTCCATAAGTTCCTTCTATTATAAGTAATTATATTTGAGACGCGTCACACTTAAAATGAATGAAATATTTCTTCTAATGGAGATTCAAATACGAGTCCACTGCATTGTTGGAGTCTAATTCCTTCCGCTAGATCCATTGGAAGTCAGAGTTAATTTTAAAATGGTTCAATTGTTAACTATTCACTTGCGCTTTATAGATATAACATATTATATATTAATTTATTTATTTTTATATCTTTTTTCATTCTATCAACATAAAATTTATTTTCAATTTAAATATTTTCTCTTTTCCATTACTTCTGACAAGATTCTAATAGTACAACGATCTCTAAGACTTATATCTCTTAATGAATGTTCTTCTATATATATCAACCAAAAATCGAACACATGACCACAAACTTAAAAAACTTAGTTATCGGTCGATTGATCATACTATATTGATAATAAACTAATTAACTTATACCTATACATAAAGAAAATATCACATAGTTTTAGTGTGATCTTTTTCATTCAATTTATATTTTATTTATAATTTAATACTTCATTGTTTGATTCTATAATTGTTTTATACTTATATTGTTTAAATGTGTGTTGAACCAAAAATAATTTTATAAAACACGTTGAAACAAGAATAAGAAAATGTAGTTGTGAGGTGAACTCTGCACCTACTCTACTGAACCCTCCTTCGAAAACAACCTTCACCACAAGAAATTTTGAAAGGTCTATCTCCTTTCCCTTACTATGCTATGTTATCTTTGGATGAGGTGATCATTTCCCGATTTTCAATAATTGTCTCTCATTTTTTAGATCAGAAGTGTATTTGGACTATGGAAATGGTAGTATTTGGACTTATCAATTCACAATTTCTTTTGCAGTTTCATTGGGATAAAAATGAATAGTTTGTACCTTTCTCCTGAGGGCATAAGTTCTTTTGTAGGAGGATTATTCAGGAGAATTGTCATCAATTGGATTCTGCAGTTGCACATCATCTACCGTTACCAACATATTATTATCTAATCTTGATCAAGCTATGATGAACCTTATTGGTGAAGTCTAGAAGAATCTACTTCACACCTCAACACCTAAGCCTATAAATCTATTAAAATTACAAAAATAATTATTTTATTAAAAATATTTAGAATAAAATTTCTTAATTTCTGAATTTTTTTAAAATAGAACAATTTGGAATACAAATTTTTTTATAACTGAAAAATTTGGAACAATTTTTATCGAAATGATTGAAATGGAAAGGTTAGTATCAGCCAACCCAAACAACTCTTGATGCTACCCAATAAATTACAGAAATATTCAGAATAAATTTATGTACAGCAATTTTTAAATTTACAAAAATTCATAATAACGAATTTTTGAAACGTTGAAAAATTTGGAAGAATTTATAATTAATTTGTCAAAAATTAATGTTAATTTTGGTCGGGCCGACGCGAAAATGGATGCTACTACTACAGAATCCAACATGTTTTGTCAAGTTTTTAATAGAGTAACGAAGTTAGCACGTGATAACTGACGCAAAAATATTTCCAAATATCTCTAAGTGCAAAAAATTTGAAATTTTGATTGTTTTAGTTTTAAAATATATTTTTATAAATAAAGTGGAAGGTTAAATTAAAATTTAATATAAATGTATGGGTGTAGTATTTAAATATTGGATTGGTTAATAAATTTATGAGAAATGTACCGTGCACCCTGTAAGACCCTTAAATTTAATATTAATTTTGGAATTAATATTAAGGGTATTTTGGGAATATTTGTAAAATATTTAATATATGTATGTTTTGAGTGAATATATATATATATATATATATATATATATATATATATATATTTATTTTGGAAGATGAATTAAAATTATTGGATGAAGATTAAATTAATTTAATTACGAGTAATTAAATTAATCGGACAAGTTAAATAAGGATTAGTGGCTAATTACAAGACAATTAAGTGTTGAAGAATTCAGCATTATTTTAACATTAATTTTGGTGAGGTGGCACCTAAGTGGCTCTATAAGTACATGTGAGGAGGCAGAGAAAAATCAGAACTTCATACCTCCCCATTCTGCATGTAATAGTGTTGCATGTAACAGTACCCTTTCTCCCATTCTGCCCCCTGTTTTCTGAAAACTGTTTCACGGTTTCAAAAAAAGAGGGAACTCTTCAAAGTGCCATTACTTGAACATACAAACACCAAACCAGAAAACCCCCAGTATTAAAGTTAATCCCCACCTCATTATGGAGCTAAAGAACCCAATTTCGTAGCAACAAACGCAAGCTGCAGTTTCACCGGTTTTGGACGCGCAAACGGGAGCAGAATCAGAAACGAGAGAAGTAGCAGAACACGCAACAAGGGTAAGGGCACCTTCCACTTTCTAGTTGCATTAGGGCTGTAAGTGCATAACTATCATGCATTCTGTGATGTTTTAAAAGTTCTATGATGATTGCTATTTGGGCTGAATGCACTAAACTTGTGTTGTTTATGTGGGAAATTGGAAAAATGTCTTGTATGTTATTTGAAACATGATTAAAATGCATGTTCATAAAACTGTTTTGAAAATGGTTTTGAATATTGCAAAAATGTATTCTGTTGATGTTGATGATTTTGTGATGTTGGCTGTTTTTACTGATATAACATGTTGTTTTGCTTATGTTGAGAAAGCTGAAATGCTTGCATGTTATTCAGATGTTTGAGAAAGCTTAAATGCTTGTATGTTGTTCTGATGTTTGAGAAAGTTGAAATGCTTTGCATGTTGTTTTGATGTTTGAGAAAAGCTGAATGCTTTGCATGTTGTTCTGATGTTTGAAAAAGCTGAAATGCTTGCATGATGTTCTGATGGTTTGAGAAAGCTGAAATGCTTGCATGCTGTTCTGTTAATGAAAATCTGGTGTTGCTGATGATTTCAAAATAAAAAGGGTTTAAAACTGATGAAAGTGTTTTCTTCTGGAAAATTTGGTTTGATATAAAAGTCTGAGTTTTGTGGTTTAAAAGAGTGATAAAATGGTTTTGGGGTTGTGCTGAATTTTTCAAAAGAAACAGTTTGAAATGTGTTGAAATCTCAGGAAAATTTCACTGATTTCGAAGGTGTATTCGAATACAACATGTGTGTATTCGAATACAGCCTGTCAAGCTTCTGTTTTACTTAAGTTTTCAAACTGTTTTACTTAATGTCATTCTGTTTTGCTTCTGATGATTCTGGTGTGAATCATTCTATTTTGCTTCTGATGATTCTGGTGTGAATCATTCTGTTTTTCTTCTGATGATTTTGTTGTGAATCATTCTATTTTGCTTCTAATGATTCTGGTATGAATCATTCTGTCTTGCTTCTGATGACTCTAGTGTGAATCATTCTGTTTTGCTTCTGATGATTTTGGTGTGAATTATTCTGTTTTGCTTCTGATGATTCTGGAGTGAGTCATTCTATTTTGTTTCTGATGATTCTGGTGTGAGTCATTCTGTTTTGTTTCTGATGATTCTGGTGTGAGTCATTCTGTTTTGCTTCTGATGATTCTGGTGTGAGTCATTCTGTTTTGCTTCTGATGATTCTGGTGTGAGTCATTCTGTTTTGCTTCTGATGATTTTGGTGTGAGTCATTCTGTTTTGCTTCTAATGATTCTGGTGTGAGTCATTATGTTTTGCTTTTGATGATTCTGGTGTGAATCATTCTGTTTTGCTTCTGATGATTATGGTGTGAATCATTCTGTTTTGCTTATGATGTTAATCATCCTATTTCTGCTTCTGATGATTCTGATGTTAATCATTCTGTTTCTGCTTCTGATGATTCTGATGTTAATCATTCTGTTTCTGCTTCTGATGATTCTGATGTTAATCATTATGTTTATGCTTTTGATGATTCTGATGTTAATCATTCTGTTTCTGTTTCTGATATTCTAGTGTTGATGATTATGATTCTGATTTTGTTCCTGATGATCTGATGTTAATCATTTTGATTCTGGTCCTATTTCTGATGTTCTGGTGTTGATGATTCTGGTTCTGTTCCTGATGTTCTGATTTTAATCATTCTGATTCTGGTTCTGTTTCTGGTGTTCTGGTGTTGATGATTCTGGTTCTGTTCCTGATGTTCTGATTTTAATCATTCTGATTCTGGTCCTGTTTCTGATGTTCTGGTGTTGATCATTCTAATTTTGGTTCTGTTCTTGATGTTCTGATGTTAATCATTCTGGTTCTGTTTCTGATGTTCATCATTCTGGTTTTGTCTTCTGTATTCGACTACAGGCATGCTGTATTTGAATACAGAATGTTAAAATTGCAGATTTTCACTAGTTTCAGCTTCTGTATTCGAATACAAGGGATCTGTATTCGAATACAGATTCGTGTTTTTCCAGAAACTCAGTTTTTAGCTTCTGCATTCGAATACAAGGAAGCTGTATTCGAATACAGATTCGTGTTTTCCAGAAAATCAAGTTTTAAACTCTGCCTTGTGAATTTTAAAGTGTTGGGAAACTTTGAGAAGGATTAAAATGATTTAAAATGGAGTCCTTGATATAGTTTTGAAGATGAGAGGATGATGATTTGAAAACCTTTAATGATGTAGTGAAAAATTTTGATTTGTGCACTGAGACTGCCTCTGTATTCGAATACCATAGGGCTGTATTCGAATACAGAGTATTAATTCTGCACTGTTTTGGCTCTTGTATTCAAATACAGAAAGGCTGTATTCGAATACAGATTCGTATTTTCTAGAAATCTCAGTTTTAAACATTGTTTTGTGAATTTTAAGAGTTTGGGGAACAATGGAAAGACTTGAGATGATTAAGTATGGAATTTGTGAGATAATGTGAATTGTTAATGATTGCTTGACTGTTTAATCATTGATGTGTTGATGATGATATTGATTATGTTGAGATGTTTTGAAATATGGTGGGATGGCATGAATTTTTATGATTTTGCATACTGTTTTCAGTGAAGAGAAAACATTGCATATTCATGCATTGCATAGTCAGGTGGTGACCGCGATGGGCCACAGAGTTGATGCGGTGACCGTGATGGGCCGCGAAGTTAAGTAGTAACCATGGGTTATAGAATAGTTTCGCGTGTATTAGACGGTCTGTTCTATCCGGGGTCAGAGTAGTTCTGCGTGTATTAGACGGTCTATTCTACTCGGGCTACGGAGTGGTTCCGCGTGTATTAGACGGTCCATTCTATCCGTGCGAGGATTTAACTTCTGTGTATTTGGCCTGTGAGAGGCTAATACATGTAATTGTAATGACCATGATGGTTATAGAATAGTTCTGCGTGTATTAGACGGTCTATTCTATCTGGGTTTAGAGTAGTTCCGCGTGTATTAGACGGTCTATTATATCCGGGCTACGGGATGGTTCCGCGTGTATTGGACGGTCCATTCCATTTGTAAAACGTGCTGGTCTGTTGGACCACTGCACGAGTGCTGGTCTGTTGAGCGACTGCACTAGGTGCTGATCTGTTGAGAGATTGCACCCTGGTCTTGAGGGCCGTTAAAGTCTGACATATATAAATCGTGCTGGTCCGTGAGAGACTGCACGTGTGCCGGTCTGTGAGCGACTGCACCTTGGTAATTCCAAGAAGTTGAGTACATGAGCATATACATATTGCATCGGGTGATTGACCGGTGGGTCACGATTGATTATATGATGAATGGTTGGAAATTAATGTGTGTGAGTACTGTACAGAATCTAAATTTATGATTTAATGATTGTGATTTACTGAGGTGTTGTTTGTACTTACCACATATTTCATAATAATTGCCTGCTGTTTTTGAAAAGGCATATATGTCATTAAATTTCAAATGAGCATTATTATTTTCCTCATCATCATATGATATGCCATGTATATATTTGTTGCTGTGAAATATATGCTATGTGATTATTTGTTAATTTCGGTCGGTGACCCTTGCTATTATTGTGGACTTTGGGCTTGGCCCTCAGATGTTACCCGAACTCGTCCGATCGACGGATACACTAACGACGGAAACGTCGTTAGTTTCCCCTGATTTTCACGTACGCAGTCTATGTGGACAATGCAAAGGGACGGACAGCTGGTTGAAGACGAGACTTATAGAGGATACGGTGGAGACCGTGCTACTGTAGCTTAGTGCATGATCAGACTAGACTTTTGTATAGGGTCTTGAGTTTTTGGGAAATGTAATTTTATTTTGGGGAATTAATGTATGACTTTTCCGTTGTATTATTCTGCACTCTGATGCTATTTAGTGGCCAAAGGCCGGGTGTTCTCTTTTGAAATGAACTGATGAAAATTTTATTTTAATTCCCTTGACATTAATTTTGGAAAACTCATTTTTAATCATTTATTGAAAAAAAAAATACACCCGCGCTGTATTTTAAACTCGGGGTGTTACACACCCCCCTCCCTTTACACCATTACCTCTCACCCCCCATTCTTAGTGAAATGTCGTAATTGCTCTTTTTACTAATTATAAATTCATCTCAAAAAATTACTATTCACTTTTTAACTTTTTTCATTCGAAACTTTTAGAATTCACCCCACAATTCGGAACATTCAAATCTTCGAAATAAAAAAAGTACGTAATTTAGATCAATTTCGAATATTTCAAATGTTCGAAGTTAAGTTTTTGTAAAATTTCGAAAGTTTTGAAGAAGGTGAAACCTTCGAAGTGAAACATTCAAGAATTCATCAACACTTTCGAAATTTTTGAATGTTTCGAAAGACATATAATTAAAAGTTTCAAACATTTTCAGAAGTTTCATTTGAAGCAGGAAGTTTCGAAGACTTTCAGAAGTTTCATGTGAAGCTGAAAGTTTTGAAAACTTTCGAAAGTTTCATTTTAAGCTGAAAGTTTCGAAAGCAATATTGAAAAATAATTAATTTTGTCTTTTAAATATTGTATTTATATTATTATTATTAATAATTAAATAGAGTAAACTTTTTGGAATCAGGCATGAGTAGAGTTGAGGTTCCTGCTACAACGACGACTATAGATTCTACAGATAAATTGATCATTGATCAGGTATTTTTACCGATAATTAATTTTAGAAGTTTTAGTTTTAATGTATTGATGTTTTATTTGAAATATATGTTGTAGATATTTCCCTCTCGATAAGCTGTATTTGAATGAGCAAAAAAAAAAAGGAATGCAAAATGGAATTTTAATTGTTACCATTCGATTAGATAAAGCAACAAGAAAGAGAGGCAGAAAAGAAAAATTAATTTTGGGATGCGAAAGATATAAATCAAAATCAATAGTAACATGTTCTCACAAGGAAAACTATCCGTTTAAACTCATATGTATACGGTCGAGTTTGAGTGAAGGATGGAAAATTAGTGTTCGTGTTGGAACACACAATCACGATTTAGCTGATACTTTAGACGGCCATTCATATTTGGGCCGTCTAAATGAAGAGGAGAAAAAATTTGTAAATGACATGACAAAGTATAAACTTGCACCAAGGTTCATTTTGAATGCTTTGAAAGAGAAAACTAAAGATAATGTCACAATTTCCACTCAAATATATAAAGCAAGGAGTACTTATCGATCATCTTTGAGAGGTTTGTACACATAAGTGCAACATCTGCTAAAGTTAATACAAAATGAAAATTATGTGCACTGGACAAAAAGACGGGATAATTCAGATGTTCTAAGAGACATATTTTGGACGCATCTTGATTGTATAAAGCTGTTGAACACGTTTCATTTTGTTTTGATATGTGATAGTACATACAAAACAAATAGATATCGGTTACCGTTGCTTGAAGTTGTCGGTGCAACATCTACTGGTTTGACATTTTCGGTTACATTTGCCTATTTGGAACAAGAGCAACAAGATAACTTCATCTGGGCATTTGAAAAGGTAAGACAGTTGTTCGTATCTGGAAATTTAATTTCTAAAGTTATTGTGACGGATAGAGATCTTGCCATGATAAATGCTATTGGTGTTGTATTTCCTACTTCAATTCATTTGTTGTGTCGTTTTCATATTGAAAAAAATGTTGGGGCAAGATGCAAACAATATGTGAGTAAGGATAGACAAGATGAAGTAATGGATTATGGAAAGAAAAAAACTGTATTTTCGGCTAGTGTGAAGGAGTATGATCATCACTTGCAACACTTTGAACTAGTGTGTGCCGATATTGTTCTGTTTGTTGATTATGTTAAAGACTCATGGTTGAAAACTTACAAAGAAAGATTTGTCATAGCTTGGACGAACAGAGTGATGCATTTAAGAAACACAACGACCACCAGATATTTTTAAATAAGAATTTGTATTGTTTTAGAAAAATGATTTAGTAATTTATGTGATTTGTTTTAATTTGTGTTATTTAATTTATTTGTAGAGTTGAGTCTGCTCATTGGAGATTGAAAAACATGTTGCAGACTAGTAAGGGAGACTTGTGTAAAAGTTGGGATGCTGTGAATATGATGTTGAAGAACCAATTGTGTAGCCTCAAATCAACTTTTCATAAATCTATTCTCGATGTGGAGCATGGGTATAATTCACCATTCTATCAGAGATTACATCATTGTGTATCAAGGAAATGTTTTGAAATGATTGACAAACAATTGAAGAGGGTGAAGGTTATAGGTACTGATAAAACAAAATGTGGTTGCTCAATCAGAACAACTCATGGATTATCATGTGCTTGTGAGTTGGCAACATTGCAGATGTCTAGTAATGTTATTCCCTTATATACCATTCATATTTTTGGAGAAAATTAAGCATTGAGCAAGAATTGGAGGATGAAGAATCTTTATCAGATTATGACTTTTAAGAACAGTTGGAAGCAATGAAGGCATACATGAAGAAACAAGATATTGTTGGTCAAAGGATATTCAGAGCAAAGGTGCGTTAACTTGTATTTCCACAAACAACAACAATGGTTCCACCACCTGATAAAGTGAAAACAAAAGGAGGTACTAAAAAGAGAAAATAATTTGATAGTCCTCGTGATCCGTCATATTGAGAGTATGTCGATGCATCTCATGGATCTCCAAATCAATCATCACAGTGTTCTGCAAGTCAATCATCACAGCGTTCTGCAAGGCAATCATCACAACGTTCTACCAAGCAATTATCTAAGATACATTTTCCTACATTTATTCATCCGTATATTGAGGACATAATAGATGTTATGCCTAATGGAAATTATAGGTATCGCGCAATTGGAGCTTTGTTCGGTTGGACAAAAGAATCTTGACCTTTAGTTCGAACACAATTGGAAAAAGAGATCAATTTACATAAAGACCTTTATTCCAAAGTTTTCGATGACAACATTGAAACCGTGCAGAAGTCGTTGATCATTTCTAGATTGGGTGCTCAAGGAAAAGATAAGTGGATGACTATATCAGATTTGGGTTACGTGATTGCAACAAGATATAATGTCATATTGGTATCCTTGTCTTGTAATATGAATATGACATTATTTCCATTGAATAAAGGACCATCGAAAGACTATTCTCTTAATCATTTAATAGCAATTGGATTCGTCAATGAAAGTCATTTGGTACAGGTAAGTTTTATGATTGATAGTAATGTTTAATAATAATATTTTCTTGTTTAGATAAATTAATGTTTACTATTTTATTGTTAAGATCAAATTGAAGTTTGATTGTCCTTTGCCATCTACTTCACAAAAATGGAAAGACTTTTGTAGTAATTGTGCAAATAAATGGCAAATAACTTATAACGTATTAAGCATTGGGAACACATTGATCCATCATTTGACAAATCATCTTGTATTTCATTAAGTCAAGATTAGATTATATGTTTGAACTTTTAGACATTTAATTATTATAAAGTTGAATGTACTTATAATTTACTTATGGTTATATGGTAACAAGTTGAACTTTAATAATTTACTTATACGAAATAGATTTAAAAAAAATAGATATTAATATTAAAATAGAAATTCATTATATAAAATATTCATAATACAAAAAATATTTATACAACTAAATCACAACACACAATCACTAATCTTCTCCTAGGAACATTATGCTTAACTTAGTTAATATGTCATGAACTTCACCAAACGGAGCTACAAACAATAATCCCCTACGTATAAGCTCAGATGCTATACAGTCTTGTTTTGATGATAGACCAACATGTGCAGAAGATGATGGAACGTGGGGATCATGTGCAGCAGTAGGTGACCTGGAAGGTGGAGTAGCAATAGGTGTACTGAAAAAGGGAGCATCAGTAGGTAGAGGGAAGATTAGAGGATGTGAAATATTTACGTACCATGCAAAGTAGTCTGCAGTGACTTCTCTGAGAAACGTCACCAGCGGAGATAGACTCCAGAATGTAGCTATACATGATCTAACAGTATTCTGCCACTCCCAATCTATACTCCTAGGCACCCGAGGAACGTCACACGAAATGCACTGAATACGACCAAATTGTCAAAGAAATTGCTCTGGCAGATATGGAACTGAAACTCCTCCCCATCGAAGGTATCCAGAGAACATCGAAGTTGTTACAAAAGGATGATTAGCTCGATCATCATCGTATGGTGTAAACAATACATCCTCGAGCAACATAGAATCGAGTCTCCGCCGGTATGTCATTAGTCCACATTCAACTACGTGTCTTGCAGTCCACCTACGTGCTCTTGGAAGATGTGCAGGAACCATTCCACTATCACCCCGCTTATAGATCCTAGGAAAGTGCTTGTAAATCTAGTACTGCACCAATTAATAAAAGACGAATAAATAAATAAATAAATAAATAAATAAATAACACAACTAAATAATTAAATAAATAAATAAATTACACAACTAAATAAATAAATAAACTTAATATAAATAAATAAATTTGAATACATGTAATAGGGTCATGTAACCCCCAACTGTCTAGTGTGATGAACGACTCCATCTCCTAGGTTGTCATATAGCACAATCAGTGCAGCGACACCCATGCATAATCCCAACAACGATCTAAATCAAAAAACAAACTAACGTATTTTGTGTCCACACGAGTGTGTGTTTTGTCGGCAAAAATGGTGCTACCAACTAAATGCAATAGATATGTTCTGGTAGCACACTCATACATGTTAGTTTGAATTAAACGCTGATATAAATCGCGCAACCATTGCAACTATAATGTGCACATTTGTTGTTGTTAACCTCAACAACAGCTTCCTCCCAAGATGCTCCTAGTAACTCATGTGCAGCTCTCATAGCATTATTAGTATTCAGATTAACTGGTGCATCAAAAAAATTACCACGTTGTTAGATGTGAAGGAGAGTGGCGGTCTTACGTGATGGTCATCTCTCCGAATGGCAGATGAAATGAGCTGGTCTCTCTATGCCATCTTTCCATAAAGACGGATATCAGACCAACATCAAGCATAGTCAAGTAAGTGGAAGACAAATGTAATAGCCTAGATTCTCGAATCCAATGTTGTACAGCTTCTGGTACAGGAACTTCTGCAAACCTTTTCATCTTCAAACCATGAGTAATCACCTTTAACGCACCACGATCCTACAAGTAATTAAATAAAGAACATATCAATAAATATTTATTTTTAATTAATGAAATAATGTACCGGGTATAAAAAATAATTATACTTAGTTAAAAAATTAATTAATTAATTAAAATTTACCTCTCCTTCCCATATCTTACGAGCCAGATGGTGTTCATACTGTGTCAGCACATATGTCACCAGTGGTCCTCTAGGGAATCCAGACCACTGATCCTGCTCTTCCATATTCTGGTCAGCCTCATCATCACCGACCTCATGTTCAGATTCCTTAGGCTCCATCTATGCAGACTCATACTTCATCTGTGCAGGCTCATCTACCTGAACATCCTCAGGCTCAGGGACATCCTGTTGAAAATCCTCGCCTCTAACATCGTGTCTACCACGGTTGGCTTCATTCCGTCGTCTGTGTGATGTTGTAGGCGGAATTATATCCGCTCTGTTGCCGCCATCACCTCTCATAACACCTCTGACAATAGTGCAAATAATTTGCCCAAATGCACATCTGGTTCTAGGCACTGCAAAAATGAAAAATAAAATAAAGTTTTCGAAGTCTAAAATCTGGAAAAAATCGTAGCTGCAACAAACCTTCGAAAGTTTGGATGAATACCAAAGTTTCGAAGTTTAAAATCTAGAAAAAAAATCAGAGTTGCAACAAACCTTCAAAAGTTTGGATGAACACAAAAGTTTCGAAGTTTAAAATCTGGAAAAAAAAATCAGAGTTGCAACAAACCTTCGAAAGTTTGGATGAACACCAAAGTTTCGAAGTTTAAATCTGGAAAATATAACATCGAAAATTTTTAAAGTTTCGACAAATCTGGATAAGTTTCGAATGAATGAAATCAAAGTTTCATACTTACTTTTCTGTGTTTCAAATGAATGAAATATTCAAATGTTGTTGTTTCTGAGTTTCGAACCTTTCAAATTTTCGAATGTGTTAGAGTAATGATGAAAGTTTCGAATGAAGGAAGGTGAAAAAGTGAATGGTAATTTTTTTAAAATGGGTTTATAATTAGTAGAAAAAGCAAATAGGACATTTGACTAAGAATGGGGGGTGCACAGTACATTTCTCTAAAGTCGAATTTGGATGGACAATGGCCCAACCCAAAACAAAATTTGAGAGCACTATCAATAAAAACACATTCACATGCAACTAATTACATTTCACCATGTAGATTTTGGTGGAAATGTTTTAGAAACTATTAATCTATTCTTATATATAGTAATGAAAATAACAAGTTTTTATTAAAAAAGAAAAATTGGTGTGAATTTTCTCCTTTTAATTTTATAATTCATTTAAATTATTTTATTTACATCTTCATCATCTCTTACCAATCAAATAACTTCTTTTTTTTTTTTAAATTATTGAATAACATAATGTTGTTAGAGAGAGGGAGGGAGAGAGAGAGAGGTGTAATGTGTTGACAATATTGTATGTGAATTAATTTTAGATTGAATGTATGAATAAAATCACTTTACACTATTAATGTATAGTAACTAATCTATTTGATCATTATTACTAGTATTTAATGTTTATAATTTTTAGTTATGTTTTATTCATTCAAAAAATTAACATAATGTTTTTTCGTCTATTTTATTATCAAATAATATAAAATCTATGCCTTTCTTGTATCGCTCTCCATCTATCTCTTGACTCTCATTCTGATTTTTTCTTACTTTTTTCTAATTAAACAAAAATTTAAGATATACTCCCTTCTTTATACAATAGTTGTACATTTACAAACACAATTTGCCCTAATAAATTTACACTTTAGTTTCTAATGAAATTTTAATTATTTTTAAATTGTATCATCTAATTAATTATATGTTTTTCTCCGAAATTATTATTTTTTATTTTTCATTTATGATAAATAAAATATACTAATTATTAATAAAAATAATTTAATAAAATCACTACTTTTTATGTTTTCATTTATAGTCTCTCTTAATCTATGGGGGTTTCAAAAGATGTTTGTGAGGTTTCAAAAGAGAAAGAAAAATAGATTGAATTGTTACAAACTAATGAGAATATTGGTTTTAAGATCAATTCTTCTAATGAGACTATTCAAGAAGTCTTCGGCAGTAGCTCCTCAGACCAAATTGGAACAACTCTGCATTTAACGGATGAAGTTCTCCACATTTAACATATGATTAATATTGTCATCAACATTCTTGAATGATCTATTAAGATGCGGAAGAAATAGCTATTGCTATCAAAATTCCAACAACCAGATGAAACGATGTAAAAAGAAGAACATGTACACGAATTCCTAGATATGTGCATCGTTGGAATTTGGAATGATTAGTGTATGAGGATGAACTTGTCATAGTTCATCTAGCCTATGCTATGTAGATTCAAAACTCAAAACTCATGACATGTGAATCTTGCACAATTTTTTTAAAAATGGACATTGACAAGGTGATCCTTAATATAAAGATCAAATATATTTTTAATCTCTATAAAATTTTAACATTTTAATTTTAGTTTTGTAAAATAAAATACAATTTTTTTAGTTCATACAAAATTATCCATCAAATAGTGCTAGTCCATACAGAAATGAGACATGTTTAATTTTTCTTCAACTTAAAAAATTTTGAATGAATTTTTGCAAGCAAACATTATAAAATATTCTTTCACAAAAATTTAAAATTTTTAAGCTCAGATTAATTAAATATGAATTTTTTAAATATAAAAACTCAAGATAAATATAACGTAAATGTAGATTTAGAAGTCAAATTTAAGCTAATTATTTTTTGTGGAAGTATTTTTTATATTGTTGTAAATATGCTAGAAAAAATTCATTAAAAAATATATGTTTACTTGACAGCAAAAACTAAAACTACATGCATGATAATTTTATATAGATTAAAAATTGTATTTTTATTTGAAAAAGATTAAAATTGAAAAGTTGAAATTTTATAGAAGTAAAAACATATTTAACCTGTGTTATAATCTAAGTTTTTCTGAAGTTGTTTTGAGGTCTAGAAATAAAAAATATAGAGTGAAAAAAATGTTTATAATACTTATTCTATGATTGGATTTTAGAATACTATTTAGTGTCTTTACTTTTCCTTTAGCCTTTTAATCTCTCTTTTAATTTTTTTCCTTCTTTTTAGGTAAGGCTTATGTCCTTAAATTTTATCATTTTTATTTAATTAACTCTTAGCTTTAGGAAAAAAAATACATTAACTTTCATAAATATAGATTCATTATTTATAAAGAAAAAATATGTCTGAAATAGTGAAATGCAATAATTATTTTAGGACGAATGAAATAGTATTAATAGTAACAAGATTTAAGAAAAAAAAAGTGTTAGAAAATGCATATGGAGAAGCACTCAAGAATTAGGTATGTTGTTGTATGATACTCTTTACACTACAAGAAAACATTTCTATAGCTACGAAAAATTACCTACGGACTTTAGTCTGTGGGTAAATTATTAATTACCCACGGAACAACCGTGAGTAACTTTGTTATTGAATAAATTTTTTTTTAAGACTATTCCACGATTAGTCTGTAGGTAATATTAAAAATAATCTGTGGGTAATGTTAAAAAAATGCAACTAAACTTAATTTTTCAAAATATTTTCATATTTTATGTTTCCACGGATTGTCCGTGAGTAAATTTAATATGTAAATTTTTTTAAAATTGTTTAATTTTTTAAAACTGATAAAATGTAAAAAAAAAAAACCTAATCACATAAGTGGCACTAAACCTAAGCACATAACCAGTGCCACCAAACCTCAACCTTACCTACCGTTACACCTCGCTGCCATCGACACAACTTTGCCGTCTTCGTAACTCTCGCGTACAAGCTTTAGCGACGTCTTTAGCGCCATTTTCGACCTTCTTTTCAGCGCCGTTTTCAACCTTCTCTTCAGCGCCGTTCGGTTTCTTATATCTTCGATTAGGTTAGTTTCCATTGCTTTGATTTTATATTTGTTAGAATCTCAAGAAATTTGAATGTGATCTACTGTGAGCTTTGATTTTGATTCTTCTGATTTAGGGTTTTTCTTCTGATTTAGTGTTTTTGTGTGTTGTTAATAATGTACTTCTGATTTAGTGGTTCTTGTGATATATCCATCAACATAATGGTCAAGCAAAATTCTGATTTTGTGTCATGTTAATGAAGCCAAATTCAACTTGCTTACTAACTGCAAGGAATCCAGGTCCTTCTTTGAGTTTAACAACCTTAACTCACCCAGATGATCTCTTCAGGTTTGTATTCCTATCTCCATTTTAAGCTCAGTTTCAACATTTGAGATACTTTCTTGACATTCCAATTCTGTGACTTTAAATACCTTGAGATGGATGCATCAGAACAATATATAGATGCCTTATCTGATAATGTTCCTATCAACTTTCTCACCTCGGAAAACATCAGGAAATAATTGTATGAGAAGAATATATCATCAAGAGGTTGTCAGAGATCTTCCATTGAAACCAATGAATATCAAAATGTTTTTAACTTTTAGATATTTGATATTATCAGTGACTTTAAGGCTATCCGTTGCTTATAGTGCATCTAATGATTATTTTAGACTCATGATAAAGAACTTTTGGTTGGCAGGTTGCTGGTAGCATAGACAGAGACAAACCGTTGCGGTAGCTTCCATTCACCACGACTGCCTCAGAGTTCTCGAATGGGACAAACTCTCCGATTTGGTCTCTTCCTTCGCCACCACTTCCTTAGGCCGTCACGCCCTCAAGGTCTCTCTCTGTTTTATGATTTTTTATTCTTAATTTTGTTGTTATGAAAAAAAAGCCAAACAGACCCTATTTTTACCATGTCTGAGACTTTTTTCTCCTTGTGAACATGTTTGCAGATAATGGAGTTTGTCATCAATCGATCTTTAGTTAAGGCGATAGAACAAGTTATTGACGAAGATGGCTCTATCAAGGACTCCGCGGTTCGTTCCATATCTCATACAAGTTCCCTTTATCTAATCCTACAAGTTGTGAAGCTATTACTTATTGATTTTCTTTGATTTAAGATGGCATGGCATTTGTTACTTCTTGGCTTTTTTTTTTTAACTTTCTTTGTTACTTCGTATTTACTAAGAGAAAATACTTCAAAGATGCATCTATCCTTTGTTGTTGTCGTAAAACTAGCGAATTGTCAACTTCTTCTCTTATTTCTAACACATGTATAATTTAAACTTTCATCCTTGTTATAGAGTTCATAGCTTAAAAAGTCACGTCAACAAGTGCAACTGCTCGAGAGAAAGGTAACTCCTGTTTCTTTTTACTATATTTGGTAATGTGTTTTCGGAAGATACTGGTTTGATTCAACTGAAATACAAATAGAGCCATCATATGGGTAAAACAAGACCATACTTTAGCTGAAAAAGCTGCAAAGGGGTCAAAATTGTAACTGTATTGTTCAATTTTAAAACTAATTTCTGTCACTCACTAGGATGATTTCTCAGCAAACTTACAACTCAACTTTGTGTACTTACGAAAAATGACTAATCTATTTTGTTTGACAAAAATCTGATTGCTTTGTCTATCACGTTGTGTGTTAGTTAGGCCAAGTTTAAATGGGATACTTTTGTAGTGCATATTATTAATAAATAGGACAGGAGAATTTTATCGATCTTTAAAATTGGCGGGGAGATGTATGCAATATCTGATGTACTTGGGAAGTTAGAGTAATTTTCTTGCTTTTATTGTTTATTTTTAAAATTAATATGAAAAAAATCTCAAAGTAGTTAGGTTGTTTCTTAGAGTACATTTAGGCAACAACACATGAATGATTTATATAATATCTCTAACAGAGTTCATTTTATACTTCCCATTTTTCAGATTATTTGTTTCCTTTGTTCAGGTACAACAATTAATGGAAAGCATAATCAGAAATGAAAAGAGTGAAACATCAATTCTTGTAAGATACACCTTACTGTACATGCATTTCGTTCTTCCCAGACGGTTCTTTCTTTCCATATTGATTTTGTGACAATTCAAACAGGAAGTGAATAACATCGATGGTAGGTGGTGCATAAAAACGGATTCTGGACAAAAAACAAGTTCTAAGGGTCTATTGTTGTCCAGGTTTATCAAATTTCTCAACATAGCTCCAATTATTCATTGTCTATGAAATAATATGTTTGTCAATAAAGGGCAGTAGGTAAGGCGTAAAATTTCATCACTTGAATATAATAATTTTTTTGGCAGTAGTTCAGGAGTAGGAAGTACTATAGAACCACTTTCTACTGTTCCCTTAAATGACGATTTGCAGCGAGCAAGAGGTTTGGTAGCAAAGGCTGAGGCAGAAGTGCTCTTGGCATTAACCAAAAAGGTTACAACTTACAGACATAATCTGACAATTTCTCTCTGAATTTACGAAATAGTGTTTTCGTTCATATATTGAATAATACATCAATCGTTGAGCTTAGAGCTATATACACGAGAATACAGGTAAATGGCCTAATTATATGGATACAGTCTTCCACAGATCGTTACGTGCATGTTCTCTTTTCTCTTTCCTTATGTTATCATAATTTATTTGCAGATTCAGCTAGACGTCGATGATATTGAAAATATATTAAACAGTTTGGTTCAACTACATGTGGTAAATACCCTGTAATGTTTTTTGAGTGAAGTGGTTCACCAATTGTAAACACATACTTTCTGTGTGAAAAGATTATCAGTAATGTTGTTCATATTATGCAGATTAATGCTCGTGCTACGTATGGTCTTTCATTTGGATGATCAAATCCCCATATATTTCTGCCTTATAGGAATAGCTCTTCTACTGCTGAATCCTTCTTAACAAGGAACGAAGATTCCAATGGACCGTTACCCAACAATAGGGAATGGATATTGTATCTTCCCAAAGCTTATCATCCTTTATTGCTTCAGAGCCATAGGGCGAATTTACAAAAGGCCAAAGAGGATGTCAATAACTCTACTTCAATTAAGTCACAAATAACATAAGACTACTGTTCTCTCTCTCTCACAATGTTTTTAACTTTTCGATATTTGATATTATCAGTGATTCTGATAGGTTACGGAATTTTGTTTTAATACTTTTCATCTACTTCTTTTCTATTGTTTGCCCTTTTTATTTTACAAGAGCAGATATTATCAGTTCAAAGATGCCAAATCATTGTGTTTTCCTTTAATGTTTTTTGTCATTCGTATCAACTACCTGTGATCTCTGACAACCTCTTGATGATATATTCTTCTCATACAATTATTTCCTGATGTTTTCCGAGGTGAATAAGAGAGAGAGAGATATATAGATGCCTTATTTGATAATAGTTTACGGATTGTCCGTGGTTACAGTTACCCACGGAAAATCTGTGGGTAACTTTACCCACGGAAAATCGGTGAGTCATATTACTCACAAAAAATCGGTAAGTCATATCACCCACGGATATTCCTTAAGTAACCATATCCTACTGATTGTCCGGGTAAATATTTACCTACGAGCGAAATAGCTACGGACCCGTGTCCGTGGGTAATTTTACGTTACCCAACGAACTTTCCGTGGGTAAAGATAAAATCTGCCATAGGTAATAAGAGTTTTTCAATAGTATTAGTTCTAAAATATAACCAAAAATTGGTGAAAAGAAAGTTGATAATGATTTTATTTCAAATCTTATGATACTCTTTACAATATCTTTTGTTAATAACTGTAGCTCCTAGGATTATCTTTGTTCTTTGTTTATTTGATTTGGTCCATTTGGTGATATACTAGATTGTTGTATTTGGCACATGAATTGAAATTGATGCAGGTTGTGAAGAACCTCTTGGATATGCTTGTGATGTTGAAGCTTAATTTAATGGATGCTTCAAGAAAATTAGGGGCGTAACTATTTCAAATTACAATGAATCTTATTTTAGTTATTACATTCTCTTGCTAGATGCTATGTAATGTCAATTTTCTAAATTCTAATATCATATAATCTTATAGTATTTCTTATATCAGTTTGTGAATTTGTATTTCTTTCGGAGAAGAAAAATCCACGCTGGTGATGAAGGTAATGCATTTTTATCAAATATATAAGGTGTAATATAGTCCTCTAACTATTTAAATTACTTTCCTACACGTTCTTAATACATTTATGGTTGTGGTATCTGGCTATAACATCCAATTAACTCTGTTATGTGCAAAGATAGTGGAGCCAATTTAGCTTCTAAGAAAATTGCACCACACTATAATCTTCTCAAGAGATAATATCTAGATGGAAAATTTATGGAACAGGGTGACTACTATATTAGTCACAGTATTATGTAAGTTTTCTTGTTGTATTAAGCACCATTGCTATTTACTATCTATTAATTATAAATTTAAGTCAGGGTACTATTAGAGATTTTAGTGGTTGATTAGTTTAATTGGGTAGTTAGTTAAATTAATTAGCTTATTTTATTCCGGTTAATTGTTTATGTAAATGGTTATATAATTCTACGTAACTTTTGATACAATTTATTCTCACTATCATCAATATAATTTAATTAATTTTTTTCTATTTTTCTTTTATTAATGATTTAAAATCAAGAATCGTAATACTAACTCTAACTCTGCATATGTCTTTGTCAATGGTATTTGGTGGTGTTTATTGATTTTTCATCAATTTTAACAATGTTGATTTTTTAACTTATTGACAAAAATGAGATAAAGTTTCTTTTTGATATCAGCCTTCACCTTTTATAAATGCACCTATCTTTAGTTCATCATCTACTGTCAAATGCGATAATTGATTTTATGACATTTGCATCATTAGTTTGATGCTTTGGTATCTTTGGTGTTATTTTTCTTTGATTAACTTATATGTGTAGTTTAATTCAGTTAGTATTTTAAGCTTACGGGTATGTTGAGTGATAAAATGTAAATTGGACTGTTTTTGTTTAAACATTTTCACATGTTGGTTGTCAATCTAACCTCTTATTATTGTTTAATTTATAGCTTCAAGAATGCTTCATTTCAATTATGGAGCATTTAACGTCAAAACGAACACCAAATTTATCACAAGTGTTCTAACTGAAGTGTTCGTTTTTCCACCCACTTTCATACATTTTCAAAAAAAAAATTGGATTAACTAATTCAGACCTAATGGATGCGAATTGAATCTAAACAAAAAGAGTAAATACTATTTTTTGGAAAAGTTTAGAAGTGTAAATACTAACTTTTAATTTTTGAAGTTCTTTTTTTACATTTTTAGATTAATCAATTTAAAGGTGTAAAATATTAATGTAAAGAATTTTACATCTTCGAGACAATTCAAAGGTGTAAAAACTCTTGGAAATTTTTAAGTCATATCTACATCTCTAAATTAATTAATCAAAACAATTTTCATTTGAATTGATTAATGCGAAGAGATTTAAAATAGGCAACAAAAATTAGATTTTAAGAGGACTTATGTAAATGTTTGAGGGATGAAAGAGAAATCTCCTATTTTATTTGGTTAATGGACATATTTCATTTGTGAGATACAAATCTTGACTTGGGCTAATGCTTGTCTAGTGTCCATATTGTTTTGGTATGTCAACAAAATATTTCATTTCGGAATTTCAAAATAATTGCTTTTTAGTTTTCTAGAGAGAAAAAAGTATGTATTTGTAAAACTATTTTACATGGTGAACCAATAACAACTTTGTATTTTGCTAAATCACTCTATTCAACCCACTTTAATAATATGATATGGAAGAATTGAACATTTCTCTTAGATGCCTCTGTAAAGATATTTCATACCTCTACATTAAAGTCTTCTTTTTTTTAACGATAAAAGTTTTTTCATATCTCTACATCTAATCCTCCCCACCCACAAAAATTAAAACGGGCCAAAAAAAAAACCCATAAATTTTTACTTTTTTCTCTCCATAATTTATAGTTTACTTTCTTATTACACACTTAATTCCTTCAAAATTAACATACTAAACCCAAAAGAAACCTTTTCAATAGGAAAAGAAAATTTACATATTGTATGAACATAAATAACATAACAAACCCAAAAGAAACCTTTTCAAAAATTAAAGAAAATTAAAATAAAAAGGAAAGAAAAGAAAAGCCTCAATTAATAAACTTATACCCTCATTTAATAGTTATGGTTGATGAAATACAAAGCATTGCTAGTCTTCCTAGCCACATTCAAAACTCTGCTTCTGATGTTATCCTTAAGTGTGGAGTCCACATTCATCTCATCAAACCCATCATAGCAAGTTTGATCATTAGTGATGGCAGAACTAACCCAAGTCTTTATGTTACTAATTTGAAATTCTTTATCAATTCCACCATCCAAATTTTTCATTGCATCAAGTGAGTCTTGCAATTGTCCTATAGAGTCCTTCAAATTGCTAAAGCAGTCTTTCACAACTTGTTGGTTTGACCAATCACTACTCTTTAAAAGCTTTGAAAAGGTTGAGGATGCACTCTCAGCCGCTTTTAAAGCGATCCAGAGAGAGACGTTGCACAACTTTACCGGATCTGCTTCAATTATTGAAGCATATCGGGATAAAGATTTGTAGCATATATCAGGATACGTGGTTGAATTGCATGATTTTTGTATGTAGGTTTTAAATTCAGAATCATTGGCTTTGGTGGAATTTGAGAGAGTATTGGAAGTGTTTTTAGAATTATCATCACATGCTAAAGTAATGCTTGAAATTGCTAGCAAGATGAGGATTGCAATTATGAAAACATGGTTGGAAGAACTTGCAAATGTTTTGGCTTCCATGTCTTAGATCTTGGATCCTCTTCTATCTTTGTCTTCTTCTATTTGTGTGAGTTTTTGTCCTCTCTAAATGACTTTATGTTTCATGATTTTATAGGTGTATTAAATGAATATTTTAAGGAATGTCTTCCTCCATAATAGATAGTAAAACTGAGATTACCTAAGAAAGAGAGGATGCTATGAATTGTCGTTAGTGAATTTTCGGGCCTGCTTTTGACTTCCACTGTGATTCGAGAGTCATTATTTTAGTTTTAAAACATATATACATTAACTAATAAGCAAAACAAAATTATTAATATTTTTATAAACCGATATCTCAAATACTTTCTCTTTTTTAAATGATATACTACCCCGTCTTTATTATAAGAAAAAAGTGTATGCTCTGGACCTTATTGAGGACCCAAAAAAATTATTGGTTAAATAGAAAATTTAGTCATTTTATTTTTAATAATTGTTAGATTTTAATCTTTGTATTTTATATAAGTAATTTTGGTCTCTTAATTTTTTTAATTTTTTAAATTAAATTTTTTACATCAAAGTACAATTTAAATAATGTGACATTTATTAATTTAATAAATTGTTACTACGTCAGTTTATATTTAAATATATAAATAATTTTGTAAAATTAATAATATTTAAATATTAAAAATTTGCAAAAAAAATCAATAAAATATCAGAAAAATTACATGCAAAACATCGGTAAAAAAAATCTAGAAATAATAGAAAAATTCGGGTAAAAAGGCAATAAAATTTCAGAAAAATACAACTAAAAAATGTAATAACTAGAAAAATTATTTGCAAAATACTAATAAAAAAACCAGAAAAACTAGTCAAAAACCCAATTAAAACCACTAAAAAAAAAGTAGAAAAACTATAAGAAAAATACTAGAAAATTCTATTAAAAAACATACAACTAAAATACAAAAAAGAAACCGGTATGCAACGCAAAAAATGATAGAGACGAAACACAAAAATCCCAACAAATCGCAAGTTGACGAAACAAATGACGAGAAAGAATCAAGATGAAACACAGAAAAAGTAGTTTAATCGCGAGTTGATGAATAGATAAATCACAAACACACTCACAAACACAGAAGAATCATGAACAAACTTGTGAGCGCAGAAGAATGATCATGAAAAAAGAAGAACAATCAAAGATGATGAAAATGTTGATGATTACTACATTGTGTTTTCCCTCTTCTACTAGGGTTGTTGGCTTTCCTTTCCCTCTTTCTATTTTAACCCCAATCAAAATTTTCTTGTTGAAACAAGACACAAATTTTGCTTTGAAAAATTATTAGGTGCTTCAATTAATTAATAATATTTTTTTTATAAATTAATAATATAACTATATATATCTGACATGACAGTAATTTTTAAATTAATAAATGTCACATCATATTAAAATGTGTCACATACACAAACATAATGGAAAAAAGATAAGTTTAATTTTAAAAATTGAAGAGTTTTCTCCACTCCAACCCAATAAACTAGTAAACTAGTTAAGTGAAATCTACCAAATGGTTAGGTCCAAATAGAAAATTATTAACTATGCAAACCCACATGAACAAAAATAGAACATGCTACAAATTTATCATGATCTAAGTCATAGAAAAATACACTTAACAAACAATACATATTAAAATGTTTAAGAACAAAATAGTTATTTTTCTCTCCTTGTCAGAAGTTTCTCTTGAATTGGGAAGTCTGTTTTCGTTTTTGCTCAATCTACCTTTGTCTTACAATGAAATCTTTCATTATACATCATGAAGAAGTTGAGGTGCAACTCCTTGGAGATGGAATTGAGGCCACATAAACTAAGTATTGTCTTGTAGGACGATTCCTCGCTGATTGTCCTATTCGTGTGCACATAATGAAAGAGAGAATGACGGATGTTTGACACCTTGTCAACGGAGTATCAATCAAGGAAATGGATCAAAGAGTGTTTGTTGGAACCAAGTTGGTTTTACACTTAAAGTTTTGATGTTAACAAAAGTATTTTATGAGAATAAATTATTTGACTTCGAAGAAGTATGCCACCAGAGGATACCACCAGAGGATGTCACTAGATGATGCCACCAGAGGATGTCACCAGAGGATGCCATTAGAGGATCCTAAAGGATATCACCAGAGGCAAAAATCAGAGGATATCATCAGAGGCAAAAATTAGAGAATATCATCAAAGGCAAAAATCAGAGGATATCATCAGAGGCAAGAATCAGAGGACATCATCAGAGGATACCATATGAGGCAAACATCAGAAGAAGACATGGTCCAGATCAGAAGAAGACATGGTCCAGATTCGAAGAAGACCTGATTCAGATTCGTAGAAGACTTGATTCAAATTCGAAGAAGACTTGATTCAAATTTGAAGGAGATCTAATCAAAGTCTGAAGAAGATTTGATTTCAATTTAAAGAAGATTTGGTTCAAATTTAAAAAGGAACATAATCGGGTTGAAGAATTTTCAAAAGAAATCTGAGCAAGATACAATTTGAAATTAAACGTGAACCAAGAGGATATCACCAGAGGATATAATCAGAAGATATCATCAGAGGATATCACCAGAGGATATTATCAGGGAATATCATAAGAGGATAAAATCAGAGGATCCCGTCAGAGGATAATTTCAGAGGATCTCATTAGAAGAAAAAATTAGAAGCTACATCATTAAAAGCTGAATATAGCTAAAAGTATGCTCAAAACAGAATATGAGCAAAATGCTCAAAACAGAATCGGAGCAAAAGACTCCAGAAACAGAATCTGAGCAAAATACTCCAGAATATTCTCAAAACAGAATTAATCGAAATACACTCCAGAAGTAAAGCATCAGATCAAAGTGAAGCTCTAATTTCAACTATAAATAGAGGCTTAATGCTGAAGAATAAAGCATCGAAAAATAGAAGAACTCGAGCAAAAAATTCCTAAGTATTCAAAGAGTTCAAAGGGGAGAAACACTTGCTTAAAAGATAAATATTTTCTAAGTGTTCTTTTCTTAGAGTATGAAGCAAATCATCATCATAAATTTTCAAAAGCAAACACTCTAGTTCACTTTAAGCTTATTGTGAGTATCAACTTTCCAGAAGTAATTACTTAGTTCTAATTTCGATCCCTTGTATAAAATCCTATAGTGTTGAAGTTTCTTCTAAAATTTGGGGTTGTCAGGTTGTTAGAAAAAGACATAGCTTGTAGGTTTAAGGTTGTGAAGTTCCTTAAAAGTATGGGGTTGTCAGACTGTTTGAGAAGACTTGGCAGGTATAGTCAAGGTGTTGTTGTTCCTCAAAAGTATGGGGTTGTCAGACTGTTTGAGAAGACTTGGCAGGTATAGTCAAGGTGTTTTTGTTCCTCAAAAGTATGGGGTTGTCAGGCTGTTTGGGAAGATTGGCTTGAAGGGTCAATAATGTTGTAATTCAAAGGAGTTTGAATTAGTGAAAAAGGCCTTCTAAAGGAAGGGACTAGACGTAGCCTAGTTAACAGTGAACCAGGATAAATTGTTGTGTTCTTATATTGTAATTATCCGCTGCTAAATCTGATTATTTATTCATCAAATAATTTGTATCAATTCAACATAACAGCAAAAGAATTCAAGTTTTGCAAATACAATTCAACCACCTCTTCTCGTGTTTGCACCTTCAATTGGCATCAGAGCTCGGTCTCAAGGCTGAGCACATTAGAGTGTTTGAGGAAAGATCCAAGGGATCAACATGTCTGGATTCAATGAAGAAGCTACTGGAGGAAACATCAATAGACTTCCTCTATTTGATGGAGAACGATTTGAGTACTGAAAGAACAGGCTGAGAAGTTTTTTTATTTCACAAGTTCCTGAACTTTGAGACTTGGTGGAAGATGGTTATACTGCTCCAGAAGATGCTGATGGTGTTAAAATTTCCATGAGAAATATGGATGCTTACTATAAGAAGATGTTCAAGTTGCATCACAAATCCAAAACGTTCATGATCAATGCAATCACATTCAAGGAGTTTGACAAGTGCACTAACAGAGAAACAACAAAGAACATCTATGATAGTCTGATTTTGACTTACAAAGGTAGCAAGCAAGTTCAAGAAGCAAAGGCCAACATTCTAGTCAAGAAGTACGAGTTATTCATGATGGAAGAAGATGAAGATATTGAAGCAATGTTTTCTAGATTCCAGACTCTGGTCTCAGGATTAAGAGTACTCAAGAAGAGCTATACCACTGCTGACCACGTGAAGAAAATCCTTAGAAGTCTGCAACCAAGTGGAGACCAAAGGTCCATGCCATTTAGGAAGCAAAGAACTTGAACACTCTGAAGTTGGAAGAATTAATCAACTCCTTCAAGTCACATGAAATAGAGCTGGAAGAAGATGAGCCCAAGAAGAAGAAAAAAACCCTAGCCTTAAAATCTAAACAGAAGAAAGTTCTAAAAGCAGAAGCAGAAGTAGAGTCAGAAGATAGTGATTATGAGGACCAGATGAAGAAGACATTTCCTTCATAACCAAAAAGGTTATGAAGATATGGCAAAACAGAAGGAAGAAGTTTCCCCATAGGTATTCCAAGCATTCCAACAGAGGAAAGGATGAACATGACAAAGAAAGTATTATCTGTTATGGATGCAATAAATCTGAACATATCAAGTCAGAATGCACAAACCTGAAGAAAGGAAAACGTCAAAAGAAAGACTCCAGACCCAAGAAGAAAAATCTAATGGCAACATGGGATGATTATGATGAATCTTCTGAAGATGAAGAAGCACAATTAGCCATGATGGCTCACATAAATTCTTCCTCTGGATCCAACATAAAATCTGACTTTGGAAGTGAATTAGAAGAAGCAGAATTGGCTCAGACAGTTCGCACTCATTCTGCCTCTGGATCCAACTCTGAAAGGAAATCAGAAGAAGCAGAATTGGCTCTTATGGAACACATTCATTCTGCCTCTGGATCCAACCCAGACTCTGATTCTAAAAGTGAATTAGAAACAGAACTGGCTCTGATGGCTCACATAAGCGCTGCTTCTGAATCCGATACAGAATCTGATTCTGGAAGTGAATCATCAAAAGATGAAAAAGAGGTATTTTCTGAACTTACTCGATTTGATTTAATTACTGCAATGAATGATATTTTAAATATCAACAACAAACTGTCTTTAAAACTGAAAACACGTAGGGAAGAAAATTCAATTCTAATCAAAGAAATCGATGTTTTAAAGAATCAAAATACATAATGTAGAACAGAAAATGCAACTCTTAAATCTGATATTGTTGAGCTTAAGTCTGAAAACCTAACTCTAAAAAGTAATCTTTGTTCAACATCAAGTAAAAATACTGTATGTAATTCTGGTATGTATGAACAAGTCTTACAAGATTTTATTGTTAATGGTATGGAAAGAAGCAAATATGCTTCTATGAATCTGTAACTGTAACTGTAACTGAACATATTTCCTCTAATGCTTTGTGTGTAGTTTGTTACAAGAAAGGTCACTCAAAATTTTCTTGTCCCATGATAAAATTAAGGAGAGACAAGAAACCTTTCAAGACTAACAAACCTAGACCCAACCAGATTTGGGTACCAAAAGATAAAATTATTTACGTTGTAGATGTTCTGAGCAACCGAAGTGAAACACCAGTCATGGTGCCTGGTCAATGGATGCTGGCAATATATGAAGGGAAAAAGGTCTATGTTCCAGCACTTACCAAGCAGAAGCAAAGTGACTCTAGTGGAAGAAGAACTGGTCAACAAAATAACTATCAGAACCAGAACCATATGAAGAACAGGAAATATCAAAACAGACAAAGAAAGCACACATATCAACCAAATGAAAATAGACAGAGGAATCACACATATCAACAAAACTGGAACTACCAGAGGAATTAGAATTATCATCAGTTCCAGAATTATTAGAGGATCTTGATACATCAACAGAAACAAAAGTGGTAGATTAAGAATCAGAATCAGGAGACTTCTTTGAAGACTCCAATCAAATTCATCAAGACTCCAAACCTAGAAGGGAATTCAAATTCCTTCATCCAGACTCTCTAATCACAGAATATGCAAGTTCAAAATCTGAAAACCAGAAAAGAAGAAATATGAGGGTTTTCAGAGTGAAACTATAACTGGTCATATAGGTTATGTCTTTCTTTAAATATTATAATTGTATTGATATTCTGTTTACTATGATAACAAGAAGCTTGATCTTAAAAATCAAAGCTAGATAGGTAAGTTGCAGTTTCTCAAATATTTAAAGGAACCAGATGATTCACAAGAATTGAACACTTCAGCAGAAACAGCATTCCAGTGGTTTTAAAAACAAGCAGAAACCACCAGAAGCAGAATTAATGGTTTGGATGTATTGAATTCATTTTTAAATTATTTGATTTTTATTATGTTATATGACAAATAGCTTGACCTGAAAAGTCAAAGCAAGATTAAGCTGATGCAGGTTAACTAGAACTAGAGGAAACTGATGTTGGTTTACCAGAACCAGAGGAAACCGAAGCTAGTTTACCAGAACCAGAGGAAACCGATGCAGGTTTACTAGAACCCGAAGCTGATACAGATCTACTCAAACCAGAAGCTGATTTACCAGAACCAGAAGTTGATGTAGACAAACCAAGAGAGCTTGAAAAGATGGAAGATGAAAGCAAAATAGAAGAACCTTACAAATCTTCAAAGGATGAATCTGAAGATAAGTCAGAAGAAAGATGGAAGTACAAATCTTCACATCCCGAAATGCTAATCATTGGGAGTGTAAGTGATCTCTTAAGGATCAGATCATCACTTAAAGAAATCAGTTTGTTTGGCTTACTCTCATATATTGTGCCCACTTTTGTTGATGAAGCACTGAGGGAAGATGGATGGATTCTTGCCATGCAAGAGGAATTAAATGAGTTTGAAAGGAATGATGTATGGGATCTAGTTCCAAGACCAAAAAAGAAAATTATTGGAACCAAGTGGTTTTCAGAAACAAGGTGAATGAAAAAGGAGAAGTTGTTAGAAACAAGGCACAACTTGTTGCACAAGGCTACAGTCAGCAAGAAGATATTGACTACACTGAGACTTTTGCTCCAGTGGCCAGAATTTTCTAAATTGATGCAGCAGGAATTTCAAATGAGCATGATGGGAGAACTTAAGTTCTTCCTAGGAATACAAATTCAGCAAAGTCAAAAAGGTATATAAATTCATCAATCAAAATATACAAAAAGGTTTCTCAAGAATTTTAAGATGAGTGAATGCAAACATATGGCTACTCCAATGCACCCTACCTGCTCACTTGAAAATGATGACTCAAGACAAAAAGTTGATCAAAAATCCTATAGAGAAATGATAGGATCTCTACTTTATCTCACTGCTTCGAGACCTGATATCATGTTTAGTGTATGCGTATGTGCTAGATTTCTGTCTGACACTAGGGAATCCCATTTAACTGCCGTTAAGAGAATCCTTAGATACCTAAAAGGCACTACCAACCTCACCTTGTTCTACAAGAAAAATCCTACATACAAACTAAGTGGATACTGTGACTCATATTATGCTGGAGATAAACTCGAAAGAAAGAGTACAAGTGGAAACTGCACATTCTTAGGAGACAATCTAATATCCTTGACAAGCAAGAGGCAAAGCACCATTGCCATGTTAACAGTAGAAGTTGAGTACATTTCAGCAGCCGGATGCAGCTCCCAACTCATTTGGATGAAACATCAGCTTGAAGACTACAAAATCATGGAAACAAACATCCCTTCATATTGTGACAACACTTCAGCCATAAACCTAACCAAAAACCTTATCCTACATTCTAGAGCCAAACACAGAAATCAAACACCACTTCATCAGAGATTATGTTCAAAAAGGGGTACTTAACATTCAAATTGTAGACACTAACCATCAATGTGCTGACATATTCACCAAACCATTACCTGAAGATAGGTTTGACTTCATCAAGAAAAACCTCAACCTTACCTTCATCCCTGACTAGTTGCTTAGTAAGATTGTAGTTTATTTTAATTTATTTTCGTATACTTTTATAAATTAAAAATTAAAAAAAAATAAACAAAATTCAGCAACATTCCTTTTTGTCTGATGACAAAGCGGGAGAAGATGTAGTATTTGATAAAATATCTGAGAAAAGATTATGTATTTGAAAAGGGGAGAAGATGATGTATTTGATATGGTATCTGGGTATTAGACTTAGGGGGAGAAAATATAAAATGAAGTTTAGTCTTAGGGGGAGTCAAAGTCAAGAGAAAGAAAAAGTATTATAAAAAATATATGGTGTTGTCATCATCAAAAAGGGGGAGATTGTTGGAAACAAGTTGGGTCTTGCAATTAAAGTTTTGATGTTAACAAATGTATTTTATGAAAACCGTATTTTGACTTAGAAGAAGAATGAAAAATCAGAAGATGTCATCAGAAGCATAAACCAGAAGATGATGTCACCAGAAGCAGAAATCAGAGGATGACGTGTGTAACACCCCGAGTTTAAAACACAGCGCGAGTGTATTTTTTTTTCAATAAATTAAAATGAGTTTTCCAAAATTAATGTCAAGGGAATTAAAATAAAATTTTCATCAGTTCATTTCAAAAGAGAACACTCGGCCTGTGGCCACCAAACAGTATCAGAGTGCGGAAAAGTCATACATTAATTCCCAAAATAAATTACATTTTCCAAAACTCAAGACCCTATACAAAAGTCTAGTCTGATCATGCACTAAGCTACAGTAGCACGGTCTCCACCGTATCCTCTATAAGTCTCGTCTTCAGCCAACCATCTGTCCTTCTGCGTTGTCCACGGATACTCCGTACGTAAAGATCAGGGGAAACTAACGACGTTTTTGTCGTTAGTGTATCCGTCGGTAGGACGGTTTCGGATAACATCTGAGGGCAAAGCCCAATTTCCACAATATAATAGCAAGGGTCACCGACCAAAATTAACAAATAGTCACATAGCATATATTTCACAGCAACAATTATATCCATGGTATAACATATGATGATGAGGAAAATAATAATGCTCATTTGATATTTAATGACAAGCATGCCTTTTCAAAAACAGCAGCCAATTATTGTGAAGTATGTGGTAAGTACAAACAACACCTCAGCAAATCACAATCATTAAATCAGAAATTCAGATTTTGTACAGTACTCACACACATCAATTTCCAACCATTCATCATATAATCAAACGCGACCCACCGGTCAATCCATCAATGCAATATGTATATGCTTATGTATACAATTTTCTTCAGATCACTAAGGTGCAATCGCTCAACAGACCAACAGAATATGTTTGACTTTAACGGCCCTCAAGACCAAGGTGCAATCGCTCAACAGACCAACAGAATATGTTTGACTTTAACGGCCCTCAAGACCAAGGTGCAATCGCTCAACAGATCAGCACCTAGTGCAGTCGCTCAACAGACCAGCACTCGTGCAGTCGCTCAACAGACCAGCATGTTTGACATATACCAAGGTACAATCGCTCAACAGATCAGTACCTAGTGCAGTCGCTCAACAGACCAGCACTCGTGCAATCGCTCAACAGATCAGCACGTGGCTGCGCATTTCAGGGTATAGACGCTCAACAGTCCAGTACCAGTGCAGCCGATCAACAGACCAGCACCTATATACCAAAGTACAATCGCTCAACAGATCAGTACTTAGTGCAGTCGCTCAACAGACCAGCAGTCGTGCAATCGCTCGACAGATCAGCACGTGGTTGCGCATTACTCTGTGGCCCATCGCGGGTACCACTTGACTATGCAATGCATGAATATGTAGTGTTTCACTTCTCTGGAAACAGTATGCAAAATCAGAAAATTGATGCCTTTCCATCATGTTTAAAATATCTCAGCACAATCAGGATTATCATCATCACAAACATGACTAAACAGCCAAGTATTCATTAACATTTTGAAATGTTTTCCCAAACTCTTAAAATTCAAATGTAGTGTTTAAAACTGGGATTTTTGGAATTTTACGAATCTGTATTCGAATACAGCTTCTCTGTATTCGAATATAGAAGCCAAAAACAGTGCAGAATCACACTCTGTATTCAAATACAACCCTCTGGTATTCGAATACAGAGGCAGTCTTAGTGCACAGAACAACATCTTTCATTACATCAGTAAAGTCTTAAAACTTCATCACCGCCACTTCAAAATATCACCAACGGTTCCATTTTAATTCACCACAACATTCCCAATATCCCCCAAACGCTCAGGGTTTACAAAACACTCTTAAAACCTTGGAATTTCTGAAAACTCGAATCTATATTCGAATACAGACCCCTTGTATTCGAATACAGAAGCCAAAAACTGCAATTTTAACATTCTGTATTCGAATACAGCATGCCTGTAGTCAAATACAAAAGACAAAACCAGAATGATCAGCATCAGAACATCAGAAGCAGAACCAGAATGATCAACATCAGATCATCAGAAAACAGAACCAGAATCAGAATGATTAACATCAGAACATCAGGAACAGAACTAGAATCAGAATCATCAACACTAGAACATCAGAAACAGAACCAAAATCAATATGATTAACATCAGAACATCAAGAACAGAACCAGAATCAGAGTCATCAACACCAGAACATCAGAACCAGAATCAGAATGATTAACATTAGAACATCAGGAACAAAACAGAATGATTCACACCAGAATCATCAGAAGCAAAACAGAATGATTAACACCAGAATCATCAGAGGCAAAATAGAGTGATTCACACCAAAACTCATCAGAAGCAAAACGGAATGACTCACACCAGAATCATCAGAAGCAAAACAGAATGACTCACACCAGAATCATCATAAGCAAAACAGAATGATTCACACCAGAGTCATCAGAAGCAAAATAGAATGATTCACACCAGAATCATCAGAAGCAAAACAGAATGAGTCACACCAGAATCATCAGAAGCAAAACAGAATGATTCACACCAGAATCATCAGAAGCAAAATAGAATGACTCACACCAGAATCATCAGAGGCAAAACAGAATGACTCACACCAGAATCATCAAAAGCAAAACAGAATGACTCACACTAGAATAATCATAGGCAAAATAGAATGATTCACACCAGAATCATCATAAGCAAAACAGAATGATTCACACCAGAATCATCATAAGCAAAACAGAATGATTCACACCAGAATCACCAGAAGCAAAACAGAATGATTCACACCAAAATCATCAGAAGCAGAAATAGAATGATTAAAATCAAAATCATCATAAGCAGAAATAGGATGATTAACATCAGAATCATCAGAAGTAGAAACAGGATGATTAACATCAGAATCATCAGAAGCAGAAACAGAATAATTAACATCAGAATCATCAGACGCAGAAATAGAATGATTAACATTAGAATCATCAGACGCAGAAATAGAATGATTAACATCAGAATCATCAGAAGCAGAAATAGAATGATTAACATCAGAATCATCAGACGCAGAAACAGAATGAATAACATCAGAATCATCAGAAGCAGAAACAGAATGATTAACATCAAAATCATCAGAAGCAGAAATTGGATGATTAACATCAAAATCATCAGAAGCAAAAATCCTTCCTCTGTATTCGACTACAGGGGCTCGTAGTCGAATACAAGTTTGAAAACTTAAGTAAAACAAAAGCTTGACAGGTTGTATTCGAATACACACATGTTGTATTCGAAGACACCTTCGAAAACCACTGAAATTTTCCTGAGACTTCAACACATTTCAAACTGCTTCTTTTCAAAAATCAGCATAACTCCAAAACAGTTTTATCACTCTTTTAAACCACAAAACTCAAACTTTGACATCAAACCAGATTTTCCAGAAGAAAACACTTTCATCAGTTTTAAAACCTTTTTATTTTGAAATCATTAGTAACACCAGATTTTCATCAACAGAACAGCATGCAAGCATTTCAGCTTTCTCAAACCATCAGAACATCATGCAAGCATTTCAGCTTTTTCAAACATCAGAACAACATGCAAAGCATTTCAGCTTTCTCAAACATCAGAACAACATACAAGCACTTCAGCTTTCTCAAAACATCAGAACAACATACAAGCATTCAGTCAAACAGCAAGCATCACATAGCAGCAAAATACTAACATAATGCATATTTTTTGCAATATTCAAAACAGTTTTATGAATATGCTTTTTACTCCTCTTCAAAATATCATGCAATGCATTTTTCAGCTTTCCCCATAAACAAAATAGTGTTGGAATAATCACCCCAAAAAAGCATGTTGCAGATTTTTAAAACCTCAACAGAATGCATTTTCTTTCATCTTTCAAAATGTCATGTAAAACAGTTTCTTTTTCAAAACAGAAACTCAAATATAATCACACCTCAAACATACATTTACAGCCCTAAATGCAACTAGAAAGTAGAAGGTGCCCTTACCCTTGTTGCGTGTTTGCTACTTCTCACGTTTCTGTTTTCGTTCCCGTTTGCGCGTCAAAAATCGGCGAAACTCGCGCCTGCGTTTGCTGCTACGAAACTGGGTTCTTTAGCTCCATAATGATGTGGGGAACAACTTTTGTACTGGGGGTTTTCTGGTTTTGTGCCTAGGTTTCCAACTAATGGCACTTTTGAGGAACTCCCTCTTTTTCCTTTTGAAATTGAGAACAGAATTTAGAAAACAGAATTGGAGGGAAGGGTGCTGTTACATGCAGTATGGGCAGTGAGGGAGGAGGAATGGTGTTCTGTCTTTGCTTTGTCCTTTGCAGTCCATATATAGGCACCACCATGTGCCACCTCATCACAATTAATGTTAAAATATTGATGGATCCTCCAGCACTTAAACGTTTTGCAATTAGCCGCTAATCCTTAATTAACTGTCCGATTAATTTAATTACTCGTAATTAATTTATTCTTCATGCAATAATTTTAATTCATCTTCCAAAATAAATATTTATATATATATATATATATATTCACTCAAAACATACATATATTAAATATTTTACAAATATCACCAAAATACCCTTAATATTAATTCCAAAATTAATATTAAATTTAAGGGTCTTACATTACCACCCCCTTAAATTAGTTTCTTCCTCGAAACTACATGTCGATGAACAACTGAGGATATTGTTCCCTCATCTTACTCTCCAGTTCCCTAGTTGCGTCTCCAGTAGTCGGGTTCCAGATCACTTTGACTAGTGGGACTTTCTTGTTTCTCAACTGTTTAATCTTCTTGTCTTCAATCCTTACAGGGAATACTTCAAATGACAAGTTGTCCCTCAGCTGAATTGTATCCGGCTCGATTACATGTGACGAGTCTGCAATGTATTTCCTTAACTGCGACACATGAAATACGTCGTGGATATTGGACGGTATTGGAGGTAAAGCAATACGATAGGCCAATGGTCCAATACGTGCAGTAATCTGGTATGGTCCAATAAATTTCGGAGTCAACTTTCTCGACTTAATAGCTCTGCCAACACCAGTTGTAGGCGTGACCCTTAGAAATACATGATCACCCTACTCGAATTCCAAAGGTCTGCGACGCTTGTCCGCATAACTCTTCCGAAGATCTTGCGAAGCCTTCATTTTCTCTTGTATCCTCTTGATTTTCTCTGTGGTCTGCTCCACCATCTCAGGTCCAACAATCGTACTCTCTCCGTCCTTATACCAGCATAAAGGCGTCTGACACTTACGTCCATACAAAGCCTCGTAGGGTGCCATTCCAATACTTGCGTGGAAGCTATTGTTGTAGGTGAACTCAATCAATGGCAACACCTCATCCCAGTTTCCTCTGTCATCCACAACACATGCTCTTAATAGATCTTCCAAGGACTGGTTTGTTCTCTTAGTCTGTCCGTCTGTTTGTGGATGATAAGCGGAACTCAATTTACTCTTATGAGCCTCTTCCAAAATCATTCTCCTCAAATCTGCAACTTCCGGTACACAAACTCTTCCATTACATCTCAGAATGTTATATGGTCCGACCCTTAAGCTCGCTTAATTCCAATGGCGACATCTGGTACGGCGCAATTGAAATAGGTCTAGTTCCTGGGTGCAAATCAATGAAGAACTCCACCTCTCTCACTGGGGTAATCCTGGAATTTCTGATGGAAATACGTCCGGATATTCTTTGACTAACACCACATCTTCTATGTTCACATCCATCTTGGTCTCCACGTTAGCCAATGATAAAAATTCCTGAGTTCCTTCTCTTTGAGATACTTCGAGTTTGTTAGCAGCCAAATACCGAACGACTCCCAATTCACCTCCTTGTGAGCTGATCCCATTAGTAGCCTTGTACTTCTCCACCAGTACCCTGCATCCCCTATCAGCAGATATATGGCATAGTTGACCTTTACCGCTGCTAGGCAATTTATCATCTCGAAGATTTTCTCCATCTCTTGAATCCACTGGTCCGCTCTTTCTAGACCCTCATCACCCTTGAACTTTGGAGGATTATGGCGACGAAAATCCTCTAGTCCCCTCGATTCAGCAGCACGAATCTCTCTTTCTCTCTTCTCCAGATCTTGTTAAGTCTTCGCAGTCGTCTGAGCAGCAACAGACGCAGCCATGTTGTTCATCGCTCCAGCAATCCTATCATCCCGGCTGACGTTGGCTCTTGTAGTGTCGTCTCTTCTTTGGAGGCATTGTTCCTTACAAAACCATCATCAAGTAGAAATCTCGCACTACTTGGAATAATTCCAAAACTTAACACATTATCACTTCAGTCACACCACAACTTCCACAAGACTTGACACTTTAACTACTTGCTCCTATGCATCATCAGCTAATAACTCAAAACAAATACTTAAATCAGAGTTTTTACCCAAGACTTTAACCAAATGCTCTGATACCACAATTGTAACACCCCGAGTTTAAAACACAGCGCGAGTGTTTTTTTTTCAATAAATTAAAATGAGTTTTCCAAAATTAATGTCAAGGGAATTAAAATAAAATTTTCATCAGTTCATTTCAAAAGAGAACACCCGGCCTGTGGCCACTAAACAGTATCAGAGTGCGGAAAATACAGCGGAAAAGTCATACATTAATTCCCAAAATAAATTACATTTCCCAAAACTCAAGACCCTTTACAAAAGTCTAGTCTGATCATGCACTAAGCTACAGTAGCACGGTCTCCACCGTATCCTCTATAAGTCTCGTCTTCAGCCAATCGTCCGTTCTTCTGCGTTGTCCACGGATACTCCGTACGTAAAGATCAAGGGAAACTAACAAAGTTTCCGTCGTTAGTGTATCCGTCGGTAGGACGGTTTTGGGTAACATCTGAGGGCAAAGCCCAATTTCCACAATATAATAGCAAAGGTCACTGACCGAAATTAACAAATAGTCACATAGCATATATTTCACAGCAACAATTATATCCATGGTATAACATATGATGATGAGGAAAATAATAATGCTCATTTGAAATTTAATGACATACATGCCTTTTCAAAAACAGCAGCCAATTATTGTGAAGTATGTGGTAAGTACAAACAACACCTCAGCAAATCACAATCATTAAATCAGAAATTCAGATTTTGTACAGTACTCACACAAATCAATTTCCAACCATTCATCATATAATCAAACGTGACCCACCGGTCAATCCATCAATGCAATATGTATATGCTTATGTATACAATTTTCTTGGGATCACCAAGGTGCAGTCGCTCAACAGACCAGCACAATATGTTTGACTTTAACGGCCCTCAAGACCAAGGTGCAATCGCTCAACAGATCAGCACCTAGTGCAGTCGCTCAACAGATCAGTACTCGTGCAATCGCTCAACAGACCAGCACATTTGACATATACCAAGGTACAATCGCTCAACAGATCACTACCTAGTGCAGTCGCTCAACAGACCAGCACTCGTGCAATCGCTCAACAGATCAGCACGTGGCTGCGCATTTCAGGGTACATACGCTCAACAGTCCAGTACCAGTGCAGTCGCTCAACAGACCAGCACCTATATACCAAAGTACAATCGCTCAACAGATCAGTACTTAGTGCAGTCGCTCAACAGACCAGCACTCGTGCAATCGCTCAACAAATCAGCACGTGGTTGCGCATTACTGTGGCCCATCACGGGTACCACTTGACTATGCAATGCATGAATATGCAGTGTTTCACTTCTCTGGAAATAGTATGCAAAATCAGAAAATTCATGCCTTTCCATCATGTTTAAAATATATCAGCACAATCAGGATTATCATCATCACAAACATGACTAAACAGCCAAGTATTCATTAACATTTTGAAATGTTTTCCCAAACTCTTAAAATTCAAATGCAGTGTTTAAAACTAGGATATGTGGAATTTAATGAATCTGTATTCGAATACAGCTTCTCTGTATTCGAATACTTAAGCCAAAAACAGTGCAGAATCACACTCTGTATTCGAATACAACCCTCTGGTATTCGAATACAGAGGCAGTCTCAGTGCACAAAACAACATCTTTCATTACATCAGTAAAGTCTTAAAAACTTCATCACCACCACTTCAAAATATCACCAAAGGTTCCATTTTAATTCACCACAACATTCCCAATATCCCCCAAACACTCAGGGTTTACAAAACACTCTTAAAAACTTGGAATTTCAGAAAACTCGAATCTGTATTCGAATAGAGACCCCTTGTATTTGAATACAGAAGCCAAAAACTGCAATTTTAACATTCTACATTCGAATACAGCATGCCTGTAGTCGAATACAGAAGACAAAACCAGAATGATCAGCATCAGAACATCAGAAGCAGAACCAGAATGATCAACATCAGATCATCAGAAAACAGAACCAGAATCAGAATGATTAACATCAGAACATCATGAACAGAACAAGAATAAGAATGATTAACATCAAGAACAGAACTAGAATCGGAATCATCAACACCAGAACATCAGAAACAGAACTAGAATCAGAATGATTAACATCAAAACATCAGGAACAAAACAGAATGATTCACACCAGAATCATCAGAAGCAAAACAGAATGATTAACACCAGAATCATCAGAGGCAAAACAGAATGATTCACACCAAAACTCATCAGAAGCAAAAAGGAATGACTCACACCAGAATCATCAAAAGCAAAACAGAATGACTCACACCAGAATCATCAGAAGCAGAATAGAATGATTCACACCAGAATCATCAGAAGCAAAACAGAATGATTTACACCAGAATCATCAGAAGCAAAACAGACTGACTCACACCAGAATCATCAGAGGCAAAACAGAATGACTCACACTAGAATCATCAGAAGCAAAACAAAATGACTCACACCAGAACATCGAAGGCAAAACAGAATGATTCACACCAGAATCATCAGAAGCAAAACAAAATGATTCACACCAGAATCATCAGAAGTAAAACAGAATGATTCACACCAGAATCATCAGAAGCAAAACAGAATTATTCACACAGAATCATCAGAAGCAGAAACAGAATGATTAACATCAAAATCATCAGAAGCAGAAATAGGATGATTAACATCAGAATCATCAGAAGCAGAAACAGGATGATTAACATCAGATTCATCAGATGCAGAAACAGAATAATTAACATCAGAATAATCAAACGCAGAAACAAAATGATTAACATCAAAATCATCAGACGCATAAACATAATGATTAACATCAGAATCGTCAGAAGCAGAAACAGAATAATTAACATCAGAATCATCAGACGCAGAAACAGAATGATTAACATCAGAATCATCAGAAGCAGAAACAGAATGTTTAACATCAGAATCATTAGAAGCAGAAACAAAATGATTAACATCAGAATCATTAGAAGCAGAAAGAGGATGATTAACATCAAAATCATCAGAAGCAGAAACAGAAATAGAATGATTAACATCAAAACCATTAGAAGCAGAAACAAGATGATTAACATCAGAATCATCAGAAGCAGAAACAGAATCATTAACATCAAAATCATCAGAAGCAGAAATAGGATGACTAACATCAGAATCATCATAAGCAAAAATCCTTCCTCTGTATTCGACTACAGGGGCTCGTAGTCGAATACAAGTTTTAAAACTTAAGTAAAACAGAAGCTTGACAGGTTGTATTCGAATACACACATGTTGTATTCGAATACACCTTCGAAAACCAGTGAAATTTTCCTGAGACTTCAACACATTTCAAACTGTTTCTTTTGAAAAATCAGCACAACTCCAAAACAGTTTTATCACTCTTTTAAACCACAAAACTCAGACTTTGACATTAAACCAGATTTTCCAGAAGAAAACACTTTCATTAGTTTTAAAACCTTTTTATTTTGAAATCAACAGTAACACCAGATTTTCATCAACAAAACAGCATGCAAGCATTTCAACTTTCTCAAACCATCAGAACATCATGCAAGCATTTCAGCTTTTTCAAACATCAGAACAACATGCAAAGCATTTCAGCTTTCTCAAACATCAAAACAACATACAAGCATTTCAGCTTTCTCAAAACATCATAACAACATACAAGCATTCAGTCAAACAGCAAGCATCACGTAGTAGCAAAATACCAACAGAATGCATTTTTTTGCAATATTCAAAACAGTTTTATGAATATGCTTTTTACTCCTCTTCAAAATATCATGCAATGCATTTTTCAGCTTTCCCCATAAACAAAACAGTGTTGGAATAATCACCCCAAAACAGCATGTTGCAGATTTTTAAAACCTCAATAGAATGCATTTTCTTTCATCTTTCAAAATGTCATGTAAAACAGTTTCTTTTTCAAAACAGAAACTCAAATATAATCACACCTCAAACATATATTTACAGCCCTAAATGCAACTAGCAGGTGGAAGGTGCCCTTACCCTTGTTGCGTGTTTGATACTTCTCACGTTTCTGTTTTCGTTCCCGTTTGCGCGTCAAAAATCGGCGAAACTCCCGCCTGTGTTTGCTGCTACGAAACTGGGTTCTTTAGCTCCGTAATGATGTGCGGAACAACTGTTGTACTAGGGGTTTTCTGGTTTGGTGCCTAGGTTTCCAATTAATGGCACTTTTGAGGAACTCCCTTTTTTTCTTTTTGAAATTGAGAACAGAATTTAGAAAACAGAATGGGAAGGAAAGGTGTTGTTACATGCAGTATGGGCAGTGAGGGAGGAGGAATGGTGTTCTGTCTTTGCTCTGTCCTTTGCAGTCCATATATATGCACCTCCATGTGCCACCTCATCACAATTAATGTTAAAATATTGCTGGATCCTCCAGCACTTAAACGTTTTGCAATTAGCCGCTAATCCTTAATTAAGTGTCCAATTAATTTAATTACTCGTAATTAAATTAATTTATTCTTCATCCAATAATTTTAATTCATCTTCCAAAATAAATATTTATATATATATATATATTCACTCAAAACATACATATATTAAATATTTTACAAATATCCCCAAAATACCCTTAATATTAATTCCAAAATTAATATTAAATTTAAAGGTCTTACAACGTGAGCACAAGATATCACCAAAAGATACAAATCAGAAGCAGAAGATGTCATCAGAAGCAGAAGATGTCATCAGAAAATGACATCACCAGAAGATAAAAATGCATCCATAGGATACATCTAGAAGAAACATCCAGATGATACATTAAGAGGATGCCATAGGAAACATCCAGAGAATACCATAGGAAACATCCAGAGACCAGAGGAAACATCTAGAGGATACCAAAGGAAACATCCAGAGGATACCAGAGGGTACCAGAAGATACCTCCAGAAAATACCAGAGGATATCACCAGAGGATATCACAAGAGGATATCATTAGAGGATATCATCAGAGAATATCATCAAAGGATATCACCAGAGGATATCATCAGAGGATATCACCAGAGGATATTATTAGGAAATATCATCAGAGGATAAAATCAGATGATCCCGTCAGAGGATAATTTCAGAGGATCTTGTTAGAAGAAAAAATTAGAAGCTACATCATTAAAAGCTGAAAGTATGCTCAAAATAGAATCTGAGAAAAATGCTCAAAACAGAATTTGAGCAAAATCCTCAAAACAGAATCTAAGCAAAAGACTCCAGAAACAAAATCTGAGCAAAATACTCCAAAATATTCTCAAAATAGAATTAATCGAAATACACTCCAGAAGTAAAGCATCAGATCAAAGTGAAACTCTAATTTCATCTATAAATAGAGGCTTAATGCTGAAGAATAAAGCAGCGAAAAATAGAAGAACTCGAGGAAAAAAGTCCTAAGTATTCAAAGATTTCAAAGGGGAGAAACACTGGCTTAAAATATAAATATATTCTCTAGTTCATTTTAAGCTTATTGTGAGTATCAACTTTCCAGAAGTAGTTACTCAGTTTTAATTTCGATCCCTTGTATAAAATCTTATGGTGTTGAAGTTTCTTCTAAAATCTGGGGTTGTCAGGTTGTTAGAAAAAGACTTAGCTTGTAGGTTCAAAGTTTTTGAAGTTCCTCAAAAGTCTAGGGTTGTCAGACTGTTTGAGAAGACTTGGCTAGTATAGTCAAGGTGTTGTTGTTCCTCAAATGTCTGGGGTTGTCAGACTGTTTGAGAAGACTTAGCTAGTACAGTCAAGGTGTTATTGTTCCTCAAAAGTCTGGGGTTGTCAGGATGTTTGGGAAGACTTGCTTGAAGGGTCAGTAGTGTTGTAATTCAAAGGAATTTGAATTAGTGAAAAAGGTCTTCCGAAGGAAGGGACTGGACGTAGCCTAGTTAACCGTTAGTCAGGATAAATTGTTGTGTTCTTATGTTATGATTATCCGCTGCTAAATCTGATTATTTATTGATCAAATAATTTGTATCAATTCAAAATAACAGCAAAAGAATTCAAGTTTTGCAAACACAATTCGACCCCCCTTTTTCGTGTTTGCACCTTCAGGCTTCAGGTTGAAAAGAAATCATTGAAAAGAGAAGAGCTCAAGTGTAAAATCCAGATTCATCTTAGAGTTCAAAGACAGAAACACTTGTGCGAAAGAGAAATATTTTCTAATTGTTATTTTCTTAGAGAGTGAGAGTCATTGTTACAATCAGCTTTCCAGAAGCAACTACTCAAGAGAGTCATTGTTACAATCAGCTTTCTAGAATCAACTACTCAAGAGAGTCATTGTTATAATCAGCTTTCCAAAAGCAACTACTCAAGTTCCAGACCCTTGTATTCAACCCGATAGTGGTGTAAGTTCCTTCTTCAATCTGGGGTTTTCAGATTGTTAGGAGAAGACTTGGCTTGGAGGGTCAAGGTGGTGTAAGTTCCTTCTTCAATCTGGGGTTGTCAGATTGGTAGGAGAAGACATGGCTTGTTGGGTTAAGGTGTTTTTGTTCCTCAAAAGTGTGAGGTGTCAAGCTGTTTGGAAGGACTAGTTTGAAGGGTCAGGTGTTGTGTAATTCAAAGTGTTCTAATTAGTTGATTAAAGCCTTCTGAATGAAGGAACTGGAGGTAGCCAAGTTAATGGTGAACCAGGATAAATCTATGTGTCCAAATACTTATGCTTTTATTATTCGTTGTTGTCGAATCTAATTGCATCGTCTCCAAGTAATTAATATCAACGTTCATCAAATCAGCAAAAAGTTTTCAACTTTGGCAAACACAATTCAACCCCTCGTTCTCGTATTTGCACCTTCAATTGGTATCGGAGCTCGGTCTCAAGGTTGAGCACTTTATAGTGTTTGAGAACAGATCCAAGGATTCAATATGTATGGATTCAGTGAAGAAGCTGCAGAGGAAACATCAACAGACCACCTCTATTTGATGGAGAACGTTTTGAGTATTGGAAAGACAGGCTGAGAAGTTTCTTTATTTCACAAGATCCTCAACTTTAGGACTTGGTGGAAGATGGTTATGTTGCTCTAGAGGATACTGATGTTATTGAAATTCTAAGACAGGATATGAATGTTGATTAGAAGAAGATGTACAAGATGCATCATAAATCCAAAACATTCATGATAAATGCAATCACCTTCAAGGAATTTGACAAGCGCTCCAGCAAAGCGACAACAAATAGTATTTATGATAGTCTGACTCTGACCTATGAAGGAAGCAAGCAAATTCAAGAAGCAAAGGCCAACATCCTAATCAAAAAGTATGAGTTGTTCAAGATGGAAGAAGATGAAGACATTGAAACAATGTTTTCCAGATTCCAGACTCTGGTCTCAATATTAAAGGTACTTGAGAAGAGTTATACTATTATTGATCATGTGAATAAAATCCTTAGAAGCCTGCCAACCAAGTGGAGACCAAATATCACTACCATTCAGGAAGCAAAGGATCTAAATACTCTAAAGCTGGAAGAATTAATCTGCTCCCTCAGATACATGAAATTGAGCTTGAAGAAGATAATCCCACGAAGAAGAACAAAACCCTACCCTTAAAATCCAAGTAGAAGAAGGTTCTAAAAGCAACATCAGAATCAGAAGATAGTGATTCAGATGATCAGAATATGAACCCAGAGGAAGAGGAGATTGCTTTCATAACCAGAAAGGTTATAAAGATGTGGCACAACAGAAAGAAGAAATTTCCCCAAAGGTACTCCAAGCATTCCAACAGAGGAAAGGATGAATAAGATAAGAAAAGTATCATCTGATATGGATGCAATGAACTTGGACATATCAAGTCAGAATGTACAAACATGGAGAAAGGGAAACACTAGAAGAAAAACTTCAGACCCAATAAGAAGAGTCTGATGGCTACATGGGATGATTCTGATGAATCATCTGATGATGAAGAAGCAGATTTGGCTATGATGGCTCACACCAACTCTGCCACTGGATCCAACAAGATTCTGACTCTAGAAGTGAATCAGCATATGCAGAAAAAGAGGTATTTTCTAAATTCACCCGATCTGATTTAATTACTGCAATAAATGATAATTTAAATATAAGGCTAAATAGCACTCGTGGTCCCTTAACTTAATTTCAGTTAACGTTTTAGTCTTTTATCTTTTTTTTTCCCGATTTGGTCCTTTATTATAATTTTAAGTGACAATTTAATCTTTTATGTTTTAAAATGTTTACAATATTATCTTTTTTTTTACAAAAATTCATCAAAATTTTCAACAAAAACCCATAAAAATTAATTATATTCTTTAATATAATACAAATTTCATCAAATTCGTAACTCAAATATTCAAATAAACTCATATTTTTATTCTTTATTTGATTTTTAAAATTTCATCTCTAACATTATCAAATAAAAAATGAAAATTTGAGTTTATTTGAATATTTGAGTTACGAATTTGATAAATTTGTATTATATTAAAGAATATAATTAATTTTATGGGTTTTGGTTGAAAATTTTAATGAATTTTTTAATTTATTGTAAAAAAAAGGATAATATTGTTGACATTTTAAAACATAAAAGATCAAATTGTCACTTAAAATTAAAATAAAGGACCAAATCGGGGGAAAAAAGATAAAGGACTAAAACGTTAACTGAAATTAAGTTAAGGGACCACGGGTGGTATTTTAAAAAATTGTCTTTAAAACTGATAAACACTTATGAAAGAAAATAACATTCTAACCAAAGAAGTCAATGTTTTAAAGAATCAAAGTACAGAATGTAAAACAAAAAATGCAGCTCTTAAAACTAATATTTTTGAACTTAAGGCTGAAAATCTAACTCTAAAAAATAATCATTGTTCAACATCAAGTGAAAATACCACACGTAATTCTGATATGCATGAACAAGTATTTCATGACTTTCTTGCCAATGGTATGGAAAGAAGCAAATATGCTTCTACGATTTATGGAGTTAGTAGCAATGGTAAAAGAGGTATAGGATTTGTAGAACTTGTAACTGAAACTAAACCTATTTGTTCTGATGTTTTGTGTATTGTCTGCTCAAAGAAATGTCATACTAAAATATCTTGTCTTATGTTAACCACATGGAAAGACAAGAAACCTTTAAGAACTAACACACCAGGACCCAACCAGATTTGGGTACCAAAAGATAATATTGTTTATGGTGTCTGGTCAATGGATACTTGCAATATATGAAGGGAAAAAGGTCTATATTCCAAAACCGGCCAAACAGAAGTCGATTGACTCTGGTGGAAGAAGTACTGGTCAACATAATACATATCATAACCAGAACCATATGATGAAATATCAGAGAAATCACACATATCAACCAAATCAAAATAGGCAAAGAAATCACACATATCAACAAAATTGGAACTACCAGAAGAATCATAATTACCATCAGTTCCAGAACTATCAGAGGAACCTGATATATCAGTAGAAAGAGAAATGTGAGATTAACAATCAGAATCAGGAGACTTCTTTGAACACTCCAATTAAATTCATCGAGACTACAAACCTGGATGGGAATTCAAATCCCTTCATCCAGACCCTCTAATCATAGAATATGAAAATTCAGAATCTGAAACCCAAAAAGGAAGAAATAAGAGGGTTTTCATAATGAAACTGAAGCTGTTGACATATAGGTTATATCTTTCTTTAAATATTATTATTGTTTTGATATTATGTTTACTATGATAACAAGAAGTTTGATCTTAAAAATCAAAGCTAGATAAGTATTTTGCAGGTTCTCAAAAATTTAGAGGAACCAGGTGATCCACATAATTTGAACACTTCAGCAGAAACAGCATACCAGTAGTTTCAAAAACAAGCAGAAACTACCAGAAACAAAATTGATGCTTTGGTTGTTTACCAAAACCAAAGGAAGTTGATGTAGACAAACCAGAAGAACTTGAAAAAGTAGAGGATACAAGCAAATAAGAAGAATATGACAAATTTTCAAAGGATGAATCTGAAGATAAGTCAGAAGAAATATGTGGATGGAAGTACAAGTCATCGCATCCTAAAACTCTAATCATTGGAAGTGCAAGTGATCCTTTAAGGACCAGATCATCACCTAAAGACACCAGTTATTTTGGCTTACTCTCATCAATTGAGCCTACCTCTATTGATGAAGCATTGGCAGATAATGGATGGATTCTTGCAATGCAAGAAGAGTTAAATGAATTTGAGAAGAATGATGTTTGAGATCTAGTACCTAGACCAAAGAAGAACATTGTTGGAACCAGGTGGATTTTCATAAACAAGCTAAATACAAAAAAAGGTGAAGTGGTCAGAAACAAGGCAAGACTTGTTGCACAACGCAACAGTCAGCAATGGGGCATTGATTACACTGAGATATTTGCTCCAGTGGCCAGGTTAGAAGCTATTTGTATCCTACTCTATTTTGCTGCAAATAACAACATTACATTATTTCAAATGGATGTTAAAAGTGTTTTTCTAAATGGTTATATAAGTGAAGAAGTCTATGTTAAACAACCCCTAGGTTTTGAAAATTCTGAATTTCTAAATCGTGTTTTTAAACTTAAAAAATCTTTGTATGGTTTAAAACAAGCACCTAGGGCATAGTATGATAGACTTAGTAACTTCTTGCTTAAAAATAACTTTGAAAAAGGACAAGTAGACAATACACTTTTTATAAAATCAATAGAATATGACATTCTTATTATTCAAGTTTATGTTGATGACACTATTTTTGGATCTACTAATGGCACTCTTTGCCAAGAATTTTCTCAATTAATGCAGTATGAATTTCAAATGAGTACGATGGGAGAGCTTAAGACGAAAAGGTATATACATTCATCAAACGAAATATACAAAAGAGCTTCTCAAGAAGTTTAAGATAAGTGACTGCAAACCTATGGCTACACCAATGCACCCTACTTGCTCACTTGAAAAAGATGATTCAGGCCAAAAATTTGATCGAAAAACCTATAGAGGAATGATAGGTTCTCTATTTTACCTTACTGCTTCTAGACCTGACATCATGTTTAGTATATGTGTATGTGCAAGATTTCAATCTGACCCTAGGGAATCACATTTAATTGTTGTTAAGATAATCCTTAGATACCTAAAAGGCACTACCAACCTTACCTTGTTCTACAAGAAAACTCCTAAATACAAACTTAGTGGATACTGTGACTCTGACTATGCTGGAGATAAACTTCAGAGAAAGAGCACAAGTGGAAACCGTACATTTTTAGGTGAAAACTTAATATCCTGGTCAAGTAAGAGACAAAACACAATTTCCATGTCCACAGCAGAGGCTGAATACATTTCAGCAGCTAGATGCAGTTCTCGACTCATTTGGATGAAACATCAGTTGGAAGACTATAAAATCCAAGAAACCAACATTCTCATCTATTGTGACAACACTTCTGCCATCAATCTAACCAAAAATCCTATACGTCATTATAGAGCTAAACACATAGAGATCAAACATCACTTCATTAGAGACTTTGTTCAAAAAGGGGTACTCAACATTCATTTTGTAGACATTGAACACCAATGGGCTAACATATTCACCAAACCGCTACCTGAAGATAGGTTTGACTTCACCAAGAAAAACCTAAACCTTACATTCATCTCTAACTGATAGTTTAGTTAGTTTATTTTATTTTATTTTATTTTCTTGTAATATGTTATGCTCATGTTATTAAAAAAAACAAAAAAGATCTCCTTCATTCCTTTTTGTCTGATGACAAAAGCGGGAGAAAGATATTTGATAAAGAGAAGATAAACTGGGGCTTAGACTTAGGGGGAGAAAGATACGAAGTGGAGCTTAGTCTTAGGGGGAGTCGAAGAAATAGAAAGAGTCAAAGAAATGGAAAGAAAAATGATTAAAAATACAAGTTTTGTCATCATCAAAAAGGGGGAGATTGTTGGAACCAATTTGGTTTTACACTTAAAGTTTTGATGTTAACAAAAGTATTTTATGAGAATAAATTATTTGACTTCGAAGAAGTATGCCACCAGAGGATGACGTCACCAGAGGATACCACCAGAGGATGACGTCACCAGAGGATGCAACCAAAAGATGTCACCAGAGGATGTCACCAGAGGATGTCACCAGAGGATGCCACCAGAAGATGTCACCAGAGGATACCTCCAAAGGATGCCACCAGAGGATATTAACAAAGGATCCCACCAGAGGCAAAAATCAGAGGATATCATCAGAGGCAAAAATCAGAGGATATAATCAGAGGCAAAAAGCAGAGGATATCATCAGAGGCAACAATCAAAGGATATCATCATAGGCAAGAATCAGAGGACATCATCAGAGGATACCATCCAAGGCAAACATCAGAAGAAGACATGGTCCAGATCAGAAGAAGACATAGTCTAGATTAGAAGAAGACATGGTCCTGATCAGAAGAAGACATGGTCCAGATTCGAAGAAGACCTGATTTAGATTCGTAGAAGACTTGATTCAAATTTGAAGTTTGATTTAATTTCAATTTAAAGAAGATTTGGTTCAAATTTAAAAAGGAACATAATCGGGTTGAAGAATTTTCAAAAGAAATCTGAGCAAGATACAATTCGAAATTAAACGTGGACCAAGTGAAAGTCCATATCTCAACTATAAATAGAGGCTTCAGGCCGTAGAAGAAATCATCAAAAAGATAAGAACTCAAGCATAAAACCCATATTCATCTTAGAGTTCAAAGAGAGAAACACTTGTGCGAAAGAGAAATATTTTCTAAGTGTTCTTTTCTTAGAGTGTGAGAGTCATTGTTACAATCAGCTTTCCAGAAGCAACTACTCAAGAGAGTCATTGTTACAATCATCTTTCCAGAAGCAACTACTTAAGAGAGTCATTGTTATAATCAGCTTTCCAGAAGCAACTACTCAAGTTCTAAACCCTTGTATTCAACCCGATAGTGGTGTAAGTTCCTTCTTCAATTTGAGGTTGTCAGATTGTTAGGAGAAGACTTGGCTTGTAGGGTCAAGGTGGTGAAAGTTTCTTCTTCAATCTGGGGTTGTCAGATTGTAGGAGAAGACTTGGCTTGTAGGGTCAAGGTGTTGTTGTTCCTCAAAAGTCTGGGGTGTCAGGCTGTTTGGGAAGACTGGCTTGAAGGGTCAGGTGTTGTGTAATTCAAAGTGTTTGAATTAGTGGATTAAAGCCTTCGGAATGAAGGGACTGGATGTAGCCAAGTTAATGGTGAACCAGGATAAATCTATGTGTCCAAATACTTATGCTTTTATCATATGCTGCTGCTGAATCTGATTGCATCGTCTCCAAGTAATTTATATCAATGTTCATCAAATCAGCAAAAAGTTTTCAACTTTGGCAAACACAATTCAACCCCCCCTCTTCTCGTGTTTGCACCTTCAGTGTTTGTATTTCAATTCTTTCACTCGCGTCAGATCCAAGTTAGGGTAGGATTTTTTTAAAACAGACAAGGCTAAAAGTCTATTTAGTTAAAAAAAAAAGGTTAGGCTACAAGTCACATAATAAACATTTTAAGCTTATTAGATCGGCCTATTTAATTACTTATTCATATTTAGGCCTATTAGGCCGGCTTATAGATGTTCGACTTTTAGTAATTTACGCATATTAACCTTCTTTAGTTTTTGACATATTTAAATGTATTATTATAAAAGAGAATTGAAGTAGCATGTATATAAAGTCATTTCTCAAAATGTCATGTTAAATATCAAAATATAACTTAATTTCATTGAAATGTTAATTCATCAATCTATTTAAAGATATATTTGATTACTTATTCAAAAATGTTAAAATTAAATAGACTTTTAAGTAAGCTAACATGTTATACAAGACTTCTATCAAGATCAGACTCAGGTCTAAAAAGTAAGCCTATGACATACCACAGACCAGTTAGACCTTAAATTTTTTGGCAGATTAGACTCAGGCCTAATAAAGTCTAACTCGGTCGAACCTATTCCCACCCCCAAATGGAAGGAATAATGAATTTCCTTAGAAATCATGAGCCACATGCTCACTCTATCATACGTTGTGAATATATTATAAAATATATATATATATAAAGGATGCTATGTGTATAAAGTATAAACTTTATAAATGATAATCTCTTGGAGTTAATCTAAAGATATTTGATTAAGGAATGAGATATTTCTATCTAACATATTTTAAAAGCGAAAAATTATTGACTAGACATTTTAACTAAATTAGGAGTTAATTACAATGTAACTTGTGTTAGTAGGCATGCCAATGGAGCAGGCAGACACAGTTTTATGCATTACCAATCCTGCACCAGCAATTCCAACACAATGTCAGTGCATGAACATATGTCTTATCTTTCTCTAACGCTACTAATTGATACACTAGACGCGTCCTTCAGTAGGACATAGTTTTTTTTTCTTTCTTTCTTTTTTTTTCCTCTCATATAACAAAATAAAAAAATATAAATGATATAACAAAGACCTAAATTGGTCCTTAATACTTTAGATGCAAATTATTTTAACATATGAAAAAAATAATACATAAATTAATCTAACAATTGCAAATGAGACATATTAATTTCTCCATTAATTTTGATCTAAACTTGACTAATCTTTGTATTGAAGTGTCAAGTAACGGTGGTGATGACATGTAAAGTATTTATGTCATAGTGTTAAAAATTGTTGAAGCGTAAATTCTTTTAGACCAAATTAGTCCTTCCTTATATTGTTTTTTAATTTTGAAATTAAATATTACTCCTTATATTGTTTTTAAATTTTGAAATTAAATATTACATGTGTTGACTAATATTTACATGTCAACTATTTTTTTTTTAACAGTCAATGTAAATAATTAATAATATTTAATATTGTTAGTTTTTTTTTTTTCTAGATAGAGATCAAATTCCCAATCACAACACCCCTTACTTCATTTACCTTATTCACTTATTCAACTTTATATCTTATAGCTATTTTTAATATTATGTCATAGATAACTCATCCGTTATTTGACATTTCAGTTAAAATATCGATTAAATTTAAATTAAACTTATTGGAAGAACTAAAATGTCCCTTATTAATTTAGATATTATTTTTCATACACTAAAATGACATGCGTTTAAAATGTCAAGGACTTAATAATAACTATATGATCCGCCGGCGTTGAAGTGGGAACTGATATATAATTTGATTCCTATAGGTACATGACTACGACTAATAACTAATTATAAAACTCATCAATGTATGAATTGTTTATAACACGAATCAACGTGCAGGCAATTTTCATATAAAATAAAATATAAAAAATTATAAAATGTGGCGACAGGAAGCTATATTAAAGAGGCGGTGACATGTGTAAATATGAAGCTGAGACGTCTAAATTATAAAGATTTATTTGTTAAAAAATAAAAACTTAGTAAAGTGAGAAAATTAATAATTGATAATATCATCGTTTAAAATTAGTCATACATCTGCATTAATATAACTATTAATATAATTATTAATTATGGATATTATTCACTTTATTCTTTAAAGTGATGAATTGTTCATTTTAGAAGTGTTTATGTTGTTTCTAACTATATATCAACTTCTTTTTATTTTATTTTTTTGACTAATTTATTTTCATTAAATTAAATAAATAATAAATTTTATTTAAAATCAAAATCACCTTACAATTGTTAGTATTTATTGTATCAGCCTGTTGGGGATTAGTTTCACAATTATGATTTTTTTACGTCATTTTATAGGTTTAGGATATTCTTTATTTTTCAAGAAAATGGAAATGTTTTGTAAACGAAAATGGAAACGTTTATTTCATAGTTTTTTTAGTATAAAAGTTATATAGACACACATTTTTAAAATTGATAACATTAATGCACATTTTTGCACTAAAATAATGATAATAGAGATGTTTATTTTTTTTCTAAAAAATGTTAGGGATCTACTCGTCATTTTATTTAAAATAAGCTTAAATATATTTTGATTTTGGATCTCTATAAATATATACTATTTTAATTTTAATCTCTCTGTTTCTTTATATACACTCTTGCAGTTTTAAAAAAGTTCCTCATAAGTTATTTTGAACAAAAAATGCTGAAGTGGATAAATTTTGCTATTGATTGTATATTCACTATTGATTAACTCATTTAATCATTTAAATTAAAAAAGCATCATATGATAAATTAGAAATTGTTATTTCCTAGTTTAAATCAAAATTGTTCACGATATCCGAAAAAGAATTTTTTTTTATTTGTCAGAAAATGAGCACTAACGACTAATCATAATAGAACAAACATACACTTCCAAAATAGAACGTTTTAAACTATTGTTCATCATCTTATGGGAGACTAGTCCCTTCCGCTAAATTCAACCCTTGTTGGTAAAGAAAATCAAGTTCAGCATGAATAAACTTTACCCTAATATATTTTCATCTAAGGTTATGCGAATCTGATACCATGTGCCATCATTGTAGGCTTTGAACTCTGTTGTGCTCGATTAATCCTCGTGGGGGACAGTTATCGTACATTACCTATTAACTTGGATTGGGATATCGACTCTGAAATTGAAGACAGTTATTAAGTCATGATTATTGATACTCAATGAATTTTTCATTATTGTTATGATTATCATAATTGTCAATAGTTTTAACTAATATACAAGTGAGTTATTTTTAGCGGATGTTTGGTTGTGAAAAGAAAGTAAGAAGTGAGAAAGAGTGTAAGAAAAAAGAAATGTGTAAGAAATATAGTAAACTTGTTGTATTGTTTGGTATAAGAGAAAAACGAAGAGAGACAGAAGAAAAAAAAATGTGTTTTTATTTTTTCCTTTGCTTAGTTAGAGAGAAAAAGAGAAGAGAGAAATTTCAATATTTTTAAAAAGACAAAAACACCCTTGAATTAAAAAATATTTTTATATTATATGAATTTCATTTTCCATCGTAACTTAATTTTAATTTAATTAAGTGATATATAACAAAGTATGACTTTATCTAATGTGCACAAGTAAAATACTCTTAGCCCATGCACAAATTTATTTTCTACCATTGGATCAATAAGATCCACCATATCTCATTTGGTCCAACGATAGAACTTATTAATCTAATATTTGAAACAAATTTGAGTTACATGAACGTGTTCTTGTTGAAAGAAATGAGTTTGGTTTTTATGTTAAGTAAGAGAAAATCCCATTATTTTGTTCATCATGTCAAGTAATTGGTCACTCTCTTAGGGATTGCAAATACAATAGGAAGACAAAATCTACTCAATTGGTTCAAAAAAAGGAGAAAACAATTCAAACATATATTCCAAAAACAATCAAGGTTGTAGAGAGAAATATTGTTCAACCTAGCCCTCTTGATACCTCTAGTATGCTTGCTAGAACTTTTTGGAAGAGATGTTGAAAATAATGAAGTTGCTAAATTGAAAAATAACAATACTCAAAAAGAAGTAGTAGATGGGAAAGATATTCTTTGGACCGGCTTTGAAGTTACAAGTGATAATAAGGTTTCAAACTCGGATGAATATTTTACAACTATGGTGAATGAATCTTTAGTAACGCTTCATCAATCTCGAGTTCTATATATGGAAATTTAAATACAAAATCTCCCATAAAGGATGTTATCGTTGTGGAATAGATTTTGCAGAAAATAGGGGTGGATGATGTTATAAGATTTAGTTAATGATCAATCTGGGAGTCATGTTCCCTATCAAATTCAATTACAGCAGGAAGAAAGTCCGATAAATAATAAATGTAACTTTGAAGTGGTATATATTGTATTAATTATAGAGTTCAACCAAAAAAAAAAAAAACTAAAATTACATTCAAAATTAGTAGATACTCTTTTTAGGACAAATTTTTTTTATAAATATGACGGTTATCACAAGACAAATGAAATATATTTTAAATTTTTAAATATTAACAGTGATAAAATTCTTTTGACAACTAATTGTATAAGCTTTCCTCCAAAAAGCCATAACAATTTATACTTTTCTGCCTTATACGTAATCAGGCAGCAAATCAGTACACCAAGATGTCGTCTATCTGTATTTCATTAATTTATTTAAGAGGGAAGATTGATTAATCTTTTGATTTCACAAGCTATTGTGCAAAAACTTGTGGATACAAGATATTTTATGGGACGAATTTACTTATAAACGGAAAAATAAATTAATGATAATAATTTACTGAAATTTTGACTCATCTGGTAAATTTCGTAATGATTCAATTGGACTTGGGTTCGAATTCAAAATCTCACAGTTGTGTTTGAATTTCTAGTGATATTTATCATCTTATCTACAGACAAATAAAATAAAGAAAAACAACTAAGGTGCATGTATATTACTAGTTAGTTTTTTTAATTCAAAAAAAAAGAAAAAATTATTACTAACCAAAGTAGTATTAATATTAATGATCATTTTACAACTATTTTTAAAGTGATTTGAATATTATTCTTTAAAATTACAAAATCAAACTTTTATCACTAGACTTATAAATAAACAAATGACTATTATTATGAAAGACAAATTAAAATAAAAACAATTTTACTATATATACTTTTTAACAACAAAAAAACTAGCTTCATTATTAAAATTGATCTCAAATGGAGCTGAATTCTTGACTCGACGACGGAATGAGGTTGTTTTAGCTGGCAACAATGACTCCAAGCTCCTCGTTGATAGTGGTTTATATGCACGCACTTCGACGATCAAATTAATTTCTATCTAAGTGGGAGAATCTAGTGTTAGAGTTCAATTTTTTTTTTTTGCACCATGTTTCTTTTTTATATGACATTTCCTAGGGTTTATAAAAAGATTTTGTTACTGTTGTTAGAGAGAGGGGATTTGTGATTCTCGATCACACATGATTTGGGATGTATGTTCTCATTGATGTGATATGATATGATATTTGTTATCTGGTGGCTGTGATTATGATTTGATTGTCATCCTGTGGCTAAGAACAGAGGTGCATCTGAGCTATTGTGCGTTGTCGACTTGGGGATTCCATTTGTTTAGTGGTGAATTGTCTAAACAAAAAATCATTTTTCATAACTGATATTTTTTATTAAAAAAAATCATTTTTATTATAGTATAAAAACACAAAACAATGTCTTTTTTTTTTAAATTTCTAAAAAGTATTTTCTAAATTATTAAATATAAAAAAAATTTATAATCCATAACATATGGGTTGATTGAATTTTTTTTAGAAATTACCAAATAATATAAAACTGAGACCAACTAATTTAAATACATGAACGTGTTGACAGTTGACACATGAATATATGTTTTACTAAAACAAAATCGATAAAAAAAAAATAAAATAAAAAATTGGACAAAATCCCACACATATTCCTTCTTTTGCTTAATATCCAAACTAAAAGCACATGGGTTACGTACCCTAAAATTTCACCTATGCTTAAACAAAACGCATACAAAAGCCTACCAGGTGAAAATGTTTACTATGTTCAAAGAAACTATCCTTCCCCTACCCTTGAAAAAGTCTTCTTGATAAAAGGATAATATATACAATTTTCTTTAGCAACTTTATGCATGCATATGAAATAAGCACACAACTTAAGCCAACTCAACATTCTCATAACATATTAATTTAATTGTGTGTATAGTCATAGCTACAATTAATGCATTAATAAGTAAGCTTAAGAATGTTGCTATGTGAAGCTACATTAAGACAATTGTTTTTCTTTCAATAACAAGTAATTAGACTTCAATTTTCTGATTTTTTAAGTAATATACCATTTTTTCCTACTAGATAAAATATTATTCCTTATTCAATTAATTATTTATTGCAACTAAGTAATTGAACTGAAATAGTTAATTAACTAAAGGTAAAAGTAAACCACTTAGGAGAACGAGTTCGAATTTAAACTTCAACAATCATTTGTTAAGTTTTATTTATCTCTTAATTGAACTTCGAATTACTAAAGTTAATTTTCTTATGATTCAAATTTTGACATCAACATTCATTATCAGATTTTATTTACCTTTCGGCTGAATATTATATTATAGTTCTTTCCCCGGAAAAAAAAAATTAGTGTTTCTTGCAATTGCAATCATAGTTTGTATCTATGTCATTCTTCATTATCACTTTCAATGCATTCCACACGTTTTTAACATTCACACTCCACCTATACAACAAATATGTATATATATATGCATATATAGCTTCTCTTAAATCAAAACCAAAAAACAAGTCAACAAAAGCATCAATATTCTACATACATACAAATTTGTTATATGCAACAAAAACTCTTACATTTCTAAACTCATCAATTATTCTACACACTATATAGAATTATGGCAATCTTTGGAAAAACATTTTTGATACTCGTATTATTATCTTCAATTTTCTCAATAGTTTCATCAAGAAAAGGACCTTCATCAAGCAACATAGATTGGTGGTGCAACCAAACACCACATCCTAAGCCATGCAAACACTACACAACTCAAATGAACAATCATTTCAAAATCAAACACAAAATTGAATTCAGGGGAATGCTTGTTCAGTTAGCTTTAAAACAAGCTCTTATCATGCAAAAAGAATCACAAAATTCTCAACAAAATTCATCGGTGCATAAAACCGTTCACGACGATTGTTTGAAGTTGTTTCGAAACACAATCTTTCATCTTAACCGTACATTTGAAGGGTTAAACAATGCAAGCAAAATTTGTTCACCAGATGATGCACAAACATGGCTCACAACATCTCTCACAAATATTGAGACATGTAAAAATGGAGCTTTTGAACTCAATGCTAAAGATTTCAATTTCATTGTGCAAACCAATGTCATTGAGATGATAAGGAATAGCTTAGCCATCAACATGTATTTTATGAAACACAACAAAGGTAATAATTTAGAGTTTTTATAAATTAAAATAAAAATCATTTAGAATGTTTTTTTTAGAAAACATATATGTCATTTTGTGTTTGTTTAAAATTATAAAAACATTTTTTTTTGTTTCTTATACTAGGAATAATTTATTTTTTTACAAAAACTAATCAAAATGCCTTTTCATTTTCAACCTAAAAAATCAATTTTTTAAAAAAATATTTTAGAATAAAGAACATAATTAAAACATTTTTTATGTTTTTATTTTAAAAATATAATTTTTTTTGCAACCGTCAATATTAATAAATAATATATACTATTAATATTTTGCGGATGATGAAATAATTTTATCTTGAAATAATCTTTAACAAACGCACTCATAATCACGTATTGCAGAAAGAAAAGAAGGGTTGTATCCAAATTGGTTTTCTGGACATGATAGGAAGTTGTTGAATTCTAATTCAACAGTTAAAGCAAATCTTGTAGTGGCAAAAGATGGTTCTGGAAAGTTTAAGACAGTGCAAGCTGCTTTGGATGTTGCTGCTAAGAGAAAATATAAGACAAGGTTTGTGATACATGTAAAGAAAGGGGTTTATAAAGAAAATATTGAGGTTGCTGTTCATAATGATAACATTATGTTGGTTGGTGATGGCATGCAAAATACTATAATAACAAGTTCTAGAAGTGTTCAAGGAGGTTATACTACTTATAGCTCTGCTACAGCTGGTGAGTTATATTCCATCTCCTTTCTCTTTTCATGTTTTTTTTTTAATAAATATGAAATTTATTACTAAAAGAAAGTTGAATTATTGACGAAAGTGAAAGACAAAAAAATAAAATAAGTCTCTGATTTGACGTGTTTAATATATGCATTTTACTACTATCTAAGTCGTATTATTTGATGCACATTGATAAGTATTTCATTAATTTTAAATCATTTAATTTTAGGAATTGATGGGCTTCACTTTATTGCACGTGACATAACCTTCCAAAATACAGCCGGTCCCAAAAAGGGTCAAGCCGTGGCGCTTCGATCAGCCTCAGACCTGTCCGTGTTCTATAGGTGTGCCATATCAGGTTACCAAGACACTCTCATGGCTCATGCACAACGTCAATTTTATAGACAATGCTACATCTATGGAACCGTAGATTTCATATTTGGAAACGCCGCAGTGGTTTTCCAAAACTGTAACATTTTTGCTAGAAAACCTTTAGACGGCCAAGCCAATATGATCACGGCCCAAGGTCGCGGTGATCCGTTCCAAAACACCGGAATTTCATTCCACAATTGTCAAATTAGGGCTGCTTCAGATCTAAAGCCCGTTGTCGACAAGTATAATACCTTCTTGGGCCGCCCTTGGCAACAATACTCAAGAGTGGTGGTGATGAAAACTTTCATGGACACTTTAGTAAGCCCATTGGGTTGGTCTCCATGGGGTGACACTGATTTTGCTCAAGATACATTGTATTATGGAGAGTATGAAAACTATGGGCCTGGTTCATCTACAGTCCATCGAGTGAAATGGTCTGGTTATCATGTGATAACAAGCCCAAGTGAAGCCTCGAAGTTTACGGTTACTGGACTCCTTGCAGGCCCAACATGGTTGGCTACCACTACTGTGCCATTTACTTCTGGTCTTTGATTTTATTATTACTTCAATTATTATACTTCATTACTGGTAATTAAATTCATTGTAATTCGTGTAAAATATTCAATTAGTATACTTTGATTATTTATAATTAAATTCATTGTAATTCGTATGTAAAAACATGTTCAATATTCTTTTGTACCTACGACAGATATTATTAAGGCTTATTGTTCATATTCATATAAACAAAATATATGTAATGCTTTAGAAATTCTCAAAAAATAAATTTATAATATGAATTCTATTATCCATCAAATATACATTTTAAAATGAGTTTAATTATGATGTACTTAGTAAAAAAAAGTTATTTTGTTAACATCACAATCATTCATAAGTATGACTTTAGAGTAGGAGTGACAAAACAGGTCAAACTCGTCGAGTCGAGCTATTTTGCCAGTCATTTTAGACGGATCAAAAGGAAGGTTTAAACTTATCTATCTAAATAGGCCCGCACTATTTAACCCACCAAAAAACAAGGGTCACGGGGCATGTTGGTTTGTTGGGTCCAATTAAAAAATTGTTTTTTTATATAAAAAAAAATGTCACTTTAGTTAGTTTTGTTTCAATTTTTTTATTAACTCAACTAAACTAAAAGTCTAAAATTGACTCATTAACTCAATTAAACTAAAAGTTTAAAATTGACTCGTTAACTTATCCAACCCAAATTAAAAATTAATGTATGAAGTGTTCTACATTGGAATATTACTATCAACTTATTGATAATTTATTTATATTTTTTTGTTGATAAATTTAATTATTGATAGTTTGTTAACTATGTAATTTTTTTTACAAATTACAAAATGTAAATGTACTTGTTATAAGTTTAACTATTGTTGATAAATTTAAGTAAATGCTTTTCATTACTAAAAATAAGTCACTAAAAAAGCAGATGACTTATATAATTTACATACAATTAAATATATTTAATTAATCATTATTTAAATTTAGTATTTTTTTCATATCTTCTAAATAAAAAGAATATAATTAAAATATACTAATTATAATTGATTATAAAAAGCATAAGAACAATTACTATTAGTGTTAAAATTAGTGTTTGTTAATATTGTTAGTATAAACATAAGATCAATTGTAATACACTAGTTATATTGTTGCCATTATAATTTTGTGATATGTTAAAATAAAAAATAAAAATAAAAAATTTTGGCGGATCGGCCTATAAGCATGCCAACCTGCCATAGGGAGGAACGGAGTGGTACTTTCGACTCGACCACTTAAGTTGATCCACTCCACACCACTTTTTTGCAGGTTAATCACAGGACGGGCCAACCCACTTTGTCATCCCTACTTTAGAGGTAATTATGACAAAAGTTAAATATCTCTAATGCTTTAACGATTATCATATGAATTAAATTCTTTCAAAATTCAATCTCTTTTCGTTAAATTGAATAACCAATAAATATCAACTTAAAACTGTCAAAGAAAATAGAAAGCTGAACAAGCTTGTGCTAGTATATTTAGGATGCAAGAGGGACCATCAAAGCAATATCTCAAGGAAGATCATATTGAGCAGCACCATATAGAGGACAAGCATATAGACCAGAGTCGGGAAAGTCGGAGCATGGATTTCCTGTTGAGATCATATGAACACCATTTGCTAGTAGATTATGGCTAAGAAATGGTTTAATGATTAGAGTTATTAAATTATTTAACTACATAATTTTTTATTTCGAAAGAACATAATAAATATATTGGTATATCATTAAAATACTTATCATATTGAATTATAGATGTTGGACCGTGGTACATTGAAGGTTGTTACGCATGGTTTTAAAATTAATAAGTTTAAGCTTAATGATTTGCCCTAATTTGTAGAGTAGTGGATTGAAGGATCTAATTTGGAGCAATTGATTGAGTACTCTTCGACGATGGTTGAAAGGTGATATAGTGAAACTAGCTCGTTTCACTTGCCTTTTGGAGAGATGATTGTTACTTTAGATGACCTTATATTGGATATTCCTATCACCGGTCACTTCTTCTCTCCACTAAATGATACGAATGTTGATATGGCTATATTGGCGGCGGTGGAATTATTAGAGGTGTTGTATGGAGACACGACGGAGATTCAACTCACTTCTTTGCTTATAAACATGTGTGACACATATGAGATTATCTTAGTTTCAGTCTTTTCATGCACTCAATATATGTCTCGGTGCAAGTCTGCATTTTGTCATGTCATTGACAAGCATTTGCTCATCTTTGGTTTTAACCTAGATATGTATGATATTTTAAAGTATTTGCTAATTGATGAATGTGAAATACACAACGAATATTAAGTATCTATTTGTCACCAACTTTCAATTACTCTAAGCTTAAATGGACATTTATGCATTTGGGTAGTTGTTAATGCTAATGAACTTGGTTCTTTCATATATCTTTCATTTTATTAACAACTCAAAATTAATTTTATACTCCTTCATCTTTGTCTCGTTTCAGTATCTGATCTTATAATAACATTAATTATTCCATTTTATTTTTCAATTGATTTTGCCCAATACAACAAATCATCGCGCGTAGAAAATATTTGGAATAATATATAATAAAAATAATATTAATCATATTCTATATAATAACACAAATAAATGTCATTTCATATTAAAAATTAGTTTGATGGATAGCGAATGTATCAGTAAAACCTATTGACAAATCTGATGCATCAGACATATCAAATTCAACGTCATTCACTTTTAAAAAATTATAATTGAATTATAAAAAAAGTTCTGGACATATTAGGCATTTAGGAAATATTCGATATATATGTTATGTACCAGTTATTTCTAAAAATCCAATAACTGGTATAGAATTTTGGTATTATATAGGAAATGCGGTTGCTCATATAGCTCAATTGGTCGTGGAAGTTAAAGAATTTTGGTATTTATTCTGGGACTACAAGGTGTCACATACATAAAAAGTAAAAGCTCGCAAATTGATCAATAGTGCAAGGAGGCGAGAAGATCATAAATGACAATTCTGGTCAACCCAACCTCCGGTAAAGTTCGAACTAAGTGGAGTAACCAAGTTGTCACTATCAATGTTTTTCTTACATTCATTGTTCAACCTATGAATTTTTCTTTCATAATAAATCTTCAAACAAAGAAGCAAATAGTGACAGTAGTTTGAGTATGATCAATGACTCTGTCAACCTCCTTAAGCAATGACTCTACCAAACTCCTTCAAAGCATTCCACAGCCTTTGGCAATGAACTCCATGGCTTTCTTGTTCCTGCTAATGTAATCCTATCTGCATATAATTTCGACCTAAGATAATCATAAACGGTGAAATACAACAATAGTCTATTTTTGGTGTTCGACGTCAACATATGTGATTACATCCAATTACTTTTATTTTTAAAATTATTATTAGCGTCTATTTCTATTTTAAAAATATTACCAATTACCAATGTAGACATTATATGCATACAAAAACAATTTTGCCTAACATAACAACCGCTTCCCCAAATCTCAAACCCTATTTATTTTTTTTTCTTCTTCCTATTTTATAGCTTGACATTTTTTTGTTTTCTCATCTTGGTACGTGTTTATTTTGTTTCAGATTTATATAATAATTTTGATCCATTACAGATTTCGATTAATGACTTTAGTGTCGTTAACATTATAGATCCAGAAGTATAGGTACTGAATTTTGTTATATTTGTAGGCATGTTGCCGTCTTGTGACTTTGTTTACAGATCAGTTTCATAGCTATTAAATTGTAAGTGTAGGAGTGATAGAACACAAGTTTTGGGTCTAAACCCAATAACTAAACTGAATAGAACTAAACTTAATAGAGAAGTTAGTGTAAGAGATGTTGATGTGGCAGTTGGTTACAATGTGTGAGGGTTTATAGACAGAAGGAGGGAAGAGAAGGATCATTCAGAATCATATTCAGTTAAAGAAGCATTTTCCTACATTGATAATTCAATTGTTAAAGGGGTTAATCTTCTGTAATATTTCTCTTTTTTCATTAAATAATTCAATTCACTTGTTATTTTTGATTTGGGTTGCTCGTTATTTTTTATTTGAGTTCCTATCAAATAGCCTATTGATTGAATTGGATAAGAGAAACACCGGAGAGCTAGATGAGCAATCACCTGCCATTTTACATTAAAAAAAAACAGATTGGAAGTATGTTGAAAAATTGAATTACATTGCAGTGCATATAAATTACTACTTGTTATTATAAGGTAAAAATAATATGCTATGAGACATGTTTATTAATGGTCGTATAACTTATAAAGTATAAGTTATCAGCTATACATTAGATGTGCCCAAAAATGCAGTTGCAGTCGCGATATTGCAGTTGCTGTCACAACAGACCTTGTCAGAACCCAACGATCAACTATTGCGAGCAATCGTTCCAAGTTAAAAAAACAAAAAGGGGGAATGCCAAATTCAATAAGTACATGATTGAAACATATTATAATCTAAGAAGCTCAATTCTATAACCATGTAATAAGAATTACCAAATCCAAGTAGCCTTAATCACATTTTGTTGAATAACATATAAACAACCAGAAAAATGTGTACAAATTGTATGACATAACTAAAAAAATCAAAAACCATATGTTTGTTTTCTTTAGACCAAGAAATTACTAATCATACTTCTTGACTGTCCTAAAAAAATGTCACTTGAAGCTTAGCTAGACGCGAAAAATCACAACAATAAGTCCCAAGATCAATGCTAAAAGGTAGCTACATCCTGAAGTAGAAGCTGCAGCGGAAGTTGGAACATGTGGACGCCACCTGCAAGTATAAAGAAAGAAAGTTTAATAAAAGAGAAGACAAAAAATAGGAGTAAAACAGTGTCGACAAAAGCATGAGGCATTCATTACGTTTGTAAATGTTGGAGAGGACCACAAAATAGAACATTAGAGGGTTCGCTAGTTTCTGTGTCACCGTTTTCTTCAGGATTGACAATCCTCAGATAAGTTTCTTGCCCTAGGTACCATCTGTCTAGGTTTTCGGCTCGCAGGTTCCACAATCCGACATTGTCGAGGGATACAAGTATTGCAGTCCATGCTCCGGGAAAAACCTAGAAATATACAAAGAATAAGTTCCCTAGGGTTTGAAGATTTATAATGGCAATGACAATGGACATGTCACCCTCATCCACAAGATGTTAGCTCAGTGGTGAGAACTTGACCTTGTAACCTTGAGGGACAGAATACAAATTCTCTCGGAGACAATTGTTAATAAAACATATAAATCAAAGCATACAGAACCTATCCATGCCTAAGAAAAGCTCGCCATGTATAATTAAAGTGAACATTCCTTATTTAAACCGCACCTGAGTTGTGCTGCGAGAAATCGCATCCCACTTGTTGTAAGAGCCTCTAGAATTTTCTGACCAATCACCATAGTCCATCCTAAATCCAAGAAACCAATTTTTGAATTGTGATCACTGAACAATACACAATATTGTAACACAAGAAAGAAAAAGTGGATTCTTACCTAACGACAAAAAACGAGTAGCCGTCCAGATGAAAATTTTGAACTGTAGTATCATTGTTTTGCAACACAATCTCAATGAATCCTTTATATGTAGCATTAATCATTGATCTGTCAATGACTGGTGTTCTGTTCATCGGTTTACTAGGAAAATCGAGCTTATAAATTCCTCTTAGATTGTGTTTGTCAGCAAGACGGAATGGAACATCGGGCTTAAGGAATGAGACTCCGTTAATGGTAGCTCGAGTAGTGCCGTTGATTGTTACTGGTGGCGTAACCTTTAGGATATAAGTGTCAGTTATATTGATGGTGCCATATCGAAAGGATCCTTGAGGGTTAGGACGAGCTCCACTGGCAGATGTATTTACCCTGCTCAACAACATTATGGAGATCAATACATAATAGCAGTGTTTTCAATCATAGCAGTGTTTTCATAATAGCACTGTTTTCAACACATAATAGCAAAAGTAATTGAATTTAACCATGTACATCAGTGTCGGGTTGGTGTCATACACCGACACGGGTTGAGCATTGGACACACCTTTAATCTGAAGTGTCAGTGCTACATAGGTTATCACTCAACTCTTGTACAAGCTACGACTGTGAAGCAAGGTGATATCCGTGATAGCTAATATATTAAACTCACTGAATATTGCAAAAAAGTTTGACCAAATTTCTCGAAAGTACACTTAATTTAGATTCAATTACATATAACAAAATGAAATATGCTTCCTTTTATAGGGTGGACAAATCAAAGAAACGGTACTTAAGAATAATGCAACATTGAACTGTAAATGTAATCCATGTGATAATCCTCTATGATGTCAGATTCTAAAAAACAAACCTGACACTTCTTGCTTGGTACATCGACGCCCCCTTGTTATAAAAATCATCTGGTGGAGGTGGAAGAGGACCACTTACTGAACCCTTGGAATTTGAATAGTGCAAAACTGCAACACCTGTAACCTTCTGCCACAACGATTCATTCACAAACCTAGCACTAGCAACAATGTAGTAGTCTGTACTCGCGTTCTGGTCGGTCGAGAGCAGAAAAGAGTAAGACTGGCCAGCATGAATATCAAAGTTGGTGAAATTTGTTTGACTTGCATAGAACCCTTCTGTTTCTACCAGAATTAGATTATGATTTTGAATTCGAAAGTTCAAACTAGTTGAAATCCCCACGTTGTGGACACGAATTCGGTAAGTCTTGCCTGCAAAATATATTTGTATTTCCAGTCAGAATTCAAATTGTTCAGTGTTGTCAAATAACGGCTACAGCAACACTATAGTATACAAAGTATTGTTCTGTGATTCGCTAATAGTACAAAGTATTGTTAATTTGAACATACCACAATTTTCCGTGATTGACAGCACTGAGTAAAATACAATATAAAAATCTATGTATGATATAAAATACCATTAATCATGCCACACTTCAAAATCCTCAATAACTTTGCAAAACAATACATTTCATGTTATAACAGAAAACATTTAACACAAAATTAAGAATTAAACCGAAAAATTTAGATATGGTTCCTTGAGATAGTCAAAACAAATTATTTTTTGCTCTTTATAAAAGGCGGTGGCAATAATGATACCTGGCTCAACGGTAATTGTTTCATAAGCAATGCCACTCGGTACAAGAGTATTATTGTACTGATAAGGTCCCTTCCCATTGATAAGCACACCATCTGGAATACCAAGGTCTTTTCCAGCATCAAGTGTTGCTCTTAGTGCCTATATATTTATCAAACATGCATTAACAATAAAAATTAAAATCAATAACAACATAAGAAGCACCTACACAAACACCGATGAAATAAATGAATTTAACCACATGTTTTGCTGTTGTATCAGTATCAAACAAACACTGACATGTCTCAGACAAAGGATGCGTCTTTCATCTGAAGTGTTGGCAATGCATAGATAACAACTCACTCCGTCAGCAATCACTAATATTGACGAATGAAAGATAAACGAAATTCACGATTACTAACCGTGTGGTTCTTATTATACCAATCACCGATCATGATGAAAATTTCTCCATCTGGCTGAGCAAAAGGAATTGATATCACCTCTCTATTGTTGATAACTAAGGGACCAAATCCACCAGCAGCCCTTTGGAAATTAGTTGAAGGGAAGTAAAAGAAACTCCCTATTTGATCCTTCACTTGAAACTGATAAGTCCAATTCCATTTAGAAGGAATCGGACAATTCGTTCCAAGAACTCCGTCTTGCCACGAATTTCGCCGCATTTGAACACCAGGCCTGACACAAAAACCATTTCTCTCAAATTTATTAGAATGTTGCAAGCAATGAAGCTAGTATATTGACATAGACACTGGACATCACACTAACAGAACAACACCGGTAATAATTAGAGAAACTGAATTAATTAAATGTAATCAGTGTTGTGTTGGTGTCACCAGAACATGTCGGAAGATTTGTGAATAATGGAATGATAAAGTAAAGCATTGCAATGTAATAGTGAAAAACAAACCATGTAATGAGAAGATTTTCATCCAATTCATTGAACACATTCACAGATAAATGGTTATTGGTTGTAACATTGAGGAGTGGTCCTGGAAATTTTCCATTGATACCTATAACCTGCCATCAAATTTTAGACAAATTATTATCTAAATCAACAATAAAATTCTTGAAATCTTCAAACCTATGATCACAATAATTATTATTTTAAAATCAATATACAAATGAATATATGAGGAAAATCTGCTTCACTAAAAAGAATTAGGGCACATTCAACTACAAAGAAAAATTATAAATAAATAAATAAAACATATTAAATTGAAATCAAATACAGGACATAGTTTAACTCAACTTGCAGGTTCAATATCAAACTTTGATATAGTGAAGCATCAAAAATTGAAAAAGTTAATAACTTTTTTCAAATCTTCACTTTTCAAAAATATATTAGAAAAGGACTGTTGCATAGAAACCAAAACAAAAAATGGAAATAAATAAATATACAAAAATCAACATAAAAAAAATTGACTATAAAGTTAGAAAATTTGACCCATTTTCAACCTAAAAATAAACCATTTCCAAATACAGGTTTCGAAAAACAATATCAACATTCAAGAAACACCAACAACAAAAATTGATCACAGAAAACAAATTATATAAAAAAAAAGTAAAAAATCATGACTGCATGCTAAGATTTAACGATACATAAAACAAAACAGAAGAAAACAATCAAAGAACAGTTTTTCTAAAATGAAAAACAAAACTCATCTTCATGTTTTTGAGCAAAAAGAAAAAAGAAAGTGACACAAAAACAACACTTTTTAGAAAAACCAAAACATTAGAATAAAAAAAGGACTCATTTTTATGATTAAGAACAAAAATATGAAACGACCCAGATGAAAAAACAAGCTTGAAACGACGAAAAAACGAGAAAAATCAAAGAACGAACCTGTTGAGGAATACCCAGAGGAGAAACGGTGATATAAGAAACGTGAAGTTCATTGAAAACAGTTGGGTCACCAGAAAAACAGAGGGATGAAAACAAAGCAATGTTAAGGAAGAAAAAACATAGAGGAAACAGAGAGAATCCAAAGAGACCCATTGTTGAAAGTGTGAAGGTTAGTGCAGAGGTTTTGGTTTTGTTTTTGGGTATTTACAGAAAAAAATTAAGAGAGAGAAAGGACAGAGAAAGAAGAGAAAAACGGCTTTTTGTATTTCCAAAACAGTGCTTTGGTGTAGTAAGAGAAAAATACAGATTATAGAATGTAACCTTATTCAATGATATTCTATTGGTTGAAATTCTTTACTCAATTATAAACAAAAATATTTTCTAGAAAAAATCACATTTTCAATCCGTTTTAAATTATTAAATATAAAGATGTTTTATACTATTAGTCAATTTCAATCGTAGTTATTAGATCGTTAAAAGAATTTCACTTTTATCGTAATTATATCAAAAATTACAATTATAAATATAAATAATTCTTATGTATTGATTTTACATTTGTATAGCATAGTTTTAAATAAAATGAATTGATCTCGCTCAATCTTTTAAAATTTACCAAATAATATTTTTTATTTCGTAAATTGGACTTTTCTTGTTAAGGAGAAAAAAGTAACTATACATCTTTGAAAATTAAAAATAGTAGATCTTATTTATTCTTTTAAAATTTACTAAAAAATATTTCTTAGTACTTTCTTTTTTAAGTAGAAAAAAATACCTATACTTCTTTGAAAATAAATAGAGTCACTTGAATCAAAATCCATTTTTGGTATGGAAATTATAACATTTATTTGTGAAAAAAATAAATTTAATAAATATTATAAAAGTATTTTTGGAATAACATAATTAAATATAGTTAGAGTTGATTTTTTTCTAATAATTTAGAGCAAAATATTGGATTTTTTATAATTTATTGACCAAGAAAATATACTATATTGTGTGTATCACTCACAAAT
>JBBPBO010000004.1:53481064-53494699 GCA_037974295.1 Cicer cuneatum | reverse complement strand
AAAATAATACTTAACTAAATTACTCTAATAAATAATTGATGTATTCACCATTGTCATGAATACAAAGTATAAAATATTGACTTGAAAGTGAAGTAAGTAGTATTAATTAGTAGGTACATTTAAAAAAATATAATTAATATTGTATTGTATTGAAAATTATAATGGTCATTATTTTTGGATAAATATTTTTTGCAAATAAATCACTAATTGTAAGACAAATAAAGTAATTTTTAAAGTATCTTTTAATTAATATAAATTTTATTTTCGTATAGCTTTTTATTTCATTAAACAAGTTTCATGAAAAATTTAGATTTAAATAAAAACATTTACATTTTTTTTAAATAGTTAATATTAGTATGTTAATTATTAATTTGTTATATTATATTGAAGATAGCTCCGGACTACCTTATCACCCTATTCCTCAACTAATCCACTTAAATCATAAGATTAACCTTATATTCCTAAACATATTTACATTAAATTAAGTGCTTTTGCTTATACTCATCATGAAATCAAGTGGTTAGAAAAAAATTGAATTTACAATTTGTTCTCTATAAATAAGAATAAAACCCAGCCATGCAATAAACACTTGAAAAAAGTATTAATGTTTTAAAAGTAATATAAATTTGTTTAGTATTAAATAAAACTAAATATAAATAAAGGGTGGAAAATGATTACTATTTACTACAAAATAAAATATAAATAAAAATTATATTTACAAATTTAACATGTGTGATTAAAAATGAAAATCATATACATAGTTGTCACATTTTTTTCTTCTATATTTTTTTTATTGATGGAGTAAAGTCCAATATACGACTGGTTAATGGGTATTGTTGCCAAACTGTATATGGGAGTGATGCGCGTGAGAGCAATAACAAGAAATGTTTTTCAGCGTTTCGCTCTCACTTTCCCTTTTATTGAGTTTTTTCTCATTATATTAATTAACCTGTCAGTGTCACATTCCATTTGTTCTCAAATCTGAAAAGGGCCTACAATTTAAATGCATGACTTTGGTCCTACCTCATAGTCTAAATATGGACGTATATTAATTTCTCTTTTCTATATATAGTATACCATTTTTCTTAGGTTCATGCTATCGTAGTATCACGTGTCCTTATATAGTATCACGTCTCCTTATGTCTTAAGGTACATGTCAAAAAAATAAATTTTTTAATATAAAATAAAATGTTTATATTTTTTTACCACAAATTGCTTTTTAGAATGCTTATTTCATTAAATTTGCTAACTATTAAAACAATTATTTTATATTCAAAATATTCTTATATAATTTGTTCAAGAAGATTCGGTTGATTTTCAATAATATATTATTGATTTTTCGGTTGAAATTTGTAAAAATTTGATGTCAATTAATAGGAATCGTATACTATTTTAATAACAGATTCTCAAGATAATATTTTATAAAAATTCGAGCCTTATGTTAATATAATATATATGCAATCATGGGTATAAAAGTGAACTTTTTCTAAAATATTTTGAAATCTACCATCTTTTATTGAATTTTGTATATAAAACTATTTTTTTAATTTACTATGGGAGTATTTGAAAAATATTTTGGATAAATATAAAATTATTTTGCACATGATGATGCATAATTTTTTTAATCAACCAAAATATTATTAAAAAATATATTAGTCTAACCACACCGTAAACAAGTAGAATCCAAAGCAAATTCCAACAAATCTAAAATCATCCAATTGTAACATGATTTCTTACCATACTCGAAGCCTATTCATTTAAAGGTTGGATACAAATGTTTGGAAAATCAATTTTTAGATCAGGTTAAGTATGTATTCGACTACATATATGTGTAGCCGAATACAGATGAAGTCAGTAGCAAAAACTGCACATCTGTATTCGACTACAGTATGTTGTAGCCGAATACAAACTCAAGTCAATAGTTAAAATAACATTTTTGTATTTGACTACAGCATGTTATAGCCGAATACAAAATCAAGTCAGTGGCAAAATTCACTCATCTGTATTCGACTACAAGAATTCGTATTCGAATACATGCTTAAAATTATTTGAAAAATCTGAACGTTACAAAGGTGCATTTGACTACACATAGGCTGTAGCCGAATACAACTGCGAAACAATGTGATTTTTTAGGTCTGATTGATTCTGGATCATTGCATATGTTTGTCAAACTTCTTGAGAAGATTGCCACTGATCTGAAGTGATGCCTTAGGAGTATAAATACCTCATAGGCTCAAGTTTAACTTAACAACTTTCATAACAACTTCATAACCTTCTTTGAAAAATTTAAAGATCCATTAAAAGTCAAAACTTTCACATTTCAAGTGCATATTGTTACATTGTCATATCATTGCAAAGGTTATTTGTTGCACTTGAAGTACAATAGTATTGGATTGTTATCACTGTACAAGGAAAGCATATCAACTGTATATTCACTTAAGTTCAATCAAAATCATTCAAGTAATTATTGAAGAAAGTGGTGTACTTTCTTCAAGTATTGTAAACTAAGATAATGGTGTGTGTTGGAACCAAAGTGGTTCTTTGTTGCGCTTGAAATACAATAGTATTGGATTGTTATCACTGTACAAGGAAAACATATCAACTGTATATTCACTTAAGTTCAATCAAAATCATTCAAGTTATTATTGAAGAAAGTGGTGTACTTTCTTCAAGTATTGTAAACTAAGATAGTGGTATGTGTTGGAACCAAAGTGGTTCTCTGTTGCACTTGAAGTACAAGAGTATTGGATTGTTATCACTGTACAAGAAAAGCATATTAACACTATATTCACTTAAGTTCAATCAAAATCATTCAAGTTATTATTGAAGAAAATTGTATACTTTTTTCAAGTATTATAAACTAAGATAGTGGTATGTGTTGGAACCAAAGTGGTTCTCTGTTGCACTTGAAGTACAAGAGTATTGGATTGTTATCACTGTACAAGGAAAGCATATCAACTGTATATTCACTTAAGTTCAATCAAAATCATTCAAGTTATTATTGAAGAAAGTGGTGTACTTTCTTCAAGTATTGTAAACTAAGATAGTGGTGTGTGTTGGAACCAAATTGGTTTTACATTTAGAGTTTTGATATTAACAAAAGTATTTTATGAGAACAACATATTTGACTTCAAAGAGTATGAAAAAAGATTCATGTTTTTGAAGAAAATCTAAAATAAAGATTTGATTCAAATTTATAATTGAAGAAAATCTAAAATAAGATTTGATTCAAAATTATAATTGATGGAAATCTAAAATAAATATTTGATTCAAATTTATAAATAAAGAAAATCTAAAATAAGATTTGATTCAAAATTATAATTGATGAAAATCTAAAATAAAATTTGATTCAAATTTATAATTGAAGAAAATCCTTGACTAAGTTGAAGAATATTTAATCAAGATTTGAAGAAGATTTAATCAACATTTGAAGAAGATTTAATGAAGATTTGATCAAGATTTGAAGAATATTTGATCAAGATTTGAAGAAGATTTAATTAAGATTTGAAGAAGATTTGATCAAAATTTGAAGAAGATTTGATTAAGATTTGTTGAAGATTTAATCAAGATTTATCTACAACAAAATATGAACAAAATCAATCTGAAGAATTTATAAACTCAATCTGAACAAAATACAAACAGAATCAATCTGAAGAATTTACAAACTCAATCTGAAGAAGATACAATTCAGAATTAGACAAGGACTAAATTGAAGCCTAAATTTTAACTATAAATATATACTCAAGGTTGAAGAAGAAGATCATCAAAAATCAAAAGAGAGTAGAAGAACTCAAGCTCAAAATTCCAAATTCATCTTAGAGTTCAAAGAGAGAAACACTTGTATGAAGAAGAAATATTTTATGAGTGTTCTTTTCTTAGAGTGTGAGAGTTATTATTATTATTTTATCAGCTTTGTTAGAAGCAACTACTTAAGTTTCAATCTTTTGTATCCAACCCAATAGTGGTTGAGTTCCTTCTTCAATCTAAGGTTGTTAGGTTGTTAGGAGAAGACTTGGCTTGTAGGGTCAAGGTGGTGTTGTTCCTCAAAAGTCTAGGGTTCTCAGGCGGTTTGGGAAGACTAGCTTGGAGGGTCAGATGTTTTGTAATTCAAGTTATTCGAATTAGTGGATGAAAGCCTTCTGAATGAGGGGACTGAATGTAGCCAAGTTAGTGGTGAACTAGGATAAATCTTTGTGTCCAAATATTTATGCTTTCATTATTTGCTGCCTCTGAATTCGATTGCTTCTCATTTAAGTAATTCATAAAAACCAACCAGCCTTCATCAGATCAACAAAAAGTTTTCAACTTTGGCAAACACAATTCAACCCACATTCTCGTGTTTGCACCTTTAGTGTGCTATCTTAGGGAGAATGTTAGAAGTTTGTAATAGAAGCTTAGAGTTAGACTTGTACTTATTCTAACATTGGTGTAAAATCTCTTGTGGTGTGCAAGATGACTGAATGTACTCTTTTGTTATAAGGGGAACCAGGATAAATTCTGTGTTCTTTATTTTTCTGCCATTTACATTTTACTTCACTAATCATAGCCAGAAAAGTAATCCACTAAGTCTCTAAAAACCAAAAAAATTCTAAACACCTAATTCACCCCCTCTTAGGTGTGCCTCTGAACTTACACTTATGAAAAAACCAATCTCCACCACAAATGAGAGCTTCAACAGATTCCTCGTTTAATTTAGAGCAAAATTCATCAATTACTCTACCTCTAGCACTAAATGTGGACTCAAATGCCACAACTGAGATTGGAATAGCTAGTACATTAGCAACCATCTTAGGGAAATTCTTATATTTCATGTTGTTGTTCCTCCACCAATCCAAAACACTAAAAGATTTAGTATTAGGAACGTAAACATTTTCGTCAAGATAATCTTGTAATTATTATTTTATTGGAGTAATGGTTTCATTTTCACACAAAATGCTCAGAATTTTGTCAAATTCAATGACAGTTGTAATATTTTCTTGAGAGAATGATACAATATTACTATCCAAATTAAAAACCGGAGACTCTTCCAAACGTAGAGCTACATATTCATCATATAATTCTTCCAATGAACTCCTGACCTTCTTTATATTTTCATCAACAACTTCTTTAGATTTATATATCAAGGGAAAACAAATGTGCACTGTATGAAATTTGCACCTAGGATCCAAAACACTGGCAATAGCCATCAACATATTACGCTCTCCCAATATTTGTTAAACTTTATTTTTATCGAACCTACCATTTCTTTCATAAAGAGATCTTCATCTTCAACAACCTTATCAAGTATTTGTTAAACATTCCAAACTTATGCTAGATAAAAATTTGCAGTCAGATACTCACTACCTGCATTTAAAATAGTAGTGATATTAAATACTTCAAAGAAAAATAAAGTGACCTAATACAATACAAAAATAAATAGTTGATAATCTACTTGAGATCACATGAGTTGCATGATTAATTACTTCTAACAGCTTACAAATTTTTTCAACTTTGTTCCATTCTTCTTTCCATTCTTCAAGTGAAGAGGCACGATCATAATGAGGTTCTCTTTCTTTGTAGGTTGCAAAGGCTAAATTTCAAAGCAATTGACAGCATATTAGGTTGAATTCCATCTTGTTGGACAATCAATGACAAATTTCCTTTCTTTCAAACAGTTCTACTCATCCACATCACAAAATGCGTTTAGTCTTGCATCGTCGTGGTTAACATATTTGACACTTTCACGAATATTGAAAATGATATCGTTAATTTTACTAAGGTTGTCTTGCACTAACAAATTCAATATATGTGCACATCATCGAACATGAAACAAAGAGCCACCAAAGATTAATTTACTACTTAGAGATAAATTATCTTTGAGGCATCTTAAGCATGAATCATTGTAAGAAGCATTATCAACAGATACTAAAAAAACTTTATTTTCAATCTCCAAATTTTCAAACATTTATATATAGCATCGGCCACATCAATACCACGCCTTGGAGGAGGCACTTCACGAAACTCAAAACTGTTTTTTGAAGATTCCATCTTACATCATTGAAATATAATGTGATAACCATATATTCAACTACTTGATGGCTAGATTTCCACATATCTGTAGCTAAACTAATCTTGCTCACACTTTCTAAAAGTTTCTTGAAAATTTTATTCTCCATCTCAAAGAATGCCAATCAATCACTTCTTGCTGTTTTATGAGTAACTTTATGAAAATTTGGGTTTTCATATTGGAAGCCCTACATCCAAATGTCGTCCTCAACCATATTTTCCCCCATATTTTCATTAGAGTATCTAATACTAGGACTAATAAAAGGGTTACTTGAATTCAATGGCTGAAATGGAATGATGACTTATCTTGTTTAAGTCGTTGTCTGCAACTTCTTTTGATTGCAACCTCTAGTATGTCTTTTCAAATGACTAGTGCTAGCTCCTAGTTCTCCAATAGACAATTTAATTTACAATATCTATAAACAACTTTCTTCACACCTTTAGAGATTTCAACTTCATCAAAATCATTTCAAACTAGTGATGTTTTTCCTCTTTCTCCTAACAATTGGACCTTTGTTTTCTGAAGGAGTGTCATTTTCATTTGCTTGTGTGTTAGCTTCTACTTGAGTTGAATCTATAGGCACATGTTCGTTGACCTCATTATTAATCATATGAGTGGATGAAATTGATTCATTTCTTTTAAAGGGAGAAGACATTTGTTGGACAAAATAAAAATGATAAAATAAAATATATTTTACAGTTATACTAAATAGAATCATGGAAATAAAAGGAATACAAAATAATATTTTTAAAAAAGATTATTAATAACAAAAAAAAAACTAAAAATAACATAATGATAGTAAGAGGTATATTGTTGAAACACTTCGTAAATTCATCCAACCATGACATCAACCCCCACAAAGTCTTGTAATAGCTCAATCAAATCCCTCAAACATACTCAACCAGATTAAGTAATACTATAATAATATTAATATTAACTTTGAAGCACTTCTAAAGGGACCATGCCTCTTTTATGCATTTCTTTACTATTTTTTTTACAAATTCACAGATAGTGTTGTGATATCAGATTTATTTTAACTTACAAAACCTAAAATTAGAACAACTTCAATGGAGATTTTAGAAGTTTTTACAAAGGCTTTTACTAAAGGAATACAAAGATAAAAGGAGAAAAAAAAGGTTTTGAAGTAGTAAAGATTGAAGTCTTGCCTCTACCATAACTTGAACTATTGACCAGATTTAATAGGACTTTTGTTTGATTAGTCAGCATTGTTGCTTACATAAAAAGAGAAGTAAAAATTATAATCATAACAATAAACAATTAAGGTTTCTAAGCCTTATAAACTAATAATATATATATAAAGATAATAAATAAATAGTATTGATTTAAAAAAAATCAATACAGCTGATAAAAGTACATAGTTTAAATGATGGAAATTGGAAATAATAAAGACCGAGAAGGTACTTAGTACAATAATTAATACTAGTAAATTATATGAATGATAAAGATGTGTTAGTTTCAAAAACAACTTTGAAGCAGATTTAAAGCTACCGCATGGAAGAATAGGGAACAACAAACAGAAAGATTGATAATAAATACTAAGTTACTTACAAATAAAAATGTTAATAATATATATATATATATATATATATATTAGATTTAATAGACTTTTTTATAAGTTGAGTATTTAAATTAATAGACTTTAAAAAAAAAACATGAGTCTAACTTTTTTATTAAGCAGATCAGGCTAGATCAGACTTTAAGTAGGTCAAACCATAGATCTTAAATGGACGACCTAGTCTCTTCTCACCCCTATAAACTATATATATTGATTATAGTTACTTTTTTACAAGATAATGAAGTTGCAAATTCGATCACCACTATCAGCCAAATACTAACAATATTAACAAATAAAAATATTTAATATTATTAACATTGGTTGTTGTAAAAAATATTATTTTTTACAAGAAGCATAAGTCAAAAACACTTTAATCTTGTATTTTTTTCTTATATTTGTGTCTTATGGTGTTGTGAGATGTAGTTCACGTATATACTTTAGAAAGTGTAGTCATATTGGGTATCAAGAAGTGCTTGAAAAAAATTGAGTAAATCACCAAATTGCTCCTTGAAATTGTAGGGGTCGAACATTTAACGTTGAATTTTGGAAATGGAAAAATAACACCTTGAAATGGAAAGACGTCGGAAACATATTCCCTTTGTTAGTTTTTTCTATTAATGAGATTGACGTGGACATTAACTGCTTACGTGGCAAGCCCGACTGTTAGCCAACTCATTGCCATGTAAGAGAGGAGCTAATTTGTTCGAGTTTGGAAACACGAGGGACTGATTTGTTCAATTTTGAAAACGAAATTGAAACTCAATTTTTTTATTAAAAAAAACCTGAAACTCTGTCGTCATTGCAACGGTAACATCTCGATCTATATGATTTATTCTTGTTCTTCTTTCATGATTTCATATCTTCTTCTTCTTCCAAGAACCTTCATTTATATAATATATTCTTCTTCCATGGTGTTCAAATCGTAGAAAATGAAAGAATCACCTATTCTTCTTCTTCCATGGGTGAAAGCTTGAACTTGATGATTCTCAAATGTCATTGTGAAAGAAACATTATGGAAGACAAAATTGTTGGACAAGGTCCACAATTTGATAAAAAAAAATCCCCAACTAAAGACAATAGAGTTGATGATGTTTGAAAAGCAAGAACGATGAACAAACTAGTCTCACTATCTAAAGACCACAGAACTATAGAGGTATGGAAAACAAATTAGCTCCTGAGACACACTTTTACAAAATAAAGTAAATACCAAAATGCATTAATTAAACTCATTTAACTGTAAATAAGTGTCAATTAATAAGTAATAAGTGTAAACTACATCATCTAAATGATTCAAAAGAAAAATTAATAAGTAGTAAGTGTCAATTACATAATAAAAAATATACCAAAATATCAACAAGATAAAAAAAAAATGGTTCAAAATGCTTCATTCTTCAAACGTTCACTCATATGTTTACTGCCATGGACTTAGAGATCCCATCCTTGGATTAGAAATGAAATACATGAAATCTGATTCATTTTTTCTAGAACTAGAGTTATGAAATAACACTCTGATGGTTAGCAGTTCAGGAGCTAGTCCTTGAAGTAGAAATATAAATAATAAGGAAATGGGTTTGAATTGTGATCCTTTTTTAAATTTTAATTCTTGAGTTTAGTTTAGATTAACTCAAGAACAATCTTGGTTACAAATAAAAAGTCAAGAATGTTCTAGGTTAGTTAAAAATGAATAAAGCAAATTATTTCTATGTGATATGTGACTAGGGAGTGAGAAATAATTAAGGATAGGGATAAGAAGATCACACAATGATGTATCTTGGTTCACCCAAGGTGGATTACGTCCACTCATCAAAATTTGTGAGTTTTTTCACTATGCTCTCGGCACAAGAACGTTCTTGCTTTCACACTATCTTTCTTGATCAGTTACAGGATTCACCTTTCAACCTTGAAAGGATTTTTACAGTTACCTTTCAATCTAGAAATGATTTTTACAAGTTACCTTTTAACAGTTAAAAAGATTTTTACAATATACTTAAACTATCTTAAGAGATAGCCTTGAGTGTTAAATGATGTATACGATAAAAGGTCTTAGGACTAGATCTACTCAACACTTGTTTGATATTAATTATCTACAACAACTCAATAAAGAGATCCTTGAATATAATAAGGGAAAGCTGGAGTTTTGCTTCAGTGAAAAGTTTTGTTGCTTGAGTATGATTCTTTAAGTATTGGAATGATTGATTTAAAAACTCTTGCAGTTGTCTTCACCTTGATGCTCCTTTTATAGATTAAGAGCGGGTCAAAAAGACTCAATATAGTTACATAAATTGAGCAAGACGTTTGTTTGAAGTTTAATAGGCATGTGTGCTATTCAATCTGGAATGTTCTTCTTCAAAAACGAGAAGGTTCTTGGTTATGTGTTGTATGGAAAACGTGGATGAGTGATTGAGTAATTGTTTAGTGTCAGTTCTTTGTCTCAGAAAGCATGCTGAACTTTCTGCAAAAAGTGTAGCAACATTGTACTACAGTCCTTGTTGTCTTTGCTCATAACTCATCAATTTGGAGGACGTTTTGCTTTTATGGGCCTTCAACTTGAGTTCTGGGCTTGATTATTGTTGAGTAGTCTTGATATTCTTTTAACTTTGAGGTTTGGACTATGGAGAATGATTTCTTTTAATTATGTCCTTAAAAAGTAATAACAAAAATGATCATTTAATAAAATGAGACTGTTCTTGGATAAACCAGAATGATCCTCGATAAACCAGAATGATCCTTGATATCAATCTCTAGTTTCATTAAGACATGATGTTCTTGATTTACTTCATAGTGATATAATTGATTGTTGTATGAATGTATTTGTTCACATTTCTTTGAATAAATCACTCAAAAACACAAGTTAAAAGCAAAATAATCAGAATTATGATTAGTGAATAATTAATTTGTTTTTTTTTTTATCTTCAAAACACTTGATTTGAGATTTTTCCTCAATAGTTCTATCATGGGTGGAAGTGGTAGTGCATTCACGAGTGGTGGTGTAGGTCCCTTGATGGGTGGTGGTGTAGGTCCCTTGATCGGTGGTGGCCTTATACTAAACCCACCCGAGTATATAATCGGTCTTCTAAATCCATATGTTTTAACCTGCAAAAATCAGAATCAATTTACAAAAATCAATCCCTAAAATTGTTCACTTACACTAACAATTTGATTCCTACAGTCATATTAAAAATTGCAATACAATTGCTAAGCTATCATACCTTTTTTCTAGTTTCTGATGCATCTCCTTGGACAAATACCTCCTAAGATAACACTCGATCTTCATGAGTGGGTCCAAATTGTGACATTGGTACTTTAGTTTGACTTTGTCTCTCTTGTGCCTCAGTTTGGGTTTGACTTTGTCCCTCTTGTGCCTCAGTTTGAGTTTGGCTTTGTTCCTTTTGTGCCTCAGTTTGGGGGGGAGAATTAGAGAAATTGGAGAAATCGGTTAGCAAACTTTCACCCATAGAGGAAGAGGAATAAGTGATTCTTGATTCTTTTATATTTTACAATTTGAACACCGTGGAAAAGGAAAAATAATGAATTATATACATGAAAGTTATTTCAAGAAGAAAATATAAAATCATGGAATAAGAATAAATTATATAGATGGAGATGTTACCGCTGTAATGATGATACAATTTCAGTTTAAAAAAAAATTAAGTTTCAATTTTCATTTTAAAAATTAGTCATCGTGTTTCCAAAATATGGCAAATTAGTCGATCTCTTATGATACAATGAGTTGACTAACAACTGGACTCGCCACATACGCAGTTAATATTCACGTCAACCTCATCAACAAAACAATCTAACAGAGAGTCTATGTTGACCGACGTCTTTCAATTTCAAAATATTATTTGTCTATTTCCAAAATTCAAAAAAAATATCTTACCTCTACAATTTCAATGAATAATTTAATAATTTATCGAAAAATATATTTTTAATATTAGAAACAACTATCATAATTTTTTCCCCAACTTTAAAATTTTCATGTTATAATTTTATGTTTGAGTATTATGTTTTAATTTTTGTTATGTTTTTCCAACATAACCTTGAGCCGTGTGGCTCACAAGGAAAAGATAGGGGCTCCTTCGATGCCTATCAGGGACTACCTTTCCTAGTAAAACACAACTAAGTACCCAACAAACCTTCTAGATAGTAGTTGTTTAAATTATCAAAAAAGTTTAATTACACAAAGTAGATTTTGACAGAGTTCTGAAATTCCTAGACTACTCCACTTACCTTTATTTTGATTCATGTGAATATCTTATTCTTAGGGTAAATTATGATCTCAGTGAATTACAATTGCCTCGATTATTATATTTGTTTTGCTAATATCAAAATATTGACTTGCACAAATCCCACTTTTTCCTAATGCTTTTTGTTATATGGGGTATCCTATTTTGGAGTACTTCTAGCAATAATAAAAAAATCGAAAGAATGCAATTTCACGATAATATAATAAAATTAAGGCTAAATAACATATGTGGTCCCTTAACTTAATTTCAGTTAATAATTTTAGTTTTTTGTGTTTTTTTCTCTCGATTTGGTCATTTATTTTAATTTTAAGTAATAATTTGATCCTTTATGTTTTAAAATATCAACAATGTTATCCTTTTTTTTTTACAAAAATTCAAAAAATTTATCAAAATTTTCAACCAAAACCCATAAAATTATTTGTATTCTTTAATATACTACAAATTTCATCAAATTCGAAACTCAAATCTTCAAATAAATTCATATTTCCATTTCTAACAATATCAAATAAAGAATGAAATTTGATGAAATTTTTGTATGGGTTTATTTGAAGATTTGAGTTACGAATTTGATGAAATTTGTATTATATTAAAGAATATAATTAATTTTATGGGTTTTGGTTGAAAATTTTGATGAGTTTTTTGAATTTATGTAAAAAATAAAAATAATATTGTTGACATTTTAAAACATAAAGGATCAAATTGTTACTTAAAATTAAAATAAAGGATCAAATCGAAAAAAAAAGAAAATAAAGGACTAAAACGTTAACTGAAATTAAGTTAAAGGACTACGGGTGCTTTAGCCTAAAATTAATAATATAGGGTCAAGTGATCAAATAGAAATTGAGGAAGGGATAAAAAGGTAATATATCATGATTACACACTTGTAACTTTTCGTACATCATTATTTTTGCACCATTCAGCATTTCTGAAACAAATTCGTGTCAGGTATATCTGTAATATAAAATTCGTGCCGAATACGAAATAGGCATCTTAATGGTATCCACGTGTAAATTAAATCAACATTTTTTTCACCTACAAGATTGCTGAAGTTTCTCAGTGGACACTTCAAGTGCAACATATTTCAAGGAGGAGAATAAATTATTTAAGAAAAAAAAGGAGGAAAATCAATGTGTTGATTACCTTGTCAAATTGAGGCTTCTCAACGATTGAGTGTAATCTTTATAGCTAATAGTGCATGAGTTGTATTTTTAAAGATAAAAGTTTCCTTTATTTATTTTTGGTTTAGTTGTAGTTTCATCTTTCTATTTTTAATTAATCAATTAAATTAATTTTTTAATATTTAAAATTAGATAGTTTTAGTCTATATTTTGAATTTTGTAATTAAAAAATTATGATGTGACATATTTTAAATTATGTAACATATGATATTAAATGATTAATATTTATGAAATTGCAATAAAACTTATAAAATTTTCAATTTTAATTTCTGAAATTATTTATTTTTTAATTTAATTAATACCATATAAATAATTAATGAATCTAAATAGTTTTACACATCGAGATTATATGGCACGTCATTTAAAATATATTTTCTATTTTTTAGTTAAAAAGTATGAAAGAGTTACTAAAGTATCAAATTTTAAATAAAAGAACTAATTTAGTAAATTGATAAAAATAAGAAGACTAAAACTATAATTAAACATTTATTTTTTCTTTCCATTTATTTTGGGTCATTTACAAGTAAAAATATATTTGCTATCACTCGGAAAGAATATATATATATATATATATATATATATATATAT
>JBBPBO010000004.1:53413942-53480779 GCA_037974295.1 Cicer cuneatum | reverse complement strand
TTTTGATTATTTAGCATTTTAATCTTTCAGTAATAAAAAACATTTTAATCCTGTTCAGAGTTGGTCACAATTTATTTTGATCAAATCATTTAAAGAAAAACTTTGGTCAAAATCAATTTTGACCATTCAAAAAACTTTAACTTACATTTGCTTGAAAGTTGTGTGAAGCAAATCAATTTTCCAAACTAATTTAATTGCTGTGGTTTACATAGTTGAATTTATAGTCTTATAGATCAACCTAATCAAACGAGTACCACTTAAATTTATTGAAGTAATGTAATACTTAAAAAAGTATAATGAAAAAGATGTTGTCTACTTTTAATGGCTTTCTCTTAATATCTCTAAAGTCTAAACTATTACATTTTTATCTAAATAATTTTATTTTAATCAACATCGATCTTCAACCCTTAATACACTAAAATCATCACAGTTACCAAATTTTAAACTTGAAGAATACAATTTCATAACCTCATGGCACTAGTTGACTAGAACTAAGTACCCACTTCTCAATATTACTATTATGCATTGACTTGAGACAAGTTACCAAAGTGCATTTCACCATCAATCAAAATTAATGTGCGGATATATGTGCATCACGATTCATTCATTAAGGATAAAAGATATCGAGTAATGTTATTAGGCTACCAAGTTATGATGATAAAGTTTGGTTTGTTTGAATTTTGGCTAACAGTAATATATTAATGGTGATATTTTATATATATATATATATATATATATATAGACGCATACAGATGTGTGTTACTGTTTGAGAATTTTATATTTGACTTTGCATCTTTCTTTGGTAATTATTCAATGATGATGATAGTTTTGTGGGCTATCTTGAAGAGTTTGAAGATGACCAATGCTCGGGACTATAGATTTATTGATATTGAGTCTGATTCTCAAGTTGTTGTGCACTTTCTCTTCAATGGGTAATGGGTGTAGTGTTAGACATCTATAGTTTTTGATTATTCGTCAGAACCTATATATATTTTGGGTCAGTTGGATTAATATTATTTATCGCATATCTTTCATGAAGTTAACTAACTTGCTGATGCCTGTGTTGTCTTTTCTAAAAGTTTTTAGTTTATTTTTGACGTTTCTTTTTCTTTATTTTTGGGTAGTTCTTTTTTTCCATAAAAAAATGCAGTGTGTTTATACAAATATATAATTTTTTTAAAATAAAAAAATTGGACCGATGATTAGTCAGATTGAAATTTTTTATTCAAATTTTAGTGGCTTAACCCAATATATGATATAACACATTTGACAACTAATTGAATCATTTGAGTATGTGGTAATGAGTTTAATTTCTAATCAAAATATATGAAATCATTTGTTGAAAAATGTGAACACTTTAAATAAATCTCAATAACTTAAAGGACTAGTCTTCCATTTCCGACTAGGGACACATAATGCAACAAAAAACGTTTAATGGTTTAACCATCAAATCATATTTACATCAATTATAAATAAATAATATTTCTAATTTTTTTAATATTATATATCAAGTAAATAAAAGTAATAGAATATTCATAACTGCATAATATAAAAAATTTATACTAATTCATAAAATAATTGCAACCACAAATTATCTTTGAAAATTTGTTGATTATGAATCCAATAATTGAAAACAAGACAACAAATAGAATTGGGCCACAATTTCAAAACAATCGGCCCATGAATAAATTACACTGATATATGCCTGAAATACATATAACACAATAAAAAATAAATAAAAAAGGAAAAGAGTTGGTTTGCTCCACAACAAATTAATCACCCTCTCTATCTCTAAGAACCCTTCCCTTTTGTGCCAATGATTTCATTTCCTTCTACTTCATCACTTTGAAGGCATTGATGGTTTTGAGCTATAAAGTAAAAAATTGTGTAGTTGTCGGAGTCCACACGACATTTGAGGTTGAGCTAGTGGAGCTCTAATGTAATTTTTTTCTTCTAATTTTATCCAATTTTTTGTGGTAAGTCGGATGTTACACCGTCTTACCGCAAAGCCAATCAAGAGTGTTCCAGTCCTAATGGGCATTTGATTCCTGTCGCGATCAATTTGAAATTGTCTGTCCAATTTTAGAACATTTGTTTATACAGACTACACATATAAAAGATTGTGTGAGAACTCTGTGACATATAAGACTAGTATATTTATTTATAAACATTGTGTAATAGACACAATAATAGTGTAGCCATTTTCTTTAATACTTCACAACTACTCATTTTAGTTTCTCTAATTTTCTCTCATTCAACAAGGTATGAAGAGCTTTTATTTTTCCTCCTACTATACTACCTTTCACACTAGATCATTCCTCTCCAATATTTGCACATAAAAGGCAAGTTTTTGCAGTATTTTTTATGACTTTGATTTTAATATAAGGTAAAATAATCTAATGATATGTGCAATCATTCACTCATACTTTCAATAAGGGTCTACACCTCTAGGAAACTAGACTCATCGTACCTATTAATAAGGGTCTACACCTCTAGGAAAGGTGCACATTATTCCTCTATCTTTCACTCTCCTCAATCATCTATTAACTTACACGTTGGAATGCTTGCAGGATTCCCCCCAAATCACTAGAGTCAATACCTCACCGTCAGCGTCCTACTGGACGCTCCGGGAGTCATTATAGTCCACTTCGGGTCACATTCCATATTATATCCAGACTCAAATTAACATCTCCACCACCACAAGTCCACAACTACTACTATAACTCCCACAACTTGTAACCATCAAAAAAGCCAAAAAAACAGTAACCAGACCTCTCAATCCATCAAATGAATTACAGTCATATAGTAGTAACACTGGTTCATACAACCTCTTCATGTACACTCAACACTGAAGACAAAAGCCACAAAGCCTTTAAAGAAAATTCCCTATCAGAGGAAGACACCACTATTTTCTTCCACTCTGTCGACTGATACACTCCTGCTACTATTGTCTAAACTTCAGCCATACATACCATACTAGCATTGGACTCAGGTTTATCTAATCCAACTTACTCCCAATCAGTGTTGTTAAATAGTGGCCGTGGCACGGCCATTCCACCACGGTATGACGGATTTTTGGACAAAAACCAAAGGCAATTTATGAAGGAATTCCCATCATAGCGGCACCATAGGACACAATGGGGTCTTTTAATGGCGGACTATTGGCCTTTCACCATATTCCGCTATCTATCATTGACAACACTACTCCTAGTAAACTTCTAGATAACACTGGCAATCTTAAAGGGCTAATAAAGCTTTAAGAGATTATATTACTAATTAATCAATGGATAATATTAACAGAAACTTTTCCCCCTCAAATTAGACGCTATCTTAATATTGATCTACTCCTAATAAATAGCTATCTTATTTATCAAATTAGTTTAGTTTTCTTATCTTATTAATTGTAAGTAAAATACATACTTTTTATTTTTAATATCATAAAAATTAGAATAGATTAAAGCCACCAAAATGCCTATTAGAATAATTACCTATTATAATAGTTTATTATGTAAACTTTTAACTCAGAAAGTCTAAAAATAACCTTCAAATAAAACTACAATAACTTAGACAATTTATTCAATTGATTTAACACAATTTATTTCAAGATTCATATATGTTGAGTCAGTTTTAGCTAATTGAAAGAAGGAAGAAGATTACTAACAAGGTGAATTATCCTTCCTGCAATAATAATAAAATTAGAAGTTGTTTAATTCAACCACCACTTATTGGAGGAATTATGGCCAACTCATCTTTATCTTTAACAATGGTTGAAGCTGTTGTATACTCCTCATTCAGAGCCAGAACCATGCACCCTTGTATTTCTTCCAAACTTGGAAATTGAACAAGAAGCTTTTTCAAACAATCATGAGTAGTACTTCCGGATGACACCTCCAATTGCACCTCGCTCAAGCCAGTAAGATCACGTGCTCTAGCGAAAAACAATACTTTTATCTTCATCAATGAAATTCCTTTTTCGGTTTGAGTTTGGTCTCCATCCAAAATATTAACATTTCCTTCCATCATATATAGTATAAACTAGTTGATATGTAACACTTGTTTCCAACAAACCTTCAAAAAATTCAACATGATAACAAGAATCCATGATCATTATTTATTCATTCATTGCTAACACTAAATCAACTGAAACAACTTATCCATCTAAATCATCTCCAACCACTAAAAATGAAAACATCCTAATCACTTAACTTGTAATTGTAAAATAATAGATATTAGAGTTTAATTGCAATCAAACTCATGTGATTCTGAGGCTCAGGCAGTGTTGTAAAATTTCCACCACAGCGTTATAGCACGGCGGATTTTGTGCCAAACGCCATGTTTTCGTCAGAGGCTACAACACCATGATTATATGGCGGATTTTTGGCTTGCTGCCATAATCTGCCACTAATAACACTGCACTCAAGAGTAAAACAACAACGAGAATTGGGCATAAACCAGTGTTGTCAAGTGCGGATCATGAAAAATAGCAGATCATTCAAAGTCTGCAATGCAATAGTGCTATAATAGCTATTTGACAACACTTCGTATTAAATCACGTATCGCGGAACAATAGTGGATTGGTAAAATTCTGCTACAACATAGCATCAACATATTGGTTATTTGACAACACTTGCAACAACCTTGCTTTAATAAAAAATCTGGTATCAATTGACAAATAGTCAAAATCTAAAATTTTCACAGTTAACAAACTCATGTCTTAGGTTTCAAACATAATAACAACAGCAAAAGCAAAAATAATAATAAAAATTGGCAATTCTACAGTGGACTAGTGTTTAAAAGTGATAAAGCATAACAGAAAGCAAGTTTTAAGAAAGTATGCGAAGAATTTTGAGGTTATTGAATATTAGTCAATTTGATAGCTAAGAAACAAATTTTGGAATTGAAAATAACAGAAATTGATGATAAAAAATCTCACAATGAAAAAATATTTGCATGAAATTGACACATGATGGAAGTAAACCTGAAGAAGTTATTGCAATAAGTTGTCAATCGAAGAACTTCCGGGCGAAATTGGGGGAATCGGGGTGCGGAGTGGACTCTGCTGCGACGCAGTTCTCTGGCAACGCCTGCATTTTGGTTTTGTTTTTATTTTAATTAATTAATGGAGCTGCTGTTTTTTTTTTCTTTTCTTTTCCATAGATCATAGATTCTTGTAGGAATGTTTTACTCCACACTTCTACAATTATACTTATATCTCTATAAATTTTTTAAAATGTCAAAATTACGCTTTATATTTTTAAATATTTTATCAAATTAATTTGTTTTTTATCTTCTACCGAAAAATTTGGAAAAAGTTTTTCGGAAACACGCAAACGTTTAACATTATCGGAAAACTTGGGAGGAAGTTTTCCAGAAAAGATGCGTACATTTAACACGGAAAAAATGCGTACATTTAACACTACCGGAAAACTTGTTTGCAAGATTTCTGGTAGTTTTTTTTTTTCAAATTTTTTTTTTAAATTTAAAAAAAAAATAAAAAAAAACTACCGGAAAACTTTTTAGCAAGTTTTCCGGTAGTGTTAAATGTATGCATCTTTTCCAGAAAACTTCCTCATAATTTTTCTGGTAACTACCGAGAAATTTTTTAACAAGTTTTCCGATAAAAGGTAAAAAAAAAAGTAAATTTTAGTTTAATAAAATAATAAAAAAAATAAAAGATAATTTTGACATTTTAAAAAATTTATAAAGTATAAGTATAATTATAGGGGTATGGAGTAAAACTTTCTTCTTATATTTAGTGGATGATAATAATGATGGGTCTCTTCAAGAGGAAATACATATACATTGGGCTTGGAATAGAATCCTTTTTTTTTATTAGTTAGTCCTACACCCCTATATAATATCCTCATACTTCCACCTTCTATTTAAATTATCCATTTTACTATTAATAATAACAAACAAACAACAACAAAAATTACAAAATTTTCATTTCTCTAAAAAAATTTCTTGGGTGAAAAATTGAATTTCATAAGACAATATATTTCAGAAATTTCGAGGACATATTATTTAATTAAAATATGTACTACAAATTTCAAAATTTGAAATTCTTATTACATAAATGTGTATTTATTTGTGTTTTATATTTTAAAACTTATTTTTAGTGTTTCAAATTTTGTGGGGGTGAGAGAGATAATTGAAATTGCAAGCAAAGTTCGCTTTATTTTTGTCTAAAAGTGTCTATGACAAAATTAAGTTTTAAGGTATTCAATTAAGATTGTTTAAATTTGTTAAACAAAGGGTAGAAATCTAGTGGTATTCAATCAAGATTTTTTACAACTTATAAAAAGTCTTGTGGTATTCAACTACTGTCAAATTTTAATAGATTGTTTTATAAAATAGATTTCATGAGATTTTGTTAGACTTTTTAATAGGAAAAACTTTTTTCATACAACATGAGATTTCTATGGATTCTTATTTTTTATTTTTTTCATTTACTTTTTTCTCTCTCTCCCCATATTTCCAACAACACTCAACTTAATTTAACTTCCCAATGGCAAACGATCCAAACCAAACTTAAATTGCTCTAATTTTATGATCTGATTTAACTCATCTCGTAAAGCTACCCCAATTTCCTAATCCTCAAACTCTCGCAACTTCTCCATATTTCCTTTAACCAAGAAATATCATGATATCGTTTCAAGAAGTGTACTGAATCATTGCAAGTAATAATTAAAACGGTAGTACCGAATGTCGAACTCAAGGATTGTGTTTTACTATCGAATTGTGATTAATTACTAAAATTGAACAAAAATTTCCGAAATGATTGAAATCATATTTGAAATTAACAAGAGTAATAGAATTGAACTTTTATAAAAATAAAGATCTCAGGGATGAGTTTCACTTCGAGTCCAACATTGGTTTCTAATTTGATCATAGTTACTAAATTCCTTTATTGAATTATTACCAAATTCTCTTAATCATTCTTGCCCTAATGTCATAGTGCCAAAACCTTTAATTCCAAAGTAACCCCTAATTTCTTAGTGGGTTTAGGATTAGAATTAAGCCTTACAGTACAAAAATTCTCTTATTAAACTACTGCCTCTACAACTAATTCAATTGGTTTCACAACCTGCATCTATCTCTAGATTACAATATCATGAATTTCTCAATTCAAGCATTCGTAAGGTCCACTTCCATTTCAATATACCAACCGTAAAACATTTTAAAGTTGATCAAGCAATAAAAAGCATTAAGCACCGAGATGAGAAAATTAATTCATTAAACTTATTCATATAACTAGAAATAAAATCAGACAAATAAAGGTTTCATCTTGTTTCACTCATCCCTAACAAATAGGGTTTAGTTACTCATGACAATGATACAAAAGATATAGATTAAAGAAGAATTACAAGAAAGATTCATGAATGATTCTTGATAAAACTTCTTCAAATGTGTTAAACAGCCGTCTCTGAGTATATATATTCTAAATATAGAATCTATATTTTTTTTTTGAATGTAGTGTTAAATTTTAGATATATAAATTTGCTTTCATAAGCAACTACAAAAAAATTTCGTTTCTCATTTCTCTGCTAAGGCACAAGTCTCCAAACTTTCAAAAAGCCCAAAAGATCCCTAGAAAGTGAGAAAAATGTGTTTCTATACATTCTGCAGTGCGCCACGCGCCCCAAACGCAAGATTTGTGCTTCAGGTGCACATCATCTGCTATATGACATTTAATGCATTTTTCTCCTCTTTTGAGTCCAAATTTGTTTCTGGTGTCTTCATGAAAGTTGTAGCTGTGGATTTTAGCTTTCATTTGCACTTTGTTTGACTCCAATTGGACATCTGAAACTCCATATATGACACAAATACTCCACGTAGGTCATGTTGATTTCTCACCAAAATTCAGCACTGCACTAAAACAAACAAACAATGCAAAACTACAAAAAATCTCTATTTAATAAAGGAAATAAGAACATAAACATTTTATTAAATCCAAGAACTAAAATCAGCAAAATGTATCAAATATGCATATGATGAAGAGTTATCACAACCCCAAACTTAGTCTGTTGCTTGTCCCCAAGCAACGATTAATTTCAGATTTGATACAGTTAAAAGCAACTTAAACTCAATTTCTCAAATCAAACCACTCTTAATTCTCAAAGTTCCAGCTACTACAAAACATTCCTCATGCTCCATGGTTGCTTACATAAGAAAAGAAAAAAACACCATTTGTACGCTTAACATTCATTCCTCAAGTTCAACTCTCTCTTCACACAATCTCACTAAAATTTCTCTCAAGTGTTTAGTAAGAGTTATGAATTTATCACTCAAATCCTAGAATATGCATCACGCTACCATAGGCTTGCAAAAATTTGAGTTTGCAATACACACATGCATTTTTGGAGGATTTTCGGGTTGTAATGAGGCTTATGTAAGGGTAAAACATTTTGGGATAGTAGGCTTTACTACTTGGAGTTAGGTACACATTTTCAAATTATTCTACCTTAAACGACCAAACAAAATTGCCTCAGTGTATGCATAAATCACAAGTGTTGCAAGTTAGAATTAGTGCAAGTTCTGGAGGGATAACACATGTCTGGATAATCAAACAACAAAGAATTAAAGTGTTTAGGCTCAAAAGCTCACAACTGGATAATAAGAGAGCATATGAACTATCTAAATGATGCCAAACATGCCACTACAAAATTTATTTATTTACTTTTTTAAAAAAATGGCAAGCGAGACTTCCATAACCAAAAAGTAATCAACAATGCATGCATTAGTGAAACTCATCGAATTGAGCAATGATATGAGCAAAGAAATAGAGTTTAAATTTCAAAATCTGAAATAGATAGCTTAAGACCAACTTCAAGTTGTTAAAAATTCTTCATCATAGTGCATGTTTACACACAATTAAAAAGAAACAAATTCAAATAACAAAAATAAGATTGCAAAAATAAAAGTTACCTCTACCTATGGGTTGCCTCCCACGAAGTGAAGTAACAATTTACAAGAAAGGGGGTTTGAATTGTAAATTAACATTTTTTAAAATTCCTGAAAAAAATATTAACTCAAGATTGATCTTGGTTGTAAATAAGAAAAACAGAGAACGTTCTTGGTTCAGATCCAGAAACGGAGAACGTTCTTGGTTAGTTGAAAATGACAGTTTTAGTTAATCTATTAAACTTGATATTTAAAGACTTGAAAGTAAATAGATAAGGGAAGGAATATAACACACTTATATATCCTGGTTCACCCAACTTGGGCTACGTCCAGTCCTCACAACTGTGAGATTTTCAACTAAGTGCTTCAAGGCAAGAACTCTGTTGACTTTTACACAAACTTTCTGCAAATCTATCTCGATCTATTACAACCAATACCTTTCAATCCAGAAAGGAGTTTCTTTCATTGATCTATCCTTCAATCTTTACAAGGATTACTAACACTACCTTCTCTATAACATAGAAGGATTTTCACAACTTCTCAAGACTAGTTTTTACTCACTTTGTCTTGAGATTACAATAGAGTGATAAAGTGTTTTGATAGAATCTAAATATCCTCAACTCGTGTTTGAGTATTTGATTCTTATCTTTGAAACTGAGAGTGGTTGTAGAAAACAATCGTGATTGGATATTGCAGTTTCTAAGAGCTGGACAGAACTTAGCAATGTATGAAAAATGTAGAAATTAATGAATCTGATTTGTGAATAATGGAATGATTACTTTGTTCAGTTCTTCATGTTGCCTATATCTTGAGTTCTCTTTTATAGACTCAAAAAGTGCTTTTGACAGCTCATTTGCCCGTTGGGAATAGCTGGCTTGTCCTTTGTCAGTGATTAGGTGAGAGTAGGCCAAAAAGCAAGAACGTTCTTCATACTGCTTCTAATGTTCAAGAGCAGACTTGGTTCTTCCTTTGTGTTGCAAATGAGTCTTGATCATAGTGATGCGTATTCTTGACTTTTAAATTAGAGCGACCCCTAGTGATATCCTCTGGAGGTATCCTCTGGTGACGTCATCTGAAGGTATCCTCTAGTGATTTTCACAACTTCTCAAGACTAGTTTTTACTCACTTTGTCTTGAGATTACAATAGAGTGATAAAGTGTTTTGATAGAATCTAAATATCCTCAACTCGTGTTTGAGTATTTGATTCTGATCTTTGAAACTGAGAGTGGTTGTAGAACACAATCGTGATTGGATATTGCAGTTTCTAAGAGCTGGACAGAACTTAGCAATGTATGAAAAATGTAGAAATTAATGAATCTGATTTGTGAATAATGGAATGATTACTTTGTTCAGTTCTTCATGTTGCCTATATCTTGAGTTCTCTTTTATAGACTCAAAAAGTGCTTTTGACAGCTCATTTGCCCGTTGGGAATAGCTGGCTTGTCCTTTGTCAGTGATTAGGTGAGAGTAGGCCAAAAAGCAAGAACGTTCTTCATACTGCTTCTAATGTTCAAGAGCAGACTTGGTTCTTCCTTTGTGTTGCAAATGAGTCTTGATCATAGTGATGCGTATTCTTGACTTTTAAATTAGAGCGACCCCTAGTGATATCCTCTGGAGGTATCCTCTGGTGACGTCATCTGAAGGTATCCTTTGGAGGTATTTTCTGGTATCCTCTGGTGACATCATCTGGAGGTATCCACTGGTGATATCCTCTGGAGGTATTTTCTGGTATCTTCTGGATGTATCCTTTGGTGACGTCATATGGAGGTATCCTCTAGTGACGTCATCTGGATGTATCCTCTGATGACGTCATCCTCTGGTGACATTCTCTAATGACGTCATTCTCTGTTGACATCCTCTGATGACGTCATCCTCTGGTGACATCAGAATGTTGTCCTGAATGTTCTTGGATATTCGATCTTGCTTCTCTCAACTGATTTTGTTTAAGTTTATTGGTACCTATCTTGATTAATACACTCAAGCACACTTATTAGGTACAAAAACATGCTTTAGAATCATAATTATAATTCTAAATTAATCTTTGTTTATCATCAGAATTATTTATGTTGGGGTTTTGTCTCAACAATCTCCCCCTTTTTGATGATGACAAACATATTAATTTAGATTTTAATTTTGATTCTAAAATAATTAGATAGGGGTTTTTAGATAAAACTCCCTCTCAACATGTGTTGTTCTTTTTATAAAACAGTGCTAAGAAAATACTGATTGTTTAAAACAGTTTTTTGCATATAAATCAAGATAGCATATGACAACATGAATTTCAACAGATCATAGCAGACTCAGAGTATCATATAAATTAGATTTCATCAGATCAAACATAATAGCAAGAAGTAGTATCAAATGGTAGTTCATGTGTTAACAAATGTGTGAGAATTAGCAAGATATTACACAACTTTTATGTTTGAAACTTGGAACTAAAAATCTACTTAAAAATCTATAAATATTACTTTTCCCCCTTTGTCTCAGCAAAAAGGGGACAGAAGACATCAAAACAGCTAAGCAGAGAGAGATGGTGAGGAGCCTTCGGATGATGACGAGAGATGCGGTTGTGGGATCGGTGGAAATATAGGGGGCGAATTAGGCATCCTTCGGTGATATCCTCTTGAGGTATCCTCTGGTGACGTCATCTGGAGGTATCTATTGGAACCAAGTTGGTTCTAAGACTTAGGATTTTAATGTTTACAAAAGCACTCAATGTAATCTTATTTTTTACCTTGAATTATTAATTTAAATGCCACCAGAAACTGAAGAAATCAGAAGCAGAAGATAAAAGGATTCCAGAAAATGAATTCTGGAATTACCAGAAGATACTCTAGGATGTCAAAAACATCACCAGAAGATATCTTTGCTGGCCCATATCAGAAGGAAGAAAAATCAGAAGGAAACATGGATCATACCAGTGGAAAGCCTGCCAAAGGGAGAGTTGATCCAGACCAAAAGGAATCAAATATCAAATTTATTCCAGAAGTTATTCTGACCAGAAGATGGCTTGGCAGTGAAATATTAAACTGCCCAGACTTGTTTCAGACTCAACCAGAAGCTAAGTTTATGGGTCCAGAACAAGAGAATCAATCCAGATTTGACCCAGACAATAAGATAGCATGATTCAGGGCATGAAACTAAGTCCAGACCAGAAGAAATGAATTCCAGAATCAATCCAGACCTGGTCCAAAATCAAAGGTAAAATGTCCAGATTGAAATATTTATTGTCCAGATTTAATTTCAATTTAATCCAGACCAAAGTCCAGAATTAGTCCAGATCAGAGGGAAGATTTCCAGATCAATGGTTCAGAATTAATTATTTGGTCCAGTGATGGTCCAGATCAGAAGATCAGACCATGGCCCAGTATTGGCCGAAATCAGAGGGACAAAATGTGCAGTCCAGCAAAGGCCGAATTCAGAGGATTATAGCATATCAGGTGCGCATCCAAGATGGCTGAAATCAGAAGATCAAAGGGTCAGGAAGTGTGGTCCAGGGAAGGCCGAAATCAGAGGATCACAGCATAACAATCAGTATGGTCCAGATGTGGACTAGCGCATGAAGATCCAATGGTCCAGATTTAATCAGGAAATTAATACGGTGGAGAATTTAATTTATTTTGATCAAAGGATTAAAAAGACTTATTACAAAAATAAAGTGAGGTGTTGTGGAATTCAGGAGCTGTGGCGGGAAGGAACCAACAGATTTAATTGGCCAGTTATTTTGAAAGGAAATCTGAAGACATGTTTTTTATTTATATGAAGCCCAATTGGTCAAGTTATTTTTACAGAGAATCCAGCAAGATTCAGCTCGAATTTAAGCATTGGAAGAGGCCCAATTCTGCATCTATAAAAGGAGGCTCAAGGCAGAATACTCAAGCATCGAAAATCACAAAAGAGTCATACACTTCCAAAGCAAACGCTCCCAAATTTTCATATAAGTCAATTGTGAGTATCAGTTTTCAAGAAGCAAGTACTCTTGTTGTTTTCGTTCCACTTTGTTAAATCTAAGTTGTTGAAGTAGAGTCTACAAACTGAGGGAGTCAGTAGGGGTAGCAGGTTACTTGGCAATTAGATTTATAGTGTTGTGATTTCTTCTACAATCTGGGATTGTCAGATTGGCTGAAGACAGGAGTTGCATTCCTCAAAGAAGTCTAGGATTGTTAGACTGTTTGAGAAGACTGACTTGGAGGGTTAGTATGAAGGTTGTAATTCAAGGTTTGAATTAGTGAAATCCTTCAAGGCGAAGGGACTGGACGTAGCCTCGTTAACGGTGAACCAGTATAAAATCTGTGAGTTTTATTTTTATTTTTATCCGTTGCTAACTCTGTTTTAATTATACATCAAGTTTTGTTTTGAAAGTATTAAAACAGGAAAAGTATTCAAGTTAAGTCAAACACAATTCAATCCCCCCTTCTCGTGTTTGCACCTTCAGTATCCTTTGGAGGTATTTTCTAGTATCCTCTAGTGACATCATATGGAAGTATCCACCAGGGATATCCTCTGGAGGTATTTTCTGGATGTATCCTCTGGTGATGTCATCTGGAGGTATCCTCTGGTGACGTCATCTGGAGGTATCCTCTGGTGAAGTCATCTGGAGGTATCCTCTGGTGACGTCATATGAAGGTATCCTCTAGTGACGTCATCTGGAGGTATCCTCTAATGACGTCATCCTCTGGTGACATCCTCTGATGACGTCATCCTCTGTTGACATCCTCTGATGACGTCATCCTCTGGTGACATCAGAATGTTGTCCAGAATGTTCTTGGATATTCGATCTTGCTTCTCTCAACTGATTTTGTTTAAGTTTCTTAGTACCTATCTTGATTAATACACTGAAGCACACTTATTAGGTACAAAAACATGCTTTAGAATCATAATTATAATTATTAATTAATCTTTGTTTATCATCAAAACCCCAACTTAAAGTCATTAGCTTGACGCTTCAACTATTGTTAAGGTGGCATATAGGATAGAAATAACACATCATCCTTCTTCTTCTTTTTCTTTTGTAGAAATTCCATGAACTTGAGAAATAATTGATGTTGCTTCCTCGAACTTCATCAATTTCTTCTTTTTTATTTTCCTTGTTCGTGTTTTCCTCTTGCTTATCTTCTTCTACCACAACAATGAAGTCATCTTCAATCTTCAACTTCTCCTCCATTTTCTCAAACTCAACCACTTGCTCAAATAACCTCTCACATTGAATTTCAAATCTTTCAATTAAAATCATGTTATTCTTCGTAAATTCAACCAAAACATCCTTGATGGGAAAGTCCTTGTCATCTTATTTTTTGGGATAGAATATTAGGTGTTATAATTTGTTCCCAATTGATCTTTTTCATATAACACTAGTCGTCTTTGAAGGTGCAAACACGAGAAGTGGGTTGAATTGTGTTTGCCAAAGTTGAAAACTTTTTGCTGATTTAAAGAAGGCTGGTTGGTTTTTATGAATTACTTGGATAAGAAGCAATCGAATTCAGAGGCAGCAAATAATGAAATCATAAATATTTGGACAAATAGATTTATCCTGGTGAAGGTGCAAACACGAGAAAGGGGGGTCGAATTGTGTTGGGCAAACTTTGAATCTTTTTGTTGTTTTGTTGAGTGTTGATGTGATTTACTTGATGAATAATTAATCAGACTTAGCAGCGGAAAATAATAGCATAAGAACACAACAATTTATCCTGGTTCACCATTAACTTGGCTACATCTAGTCCCTTCATCCTGAAGGCTTTAATCCACTAATTCAAATCTTTGAATTACAGCACCTGACCCTCCAAGCCAGTCTTCTCAAACAACCTGACTACCCCAGACTTTTGAGGAATGAAAACAACACCTTGACTCTACAAGTGAAGTCTTCTCCTACCAATCTGACAACCCCAGATTGAAAAAGGAATCTACACCACAATCGGGTTTGATTACAAGGGTTTGGAACTTTGCATAGTTGCTTCTGGAAAGCTGATTGCTGCACTGAATTTCTTTCTCGAAAATACTTAGAAAATTTTGCTTTTGCACTCAAGTGATTCTCTCTTTTGAACTCTCTGATTGTGTTGAATATGAAGCTTGAGTTCTTGTGTTTTTCGATGCTTGATGCTGCTGTCTGACGCCTCCTTTTATAGCTGCAAATAGGGCTTTGTCCAAGCTTAAATTCAAAATAAATCTTGCTCAGATTTCCTTCAAAAATACTGTTGGCCAATCCTGTTTCACTTCAATTAAAATTGTATCTTTTTAGCTTCAGATTGCACTTGAAAATTCTGTTAACCAATCTTGTTTCTTTTAATTTCAAACCATATCTTTTTATGCTTTAGATTGCATTCGAATTTCTTCAAGTCTTCAGTGTTTTTTTGAATCAAATCCCCTTAATACTTTGATCAAATTTCTATCAAAATTTAATCAAGTCTTCACTAATTTGCATCATGATTTAAATTCTGGACCGTATGATCCTCTAATCTTGGCCAACTCTGGACCATGTAATCTGATATGTACCAATTTTGTGATCCTTTCATCTCATCCAATTCTGGACCATGTGATCTGATCTGTATCATTTTTTGATCTGGACCATTGATCTTCTAATCTGGACATTTAACCTCTGATCTGGACCAAGTCTAGACTAAGTCTGGATTGAGTCTAAATTAAATCTGGACTAAGTCTTATGTTCTGGACAATTATATCTTCTGATATGGACTAAGTTTTATGTTCTGGACCATGCTATCTTTTTGTCTGGACCAAGTCATTTGTTCTGGACTAGTTATCTTCTGCTCTGGACCAAATCTGGATTAAGTCTGAAATGAGTCTTATATTCACAACCATTCTATCTTTTGGTCTGGAATAAGTTTGGATCAATTCTCCCTCTGACAAGCTTCATTCTGGTCTGGACCAAGTCTTCTTTTGAACTCTACTTCCTTTTGATCTGGGCCAAGAAAGATATCCTCTGAAGATGTTATTTTTCCTTCCCTTTGATGATATCCTCTGATTGATGCTATCCTCTGATGTTTGCCTTTGATGACATCCTCTAGTATTCTCTAGAGGTATCTTCTAGTACCCTCTGGTGACATCCTCTGGTATCCTCTGGATGCATCTTCTAGTATCCTTTGGATGTATCTTCTGGTATCCTTTGGATGTTTCCTCTGGTATCCTCTGGATGTTCTTCTGGTATCCTCTGGATGTTTCCTTCTAAGTCAAAATACAATTTTCATAAAATACATTTGTTAACTTCAAAACTTTAATTGCAAGAACCAACTTGGTTCCAACACCTGGTTCACCACTAACTTGGCTACATCCAGTCCCCTCATTCAAAAGACTTTCATCCACTAATTCAAATACCTTAAATTACAGAACACCTGGCCCTCCAAGCCAGTCTTTCCAAACAGCCTGACAACCCAAACTTTTGAGGAACAAACCACCTTGACCCTACAAGCCAAGTCTTCTCCTAACAAACTGACAACCCCAGATTGAAGAAAGAACTAAATCACTATCAGGTTGGTTACAAAAGATTGGAACTTGAGTAGTTGCTTCTAACAAAGCTGATAATAATAATAATAATAACTCCCACACTTTAAGAAAAGAACACTCAGAAATATTACTAACTTGAACAAGTGTTTCTCTCTTTGAACTCCAAGATGAATTTGAAATTTTGAGCTTATGAGTTCTTCTACTCTTTCCTGATTATCGATGCTCTTCTTCTTCAGCCGTGAGTATTTAGTTTTAGTTGAAATTTGGGCTTCAATTTAGTCCTTATTTAATTCTGAATTGTATCTTCTTCAAATTGAGTTTGTAACTTCTTCAGATTGATTCTGTTTGTATGTTGTTCAGATTGAGTTTGTAAATTCTTTAGATCAATTCTGTTCATATTTTGTTGTAGATAAATCTTGATAAAATCTTCAACAAATCTTCTTAAAATCTTGATCAAAGTTACTTCAAATTTTGATCAAATCTTCTTCAAATCTTAATTAAATCTTCTTCAAATCTTGATCAAATCTTCTTCAAATCTTGATCAAATCTTCTTCCAAGCTTGATCAAATCTTCTTCCAAGCTTGATCAAATCTTCTTCAAATCTTTACCGTATTTTCTTTTCAACTTGGTCAGAAATTTTCTTATTATAAATTTGAATGAAATCTTATTTTAGATTTTCATCAATTATAATTTTGAATCAAATCTTATTTTAGTTTTTCTTCACAAACATGAATCTTCTTTCACACTCTTTGAAGTCAAATATATTATTCTCATAAAATACTTTTATTATCATCAAAACTCTTAATGTAAAACCAACTTGGTTCCAACAATCTCCCATTTTTTGATGATGACAAAACTTGTATTTTTTATAACAACTTTTTTTTAATATTTCTTCGACTCCTCCTAACTTAGGGCTTCCCCTAAGTCTAAGTTCTCCCTTTTGTCATCAGACAAAAAGACTTGAGAGTGAAACTTGCTCTTTTTTTTTTCTCTATTTTTTTGTTTATCAATTTTTTTTTGTTTTTGTTTTTTTTGTTCTTTTTTTAATAACATAAATATATTACAAGAAAATATAAAAACTATATTTCAGTCCATTGGTGTTCAGTGTCTACAAACTATATGTTTAGTACCCTTTTTGAACAAAGTCCCTAATGAAGTGGTGTTTCATCTCTATGTGTTTAGCTCTAAAATGTAGGATATGGTTTTTGGTTAGATAAATGGCAGAAATGTTATCACAATAGATGATAATGTTGGTTTCTAAAATTTTGTAGTCTTCTAGTTGATGTTTCATCCAAAGTAGTTGACAACTGCAGCTAGCTGCTGAAATGTAATTAGTCTCTGTTATTGACATTGCAATGGTGTTTTGTTTCTTACTTGACCATGATATTAAGTTGTCACCTAAAAAGGTGCAGTTTCCACTAGTGCTATTTCTCTCAAGTTTATCTCCAGCATAATCAGAATCACAGTATCCACAAACTATATGTTTAGTATCCATTAAGTCTCTCATGTTTCCACTAGTGCTTTTAGGTATTTGAGGATTCTCTAAACAGCAGTTAAATGTGATTCCCTAGGGTCATCTTGAAATCTTGCACATACATATACACTAAATATGATGTAAGATCTGGAAGCAGTAAGGTAAAGTAGGGATCGTGTCATTCCTCTATAAGTTTTTTAGTCAACTTTATGGCATGAATCATCTTTTTCAAGTGAACAAGTAGGGTGCATTGGTATAACCATCGATTTGCAATCACTCATCTTAAACTTGTTAAGAAGCTCTTTTGTATATTTAGTTTGATGAATGTATATACTTTTTTGACTTTGCTGAATTTGTATCCATAAGAAGAAGTTAAGTTCTCCCATCATACTCATTTGAAATTCAAGCTACATCAATTTAGAAAATTCTTGGTAAAAAGTGCCATTAGTAGATCCAAAAATAATGTCATCAACATAAATTTGAATAATAAGAATGTCATCTCCTATTGATTTTCTAAAAAATGTATTATCTACTTGTCATCTTTCAAAGTTATTTTTAAGCAAGAAGTTACTAAGTCTATCATACCACACCGTCGATGCTTGTTTTAGACCATACAGAGATTTCCTAAGTTTGAAACCATGATTTAGAACTTTCATAACCTGGGGGTTGTTTAACATATACTTTTTCACTTATATAACCATTTAGAAAAGCACTTTTGACATCCATTTGAAATAATGTAATGTTATTATTTGCATCAAAAGAAACTAGGATACGAATAGCTTCTAACCTGGCCACTGGAGCAAGTGTCTCAATGTAATCAATGCCCTCTTGTTGACTATAACCTTGTGCGACAAGTCTTGCCTTGTTTCTGACCACTTCACCTTTTTCATTTAGCTTGTTTCTGAAAACCTACTTGGTTCCAATAGTGTTCTTATATGGTCTATGTTCTAGATCCCAAACATCATTCTTCTTAAATGCATTTAACTCTTCTTGCATTGCAAGAATCCATCCATCATCTGCCAATGCTTCATCAATAGGAAAGTAAAATACTAATAGCTTCTAACTTGGCCACTGGAGCAAAAGTCTCAGTGTAGTCAATACCTACTTGTTGACTGTATCCTTGTGCAACACATCGTGCCTTGTTTCTGACAACTTCTCCTTTTTCATTTAGCTTGTTTATGAAAACCTACTTGGTTCCAATAATGTTCTTTTCTAGTCTTGGAACTAGATCCAAAATATCATTCATTTAACTCTTCTTGCATTGGTAAAATCCATCTATATCTTTCTTCTCTTCAGATTTATCCTATGAAGATTTGTCGTATTCTTGCTTGAAGCTTCTGCTTTTTCAAGTTCTTTTGCCTGCATCAACTTCTGGTTCTGGTAAACCTGCATCGGTTTCCTCTGGTTCTGGTAAACCAGCTTCAGTTTCCTCTGGTTCTGGTTAACTTGCATTAGCTTCATCTTGCTTTGACTTTTCAGGTCAAGCTATTTGTCATATAACATAATACAAATTAAATAATTTAAAAGTGAAATTAATACAACTAGAACATCAGTTCTGCTTGTTTTTTAAACCACTAGAATGTTGTTTCTGCTGAAGTGTTTATATTATATGGATCACTTGATTCCTCTGACAGTTTGAAAACCTGCAGAATACTTATCCAGCTTTGATTTTTAAGATCAAGCTTCTTGTTATCACAGTAAACATAAATATCAAACAATAATAATATTTAAGGATACATATAACCTATATGTCACAACTTCAGTTTCATTATGAAAATCCTCTTGTTTCTGATTTTCAGATTCTGAATCTGCATATTATGTGATTAGAAGGTCTTGATGAAGGGCTTTGCATTCCCTTCCAGATTCGTAGTCTTGATGAATTTCACTGGAGTGTTCGAAGAAGTTCAAGATTCTGACACTTCTCTTTCTGCTGATATATCAGGTTCCTCTGATAGTTCTGGAACTGATGATAATTATGATTCCTCTGGTAGTTCCAGTTTCGTTGATATGTGTGATTCCTCTGTCTATTTTGATTTGGTTGATATGTGTGCTTTCTCTGTCTGTTTTGATATTTTTGGTTCTTCATGTGGTTCTGGTTCTGATAGTTATTTTGTTGACAAGTTCTTCTTCCACCAGAATCAGTTTGCTTTTGTTTGGCAGATGTTGGGACATATACCTTTTTCCCTTCATATATTGCGAGCATCCATTGACTAGGTACCATGACTGGTGTTTCACTTTGGTTGCTCAAAACATCTGCAACATAAACAATTTTATCTTTTGGTACCCAAATCTGGTTGGGTCCGGGTTTGTTAGTCTTGAAAGGTTTCTTGTCTTTTCTTGTTTTTATCATGGGACAAGACAATTTTGAGTGACCTTTCTTAGTATAAACAGCACACAAAACATCAGAGGGAATAGGTTTAGTTGCAATTACAGATTCATCAAATCCTAAGCCTCTTTTACCATTGTTACTAACCCCATAGATCACAGAAGCATATTTGCTTATTTCCATACCATTAACAATAAAATCTTGTAAAACTTGTTCATGAATATCAGAATTACATACAGTATTTGATGTTGAACAAATATTACTTTTTAGAGTTAGATTTTCTGATTTAAGCTCAGCAATATCAGTTTTAAGAGTTGCATTTTCTGTTTTACATTCTGCTTTTTGATTCTTTAAAACATCAATTTCTTTGGTTAGAGTTTTATTTTTTTCCTAAGTGTTTTAAGTTCTAAAGATAGTTTGTTATTGATAGTTAAAATATCATTCATTGCAGTAATTAAATCAGATCAAGTGAGTTCAGAAAATACATCTTTTTCATCTTCTGATGATTCACTTCCAAAATCAGAGTCTGTATCGGATCCAGAGGCAACGCCTGTGTGAGCCATCAGAGCCAGTTCTGTTTCTGATTCACTTCCAGAATCAGAGTTCTTGTTGGATCTTGAGGCAGTGCTGGTGTAAATCATCAGAGCCAATTCCGCTTGTTCATCTTATGAATCTTTTCCAGAGTCAGCATCTAGGTCGAATCTAGAGGCAGAATGAATATGAGCCATCAGAGCCAATTCTGCTTCGTTTGATTCACTTTCAGAGTTGGATCCAGAGGCAAAATGAGTGCGAGCCATCAGAGCCAATTCTGCTTCTTCTGATTCACTTCCAGAGTCAGATTTTATGTTGGATCCAGAGGAAGAATTGATGTGGGTCATCATTGCTAATTCAGCTTCTTCATCATCAAAAGATTCATCATAATCATCCAATGTTGCCATCAGATTTTTTTCTTGGGTCTGGAGTCTTTCTTCTGGTGTTTTCCTTTCTCCAGATTCGTGCATTCTGATTTGATGTGCTCAGGTTCATTGCATCCATAGCAGATAATGCTCTTCTTGTCTTGTTCATCCTTTCCTCTATTGGAATGCTTGGAATTCCTCTGATGAAACTTCTTCCTTCTGCTTTGCCACATTTTCAGAATCCTTTTGGTTATGAAGGCAATGTCTTCTGCTTCTGATTTCTTATTCTTGTCCTCAGAATCACTATCTTCTGATTCTGTTTCTACTTTTGCTTTTAGAACTTTCTTCCGTTTGGACTTTAAGGCTAGGGTTTTATTCTTCTTCTTGGGTTCATCTTCTTCAAGCTCTATTTCATGTGACTTGAGGGAGCTGATTAATTCTTCCAGCTTCAGAGTGTTCAAGTCCTTTGCTTCCTGAATGGTAGTGACCTTTGGTCTCCACTTGTTTGGCAGACTTCTAAGAATTTTCTCCACGTGGTCAGCAGTGGTATAGCTCTCTTGAGTACTCTTAATCCTGACACCAGAGTCTGAAATCTGGAAAACATTGCTTCAATGTCTTCATCTTCTTCCATTTTGAACAGCTCGTACTTCTTGACTAGAATGTTGGCCTTTGCTTCTTGAACTTGCTTGTTGCCTTTGTAAGTCAGAACTAGACTATCATAGATGCTCTTTGCTGTTTTTTTCTTAGTGCATTTGTCAAACTCCTTGAATGTGATTGCATTGATCATGAACGTTCTGGATTTGTGATGTAACTTAAACATCTTCTTCTGGTCAGCATCAAAATCATTCTTGGGAATTTTAACACCGTCAGCATCTTTTGGAGCAGTATAGCCATCTTCCACCATGTCCCAAAGTTCGGGATCTTGTGAGAAAAAAAAACTCTTCAGCCTGTCCTTCCAATACTCGAACTGTTCCCCATCAAACATAGGTGGTCTGTTGATGTTTCCTCCAATAGCTTCTTCATTGATTCCAGACATGTTGAATCCGTGGATCTTTCCTCAAACACTGTAAAGTGCTCAGTCTTGAGACCAAGCTCCGATGCTAATTGAAGGTGCAAACATGAGAAGGGGGGTTGAATTGTGTTTGTCAAACTTGAATTCTTTTGTTGTTTTGTTGAATGTTGATGCGAGTTATCAGATGAATAATTGATCAGACTTAACAGCGGATAATAACAACATAAGAACACAACAATTTATCTTGGTTCACCATTAGCTTGGCTACATCCAGTTCCTTCATCCTGAAGGTTTTAATCCACTAATTCAAAACCTTTGAATTACAGCACCTGACCCTCCAAGTCAATCTTCACAAACAGCCTGACAACCCCAGACTTTTGAGGAATGAAAACAACACCTTGACTCTACAATTCAAGTCTTCTCCTACCAATCTGACAACCCCAGATTGAAGAAGGAATTTGCACCACTATCGGGTTAGATTACAAAGGTTGGAACTCTGCGAATTTGCTTCTGGAAAGCTGATTGCTGGGCTGATTATTGCACACTTTTGTTGCTTCTGGAAAGCTGATTGTTGCACTGAATTTCTCTCTTGAAAACACTTAGAAAATATTGCTTTTGCACTCAAGTGATTTTCTCTTTTGAACTCTTGGATTGTGTTGAATATGAAGCTTGAGTTCTTGTGTTTTTTGATGCTTGATGCTGCTGCCTGAAGCCTCCTTTTATAGCTGCAAATAGAGCTTTGTCCAAGCTTAAATTCGAAATAGATCTTGCTCAGATTTCCTTTGAAAATACTGTTAGCCAATCTTGTTTCACTTAAATTAAAATTGTATCTTTTTAGCTTCAGATTGCACTTGAAAATTCTGTTGACCAATCTTGTTTCTTTTAATTTCAAACCATATCTTTTTAAGCTTCAGATTGCATTCGAATTTCTTCAAGTCTTCAGTGATATTTGAATCAAATCCCCTTAATACTTTGATCAAATTTCTATCAAAATTTAATCAAGTCTACTTCGAATTTTAATCAAGTCTTCACTGATTTGCATCATGATTTAAATTCTGGACCGTATGATCCTCTGATCTCGGCCAACTCTGGACCATGTAATCTGATCTGTACCAATTCTATGATCCTCTTATCTCGGCCAATTCTGGACCATGTGATCTGATTTGTACCATTCCGTGATCTAGACCATTGATATTTCAATCTGAACCATTGATCTTTTCATCTGGACCATTTATCTTCTAGTCTGGACCATTGATCTTTTAATTTGGACATTTATCCTCTGATCTGGACCAAGTTTTATGTTCTAGACCATGCTATCTTCTGGTTTGGACCAAGTCATTTGTTCTGGACCAGTTATCTTCTGCTCTGGACCAAGTCTGGATTAAGTCGAAGATTAGAGATCGAATAAAAAAAAATCTTTGTGATTAAATCCCTCTTCTTTAGTTTTTTTCGAATTAGACGACAATTAGTTTGAAAAAAAAAAGAGGAAAGAATAAAGAATAAAGGTGGATTTGGCCTCAGTGAAACTCGAAATTTTGCCCAGTTTTCAATGGAATTGAATTAATACTTCAATTGATTGAGTCTTATTTTCACGACCATGCTATCTTCTAGTCAAGATTAAGTCTGGACCAAGTCTGGCTTATATTTCCTTCTGGTCTGGACCAAGTCTCTCTCTGACAAGCTTCCTTATGGTTTGGACCAGGTCTCCTTCTGGATTCTGCTTCCTTCTGATCTGGGCCAAGAAAGATATCCTTTGATGATGTTATTTTTCCTTCCCTTTGATGATATCCTCTAATTGATGCTATCCTCTGATGTTTGCCTTTGATGACATCCTCTGGAGTTGTATCCTCTGGGGGTGTATCCTCTGGTACCCTCTGGATGTATCCTCTGGCCGAAACTTCTGGTAACATTTTTATCCTCTGGTTGCTTCCTATGGACAAATCCTCTGGTAGTGTCATCCTCTCATTTTGCACAGTCTCTGATTTGTTCTTCTAAGTCAAAATACAATTTACATAAAATACTTTTGTTAGCATCAAAACTTTGATTGAAAGAACTAACTTGGTTCCAACAATTAATACATACTATTATAAACAATTGGCGCTGCTCATAATATTTATAAATACATATTGTAAAAACAAAACGTCGGTGTTTTTTTTAAGTTTGAGGATCTGGACGGTCGCCCCTCTTGACAATACTCAAGGTCTATGATATACATGAAATTCTCTACTAATTTTAGCATGTATAAGTTTACATATTTCATCAAGCCTAATTACAAGATCCAGTCAACATAAATAACCCAAACTTAACTTCATACATTGAAATTCATATTGGTAATCAGTCGAAAAATCAAATTCGGAAACAAAACCAAAAAACATTACTATCAATCAGACGACTAAAACGAGGTTGAATCTAGTGAACTTTTTTCCAACGTGGCAAAACAACCGGCGGCTGAGGGTTCAGAGGCAGAGGGAGAGACATGTGCGGTAATTAAAGATTGAAGTAGTTTTTCGAAATAGAAAAATATAATACTTGACAGTTTGTTTATATTGTTTAATTAAAAAATATAAAATTTGGTGAGAGGGGTAAGTCGGTAATAATTTTACAATAGAAGGCATTGCTACCAGTTACATAAACCACATCTATGATTTGAGTTATTGACACTCTGTTCACTTGCTACAAGCATGGGTGTAGCAATAGAAATTAGTCTCATTAAACAACTTTTACATCTACTAAGAATCAAACAATCAACTTTTATTTGCTGAGAGTACTCTTGATAGTTGATGATGATAAATTAGAAGTATGGTTTCATTAGACTTTTACGACTACCAAATTGCATCCCAGATACACCAGAACTAGAGAATGAAAAAAATAAAATGAATAATTAGTAGGAAGAACTATGGACATATTTGAATTACTTTTACATTTTAGTTTTTAAAAATTGTTTTATAAATTTAATTTTAAAAATTATTTTAAAGAATAAAATTAAAGAAAAAACTTGTTTAAGATACTTGTTTTAAAAACAGTTTTAGAGATGAGAAAAAGAGAAAACATATTTAGTAATCTAAATTTTTTAAATAATTTTTGACTAGAGAATTTAAAAAACTAAAAATTGAAAAGTAAAACATCATTTATCAGTTTTGTTTTTTTAGTTTTAAAAAGTATAATATTAAAAATAGTTTTACAAAACAGTTTTTAAAAACAAATAATCCAAACAAGTTTTTTAATTTTTGAATTTTAAAAAACTAAAATAGAGTTTTTGGGAAGAGAATCAAACAAGTCCTAAATCACCCAATTTTCTTCATTTATTCTTTTATAATTTTCTCTTTTCCTTTCTTTTTTTTTTTTTTTGCATACATATATATATATATATAATATCATGTGCGCGCAGTTATACATGCACGAAAATTAATCCTCCTCTAAATATTAGTACATACTATTATAAAAAATTAATATTGCTCATGATATTTATATATACTAACTATACAAACAAGATATTGGTGCTCTAAGTTTGGTGCATTAGTGTTTGTGAGTTTCTTTGTTAGACTCTAAAACTTTTAAGAAAAAAATAGTCAATACTACACACATATTTTCCTCATCACTATAATTGTCGACAGTATAGTTTCGTCTTAGCAATGGAGGTCGTGAAGGTCTTCTTACTGATTCTTGAAATGCTGTCTTTTGAGTTAGCCTAACATCTACAGTCCAACTCCCACACAATAGCCCGATAGCCTAAATAATACGACTGTTGTGATCACACATCCTCTATCACCTTGGCCATGGTATGTGCTTCGTAATCCTCCTCAATTTCTAAAAGGATCAAACATGAGTGCATTTATGTAAATGGAGATAAGGATAAATCATATTATATGGAGGATAAGCATATATAACATTTATTAAAGTCAAATATATAAACATTTAGTGTTGGCTAGTTTTTTTTTTTTAACTATTTGATTCTTATTAGAATAGTGTCTTAGTATTCTGAAGTTAGGTCGAAAAATAAATAAAGTTCGACAAACAATTATTTCAATCATAATTTGAACTTGGGTGCTTGTAAACAGTTCATTCTTAATTGAAGTTCATTTGCTTGAGTCTAATCATTGGATTTAAATCGGGATTTGGTCTCCATTAAATATACCATTTTGTGCTATTACAAATATACCATATTTAATTTTTTGTCCTTATTTTGTTTTAATTCCTACAAAATTTGTTCATATTGAAATTGGTCCTCTATCATATTCATATTTATTTTAATCCTTGTCTAACCAATTCTAATATAAACAGATTTTGCAACAATCAAAATAAAATAACAAGATTCTTATCAAAATGTTATATATTTGCAAAGACAAAAGAAACCAATAAAAAAACTTACATAACTAAAAACTAATAACATTATATTTGCATGGACCAAATATATATTTAAACCAACTAAATTTCAAATTCCATATCTCATTTTCTCTTACACCTCTTTTTATCTCTTGCCATGTTTCTCAACACAATCTACATCTACCAATCAATAGTATCTTCATCAAAGACACAATACATGTCTAGATTGTAATTTAACATAACAGAGTGAGATTGATTTCTTTATGTTTATGCCCCCTTGAATTAGCAATGTTTATTTGGTTTCCAACCATGTTAAGCAATGCAAGTGCTCAAAAAGGTAAAATCAATGCATGATATACATAATTCTTTGACTAGATTTTACTTATCTCTCAGTCGAACTCTGAAGGATTAGAAAGTCAATGGATTACCTCTGGCTACCAAGGTTTCTCAAACTTTTCAGCACATCTTTTTCGCCGGTGAGTTGCATGACCAAACCTTTAAATTGAACAAAAAATTTCAATACCTCATGGTTAAGTATAATTAATGCAATAGAATACAGATTCAACCTTTGTTACTTCGATTCATCTAATAAAATAAAGGGTAGCATAAAGCATTAGAATAAATATGTAAAGCTTCAATCCTTGTTACTTCGATTCATCTAAAACAATAAAGGGTAGCTTAAAAGCTAGAATAAATATGCAACACTTGTCACTTCAATTAATAAAAATAAAGGGTAGCTGATGTCAAATTTTATATGATACAACTTCAAAATCAACCATATAAGTTTCCCCTATGTAATTGACATGATTTCATTATGTAATGGTGCAAAACAGATTGAATCGTGATCATAGACAATCATAATTTCCCAATTTATGTCATTGATATAGGAATTAATAACACATAGGGTTCAAAACTGAAGGCATAACGTAAGTGATTTGGCTGAAACACCCGATGGATGCACAAATTCTCTCCATAAACAAAAATGTTTCATAGAGACCTACTTTTTTGTATATCCGGTTAATTGCATGAAAAAATGTGGTTATTTCAATTGAGTAGATAGTTAATTTAGATCATGTTGAATATTGTGATTAATCATATAGTTGAATTAACCATATTTTTTGCCGTGAATTAAATTAACCATTTTCTCAACTGAATTAACCACATTTTTGTATGTGATTGACCAGATGTTACCTGAAGGTACAAAAAGTGGGTGTACATGTATCATTACTAATCCATAAAAGGACAAACGCAACATAAGGTTCATTGTTTAAATTTAATTGTTACCATTGGTATAATCGCGACAATCATTAAGGCCAATCCTCAAACTTGTTTCCCATTTTTTGTTGAATTCACTTGCTATTTCCACAGCATTTGCGTCTGCATATCCAACCAACCAGCATTTGTTTTGCGGCATCCTTTTTAAATTCCTCTCAAGAACAACTCCTGAGAATATGAACAGAGTTGATGATTTAAATAAAGTGAAAAATCCAATTAGAAAGTTCAAAAGCCATACATAAATCCCAAATTTGTCAAATTCAAGATGGTGAGGCTCCTACTCCTCCAATAATAAATCATGAGAGCAAACTATGTCATATATTTTGCATTTTTATTCTTTTGAACTGGAGCTGTTGTTAGAACATCAGATTGTTGTAAGAATAACAATTCCAATTCAAAAGATTAAAAATACGAAAAAAAGGCAAATACAGAATACATGATATTTGATCACATAGTTCGACCAATTGCATTTCCGTATCCGACAGCAAAGCGGTTACAATACCTTTCTCTCACTCGAGCAACCTATTCATTTATCACTAAATATGAGCCATATCCAACAAAGTGTTCAAAAACGCGTCAAAGAAGAACCAAACACATTTTTAATATTTGATACCTTATAGAAGTTGACTTTCTGAAGACTAGTATATAATATATTCACCTGGCACTGTTCTACCACACAAGGCTGCTAGTGCCACATATATATCTTCAGGATCTTTTGGTTGAAAATCAAAAACCAGAACCTGGAAAAACCATTTTCACTGTGATTTTGAAAAAACTTGAATTCTAGATTGAAATAGGCAAGGGCATCAGATTGGTTAAATTGCACTGATAGGTTATATGAAATTCCTAAAACAGAAAAAGTTCAAAAATTTCTATTCCCAATTCCCAACAAGCAGTAAATGTAGGGGTGTTTGGGAGAGTACTAGAGGCAACAACAGACTAATGACCAGAGCTACCAAGAGACCTTTACCCCTCATATCCACCCAAAATATTAAGGTATTAGGTATATGATTCATCTCTCTTATATATCATTCATTTACCTCATTCACAATCCATGTGAGACTGCCATTCACATTTGAATACCAACAATTGTGAATTTCTCATGTCATTCATTATACTTGTACCGTCACTACCAACCAATAGAACATGTTTCATGACAACACCGCCAGGAATACTTTTCGATACAATACACCGTGGTTCTCTCCCGCTCTCCCACTAAGCCGAGCCAAGGCTTTGATACAACTTGTTAGGGTATTTTGAGGAGCACTGAGACTTTGACACTACATCTCCAACCAAAACCGTAATGAGGTGTCAAGATCTCTTGGTGATCCTAGCCATTAGTCCTTGTGTCTCTCAGTACTCTCCCAGACTCCCTAACAGGAAATTAATCAAATTTCAAAAAGACTTTAACAAAAAAGTATGGTGGAAATTTTGCATACAAACCATAATAATAACCTTAAATATGTATTTAGCACATTCATGAATTGGCAGGGTAATAAATACTAGGCATAAAACATAAGAAAGGAAGGAATAGGATAGTAGAAACCTGTGAATGAGGAGGATGTGAGGAAGGTTTGATGATGACCATGTAATGCTGCAAATCCCATAAATTAAGGGAGTAAGCAGCAGACATAAGCAACTGGGGTGGTCCCTTTTTAGCCCTTAGAGGCATTGCTGCTACATAAACTTCTTCTCTGCCTCTTACCATTGCTATGTTTGATAGCAGTGATAGCATTTTTCTGTCACTCAAAATAACTCAAAGGAACCAACAAAACCAATTTCTTTCTACAGTTAGAATTTCTCAACTTTCTCCAATCCTGCTTATGTAAGAGAAACTACTGCTTGAAATTGCATGTTGTGCATATAAAATAAATGCAACTTTAGGTACCATTTACTTTCCGAAACTGTGCAAGAACTAGCTAACTAAATGTCAAGAACCAATCCATAGACCAAATCAATCAGAATTTTCTCCTAAGCTATGTAGGATTTACACTTCCGATTGAATGTGTATCCGATATCTGACACGTTGTCCTACACACACATGTAGTTACATTCCATTTTTTAAAATTATTATTTGTATCAGTGTGTCAGTGCAAGTGTTGTGTCTGGTGTTTATCTATGTGTCTGTCCTTTATAGCTCCTCCTAAGTTAAAAATGTCGAATATCATTCTCTCCTTCCTTTTGAAAAAAGGATACTTCAAAATCATTAATCTAAACTCTAAAGCTTAATCCTACTTCTATAATAGTTGTTTACACAGATTTTTGCGTATTGAATTTTCCTCAAACATATGATTCATGCAGTAACACAAAATAAATAAAAAACAGCCATAGAATGAGTCAGTCGATATACTATACCAAAATTATCAAATGTTACAATAAAATCCCTCACAGAAATTAAACTAATTATCCTTTTATTTAATATTAATACAAATATCTATATCTAGAATTGCATGTAAATTAATTTGCATACTGATTTAACATCAAATACTAAACTGAAATCAAAAGATATGGTCGCATATAGCACTATGAAATGTTGGAATAATAAAATAGAGGGTTCTAATAATTTAATTTACCTTTTTTGGGGGTTCAATTCAATGGTGGAGTTTGTGGGTCTTCAAATACTCTTCGATTCCCCGTTACAGTTCAATTCAAACTCACTCTCTTATCTTCAAATGGGAGTTTATGCATTTTGGAAGGTGGAAATTACTATATTATATATCTAAATAAATTATATATTTATATCATTTTATATTATAGTGTTTATTATAAATAAAAATAACTAAATTCATATTTATGAATGTAATTAATGTTTTTTATATGATAAAAAATTTAAGAGCATTCTCAATAATATCTCTAATATAAACATGTTTTATGAGAATTAAAAAGTCATAAGTCATTGAAAATAAAATGTAATATTAATTAAATGATATTTTAGGATAGACATTATCAAATAAAGTAAAAGTAAGTTTTATTTATTGACTAATGCTATGGGGCAAAAGTGAGTTAAGTGTTGCATAGTGTATAATATTCTCTACTAGGAGATTTTTAAGCCCCCACCATATGTAATGGTACACCTACCACACCAAATAAACTATTTTTCCTCCTCTTTTCCCACCTCATTTCTTTCTAATCCACATCAAGAAACATGCAAATCATATCCTTTTTTTAGCAAAATCACTACAAGAAAATGAAAACATGACCAATGATTTTCAATTATGCTACCTTGGCTTTTCCACCCCATTACCCAAGCTCAAGAGCATCCCAATGATTCCCTATTTTTTGTATATGTTCAGAGGAAGTGGAAAAGAAAAGAGGATGGGGAAATGGAAAAATAGAGTGTATTTAATGCAATAGGTGTACCATTAGATATGGTGGATTTTGGTAAAAAATAATTTTAATTGCAGTTTTAGTCCCTCTATTTTTATTAATTCATGAAATTGGTCTCCTTATTTTAAAAGTTGACAGTTTTGGTCTATCCCTCTGATGTTTTAATTAAAAAACGATAATATGAGATATTTTAAATAATGTGACATATGATATAATGATATAAAATTATTAACACTCGTGAGATTGGAATAAAAACACCGTAAAAATTTAGCTTTAAACTTCGGAAATTTTCATATTTTTAATTTAATTAATGACATATAAATAATTAATGCATCTAGATGGTTCTATATCATAAAATTGTACATCATGTCATTTAAAATATGTCAAATCGTCATTTTTTAGTTTAAAAATCTAAAGGAGGGATCAAAATTGTCATTATTAAAATATGGGAATGAATTTCATGAATTGATAATAATAGAGGGATCAAACTGCAGTTAAACCTAAAAAATATTTATGAACCATGCAACACTTGATTCATTTATGCACATTATACAAAGTCATATTTATTTAAATTTGAGAACAAAAAATATGTGTTTTTTTTTTTCATATTTGAGACTGAAAAAAGTACTTATCTTTTATAATTTTTTGGACAAATAAACAAATAGACTTTGATAAATAAATTAATTGTAAATAGATTATTACCTTCCATTGGTCCAATTTAGGGACGGCCCCACCTCGTCAAGTGTGGGGTGGAGTCGCACTACATTTTGATATTTTTTAATATACTATATATTTAGAGAAAGAAAAATGTTAAATGTTACATTACACAATGCACACAAAAGCTAAGAATTGTATTGTTTTAAGAAAAAATTTAAGTACATTTTTTTATATGTTTTTCGTATGGTGAACTTGATCAATTATGATTTTCTCAAATTCATAATTTAGAGTGTTTAGGGATTAAGGGTAATTTGTAACGAGTATATGCAAGGATAAAAGTGATGCTGAAAGAGAGCCGTAAAAGTGATACTGATAGAGATTAATAATTTAGAGTGTTTAGAGATTAAGAGTAATTTGTAACGAGGACATGCAAGGATAAAAAAGATGCTGAGAGAGAGCCGTAAAAGTGATACTAATAGAGAGCCGTGAAAGTGCCGAATAAACCTAAATTACATCATTACAAAATATCATTAACTCAATTCTTTTAATTACTTCAACATTACAATAACCAATAGAACAATAATCAAGAGTCATGAAAGTGTCAGAAAAACCCCCATTAGTTTCAACTTCAGTTCATCATCATACTTCTTTGTCACATTGTCTTTCTTTTTGAATTCATCGATCCTTTTCATCATAAACATAATAACTTTTTTTGCTCGTTCTGTCATTGGCTCATCAAATTAATCAAAGAAATTGCAAGTTTTTTTACCCTATAACTGAAACAACATGGCAAAAAAAATAAAAAATATTAAATCTTCATTCAATAAATTTTTATAATCGTAAAACAATAGAACAAAAAAAAATCCAAAATCTTGACAAATTTTTTTCCATAATGTTGACAAATAGTTACCTTATAAAAACCACAATCATGAAACCTTTGACCTAGATTTCTAGTGGTCCAAGAAGTACACAAAGGAGATTCAAGTTCACACAAACGTTCTCTCCTTCTAATTTTCAAATGAGAATTGTTGTTTGTATCTGAATACGAACGTGAAGACATTTTTTTCCCAGAAAACACAAAGAACGGAGGAAGAATAAACAAACCACAATTGATGCACAGCAAAAAACAAAGCAAAATCGTCTACGAAGATGAGGAAGACGGCAATGACGAAGAAGAACAAGACGACGACAATTACGAAGATGAACGAAGAAGACTGTGTCTTTTTTTATGTTTTTGTAATTAAATTATGTAATAAAATAGGAAATGTGTTTTTAAAAATATAAAATGAGTTTTACATATTTGAAATAATAATAAAATGTAATTAATGTATATGAAATCTTCCACATCATTAAAAAATGATATTTCATCACAAATTTTGGACCACAATTATGTTTAGGGGACTAAAAATAAGGACAAATAAAATTAGGAGACCATTTTCGTGATTCAGCTAAATTAGGGGATCAAAACTACAATAAAACCGATATAATATGACTTTTCACATATACATGAGACAAGCCACACCATCTTATTTAATTATCACACCATAAAGGCTTTCACAGTTTTGGTTTGTATATTCATAATGATACCATGAGTGCTTTAGGGCGCCCTCAAGATATGTTTTCAGATACTGCTATACAATTACAACCTGTCTTTGCTCAATGGATACAAAATACCCACGCTTTAGCACCTCGCACAATGGCCCCTGGTGCAACAACAAGCATTAAGTATCAAATTGAGGAGTGGATAAAATATCTAAAATTTAAAAAATAAAGGAATCAAAATTATCAAGAAAATAATTAAAAAACTAAAATTGCAGACCAAAACTGCATTTAACCATTTGTGTATAGTATACTTGACTTATTTATACTTTACTAATATTTCCATTGCTTCTCTTTATTGCACAAGAAAAGTATAAATTACTCCAAACCATGTAATTTGCAGTGGTTACCTGGTTTAGTATAAACATTTCCTCTTGTTATTCTTACTATGATTATTTAATTCAGTAATAAAATACAATAATAAACAACATAAAAGATAGGAAAATACTTGATAAAACCGGCGATGTACTCCATTTGAAATGAAAAAGTGATCATAATTTTTCAAGGATCATGTTAATGCAATCCAATTTAAGACTATTTATTTTTTGTTTTAACTCTCCGAATTTTAGGAGAATGAAGTCTTAAATTTGATCAAGAAGTAAATAAAATAATGTCAAAAAAACTGTTACAATCAGAATTCAAACTTTAATTCTCAAAAACAATTCATTATTAAGTGAAGTTTATTATAACGGTTTGAGTTGAATTATTTAATTTGATCAAATGGATAGGGACCTATAGAAGCAGAGTCCAAATGCCAAATCTTGAGGGAGGCTTTGATGTTTGTGTCAGTTGCATTGTTGAATAGAAATAATCTTGCAGCTCCATATATTGCTTGTGTGGGATAAACTCTACCTGAGATCACAGTTCTTCCTCCTTGAGCAAAGCTCTCAATAATTGAATGGTCAACCTAATCACATTTGGAAGTTTATTGTCCCAATCAATTGAAAATTAGTTTAAAACTTAATTTGATAATTAATTTACTGAATTTAGTTTATTAATCAAATTATTTAAATTTATATAATTCGGCTCGTTGAATTTATCAATCAGTTCGACAGTTCAACTGCACAAAATAGTTGGTTTATGTAAATATAATATAAAAACTACCCATATTTCTTTGCCTAATAAATTAATCTTTTGAAACAACTAATTATAGAAGTTAAATGCTAAGAAGTGCATTGTTGACACTAAGATTTTAAATGACAGCTGTCGTAGTTATATTTAAGCCGTGTAACAATTTTGATATTGTAAAAATTTATGTTCAAATATTTTTTTAGCTGCTTGCAATACGATCACAAAGATAAAAATAAAATTGATGTTGGGGCCACAATTGCAAACTCGATTCATTTTTAAAAATATTGATTTACACATAAATTCTAAAAGGTGCTCTTGCATGAATATGTTGCATAATTTGCATTAGAGGTATAAAATAAAAATTATGTGTTAATAACACTTACCAATACCCTCATTGATAATTTTTCATCCTTGAAAACTGGAACTTTGCTACCATAAACTGGTTTTTCAACGTCAGCAGCCTTTGATGATCTGAATCATACAATAACCCATTTCTCATGATCAGAAATTATTTACATAATTAATTTTCACCCTTTTTTTTCTTTTTCAAAAAGAGAAAAATAAAATGACTCAAGAAAAAAATTCCGTCTCCCTCTAACCTCAATTATAAATAAAAAATGCATGCATTTGTTGCATTTAAATATAAGTAAATGTCAAATAATTATTCATACTTAGTATCATCGTTTCAAAAATATACTTACATTAATTTCTTAATATTATGAAGATATGACTATTATAATTAGAGATATGTCTTTTTTACTCAAGAGGTATGTTAGTAAATGTATTTATTTACATAAAATTAAGAAAATAAAATGCACTTAACTGTCATCTTTAATATATTTTTTTGGTTCCATCATCATCTTTAATAACTTTTAATAAATGTGAAAGTCAATATCTTTTATCATAATTGAGATTTGAGAGGGAGTACCTTGTTTCATCAACACAAAAGAAAGTGTTTGAACTACCAAGACTAGTACTAGAGAGTTTAAAATAAATTGGTGTTTGTTCAGAAAGTGTGTCATCAGCAATAGCTAGAATTCCAAATGGTCCAAAAGCACTTCTGTCTATAGCACCTTTTCCACAATCTATACTGTCATTATTAATAATCCCTTCAGATGCTAATGATTCAATCTCAAATTCCACAAATATGTCCAACTGTTAAAAAATTAGGAAATGAAAGAGTTGTTTAGTTTAAATTTTGTGAGCGATAATCCAACAAATAAAATAATAGATTAAATATATTTTTAGCTTTTACAAAATTCACGATTTTAAAATTTATTCTCTGCGTAATTTTTTTTTTCAACTTTAGTCTCTATTTTATTTTTATAGAAATAACTTTTTTAGTTCCAAAAATAATTTTTTGTTACTCTTTTAAATAAATCTTAAAATTATGCTAACTATATATTTTCTAACATTCTTTTCTCTAAGTTGTAAAAATTTAGATCGGTCATTCAAAATTTATTTGGGATCTAAGTGATTTAGTAAAATATATTTGAATTTCAACTAATTAAAAAATGTGTATTAAAAAGAGTGTGTCAAATAGTATATTATTAAAAATTGTCTAAAATTTATTTAGAAACTAACCTTAAAAATGTTGTTATTTTATAAGGATTAAAAAGATACTTAACACTATTGTAAACTTATATTATTATAACTTAGATAATTTTGTAGACAAAACCTGTGTTGCTTGAGTAATGTTCAATGGCACAACAGAACCAGGTTTAACCACTACTCCTTCATATTCATCATTGCTTAGTCTTAAGCTCTCTATTTCTTCTACTGGCCACAGAAGCAAATTAGTTCCAGTCTTTTGGTCAAGCAACACTGTTCTCGGAATTGTCTGAAAGGTAAAAATAATGTGTGCAAGATTTTATGAATTAATAATTATACTCTACCAAACATTTTGTCAATTAATTTCAGTCTTGGCAAATTGATGTAGTCTCAAATTTAGTATCAAATGAAAAAAAAAAATTGGGTCTTTATATGTTTTTTTTTATCAAAAGATATTTATTGCATTTCATTCATGAAAATATGTTGATTACAAGTAGAAATGTCAATAAAGACTTAGAAACTAGCAAGAGATGTGGCTGCGCAGAAAAGAGTCTGAACTGTCTTATTGGTTTGTCTCTAAATAAACTACAAAACGATAATTTGTACAATAATTAAAAAATTAAATTCTGCAACTTTTATGAATGGCGCTGAATTCAGAAGCATTACTCGTTTAGAATCTAGCTCAAAATCAACCGGTTTCAATTGAAGCTCGTGAACCCATTCTAATGCAAGAAGGAGACCGGATTTTTATACGTTCATATATCTTAAAATGTTGTTTTTAACAAACTCAACTCTTTCTAAATGAACAATTCATTATAAAAAGTAAAAATAAAAAATAAAAAAAAGTAATTTCAACTAATATTAAAAAATCAACAGTTAATTTTAAAGTAATAATCATTGATTTTCAAATTAATAGTAAAAAAAATTATTAATAGTGAAAATTACTTTATTTTATCTTTAAAGTAAATCACTTACTCTAAAGGAGTTGCTGTTGTTTGTAAGACATGTTAAAAAAGCTAAATTACATTGACTATTTAAATTTGAAGAAACTAAATTAACTTTCTATAAAAAAAAATAAAATAAAAAAATCAATAGTAATGTAAGTGCGGTTCAAATGATAAAATCTACGTAAATATTTGAAGAGAAATATTATTTGAACATATTTTTGGACATAAATACAGTATGACCCACACGGAAGGAAGAAGAGAAAGAAGAAGAAAGTATGACTCACATTTATGTAATCATAGTATGTATAAAAAGTAAATATTGTATCTGTATTTGTATCCAAAAATATGTTCAAATAACATTTTTCATATTTGATATGTTCGAGTTCAAACTATTTGGTTTTTTTATATTGAGTGTATTTGAATTTTGCAACTAAACAAATTAAAATAAAATAAAAAATCCATAAATACATACATACCTGAAGTGATGCCCAACCTTTTTTCAAGTCATCAGTTTCTGAATCAGTTTCATTAATCCAACCCCACAAAATCCTTCTTTTTTTGACTTGATCATAGAAAGTCTTAGAAGCATAATATCTTCCATAGTCCAAAAGCAACCCAATACCCACATCCTCATTTGGGTTATCAGGCACCCATGTATCATTTTCAATAAAATAAGTCCCAATTGCATAACTATCTACTTTTGTATCATCCAAACTAGCCTTTAACACATGCTTAACTAGTGGATCATTTATTGATGTGTCCAAACCATTAGACCCATTTATCAAAACCGGATAAAAGTCCACACATTCCCACATACCCGTACCTGGGACCGCATGTAAGTACTGATCGTTGAGTTCAAAATTCTTAAAATTTGTGGTCCTATAAACTAATGAAATGCCTGTTTGTCCTTTCTTTGACCCAATTAGGACCCTCCATTTTCTGTCAGGTCCAATCCAAGCTGTGGTTGGGTCACGGAAATTCTTTGGACCAATGCCAGGTGGGGGCTTCATGATTGGGTTATTTGCATATTTGACCCAATCAAGGAGAAGGGGATCAGATAAGTTGGCAGGATAAGCAAGATTTTGAACTTGCACATACTCGTTAGTATCGCCTGTGTAAAGCATTATGATTTTCCCATCTTGTAGAATCGTAGCGGACCCAGTCCATACACCGTTGATATCGAACAACTGGTTGGGTTCCATGGCAATGGGAAGGTAGAGCCAATGAATCATGTCCTTTGATACAGCATGACCCCATGTAATGTTGCCCCATATAGATGAATATGGATTGTATTGGTAAAATAAATGGTACCATCCCATGTGAAATAATGGACCTGTAACAATACAATACAATACACTATAATATCTATGTTATCTTAATTTTAATGTTAATATTTAAGTTATATGTTTTGAAATGATTATTTCGTTAACAAATTCTCTATAATGATGGTGGTGGTTTAAATTTAAATTTAAGAAAAAAATAGTAAATTGAAAAAAGTTAATTTTACTAAAAAACTTCCCACCAAAATTAAGAGCTGCTTTTATATAAGGGTATAGATTTTATATTTCTTTCGACTTATATTTTTATCTATCCAAATCAGCGGAGTCTTTTAATACTTTTTCCTTATTTCTATTTCATTTCTCCTCTAAGTCTGTCTTTATTTTCTCTTCTTTTGATTTTATTTTGTTCTTTTCTATAACAACATTTCAAATGCTTTTTATATTGGGCTCTTAATTTCCTTTTAAATATGATACATTTGGAAACAATAGCCCATATATAGAGCTGTCAGTTTTATGAGCAATAAATTTGGGCCCCAACCTACATATTAAGGTGTTCTAAAACTGTTCAAGACTTTTCTTTTTTGTCAACTTAAAAAAAAACTTCAAAGTTCAAGAGCCTCATTTACCTTAGCTCCCAAACTGGCTCCATCTTTTTTACCAAATATTTTTCAAGACAACAAAATAATTTTTTTTTCAGAAGAAAAAAATTCGAATTTTTAAGTAAAAAAATATTCTAATAGAAGCCTATAATTAAAGGGCTTAAAAGTTTAGAGTTTATTTGACAACTCTACTCGTATATAGTCAAACATTAAATATTTTTAATTAACCCAATGAAAATATTGAATCAATAGGTAATTAGAGGAAGTTAGTACTTACTAGTCAAGAACATTAGAATTTGGATTGGATTTAATTTAACATTTTTAAAATAACTTGTAAGACGAGGATTGTCCTCACTTATACCCTTTACTTAGACCTCTATTGTGCAATTTTAAAAAAAAAATCTAATTTTATCCCTGCCATTTTTACTTTATCTTATTGAAAATTTTCTGATTCATTTTTTACCTATCCAATTTATAGTTTTCAAATTTCCTTATAGCCAAAAAATCGTTTTTGAAATTTTTGATAGACAAAAAAAGAAATAGTTGAGAAATATTTTATTTTATTTTTAAATTTTGGAAAATTTTCTCTTTTAAAAGTTTCATATTCATCCAAATTTTTGAAATTTTATTAAATATTTTAAAAAATTGTATTTCAAAAGTTTCATAGTATCTAATGTTTCGAATCTTTTCTAAACTTTTGAAAAAAATGCATTTTGAAAGTTTCATATTCATCCAAAGTTTTGATATTTTTGTAAACTTTTGGAAAAATTGCATTCAATAAGTTTCACAATCATCCAAAATTTCAAAATTATTTTAAATGTTTTGAAAAAATGCATTTCAGAAGTTTCACATTCACCCATATTTTCAAAAAAGAAATTAAAACTTTTGAAAACATTGCATTTCTCAAGTGTCACATTCATCCAAAGTTTTAAAATTCTTTTAAACTTTTAAAAAAATTTAATTATCAAGTAGTAGATGATGATAAAAATAGGTAAAATGGTCTTTTCATATACTTTGAGGGGTGAGGGGTTTGATAGTAAATTTCTCAATACTTTGTTCTGATTAATATTTTTTTTCAAAAGAAAATTTTGAAAACTTTTTCAATAATTTTTTTCATTTGTTTTGAGAAAATAAAAATTTTAGAGAAAATTTTTTTTCAAGAACTTTTTGAGAATTTATTTAAATTTTTTTTTAAGATAACAAATTTTTTACTTTTTTCTCAAAAAAATTTCGAGAAAAAGTTTACGATCATTTTGTGGAAAGAAATAATTTAAAAAAAAAATCTCAGTTGGCAAAACAAAATAGGCTAATGCAATGAGTCTTATGACTTAAGTCCACAAAAATAATAAAATTATGGGTTGGGTTTCAAAAAATTGTCTTAATAAAGGACACATAATTAAAGGGTTTAATATAGGGTTTATTAAAGGGGACTAAACATTTTGGAGTTTAATTGACGATTATACTTATAGACACATTTTTAGGCTATATTGCATCTAATGTGAGACTATTAACACACTCTTCGCTCCTAAGATTTGACATTTGAAACATGATCCGAATTGTTCGATAGTTGTAACCTATTAGAATGTGATCCAATTGTTCTTGAATAGACTCTAATACCACATTAAATTTGGATTCGGTCTAACTGAACTCTTAACAAGATTTTGTGTGTCGCAAATGTATATTACTATATATGTTTAATCAATAAAATAGATATATACTAAAATAGAAAATAAAAAATTCACAAATGAAAAGATGAACGTACCGTTGGGATCTAAGTCAGGCCAAACAAATATCCGCACAAAAAAAAAACACCAAAAAAGTCAATGAGATACTGTTGATTAGTCTCATAATCAAAATTAATAGTAATAAAAACAATTAAAGTAAGAAAAAATAAAAGTGGAAGATGATTTCAACTGATCACCTACCATTCAATGAAAGATGCTAAAAAAGATGTTATGTTGGAGAAAAGAAAGAAGAAAAATATAGCAAACAAAAATTTAACATTTGAATAAAAATAAAATAAAAAATAAGCTAAAGTACACTTACCATTCATCCAATTTTTTTGGGGTTGAAAGTGGAAAGCTGTTCTTTGCCAAGAAAACATTGCATTTGTCCAATTATATGAAACTTTATGGAAATTAAATGGATTGGACTTGGCTGAAACTCCTTGAGCAACTCCTCTAGGCAATTTTATACTTGAGGAAATGTTAGTAAGATGAGTAATTTCTATTTTTTCCAAAGAATTTTGGCTTTGATTTATAATTAGTGCAACCATTGATATTAGGAATACAATGGAGCCAAATGTCACAAGGATAACCTTTGATGGTTTTTTGCTACTATTCAGCAAGGGGGTATGTAGAGCATGGTGAATATTAGGGGTTTTTGTATCATAGGAAATATTGGCCTCCATTATTTTTTTGGCTATGTTGTCATCCAATTTGAATTTGAGGCTTGCACTATTATTAAAATAAAAAGGTTGAGAATGGTTTGTGAGGGAGGGTATGTAGAATGGCAAGTGTATAGAATAATAGGGGGTATGTGAATGTTGGATTGGAATGGTGGTTCTAATTCAATTAAGAGGTGTGAAAAAAGACACGCAAGAGAAAAATGAATGCATGTTTCTGTTTAGTTAAGAGGATATAAGAGATGGTTTGAAGAGTAAAATGTAACATATTTATAATCTATAAATATTGGGAATATTCTTTGAAGTTATTTAAAGTATTTAATGAGTGGTTGATAATTAGTCTTCATGTTAAAAATGGATTGCAACATATCTATGGATTATATAAGAAATATAAAATGAATTTAAGATATATATAAAATATAAAGAATTTTTACAATGTTTATCAATCACAACTGTTAAATTATTAAAGATAATTTCTTTTTACTATAATTATCTCTAAAATAATATCCATAAATAATTGTGATATGCTGACAGTGTAAAACATTTTATACCGACAATACATTACAATTAAACTTATATAAAATATTTAATATTATTGCTTCATAAATAATGTAAGTATTTAATGAATATTTAATATTTATTTTTTTGTGCTATATTTAATGAATACTTAACTATTTTTCACGATTTCAGAATATTTTAAAATAAGTTCATAATGATTAGTTTCGATGAAATAATAAAATCATCTTTTACCAATAATATATTATAACTAAATCATCTTTTGATTTTGAATGCAACATAATGCATAACTTATAATCTTGTATTTTATAATTATAGAAGGAAATCCATGTATATTTTGTCCTTAAATCTTAAATTTTAACTGATAATAAAAATCGATGTTTTAAAATATGATATAATGTTTTATATTTTATATCTTTAAATTCATCAATTCACTCATATAAAAAAAACTCGTGTGAGTTAAAAACCCATAATCGACATTTCACATATTTGGATTTGAATAATCCATTGAGATTACTGTTGGAACATAATGTGTGAATTTAAAAATTGTTGAAGTCCCACATTGAAAAACTCTCATTTTGAGTAGTTTTAATCACTATATAAATATTCTCAAAATTTTGTTGAAGTCCCTCATTTGATAGAAAACATATGTGAGTTTGCTTTCATCACTATATAAAGAGTGTCAATTTAATGTGAAAAGCACACCAAAATTGGATGCATTTCCCAACTTTTTCTTTTCTCCCTCTTATATTCTGCTCGATTGTTACTGAGCCACTTCTCCTCTTTCTTTCTGTCCCTTCGATATTTTAGAGCGGTTGTTATATCGTAGTCCCTTCCATATTTTAGAGCGGTATTGTACCGTAGTCCCTTCAATATTTCAGAGCGGTTGTTATGCCGTAGTTCCGTTGAGTTTTGAGTGGTCCTAATACCACTATCCTTTTAGATCGGTTTTATACCGTAGTTCCGTTGATTTTTGAGTGGTCATAATACCACTATCCTTTTAAAGTATTTTTTATGCCGCATGCCGCAGTCCTTTAGAGTATAGTCATTTTGATTTATGAGTGGTCATAGTACCATATTACGAGGCTGTAATCGCCTTATTAAGAGTGACTTTTAAAGTAACTAGAATATCACTAGAAGGGGGGTTGAGTAGAGATATTCAAGTTTTAAAAATTCTGTTTCAGTTTTAAACTATTGTCCTCTTTCATATGATGATTTATCAGATGATGTAAAGTTGAGAGAGAGAGAGAATAATGACACAGGAATTTTATACTGGTTCACCCAATGAAGGCTACGTCCAATCCTCACACTCTAGTGAGTTTTTTTACTACGTATCAAAAGCTATCAGCCTCTCACTGAGGTTGATTACAAACTGTGTATTCTTTAGCTTCACCAAGCTTACAATTCTTTCCTTCTGATTTCTCTTCAAGTGTTACTCACTTGAAGGTCTAAAAATGATATCAAGTAGTTTGATAGGATTTACTTTCTATAAAGATGAAACAAAGATCTAGTGTAAGATTATAGAAAGCTTGAAAGGAGATTGATAATGCTCTTGATAGCCTATTGATATTTTTCTGTTTTTGCTCGTGTAGTTGTGTGTTTTGCTGAAGTAGAGCAGCCTTCCTTTTATAGAGAGAAGGAAACTTTCTCTTCAAGAAAATTTTCCTTTCTGGCCGTTTTTCCAAGATGTAATGAACCTCACTGTTGTTTTGAATTTACAGCCTTGCCATTCTGTCCTTTTACAGCCTAGCACATGGGAGGTTACTTCTTTACTTGGCTTTCCAGGAGGATAGATCATTCCATATGTTTTTCACAGCTGGCCAGTGCTCTTTTCTGGTTCCAAGCCATGACCCTTCTCTGGTCGTGAATGACGCAGCTTTTGATACTTTAGAACTGTTAGTTGTTCTTAATGTAAGAGGATGAATGAGCAGCTAGAATTTATCCTCTGGTAATTTCCTTTCGGTGTCTGAAGTTTACTTTATGGTATCCGTCTTCTGATGTTTACCTTCTAGAGTTCATCTTCTGATATCCATCTTCTGATGTTTATCATGTGAAGTTCGTCTTTTGAATTTTTATCTTCTGGTGCGTATCTTCTGGTATTCATTTTCTGATGTTTATCATGTGAAGTTTGTCTTCTGAATTTTATCCTCTGATGTTCATATTTTTATCCTCTGATATGTTTTTTCTGAAATTCATCTTCAGATGTATATCTTCTGATATCGGCTAATCTGGACTAGCAAACTGGTCTGCTGAGATCCTCTGATCTCGGCCATTCACTTCACTGTCAGGCCATCTTCTGGTCAGAAGAACTTCTTGAATAAGTCTGACTTATGATTTCTTCTGGTCTGGATCCAATCTTCCTCTGGCAGGCTTCCTTCTGGTCTGGTCCATGTCTCCTTCTGACTTTGTTTCCTTCTGATATGGGCCAGCAAAGATATCCTCCGGTGATTTCAGGAGGCATCCTCTGGTATCTTCTGGATGCATTATTTGGTGTTTTCAACTCTCAGGTGTTCTGCTTCAGCTTCTGGTTTTCTGTTCCAGATGTTTTGCTTTTGGTTTCCCAGATGTTCTGCTTCTGGTGTTTTCCAGATGTTCTGCTTCTGGTTTCCCATATGTTCTGCTTCTGGTGTTTTCCAGATGTTCTGCTTCTGGTGTTTTAACTTCAGATTTTCTTTATGGATTTAACAACTTTGTTTCCTGCATGCATTCTGTAACACCCCGAGTTTAAAACACAGCGCGGGTGCATTTTTTTTTTCTTCAAATAAATATTTAAAATGAATTTTCCAAAATTAATTCGAAGGGAATTAAAATAATTACTTAATTCTGGAAATTTAATGATAAACAATGAAACATTTTTGAAAGATAATAATATCATAATATTCCCAAAAGTCAATATCAGAGTGCGGAATAAATAGTACAACAATTGTTTTTCAAAATAAAACAAAATACATATCCAGTTCAAATCCTAATACATCAAGTCTAACTGATCATGCGCTAAAGCTACAGTAGCACGGATTTCCCTCGCATCCCAAGCAAGTCCTCTCCGAATCTGCTGCTCGCCTCGACGTGACCTCCTCCTCCTCATCATACAGCGAGGGGTCTGTCTCCTCAGAAGTCAGATCAATACATAGTCTCGGCCGCTTCGGCGGAGCTGGAATCTCATAACAATCGTCGGAGATCCTAGACGGACCTGGAATCTCCACAGCTGCTAGCTTCGGCTCATCAGTCTTCCTTTCTGCCTCGGACTCATGTACAACTCCTCCAGTCACCGGGTTGGGAGTCACCACTCATACGGTGGCCTCCGCCTCAACCCTTCCAACGAACTCCTCAGCATCGTCGAAAATTCCGTGCGCCTCCAAAACCAGACGGGAAGGCACGGGAAAATCTATACTCGCACGAGTGCGCTCCACAAAGTCCTCTACGCCGTCAGTCCTGCTCGTCCTCTCCAACCACCCCGTGTAAGTCGCCCTGCTTGAGATGGGGTCAAATACCCAATCAGTACGGGAATAGCGATCAAGAAAGTTCAACGACGTTTCCGTCGTTCGGGTACCCACGGGTGGCATGGGTTTGGGTAACATCTAAGGGCAAAGCCCAAAGTCCACAATATAATAGCAAGGGTCACCGACCGAAAATAACAGATAATCACATAGCATATATTGCACAGCAACAATTATAATCATGGTATAACATATGATGATGAGGAAAATAATAATGCTCATTTGAAAATTAATGACATACATGCCTTTTCAAAACAGCAGTCAATTAATATGAAGTATGTGTTAAATACAAACAACACTCCAGCAAACACAATCATTAAATCAGAATTCCAGATTATGGACAGTACTCACTCACATTCAATTTTCCACTCATTCATCATATAATCAAACGTGACCCACTGGTCAAAACCTCAATGCAATATGTATATGCTCATGTATACAAATTTTCTTGGAATCACCAAGGTGCAGTCGCTCAACAGACCAGCACATTATGTTTGACTTTAATGGCCCTCAAGACCAAGGTGCAATCGCTCAACAGATTAGCACCCAGTGCAGACGCTCAACAGTCCAGCACTCGTGCAGTCGCTCAACAGACCAGCACATTTGACATATACCAAGGTACAATCGCTCAACAGATCAGTACCTAGTGCAGACGCTCAACAGTCCAGCACTCGTGCAATCGCTCAACAGATCAGCACGTGGCTGCGCATTTCAAGGTACAGACGCTCAACAGTCCAGTACCAGTGCAGACGCTCAACAGTCCAGCACTCGTGCAATCGCTCAACAGATCAGCACGTGGTTGCGCATTACTCTGTGGCCCATCGCGGGTACCACTTGACTATGCAATGCATGAATATGCAGTGTTTCACTTCTCTAGAAACAGAATGCAAAAACAGAAAATTCATGCTTCTCATCATGTTTAAAATATTTCAGCATAGTCAGAATTAACATCATCACAATCATGATTAAACAATCCATTAATCATTAACACTTTGAAAGGTTTTCCCAGACTTTTAAAAATTCAATCACAGATTTTAAAACTGAGGATTTCTGGAATTTTACGAATCTATATTCGAATACAGCTCCTCTGTATTTGAATACAGCTCCTCTGTATTCGAATACAGAAGCTAAAAACAGTGCAGAATGACACTCTGTATTCGAATACAGCCCTCTGGTATTCGAATATAGAGGCTATCTCAGTGCACAAAACACCTCTTTCATTTCATCAGTAAAGTCTTAAAAACTTTATCACCACCATTTCAAAATATCACCAACAGTTCCATTTTAATTCACCACAACAATCCCAACATTCCCCAAACACTCAGGGTTTTCAAAACACTCTTAAAAACTTGGAAATTCTGGAAACTCGAATCTGTATTCGAATACAGACTTCTTGTATTCGAATACAGAAACATGAAACTGCAATTTTAACATTCTGTATTCGAATACAGCATGCCTGTAGTCGAATACAGAAAAAAGACCTTGAAAAATTGAATATTTTCTTTCAGATCCTTTAAGATTTTCAATGCTTCATCCTCTCTTCTTCAAAATATTTTAAGAACTCCATTTAAACTACTTTAACCCTTCTCCAGGTTTCCCAACACTTTAAAATGCATATCACAGTGTTTAAAACTTAATTTTTCTGGAAAACACGAATCTGTATTCGAATACAGCTTCCTTGTATTCGAATATAGAAGCTAAAAATAGTGCTTCTGGAAAAACACGAATCTGTATTTGAATACAGATTCCCTGTATTCGAATACAGAAACTGAGACCAGTGAAAAACAGTATTCTGTATTCGAATACAGCATGCCTGTAGTCGAATACAGATGCGAATACAGTATTAAAATTTCACTTATGTATTCGAATACGACATGATCGTAATCGAATACAGAAGCAAAAATCTTTCATCTGTATTCGAATACAGGGGCTCGTATTCGAATACAAGTTTGAAAACTTTAAGTAAAACAGAACCTGGAAGGTTGTAGTCGAATACACACATGTTGTAATCGAATACACCTTCAAAAACCAGTGAAATTTTCCTGAGATTTCAACCCTTTTCAAAACTGTTTTCTTTTAAAAACAAACAACCAACATTAAAATAGATTCAGCACTTTTCCAGACAATACTTTCCTCATTAAAAATCCCTTTTCTTTTAGAAGATCAACATCACCAGAATCATTCACAACAGATGCAGAATCAAAATCATTAATCACCAAATCATCCAGAACAAAAATAGAATGATCACACCAAAATCAGAACATGCATCTCCCAACTACATGCAAGGCATTTTCAGCATTCTTACACAACAACACAACATGCAAGCATATTCTAGTCTTTCTCAAACATTAGAATAATCATGTAAGCATTTCAGCTTTCACAACACATCAGAATCACATGCAGCCTCATAGAGCAGCAAAACATAATGCATTTTTATACTTTAAAACCATTTTTCCAAAACAGTTTTATGCCATGCATTTTAATCATATTTAAAATAACATGTCAAAACGTTTTTCAGCTTTCCCACACAAATAAAACAGCTTTGCAGTAACAACCAGAACAACAACATCACAGATTCCTTACACATCACAAAAATGCATTATCTTCATTTTTCAAACATGTGATTGTAAAATAGTTTTTCTTCAAAAACAGAATGAAACAACAAGCATTTTACAGCCCTAATGCAACTAGAAAGTTGGAAGGTGCCCTTACCCATGCTGCGTGTCTGCTACTTCTCACGTCTCTGTTTTCGTTCCCGTTTCTGCGCCAAAATCCGGTGAAACTGCTGTCTAAGTTCGCTGCTATAAAACTGGGTTCCCTAGCTCCGTAATGGTGTGGGGAACAACGTTAATACTGAGGGTTTTCTGGTTTGGTGTTTGTATTTCCAGTTAATAGAACTTTTAAGGAACTCTTTCTTTGGTGTTTTGAAAACGTGAAACCGTGTTCAGGAAAACAGGAGGCAGAAATGGGAGAAGAGGTTACTGTTACATGCAACACTATTACATGCAAATGGGAGGATGTGAATTCTGCTCTTTCTCTGCCTCTTCACGTGTTCTTATAGAGCTTACTCAAGTGATGCCTTCTCAAAATAATGATAAAATAATGCTGGATTTTCCAGCTGGATTTTTCAGCACATAATCCTTTTGCAATTAGCCACTAATCATTAATTAATGGTCCGATTAATTTAATTACTCGAAATTAAATTAATTAAATCTTCATCCAATAATTTTAATTCATCTTCCAAGATAAATATTTATATATATATATTTACTCAAAACATACATATATTAAATATTTTACAAAAATTCCCAAAATACCCTTGACATTAATTCCATAAATAAATTCTAAATTTTAAGGGTCTTACACATTCATTCTTCTGGACAGGAGGTTGCGATCTTTGGATCCTGTTCCTTTCTTAGTACAAAACTTAAATGCACGCATTAGTGTAATCATAATCTTACGATAATTTTGTTATCATTAAAAGAGATTTTTTTCTCAACAATCTCCCCCTTTTTGATGATGACAAAATTTCTTTAGATTATTTAAAATAAAATTGTAAAGGTGCTGTTTTTGAGTATGAAGCTCCCCCTCAATATGGGCTGTAAAGAATAGGGGCTCCCCCTCAGAAAGTGCATAAAAGAATTTAAAGATTTTTGAACCAATCCAAATACTTTATATTGATTATAATAAGATCATACAAAAAATGGTTCAAAAGAAAAAAACATAGAGGATTGAATTACGATAATTTCAACAAAAAAAAACATCTTCTTGTCTAAATTCCTAATCCTTGACAATTTTAATTTTAATCTTTCTCCCCCAAATTTGTCAACAGCAAAATGTCTGTAGGAGCCCAGAGGATGGTGAACTACTTTGAAGGAGAGGAATCATCAGACGAGGAGGAGGTTGAGGGACGAGGCAGTGGTGAAGGAGGATGAACAGAGGGTACTGGAGGCCGTGCTTATGGAGCAATAGGCTTGACCAGGTGCGCTGTGACCCATTCTAGCAGAGTGCTAAATTGCACCAGAGTTTGATGAAAAGTGGCCATTGTTGAAAAATCTTTTTTCTGATCCTTGCGGATCTTTTTCAGAGCTCGAAGTTCTTTGTGGGAGTGACGTTGTTCAGGCTTGGTATCAGTGGTGGGAGGAGTGAAGTCATCTGGAATAGGATCAGCATTGATGCTGGTCATTTTCATTTGGGAGCAGGTTCCTTTGTTTTGTGAAGAGTTTTCTCCAGATTTAGCCAGGAAGGATTCAAGTGAGCTGAATCGTCCTGTAACTTCAGGAAGTGGTGCAGGAGCCGGTTCATAAATGGTTTGATGAGCAGAGGGAGTAGGGACAAAATTTGTAGGGTACATTTTTGAAGGAGATGAGAAGATTTGAGCCATGGTGCATGAGAGTTGAGCTGGTTGTGAAGGACTAGTAGGAGGATAAGGAAAGAAAAAAGGTTCTTGTAGATTTTGAGAGGTGTCTAGAGGGTCAGACGGAAGCGTAGTTTCTTGAGATGAGCCTTTGAGATCAAAAAAGTGTTTGGCACAGTTTTTCACAAGTTGAGAGGGTGAACTGAGGTCTTCACCTTCTGCTGAACAATGGTTTTGATTTTCAAAAGGGACAATTTGAAGTTGTTCAAGAGGGTGGACATTTTTGGAGGGTGGTGAGGACGGGATATTTGGTTCTTTGTCAGAAGAAGAATTTGATGCGACTAGAGGTTGAGATGGTGGATTGGAAGTGGAGTTCCGTTTTGATTTTTTCTTAGATGGCTGTTTGTAAGAAGGCTTTTCAATGGGATCAAGGCGCATTTGGTTAACATTTCTTGCAGAGAATGTGTTGTAGAAGGTGATAGAGTGTTCATCCTCTAATGGTACTTTAAAAAATTTGAAGATTTTGGTGAGAATCATTCCATACGGAGCTGATCTCCCAAGATATGCAGCATTGACCATGAACCTAAAGATAATGTTTCCTAGATGAAGAGGGGTTCCAGAAATGAGGTGATAAATAATCAGAATGTCCAGCTCAGTTACTTTCTCATAACTGCCAGCCCTGGGGACAACAGAGTGTACACAAATATTGTCCAACACTCTACAGATTGGAAGTAGGTTGGATGCAACCTATGGCTTTGGTGGATTGATAAAAATGTAGGCAAGGACAGATGAGCGAGTAATCATGTAGCTGGAATACCACGCTTCAGAAAATAGATAGGGGCCTTCATCACGTATGTCAAATATTGACATAGCAAAGTTGGGGTGAGCATGTGCCCCCTTTAGAATAACACTGATGCAATTGTCCCCCTTGGACACATTTGCAGCAGCGTAGAATGCTCTGACAAGTTTTGGATATTGAGGTTCGTTGATAAAGAGGAAGGGAGACCAACCAAGTTGATCAAAGATTTCTTCTACATAAACTCCTCCTAGAGTTAGACCTTTTAGGTCAATAATTTTTCCATTTATAACAGTTTTGTCCTGCCATTTTTCTAAAATTTTTGCTACTAGGAGGGTGTTTTTGAAGAGAGGGATTTTGGGTGATTTTGAAGTTGATTGTTTTTTATTTACTTTCCTTTTTGAAGTTGCTATTTTGGTAGGTTTGGAGGAAGGAGTTTTTGAAGAATCAGAGTGAGTTGCCTCATAGTCACTTGAGTAGTTTTCAGTTTGAATTTCAGATGAGTTTGAGGAAAGTTTTCTTTTTCCAACAAATTTGGTGCGAGCCATTTTTGAATACTGGAGGTTTTGAATTTTTACAAAGGGTAAATGAGTTAATTTATAGAGAAAATATTTGTAACCGTTTGGAGGGAAGAAGAAAGGAGGCATAGGTTTAATCATGACAAGCTAGGGAGAAGCACGGGTGACTTATCCATTGGGCAGTGAGTAAGTAACTGAAATGGAGGCACCTTTTTCCAGAGAGGAGTGTAATCAGCAGTGATTTGACTTGCCTGCCTCTGACTTTTGCAAATTTCAAATTTTGGAGGAGGATAGAGATTTATCTGAGTTGTCCATCCTCAGATTTTTATTTTTATTTTTTTAAAAAAACAAAATAACATTGTGATTTAAAGTTTTGCAAAACTTATTTTTAGACAATTTTTGAAAGATTTAAGATGGAAAGTTTTTCTAAATTTTTTTTGAAACGATCCTCCTGGAGAGGTTTGGTGAATATGTCAGCAAGCTGATTTTCAGTTTCAATGAAAACTAATTCAACATCTCCTTTTTGAACATGATCTCTTAAGAAATGATGTTTAATCTCAATATGTTTAGATCTAGAGTGTTGAATAGGGTTTTTGGAAAGATTAATAGCACTAGTGTTGTCACAAAGGATGGGAATTTTTGTGTACCTTAAAGAGTAGTCTTCCATTTGATTTTTTACCCAGAGAATTTGAGAGCAACATTGAGCAGCAGAAACGTATTCAGCTTCTGTAGTGGAGGTGTGAAAATCCTTTTTACTGCAGCGAGGTGTGATTCTTTAGGGGATTCTTTAGCACTTTGGCATTCTTCAAATCTATCATACTCTTCCCTGCTCAAAGCACACGTTAGAAATAAATGAGCTTTAGAGTTTAGAAGTACCTTGGCATTTTCTTCAGCTGTCCATTGTGTTTGAGGTTTTTCGTCAGAGGTTGGATCTCCAATGTTGATTCTGATGACATGATTTCCTTTTTCTACCACTAGCCACATGTTGTTATCTTGAGATATGAGAAATAATCTAATCTTGCGTTTCTAGTGGTAGTAGTCAGTTCCATCGAAGTAGGGAGGTCTGCTGGATGATCCTCCTTCTGGGATATACTTAGCTTTTGACATTTTTTCTTTTTGGATCTTTTTCTCTTACACTGTTAGGTGTAGTTTTTAGAGAACCTTGCTCTGATGCCAATTAAAGTAACTAGAATATCACTAGAAGGGGGGTTGAATAGAGATATTCAAGTTTTAAAAATTATGTTTCAATTTTAAACTACTGTCCTCTTTCATAGGATGATTTATCAGATGATGTAAAGTTGAGAGAGAGAGAATAATGACACAGGAATTTTATACTGGTTCACCCAATGAAGGCTACGTCCAGTCCTCACACTCTAGTGAGTTTTTTACTAAGTATCAAAAGCTATCAGCCTCTCACTGAGGTTGATTACAAACTGTGTATTCTTTAGCTTCACCAAGCTTACAATTCTTTACTTCTGATTTCTCTTCAAGAGTTACTCACTTGAAGGTCTAAAAATGATATGAAGTAGTTTGATAAGATTTACTTTCTATAAAGATCAAAAAGATCTAGTGTAAGATTATAGAAAGCTTGAAAGGAGATTGATAATGCTCTTGATAGCCTCTTGATATTTTTCTGTTTTTGCTCGTGTAGTTGTGTGTTTTGCTGAAGTAGAGCAACCTTCCTTTTATAGAGAGAAGGAAACTTTCTCTTCAAGAAAATTTTCCTTTCTGACCGTTTTTCCAAGATGTAATGAACTTCATTGTTGTTTTGAATTTACAGCTTTGCCATTCTGTCCTTTTACAGCCTGGCACATGGGAGGTTACTTCTTTACTTGGCTTTCCAGGAGGATAGATCATTCCATATGTTTTTAACAGCTGGCCAGTGCTCTTTTCTGGTTCCAAGCCATGACCCTTCTCTGGTCATGAATGATGCAGCTTTTGATACTTTGGAACTGTTAGTTGTTCTTAATGTAAGAGGATGAATGAGCAGCTAGAATTTATCCTCTGGTAATTTCCTTTTGGTGTCTGAAGTTTACTTTATGGTATCCGTCTTCTGATGTTTACCTTCTAGAGTTCATCTTCTGATATTTATCTTTTGATATCCATCTTCTGTTGTTTATCATGTGAAGTTTGTCTTCTGAATTTTTATCTTCTGGTGCGTATCTTCTGGTATTCATTTTTTGATGTTTATCATGTGAAGTTCGTCTTCTGAATTTTATCCTCTGATGTTCATATTTTTATTCTCTGATACGTTTCTTCTGAAATTCATCTTCAGATGTATATCTTCTGATATTCATTTATGATTTTCATCTTCTGATATCGGCCAATTTGGACTAGCAAACTGGTCTGCTGAGATCCTCTGATCTTGGCCAACACTGGACCATTTATTATGACCTTCTGGTTTCGACCAATACTGGGCCATTTATTCTGACCTTCTGATTTCGACCAATACTGGGCCATGGTATGATCTTCTGATATTGGCCAACACTGTACTGGGTCTGGATTAGTTCTGGACAAAGGATATTTCAGTATGGACCTTTTAGCTTATCTTTTGATTAATTCATGACGGTTTTTCACTTCACTGTTAGGCCATCTTCTGGTTAGAAGAACTTCTTGAATAAGTCTGACTTATGATTTCTTCTGGTTTGGATCCAGTCTTCCTCTGCCAGGCTTCCTTTTGGTCTGGTCTATGTCTCCATCTGACTTTGTTTCCTTCTGATATGGGCCAACAAAGATATCCTCTGGTGATTTCAGGATGCATCCTCTGGTATCTTTTGGATGCATTATCTGGTGTTTTCAACTCTCAGGTTTTCTGCTTCAGCTTCTGGTTTTCTATTGCAGATGTTTTGCTTCTGGTTTCCCAGATGTTCTGCTTCTGGTTTCCCAGATGTTCTACTTCTGGTGTTTTCCAGATGTTCTGCTTCTGGTGTTTTAACTTCATATTTTCTTTATGGATTTAACAGTTTTGTTTCCTGCATGCATTCATTCTTCTGGACAGGAGGTTGCGATCTTTGGATCCTGTTCTTTTCTTAGTACAAAACTTAAATGCACGCATTAGTGTAATTATAATCTTAAGATAATTTTGTTATCATTAAAAGAGATTTTTTCTCAACAACTTTAACCGTCATATTGAAAGTGGCTTTAATAGCCATATTGAGGGTGTAATTCTAGAACAATTTTCTACGGTGCACTAGAACTCCGATACAGTGAATCTGAGCTGTTTTATCCTAGGGACGTCGTGGTTGATAGTCTGTCTTGCACAATTTGGGCAGTGCTGCGAAACGTCTTTAAGAGAGCGACCTAGTCCGCGACTCAACCCAGTAATATCTTCGGTGGCACAAATTGTGATTTTTTAAGGAAGCTGGAGAATTAACCCATGGGAGGATAATGATTACCTTTATAAGAATTATATTCTTAATAGACTTGTTGGTGATCTGTATGAATATTACAGTTCCACCAATAGTGCTCGACAGGTATGAGATGCAATAAAGAAGGGGAAGTTGGTGCTAAAAAGTGACTTGTAGCCTGAAATGCTATAAAGAAGAAATATGATACCGATGAACTTCGAGCTAAAAAGTGTGTTGTAGCCGCTACCTCAAGTATCAGATTACTGATGGCAAATACGTGGAGAAATTTAGAAGATAGCTCATGAGATCATCTTAAGGTATGACTTTAGATGAATTTCAAATTGATTGTTATTATCGACAAACTGCCTCTGTTTGGAATGATTTCAAAAATTCTTAAAACAAAAGAATTTTCTCTAAAGAGTATGATAACCTGTCTCCAGAGAAAAAATGTTTATTATTTTTCTGAATTAGGCACAATTTACTTATATCCGAGGCATGTTTAAATTTAAATGTTGAAATTAAGAATGTCTCATTCTCTTTACATGTTGTGTGATTTTAATATTTGACATGCTAGACTTTGTCATGTGAACACATGTTATTTCAAACTTAAGTAACTCAGGTTTAATACCAATGTTATCTTTAAATGATTTTGAAAAAAAATGTGATTTTTGTAGTCAAGCTAAAATAACAAAGAGTTCACATAAATTTGTAGTTAGAGAATCTGAGACTTTAGATTTATTACACTCTGATATATGTGAACTTGATGAGATGTTAATAAGAAATGAAAATTATTATTTTATCACTTTTATTGACGATCGTTCTGACTATACTTTTGTGTATCTAATGAAAATTAAAAGTGAAGCGATTGATATGTTTAGAATCTTTGTAATTGAAATTGAAAATCAATTTAGTAGAAAGATTAAGAAATTTCGTAGTATAGAGGAATAGATTATGATTCTAGTTTATTTAATGAGTCTTATAAAACTCAAGGAATTATACATGAAACCACAACACCTTATTCACCTGAAATGAATGGTAAAGCTGAAAGAAAGAAAGAATAGGACTCTGACTAAACTAGTTGTTGCTATTATGCTTAACTCTAGTGCTGCATCTCATTGGTGGGGGGAAATTATTTTGACTGTTTGCTATATTTTGAATAGAGTTCTAAAATCTAAAAGCAAAACATCTCCTTATGAGATAATAAAGAAAAGACAACCAAACTTGTCTTATCTTCGAACATGGGGTTGTCTAGCTTATGTCAGAATCCCCAATCCCAAACGAATTAAACTCACCAGTAGAGCCTATGAATATGTATTCGTTGGGTATGCAGTAAATAGTAAAGCGTATAGGTTTTATGACCTAAATGCAAAAGTGATCATAAAGTCAAATGATGTTGACTTCTATGAAAATAAATTCCCTTTCAAATCGAGAAATAATGGGGGCAGCGAACCAAGTCATAATCCCGTGAAAGAAGCACTGAAAGCAACAAACAAGGTGAATTGTAAACTCGAAGAAGTAAAAGAATCATAGTTGCTAAAGATTATGGACTAGAATATATGGCCTATAATTTAGAAGAGGATCCTGCAAATCTCAAAGAAGTCTTGTCATCATTGGATGCAGATCTTTGGCAAGAAGTTATAAACGATGAAATAGATTCTCTAGAATCTAACAAGACCTGGCATACAGTAGACTTGCCTCCTGGTTGCAAACCAATAGGTTGTAATGGATTTTGGAAAAGAAACTAATATCCGATGGAACTATTGATAAATATAAGGCACGCCTTGTAGCCAAAGGTTTTAGGCAAAGAGAAAATATAGATTTTTTGATACTTTTTACAACTTTTTTAAATGGTGATATGGAGGAAGAAATCTATATGGAACAACCTGAAGGTTTCGTAATTCATGGACAAGAAAACAAGGTCTGTAAGTTAGATAAATCTTTGTACGGTCTTAAACAAGCTCCTAAGCAATGGCATGAAAAATTTGATAACTTAATTATATCGAATGAGGTTAAAGTGAATGAAAGTGACAAATGTATTTATTACAAATATGAAAATGGAATTTGCACTATCATATGTCTCTATGTAGATGACTTACTCATATTTGGTTCAAACATTCATGTTGTAAATACTGTGAAATCATTGTTGAGTAACAACTTTGATATTAAAGACATCAGAGAAGCGAATGTAATCTTAGGAATCAAGATTACTAGGTCAGAAAAGGGAATTTCTTCGGATCAATCTCATTATGTTGAAAAGATCCTAAAGAAATATAAATACTTTGATTGTAAACCTTCTTGCACACCATATGATCCAAGTGTGAAACTTTTTAAGAATACTGGTGAAAGTGTTAGACAAACTGAATATGCGAGCATCATTGACAGCCTCAAGTATACCACTTATTGTACTAGACCCGACATTGCCTACGTCGTGGGACTATTGTACAGGTTTATCAATAGACCTAGTATAGAGCATTGGCACGCTATCGAAAGAGTCATGAGATACCTAAAAAGGACTATGAGTCTAGAATTACATTATCAAATATTTCCTACCGTCCTTGAAAGATACAGTGATGCTGATTGGAACACCTTGTCAGATGTCTCCAAAGCAACCAATGGCTATAATTTTAGTATAGCTGATGGTGATGTATCTTGGAAATTGAAGAACAGATGATATTGGCTCAGTCCAATATGGAGTTTGAAATGATAGCACTAGCTATTGCTAGTGATGAAGCGAGTTGGTTGAGATGTTTGCTAGCTGAGATTCCTTTCTGGGAAAAACCTATGCCAGCTATGTTGATCCAGTACCGCGACTATTGCAAAAATTGAGAATCTTTATTACAACGTAAGATACGACAAATATGTCGTAAGCACAACACATTTAGAGAATTACTTACTAAATGAGCTGTAATAGTGGATCATGTACGCACTGATGATAATTTAGCAGATCATTTTATGAAAGGATTGGCTAGAGAGAAAGCCATTAATACATCTAAAAGGTTGGGACTATTGCCTATAAATCATTGAGTCACTCATGATGGTAACCCGAACTAAAAGACTGGACTCCCACGAATTAGGTTCAATGGGTAATAACAAGTCATAGTGATATGAGATGAACATGTTATTATATCTAACAGAAGCATGATTCCTGAAGCGATGAACTGTTGAGATAATAGAAACTCTTAATGAGATCTATACTCTATGTGGAGGGAGTACCTAGCTACAAGAGTACTCTTGATAGACTCACCTATGTGAATGTGGAAGTGGGGTCGCTTCCTATGAGTTTCGAGGCAAAAAATTCCTAGAGCTTTCACTATACTGAGATAGACGTGCAGGGCCATTAACGCACGGGCTTTTGAGAATACACCATATGGAAAGGTTGTGTGGGTTTGATGTCAGAGATAGAGTTCAAGACTACGAGTAACTCTTGTTGAATCTGAATCTCACTTACTATGCAATGGTTCAAGTCAAGAGACACATATGCTTATGCACAATCATATAGAAGTGTTTGACACTATTTTAGAAACATTTTTTTAATTCAAGTGGGGGATTGTTGGAACATAATGTGTGAATTTAAAAATTGTTGAAGTCTCACATTGGAAAACTCTCATTTTCATTTTGAGTAGTTTTAACCACTATATAAATATTCTCAAAATTTTGTTGAAATCCTACATTGGATAGAAACATATGTGGGTTTGCTTCCATCACTATATAAAAAGTGTCAATTTATTGTGAAAAGCACATCAAAGTTGGACGCATTTCTCAACTTTTTCTTTTCTCCCTCTTATATTCTGCTTGATTGTAACCAAGCCACTTCTCCCCTTTCTGTCTATCCCTTCGATATTTTAGAGCGGTTGTTATACCGTAGTCCCTTCGATGTTTTAGAGCGGTATTGTACCGTAGTCCCTTCGATATTTTAAAGCGGTTGTTATGTCGTAGTTTCGTCGAGTTTTGAGTGGTCCTAATACCACTATCCTTTTAGAGCGGTTTTATACCGTAGTTCTGTCGATTTTTGAGTGGTCATAATACCACTATCCTTTTAAAGTGTTTTTTATGCCGCATGCCGCAGTTTTTTAGAGTGTAGTTATTTTGATTTATGAGTGGTCATAGTACCAAGCGATGTTGTAATCGCCTTATTAAGAGTAACTTTAACCGTCATATTGAGAGTGGCTTTAACAGTTATATTGAGGGTATAATTCTAGAACAGTTTTCTACGGTGCAGTGAAACTCCGATACAGTGAATCTGGGCTATTTTATCCTGGGGACGTCGTGGTTGATAGTCTGTCTTGCACAATTTGGACAGTGCCGCGAAACGTCTTAAAGAGAGCGACTTAGTCCGCGACTCAATCTAATAATACCTTCGGTGGCACAAATTGTGATTTTTAAATAGTTTTTTCAAACTCAAAATATAACAATTACATATTATTTTTAGCCCATATACTCTTTTTATTTGAAGGACTATTTTATTTCATATTCTATTGATAAATAATCATTAGAAAATATAATATTAAAATTTTTGAAAATGTATTTTAAAAATAAATTAAATATTTATTAAATTTCTGGATAAGAAAACTATATTACGTAATAATTTATGCTCAAATGCCAAAAAATGGGTATGATTTGGATAACTCTTTTGGCTTTTTTTTTCTTTATTTTCTGTGTTTAGTTTATATCCCCAGTTTTTATTTTTCTTCTTTTTTTTTAATAAATTAAAAAAATCTTAACCAAATATTATTTCATCCACCAATATACAAAGAAAAAATTATTTTAGAATGTAAATAAATGTTCTAACAAATGTATCACAGTTCATAGGATTTCTTCTATACTGATTGGAGTTCAAGACTTTGAATGAGACATATAGACAAAAGATGAGTAAGGGACAGAGGGAGCAGGAACACTATATGAAACACATAATGATAATCAGACTTATATAAAATAGGTACTATAAATAAATTAATAACATCCAAAGTACATATAGAAAAACATTAACACATGGGAATTCTCCCTTAACTTGAAAAAAATAAAATAAAAGAACAATTACATATGTAACCCATCATTTGCTTGGTAGGGGCACTATCCAATGGTGCAGAAAGAATATGAATTAAATAATAATTTTTGATGGAGACAAAAATAACCCCCTAGGCACATTTTTTATAATCTTTCTAACATATATATAATTATGAACCAGGAATTTAATTTACAGCTATCACAAAAGCTTTGAGAAAAAAAAACTGAATAATGACAATGTTATTCCTATCTTGAGAGTCTTCAGAGCCAAATTCTGCTCCTAGAAACCCTTGAAATGTTCTCAACCAAACACAAAATCAGAATCTATCTTTAATATATAGTATAGTAGAAGTATATTCTCCTCTATACATTATACTAATGAGATTGATTTCCATACCACAAGTGACTTGAGAAATTCCATGACCTGCATATACAACATTGTAGTACAACTTATGTCATAAAAAAACTTTATACTATTATATATGTTTGATTCACAACAAATTTAGCAAAATCACCGTGAAACTATAATTTTATTAAGCGTAGCATTCGCTAAACACGATGGTATAATGTAATTCTATTAGGATGTTTTGGTACAGAAATTTTGGAAGATTAAAGCTATATTTTTAATACATATTTGAGATTTTTAAAAAAGTTAAAAAGTAATATGATTTAAGATCATGTAACATCTTAATTACACTTCAATCATTTTAAGAAACATTTTATAAATCAGTTAATTTCAACAACAAAGAAAACTTTTGACACGACTGTAAGCTGTTTTTAGCTTATTTTATAATCTCTTCAAGATAACTTAAGAAAATAAGTTATAACTTATATGAAAATATTTTGACTTTATTTTATGACATGTCTAGCTTATTTTCATAAGCTATTTAAGATAGCTTGTGAAAATAATTCATAACTTATATGAAAATAATTTGACTTTATTTATCTTTTGATATAGAAATTATTTATATATAAACACTTATGTAATAAGCACTTATACTATAAGCCCTTAATTAAATTAATTATACAAATAAGCATATGTCTATTGCCAGAGTAGGAGTACAAAACTACAAATTGCAACAAAACAGTCAAAGGAAACATATAAACTAAATAACAATCACAAGAATTACCTCTGAAGGATCACAAAGAGAGTAAACTGCATTGCTTTCTTTAGGAGCAGAAGACACTAAGATTCCAAAACCTTTATTAACCTCATTCAAAACCTGTTACAATCCATTTTTTATATCAGTGTTAATATAAAGAAAATTGAAGAACATGAAATTTAAGTATAGCATCATAACAACAAGTAACATATTAACCTTAAATGCATCTTCATCGGTCCGATCGTCGCCAATATATATAGCTAGCACGTCATTGTCTTCGTTAAGTCCTAAACAAAAACATGTTTATGTCATTTAGTACCTATGATATATAGATTCGGACACAAACCCCTAACACAACATGGACAATGACACGTGTCGGACGTGGCGACACGCCTTATTCTAGAGAAATTATGATCCTTGAATACAGTAATCAAAAAATAAACTCACCAAGTGATTCAAGCAAATAGGTAACAGCTTTTCCCTTATCCCAATCGATCACCGGTCGAACCTCTAAAACCTGAACATGATTAGTAAACACACATTAGTATTACTAAGTAAACTACTACAAGTTTTGTAACAAATTATGTTTGTTGTAAAATGAGTAAAAAAAGTTTTTGTTTATAATCGAATTAGTACCTTGCGACCGTGAGTTAATCGCAAATGTGGATAGTCTTTCATAATATCATAAACGCGTTGTGCCACCATATCCCAATTCTATACATTGTATGAAACAAAATAAGAGGAAATAAAGCAAGCAGTGCAATATAGCAGAATTTAAACAAATCGCGATCGCGATGATTTCACAATACACTGTTTAATACAAAATGTCAAATAGCAGCGCTATAGTACTGCAAATATAGCGGAAGTTGAACAATCTGTAATCTACGATCGACAACATTGCTACAAACTAGTAACTAATAAGCATCTGAAAAGAGAGTATAGGCAATACCTCCTCGTCTACGTTACGATAATGTACCGAGACGCAAAATTTATTGTTCTCAACTTTTGCTCCTTTGATGTCTTTTGTACACTCAATGAGCAACCTAAGTACCTGCATAAAAATAATGAGACAGTTAGGATAACGCAGTTCAATCTCGAAGAGAATTTGGAGATTCAATGAAGTATTTTCATATATATGATGATACATTATACATACCTCATCAATCATAGGCAAGAACTCAGCAGCAGGTTGGAATAAATTAACTTCATTACCCTGTAATTTTAAAAGATTATAATTCAAATTTAAGGCCTTTTAGAAAGATACTTCTAAAAAGACTGTGGGAAGTCTTTTAGAACAACAACTTAGTCCAAAAGTAAACTGATACAAAAAAACACAAACAAAGAACACTCGATGTTTAATCACGTAATTCGACCTATTATGCCTAAATCTCCGACTACAGAACAGCTGCAATGCCTTTGTATTATTTCAAGCTTAGAATTTTCAAAGTACAACAAGTGTGTAAAAAAAAACGGTTAAGATCAGAAATATATGAAAAACTTAAACAAAGAACACACTATATTTGATAATGGAGATCGGCAAATAGTACCTATGTCTTGTAATATTTCAAGTTTAGGGTTTACAAATTACAACTTTTGTTTTAAATACTACGTTTCAGATCAGAAACATATGCTAGATAGAAATCTCGAAAACTAGTACCTTATTATCAGTAGACCTGATGCAATTAGGGTGCTTATCAGATTGTCTTGGAGGACCAACAATGTCCATTCCATGACTACCAGCATAATAGAGATCTGTTACTCCAACAAATTCATGTACCTGAGGACATAGGGTGCAACAAAAGTTGGAATCAAAACCTAGTACAATATGGAAGTGGTTATTATCAGGGTTGTCCCTGAGATTTTGTTTTGTAAAATTCTCCGACTACCTTTTCACGGCATCTTCCACTAATTATTGCAGTTGGAAAATATTCTGCCATGCTTTTAACAGCGGCACGCATCTGCAGATATTGCAGGATCAGTATAAGAGAAATCAAAACAACAGAAGAAAAATAGCAGTGCAGTGCTAGAAACACACTCTTTTTCGACATATTTGAACACCTTTTTTGTATTCACATTTTAGAATATAAACCAATGATAAAAATCATGTCAGATACTGTGTTAAAAAGTATGTTGCTAGCTAGCATTTCGTCTATGCAAGTAGAATATTACATACACTTTCGGACATGAAAGCATGGTCGGGATTGTCAACGATCGGCGAAAGAGTCCCGTCATAATCGAGAAACAATACTATTTTCTTTCCTTTTGCAAAGTTAGTAATTTGCTCAAAAGATGCAAGTGCTGATGGAAATTCTAACTGCAAAATCATAAAAAACAAATGAAGCAGAAACAACTAATTAGTATAACTAACTAACTAACTAATATCTCTAATAGAAACTGCGAAAACCAAACAATGAAGCACAAAAATTACATATAGGGTATTATAGTATGTGTTTTATATACCTGCCATGTTAAATAAGCAGCATCAGCATCAGAGGATGCAATACCATGACCAATATCCATTGATATTTTCTTGTGAGTAGGAGAAGATGATCTCATTGCATCGAGGCAACCGTTGGAACGAACATCGTCAAGAATTCCTGTCTTTTTCCTCGGAATCGCTAGCGAAGGACCGTGTAGAAAAGTTGTAGCACCTGTAGGAGAGCATGATAAACTTGAAGGCGAGCCGAGCCTTGATCTCGTCCTTGTTACGGTTGCAGCATCGGCAAGCCGAGGAGTATGATTTGTCTTCAGGTCCATTGGATCCAGGTCTATGGTCAATTTTACCATACAACAACTATTAGAAAAACAAACTTGGTACAAAAGTAAACAGATACGAAAAACACAAATGCAAACACCTTAGATTCGATCACAAAGTTCCAACTACGGTAAATATCACGGTCGAGATTACAACATTAACTATGAACTATACTCAACATAAACAATGTAAAAACCTTAAAGTTAGAACGTTAATTATCTAGAAGCTAATTTTGACCCTTTAAGATTAGAAGCTATTCAAAAGTTAAGATATCAGTTTAATAAGTTATTAGAAGTTAATATTGACTCTGCATATGCATAATTCAATAGGTAGAATTGGTTCTGTTACTATATCAAAAAGCCATCAAGTTATAAAAAATAACAAACTTTTTCAAAATTTTGTTTGGTATTGTTCATTAATCAATGTGAATTGATGTCAACTTCACAATCTGACTTTTTGATCAATTTCTTGATTATTATTATTAATATTATTATTTTACTAGTCATTGGACGGTTAAGAATAGTTTGCATCACATGATCATGACAACAAGCAATTATACAAAAAAACTGAAAAAACTGAATCAAGCATTCATTCAAGGAATATTTGCTTCCTCTCACAGGTATATATAATATTAATTATTGATATTTTTTTATTAGTATTTTTTTTTAACGAAACGATATGCATTTCATATTAGTCAAATTACATTGTAAAATAAGTTTTTCACTTTAAAAAATGTAAAATCTTTTATAAAATGCTCATTAAAAAAAGGGGAATAACATACACGTTTTTCTAAATATATAAATAATTAAAAAAATTAGCCAAGAATCTGACCAGGTCAAAGTAAAAGAAATCAAAAGTATTGAATAATAACCATTAAATTAAATGAAAAGGAAAGTGGCACGAAAGGTTCGAATTAAATACAAAAGTACATTACTACCAAACAATTGAAAGTCAACATATATACGCAATCTCTATTAAAAAAAAAACGACAACAGTACTACACATCAAAATTTCAGAATCTCCAAAAGACAAATACATAAGATTAAGGAGAAGAAGAAAAATAAATGGTACCTAATTTACGAAGCTTCAAGTCCACCTATGTCAAATTTTGAGTTCACAATACAAGTTCAAAAGTTTCCTAATAGTTTCAACAAGAATGAGCTAATATTAAAATCAAATAAATAAATAATAACGGTTTTGTACAAAACTTAGAGAAAAATTTTTTTAGCTGAATTGTCTATAATTGTAGCAGCTGTGAGAACGGTTAAATTTTATTTAAAAAAAAAATTTCTCACAAAGATTTAATACTAAATTATAAAGATAAAATTTTCTCTCACAAAATCTAACCGTTCTCACATCGGCCAACCATGCAGTGGCCGTAGAAAATCTATACAATATTTTTCTTTTTGGTAATAAAAGGAAGGAAGAAAATGTGCACGTGAGAGTGAGGAAACAAGAAAGGAAAATGAAGGAGAAAGAACATAAACATACCAAATAAGAAGAAAATAATAATAGTAAGAGGTTTGAGAAAGAGGAAAAGAATATTAATAATAATGAAATTAAGAAAGGAGAAGAAGAAGAGAGAAATTGAGGTTGGGGAAGAGAGTATTTATAAGCGTTGTTTGATATTAATTTATTCATTTCATTCACCTAACTATCTAACGTGCCATTACATGGCAACAACCGCGCAAACACCTACCGAATAAAATAATAACAATAAAAAGAAATCTAAAACTACACTAGAAAGAGACTTTTTAAGCCTAATTTAATAGTAATTTAATTAAAATTCGGTTAAATTTCACGTTAGTCTCTTTTAACTTATTTTGTGCTTTTATTTTGATCTCATAAGTATTTTTTGTTCTCTTTATTTACGTTAATTTTTTTAAAATTGTCAATGTTAATATTATTAATAATATATTGAAAGTTGAAGATCAAATATGATATTTTTTTATCATTTAACTCTTTCACTTTAAACATCAAATCAAACTTATATTGCATTTTCATCAAATTTCAATTAATTCTATCTATCTAGCGATAGTTGTGGGTGATTAAAATTTTTGAAAATTTCATTTTTTCTTTCTCTTCTATGAAGTAAGATTTTGTTCGTTTTCACTCTTCATCTTCTAATTTCTTTTTATATTTGTTATTAATGAGGAATAATGAGAGAAAAACTGCAAATAATATGAATTTAATTATAATTTTTGTCTCTTATTTTTTTGTTAATTCATAGAATTGATTTTCATGTTCTAAAATTTGACAGTTTTGATCTTTCTAAAATTTTTTATCTAAAAAAATAATGATTTAATACATGTTAAATGATGTGTCATAAAATTTTATGATGTAAAATCATCTAAATAAATTCTAACATATGGTAAAGTTGAATGATATAACATATTCTAAACAATTTGATATATGAAATGATGATATTCATCACCATTTTTTAATTAAAAATTTCAATAGAAGAACAAAATATATTAGATTTTAAAATAAAAAGACCAAAACTACAATTAACTCTATAATATGTTGTTCTAAGTGAAAATGAACTTTAATTACTTAAATAATTTTTTTATAAAGTAAATTTAAGGTCTAGAAATAGTGTTCTATTAATCTAAAATAAAAAAGATTTTAAAATTTATTAAACCTTTAAAAAAATATTTATCTTCTTTTAATGACACCAATTGAAATTATAATATGTCAAATCAAATATCTATCTTAGTTTCTCTTCTAAATAATAACACAATATAGAATATTATATATTAGAAATCACGATAAGTTAACTAGTATATGAATTGAAAAATAAAAAAGTTATACATATAAAGAATTACACATTCTAGGTTTGACGATAAAGTTTTGACTTTTGAATTTTTCTCTAATCCAATCATATATCTCTTCTATAAATAGAGAGTGACCTAGTCTACCAGTATTATTTATTATTTTCGGTACCAAAACTCGAAACTACCATGATATATGTCCCATATTATACCAAACCATTATAATTTACTTAAACAATGATTTCTTCGCATTAATCTCATCAAATAATATGTTAAAAAAAATAACACCGATTCCGTCAAAAATTAAAAATAACACGGACGATTTAAATTCTAAATTTTTTTCTTCCAATAATTTTAATTCTAAAGTAAGTACACGCTTCCACCTCAATCTTGCGTGTACTCGATTCACCAAACCTTTTTAGAAACTTTTTTACTTAAGCTATTGTGTGTCACACTCTGTCCAAATGAAACTGCCTTCTTTTGTAGTTTCTAGAAGAAAATAAAATCTTGATGTTAACCTAAGAAGAAAGTGAATTGAGCCGTCTTAAGTTGCGTTTGTTACTAAGAAAAACATGATTGAACAAGATATTTTATTCTATTTTAATCAAGTGTGTTTCACGACTTAGCAGTTAGCATAATATAATAAAAGTCTATTTTGTCAATTTATATATCTAATCATATTTTAATTAAGTCAATAACAGTCGTATTAAAAAAATACATATTTTAATTCTATTAAAATTAAATTATTAATAGTTACATTATATATATATATATATAAACTCTTAATTTAGTTAATTTTAATAGATCATATGTGAACAAATTAAAAAAAAATTATTAGTATAAAATTTTATAATACCAATGTATACTTTATTTTATATTGTACCGTAAAATATTTTCTATAACAAACATATATTTTATATTATTCTTTTTTTTTTCAAATTTTTATTTAAAATATATTTATGAATCATACAACTAATAAAATATATATTTATCTTTTAAGTAATTGATTTGTGAAATATCATATTCTAACTAATTAAATGGTCACAAACATGTATTTCGTGTATGTTTATACA
>JBBPBO010000004.1:53214516-53409327 GCA_037974295.1 Cicer cuneatum | reverse complement strand
AAAAAAAAAAAAAAAAGTCATGTGATTTTTTTAAGCGATCATATGTCATTTAAATAATTTTTAATCATGTTAATTTATATATAGTTGTTTCAATATTTTTTTGATTTATTTTAAATTAGACTTTATTGAATAGTTTATGTATAACCTTGATTATTGATTTTTAAATTGTAAGAATTATATTTTTATATATCGTGTGATTTAAGGTGTATGATTGTTACATTTTAATTTTTAAATTATCATTAAGACATTGTAATGTATTTATATGTAATAAATTAAAAAGATTTAATTGATTAAGAAATTAAGTTTGTTATATTAAAAATAATAAAAGGAAGGACCCTTACTATTTCTAGTAAAAATAAATAAATTATAATTGTAAAAAAATTAAAATAATATAGTATTTTTATTATAATTTACTAAAATTTAAAAGTCTACTTTTAGACCAAGTTGATATTAGATGTCGCCTATAAGTAAATAAATAGATTATGATTTTTCTCACTTATCTACCAGACATGTAGGTGTAGTAGTATGGATAAAAAGGACATTTTCTTTTCCATGACTATCATAATTAAATTAAATTAAATATGTTAAAAAGAGATGTTCAACTTAAAATTAATAATATTTTTAGTTATATACTACTATTGTTTAATTTTCTGTAAATTTATAAAAGAAGCATTATCATAGTTGCGTGACAAACTATTATCGATCAAGATACCAAGACTTGACAATTAATTAATTGCATTATATTTCATAGTTGAGAAATATTATGAGAAACAAAAAATAACTACTTTCACTAACTTTTTATTTTTAATTAGTAAAGTGTTTGGAGACTCATTATCTTTATAGATTATTGGTCTTTTAGTCATAGTGAGGAATATACTTAATTCTTAACATAGTTGTTGCTAAGGCTAACATTGAACAACATTACATGAACTAACACAATTTTCTATTGAATAAAAGATATTTCGATCTTTTACTATATCATCATCGTGAAACCAAAATAGCTATTTCAACCGAATTGGTAAAAAAGATGGTAGTATTTTTAACCAATTGTTTAGGTATTGATTGATAGTAACTACAAACAAAGTGTATATATTATATTATGAGCTTACCTTTATAGCTTTCAACTATTCCTCACACAAATGTGGTGGCACATCTTTCCTATGCCCAAAGATAAAGAAGATTAATCAATATAAAGGGTCACTGGTTCTTTATATAATTTTACTGTAATGAAAGTTAAATATAAATCTGAAATAAATATTTTATTGGAGGAGAATGATGAGTTGCTGAGAAATTGGAGAAGACCATATATAATATTTTCAATTGAATTGGAGGAGACAACAAATTAAATATGCAATAACTAAAATGTGACGTTATGAAACTATAGTCACATGAAAAAAATACAATACAAAAATATTAAATGGTAGTTAAGTGTTGAAAATTGATTGAGTTAATAAATAGGATAAAAGGGATAGTAATAGTACCCAAGAAAACTCAAACAGTGCCAGAGTAGACAAAGGAGGACAACGATTGAGCAGGTAGAATAAGGAGGTTGACACCTCAGACTTGGAATAAATAGAATTGTGTGGCATATGCATGAATGATTTGTCAATAGAAAAAAATTGGGTGTGATTTAATATATTATAATAGATTCATAAATTTTCAAAAAACTAAAACTAATTTCAATTAAAAGTTTTCAATTATCAACCTTTAGTTTATGAATTGAGTTTCAATTTTTAATTTTTTTTTCTATTTAATTAAACTACTTTCTTTACTTCGTCACATAATGAATTTAACAAATATAAAAAATATTGTAACATAAAAATAATTAAAAATAAAAAAATAATATTCAAATTTTTGATTATTTTAAAGTAATTCAAATATTATAAAATTATAAATTATTTATAATGATTGCAATAATAGTGGTTGAAAGTGGTAATTGTTAAAAGTGACTATCATCACGGTGATTAGTCGTCGAAGGTGACTGCAACAGTCGAAAGAGGTGGTCGGCAGCCGGAGTGTGACTAATGATGATAAAAATGTGATTGACAATGATCGAAGTGGTGGTGGAAAAGGTCAGAGATGGTGGTCAACAGTTGTCAGATGTAGGTGATCGACAGTTGTCAGGTGTAAGTGATTGGTGGAGGCAACGACTGTTAGAGGTGGGTGGTCGGTGGTTTTTGTATGTTGGTGGTTGGTGGTGATGACAATTGTCGAAGTTGGGTGATGGGTGCTCGGTGGCGGCAGTGGTCGGGGATGGTGGTGGTTAGATATGGTGGTCAAAAGCGGCGACAGCGGTTAGTGGTTGTTAGAGTCGTATTGACATCCACGGATTGGTCACCTGTTAATTTAAAAAAAAAAAAAAACAAGAATTATAAAACTTATTTTTATTTATTTTTAGTTTTAGAATGAAAAAAAAATTGTTTCAAAATTAAGTAAAAAACTAGCTCGACCTTATTTTAGCCAAAAATGATTGTGAATTAATAGAAATTATTATTCAAGGACAACAAGCAGGACTATTTTTTTTTAATCAAAAGCAACCAGAACTATTTTCTTATCTTTTGTAGAGCAACTCAAGCTGATGCAAAGTGCTTATGACTATCATTCATCTTTACCAAGAAGCTTCTGACAAGTTCATTAATTTTGACAAATCTAAGATCTCTTTCAGCTTAAATGTATCCATCTGATCGACAATTGATTTCAAAAGATGGATTTCTTTTATGGCAGTAGAGACTCATTCGAAGTAACTAGGGCTTCCAATCTTTGTTGGAAGATTGACACAACAAGTGTTTGATTTTGTTCAAGATCATGTTTAGATGAAATTATAAGGTTGGAAGGAAAAGTACTTATTTTCAGCATGTAAAGAATTGCTCATCAAATATATTGCTCAATTCATCCCAACCTACATCATGAGCTGCCTTTTATTGCCTTCTGGCCTTTGTGGTCACATTGAAGCGATGATAAAAAAAAATTGTGGGGTACAATCAAGGGAGAAAATGAAAATCCATTAGATCAATTAGAATAAATGTTGCCAACCAAAAGGCAAAGGTGGTATGGATTTTCGTACCTTCAAAGATTTTGCTAAACAAAGTTGGTGCATCATGTCTCAATTGGACTAGTCCTTGTTGAGTAAGTGTTTGGAAGTTCACTACTTCCCTCGGGGAAATATCCTTAAAGCTCACTTGGGTTACCTTCCTAACTACACATGAAATAGTATTCATGAAGCTCTTTGAGTCCTTAATTGAGGATGTCTTAAGAGAGTGGCTACTGGTCATTTTATTAATATTTGTGAGGATAATTGGTTACCCATTCAAAACAATTACAAAGTTTGGACCCCCAAAGCCTCTTTCAGAGTGACTTATCTCAAGTATCTCAACTAATTCTGCAAGATTTAGGAATATGAAACTCGCACCTTGTTAATGAAATTTTCCTTCCCTTCGAAGCAAGTCAAATTCTCCAGCTTTACATCCCTTTATCTCACCAAATAGACCAACTTGTTTGGGGCTCAAATTAGAGAGGTATTTTATTTGTTAAAAGCTCTTACATCATATCAAACATTGGGAAGAGTTAGACTATCTTATCAAAAAGACGTTTTGACTGACTCTCTATGCCCGAGATGCAATGAGAAAGAGGAAGACATGGATCATGTTTTTGGAGATTGCTTATGCTCTTGCCAGGATTGGTTTTATTGTCCTTTGGGAATTCGGTTTGGCTCTAACTCTTCTTTTTTTAAATGGTTTGAAAACATTATTTATAATTTTTCCCCTGATATAACTGAACTAATATTGTTTGGTTGTTATGGAATTTGGTTTGCTCGTAACAAACTCTGTTTTGAAGTTAAATAATCATGTGTCAAGAACTCACTCTAAGGCATGGAAAGTGATTGAAGAACACAAGTTGATGTTGTATACACAAGTTGCAGGTGCCCTCAATCATCATCCAACCTCCATGCCTACTTGGTTTGCCTTCCTCAGGATTTCTATAAGTTCAATTTAGATGCAGTAGGCCCTACTTATAACATGTGGGGGAATTGGTGTTGTTATTAGAGATGTTGATAGTGTTGTGTTGGGGCCACTTCTTGGAAAATTTATGCCCTCCCGAACTCATATATATCTGAAGCTTTGGACTCAAGATTCTATCGTATCATGGCTAAAGGGGATTCGTTGAATTTGCGCTATGCACAATTCATGCACCGATAATTCCTACTTTTGTATAATTATTTGGTATTTTGACATGATTGTTTATTTATTTATTTTTGCTTGTTTATTTTGTTGTGTGAGGAGAACTGCAAATGTGATATGCTTACAATTTAATTCAATATACTTCAAACTGGGGGTGGACAAAATTTGAAAACTGAATCGAACCGTTTGAAAATTGAACCGAATTAGTTTTTAGTTCAAAAAACCGAACCGAACTGTTTTATGAACCAGTTTATTATTATTCTGAACCGAACTGGTTTTAATTTAATTTTTTTGTTCCTATAGGCCAAATTTTACATAATTATCCCTAATTATTTTTAAAAAATAAATTCGGTTCTAGTTTAATCAAAAACTAGTTCGATTCAGTTTTTTGAACTAAAAACCAATTCGGTTCGATTTTTTAGAATTGAAAACCGGTTCTGTTCAGTTTCAATTTTAAAAAATCAATTCAAAAACCGATTCAGTTCAGTTCAGTTTTGCCTTTTGATTCAAATTTTTGTTTTTTAAACACCCCTACTTTAAACTCTGTTGACATTATTTGGATCAATGATTGCTCTCCTTATAACGCTTATTTTATTGCAGCAAACTTAACACCTTGATGCATATTTATTTCTTGTAAAAAAAATCATAAAATTTTATTTTATCAACCAATAAAGTGTATTTTTTTTTCACAAGAACCTAATAGAGTGTATTGTTGACAAGAATTTGGGCTCGAATGGTCGATATAGTGGGTTTTATACCAAGCACCCCTACCCCTAAACCTCCCACTCCCCCATTTTATGTAAAATGTCCAAAATACCCCTTTATATATTCACTATAACCCTAATCCTTTCACCCCCCAAATTTCAGTATTCCAAAATAGCAATCAGATTTGAAACTTTCATCTTTTGAGTGTCTTCTCTTTTTCAAACTAGTAGATTCGGAACTTTGAGCTTGCACTATTTGTTTCTTTGATACCTTCAAAGCTTTGCTGTTTCTGTGATACCTGGTGAAGTTTAACTTTGTCTCTTTCCATCTTCTTTAGCCCCGAAAAGTAAGTAACATTTTCTGATTTTTTACACAGTTTCGAATCATTTATTTCCAATTTTTTAAGTTTCGAAACTTTGGGATTCATCCAAAGTTTCGAATAGTTTGAATATTTCCAGATTTTACCAGCTTCGAAAATTTCAGAATCAGCGAAAGTTTCGAAAGGTTTCTGATTTTCCAGATCTAAACCTCGAAAGTTTGGCATTCAACCAAACATTCGAGTCCTCGAAACTTTTGTATTCATATAAACATTCGAATCTTTTTGAATTTGTATGAGGATTTCCAGATTATGAACCTCGAAGGTTTGATGTTCGTCCAAATATTCGAAATTTTTCCAGAATTTAAACTTCGAAGGTTTGGGGTTCATCCAAACTTTCGAATCTTTTTCAGAATTATCACATCGAAGGTTTGGTGTTCATTAAAAGTTTCGAAACGTTTCCATAATTTGCACTTCGAAGGTTTGGTGTTCATCCAAACTTTCGAAGAATTTCCAGAATTTGCACTTCGAAGGTTTGGTGTTCATCCAAACTTTCGAAGCTTTTCCAGATTTTGCACTTCGAAGGTTTGGTGTTCATCGAAAGTTTCGAAAATTTTCCAGTTTTTTCCAGATTTTTCATATTTTCCAGACTTTCCAGATATTTTTTGCAGACTTTTCCAGATTGTTCATCCAAATATTTTTCCAAATTGTTCATCCAAAATTTCTAGATATTTTTTTGCCCATCTGATTTTTCAGATTTTGCAGATGTTCCAAATTTTCTAGATTTTGCAGATGTTTTAGATTTTTCAAATTTTCCATATTTTTTCAATTATCAATATATTGATATAACATTAACTAAATTTTACAGTGCCTAGAACCAGAGGTGCGTTTGGACAAATTATTCGCAGTATTGCGGATAGAATTCCGCCTACAGCATCACACAGACGACGGAATGAAGCCAACCGTCGTAGTAGACGCGAGGATGTTCAACAGGTTGTCCCTGAGCCTGAGCATGTTCAGGAAGATGAGCATGCACATATGGAGTATGAGCCTGCTGAACATGAGGTTGGTGTTGATGAGGATCAGCACTCCGGTTTCCCTGGAGGACCGGTGGATACATCTATGCTGACACAGTACGAACACCACGTGGCACGTAAGATATGGGAAGGAGAGGTAAATGTTAATTAATTAATTAATTTTTTAACTAAGTATAATTATATTTTATACTCGGTACATTACTTCATTAATTATGAATAAATATTTATTGATATGTTATTTATTTAATTACTTGTAGGATCGTGACTCGTTGAAAGTGATTACCCATGGTTTGAAACTGAAAAGGTTTGCGGAAGTTCATATACCAGAAGATGTACAACATTGGATAGGAGAATCTAGGCTGTTACATTTGTCTTCCGCTTACTTGACGATGGTTGATGTTGGTCTGATATCCGCCTTTGTGGAAAGGTGGCATAGGGAAATCATCTCGTTTCATTTGCCATTCGGAGAGATGACCATCACGTTAGACGACGTCGCCACTCTCCTTCATATCAAACCACATGGTAATTTTTTTGATGCACCACTGAATATGAATACTAATAATGCTATGATGGCTGCACATGAGTTACTAGAAGCCACTTGGGAGGAAGCTGCTGCTGAGATCAACTACAACAAGTGTGCACAGTATAGATTGCAGTGGTTGCGCGATTTATATCAGCGTTTAATTCAAGCTAACATGTATGAGTGTGCTGCCAGAACTTATCTATTGCATTTAGTTGGTAGCACCACTTTTGCTGACAAAACACACACTCGTGTGGAAGCAAAATATGTTAGTTTGTTTGCTGATTTAGATCGTTGTGGGGATTTTGCATGGGGTGCTGCTGCATTGGTTGTGCTATACGACAACCTGGGAGATGGAGCCGTTCATCACACTAGACAGCTGGGGGGTTACATGACCCTATTACAGGTATTTTAATTTATTTATTTATTTATTTAGTTGTGTTATTTATTTATTTAATTATTTAGTTGTTTTGTTTTTTGTGTTATTTGGTGTAGTGCTGGATTTACGAGCACTTTCCTAGGATTTGTAAACGCGGTGATAGTGGAACGGTTCCTGCAAATCTTCCAAGAGCATGTAGGTGGACTGCAAAACACGCAGTTGAAGGTGGACTAATGACATATAGGCGGAGACTTGACTCTATGATGCTCGATGATGTATTGTTTACACCATATGATGATGATCAAGCTAATCATCCTTTTGTCTCGTCTTCGATGTTCTCCGAATACCTTCGATGGGCAGGAGTTTCAGTTCCATATTTGCCAGAGCGATGTCTACGACAGTTTGGTCGTATCCAGTGCATTCCGCGTGACGTTCCTCAGATGCCTAGGAGTATAGATTGGGAGTGGCAAAATAATGTTAGATCATGTATAGCTACATTCCGGGAGTCTATCTCCTCTGGCGACGTTTCCGGGAGAAGTCACTGCAGACTACTTTGCATGGTACCTTAATATTTCACATCCTCTGATCCTCCCTCCACCTACTGATGCTCCTTCCAGTACACCTTTTGTTGCTCCACTTTCCAGGTCACCTACTGCTGCACACGATCCCCAGATTCCATCATCATCTGCACGTGCTGGTCCATCATCAGAACGAGATCGGCGAGCATCTGAGCTTATACGTAGGGGATTATTTTGTGTAACTCCATTTGGTGAAGCTCATAATATATTCACTAAGTTAAGCAGACTCTTTCCAGGAGACGATTAGTTATTGTGTGTTGCCATTAAATTGTAATAATATATTTTTATATTAATATATATTTTTATATTAATATATATTTTTATATTAATATCTATTTTTTTATATCCATTAAAGTTCAACTTGTTACCACATAACCATAAGTAAATTATGATTTCTAAAAGTTCAAACATAAATCTTTATAATAACTAAATGTCTAAAAGTTTAAACATATAATCTAATCTTGACTTAATGAAATACAAGATGATTTGTCAAATGATGGATCAATGTGTTCCCAATGCTTAATACGTTCTACATAAGCTATTTGCCATGTCTTTGCACAATCACTACAAAAGTCTTTCCATTTTTGGGAGGTAGGTGGCAACGGACAATCATACTTCAATTTGATCTGAAAAATAAAATAGTAAACATTAATTTATCTAAACAAGAAAATATTATTATTAAACATTACTATAGATCATAAAACTTACCTGTACCCAATGACTTTCATTGATGAATCCAATTGCTATTAAATGATTAAGAGAATAATCTTTCGATGGTCCTTTATTCAGCGGAAAGAATGTCATATTCAGATTACGCGACAACAATACCAATATGACATTATATCTTGTTGCAATCACATAACCTAAATCTGGTATAGTCATCCACTTATCTTTTCCTTGAGCACCCAATCTAGAAATCATCAACGACTTCTGCACGGTTTCAACGTTGTCATCGAAAACTTTGGAATAAAGGTCTTTATGTAAATTAATCTCTTTCTTCAATTGTGTTCGAACTAAAGGCCAAGATTCTTCTGTCCAACCTAACAACGCTCCAACGGCGCGATACCCACAATTTCCATCAGGCTCAACATCTATTATGTCCTCGATATACGGATGAATGAATGTAGGAAAATGTATCTTAGATAATTGCCTTGCAGGACGCTGTGATGATTGACTTGCAGGATGCTGTGATGATTGACTTGCAGGACGCTGTGATGATTGACTTGCAGAACGTTGTGATGATTGAGTTGCAGGACGTTGTGATGATTGCCCCGCAGAACGCTGTGATTATTGATTTGGAGATCCATGAGATGCATCGACATACTCCCAATGTGATGGATCACGAGGACTATCAAATTCTTTTCTCCTTTTAGTACCTCCTTTGGTTCTCACTTTATCAGGTGATGGAACCATTGTTGTTGTTTGTGGAAATACAAGTTCACGCACCTTTGCTCTGAATATCCTTTGACCAACAATATCTTGTTTCTTCATGTATGCCTTCATTGCTTCCAACTCTTCTGAAAAATCATAATCTGATAAAGATTCTTCATCCTCGAATTCTTGCTCAATGCTTAATTTCCTCCGAAAAATATGAATGCTATCTAAGGGAATAACATTACCAGACATCTGCAATTTTGCCAGCTCACAAGCACATGGTAATCCATGAGTTGTTTTGATTGAGCAACCACATTTTATTTTGTCAGTACCTACAATCTTCACCCTCTTCAATTGTTTGTCAATAATTTCAAAACATTTCCTTGCCACACAATGATGTAATCTCTGATAGAATGGTGAATTATACCCATGCTCCACATCGAGAATAGATTTATGAAAAGTTGATTTGAGGCTACACAATTGGTTCTTCAACATCATATTCACAGCATTTCAACTTTTACACAAGTCTCCCTTACTAGTCTGCAACATGTTTTTTAATCTCCAATGAGCAGACTCCGCTCTACAAATAAATTAAATAACACAAATTAAAACAAATCACATAAATCACTAAATCATTTTTCTAAAACAATACAAATCATTATTTAAAAATACATGTTGGTCGTTGTGTTCCCTAAATGCATCACTCTGTTCGTCCAAGCCATGACAAATCTTTCTTTGTAAGGTGTCAACCATGAACCTTTAACATAATCAACAAAAAGAATAATATCCGCACACACTAGCTCAAAGTGTTGCAAGTGATGATCATACTCCTCCACACTAGCCGAAAATACAATTTTTTTCCATAAATCCATTACTTCATCTTGTCTATCCTTACTCACATATTGTTTGTATCTTGCCCCAACATTTTTTTCAATATGAAAACGACACAGCAAATGAATTGAAGTAGGAAATACAACACCAATAGCATTCATCATGGCAAGATCTTTATCTGTCACAATAACTTTAGAAATTAAATTTTCAGATACAAACAATTGTCTTACCTTTTGAAATGCCCATATGAAGTTATCTTGTCGCTCTTGCTCTAAATAGGCAAATGCAACCGAAAATGTCAAACCAGTAGATGTCACACCGACAACTTCAAGCAACGGTAACCGATATCTATTTGTTTTGTATGTGCTATCACATATCAAAACAAAATGAAACGTATTCAACAGCTTTATACAATCAGGATGCGTCCAAAATATATCTCTTAGAACATCTGAATTATCCTGTCTTCTTGTCCAGTGCACATAATTTTCATTTTGTATTAACTTCAACAGATGTTGCACTTCTGTGTACGAACCTCTCAAAGATGATCGATAAGTACTTCTTGCTTTATATATTTGAGTGGAAATTGTGACATTATCTTTATTTTTCTCTTTCAAAGCATTCAAAATGAACCTTGGTGCAAGCTTATACTTTGTCATGTCATTGACAAATTTTTTCTCCTCTTCATTTAGACGCCCCAAATATGAATGACCGTCTAAAGTATTGGCTAAATCGTGATTGTGTGTTCCACAACGAACACTAATTTTCCAGCCTTCATCCAAACTCGATGGTATACATCTGAGTTTAAACGGACAGTTTTCCTTGTGAGAACAAGTTACTGTTGATTTTGATTTATATCTTCCGCCTCTTTCGCATCCCAAAATTAATTTGCCTTTTCTGCCTCTTTTTCCCGTTGCTTTTATCTGATCGAATGGTAACAATTAAAATTCCATTTTGCATTCCAATTTTTTTTGCCCATTCAAATACAGCTTCTCGAGAAGGAAATATCTACAAAACATATATTTCAAATAAAAATTTCAGAATAAAATAAATATTTAAAATAAAACATTAATACATGTTAATACATTAAATTTATCAGTTCTAAATTTAATTAGCGGTAACAATACCTGATCAGTGATAAATTTATCTGTAGAATCTATAGTCGCCGTTGTAGCAGGAGCCTCAACTCTACTTATACCTGATTCTAAAAAGTTTACTCTATTTAATTAATAATAATAATAATAATAATAATATTAATACATATTTAAAAAATAAAGTAAAAGTTTTTCAAAATAAAACTTTCGAAACTTTGGCAAACCTGAAACTTCCGAAAAGTATTCGAAAGTTTTTCCAAAATGAAACCTTCGAATATGTTCGAAACTTTACCCAAAATGAAACTTCCGAATGCTCTTCGGAACTTTGCCTTCGAATTGAAATTTTCGAACTTTTCAGTTTCAACAAAAGTTTCGAAATTTTCAGTACGAATATTTCAACATCTATGAAATTTTCGAAATTTTTAGAAAAATACCTTCGAAAATATGAAAGATTCGACTTATACAATAAAATCCTAAAGTTCCGAGCTTAAAAAAGTGATTTTTAATTTTTCACAAATTAATTTATAATTAGAAAATAAGATATTTTAGGCATTTTGAAAAAATGGGGGGTGGGAGGTTTAGGGGTAGGGGTAGGGGTGCTTGGTATAAAACCCCAATATAGTTCTCTAAACATTCCCTTCTTGTGTTTTTTATTTTGAATTGGGCTTTGCATCAAGTAATAGGCAAAAACATAATATTTCTAGGAAAGTTTTACCCCATATCTCCTTTATTATACTTATACTCATACCTCCTTTATTATATTTATACTTCCACATATTTTTTTAAATGTCAATTATACTCTGTATTTTTTTTACTATTTTAATAAATTAAAATTCACTTTTTTTTACCTCCTAAAGATTTCCGGAATTCAAAAAAATAAAATTTTCAGTAAGTAAAAAGTTTTATGGTAGTTACCGAAAAACTTTTTCCAAGTTTTCCGGTACAAAAGCCTTCTACCGAAAAACTTAGAAAAAGTTTTCCGGAACATAAGCGTCCGGAAAACTTCATTCCAAGTTTTCCGGTAACTACTGGAAAACTTCCCTCCAAGTTTTTCGGTAGTTCTTTTTTTGAAGAAAAATTAAAAATTAAAAAAAAAACTAAAAAAAATAAAATAACAAAAAAAAATCAGTTAAAAAAAAATAAAAAAAAAAACTTTCGAAAAACTTGATTTTCATGTTTCTCGTTAACTTCCGGAAAACTTTTTTTCAAGTTTTACGGTAGTATGAATTTCCAGAAAACTTGATTTTAAGTTTACCGGTAGTTCATTTTTTTCTGGAAAACTTTTTTCCAAGTTTTCCGGTGAATTTACAAAAAACGTTCACTTTTTTCGAAAAACTTGAAATGATGGAATGATAAAATTTAAAATTTTATTCTTTATAGAAGGAGAAAACCGTCTTTTCTTTAAGTTTGTGGAGGTATAAGTATAATATGGGAGGTATGAGGTAAAATCTTCTATTTCTAGATTTAAATATTATTTTATAGATTATTGAATCTACACCATATGTGATTAGCCCATAAACCATCTCAATAATCTAAAGGCCACATTAATTACATGAAGATTGTTCATGCACCTCAAATATATTATTCAAATGTATAAAAAATATTACCAGATTAAAGAATCCAATAACATTTTTATCCCAAAAAATACTATTGGAATACAACATACGATAATTTCTTACTACTGAAATATAACAACATCCTATCAAATTTTGTGTTTTTTGGAGTGGGATGGGGTGGAAATGAGCAACTCGCTAATGACATTATTAATCTTATTATTTATCTCATAATCTATTATTTGTAAGTCTCATCATCTAATCTAATTCATTAATCATTTGTCAAAATTATAATCCCATGCATATTGTACATAAACTTATCTCTTCAACCAAAAAACACACTCTATATGCCTGCACACTGCCCTCAAAACAAAAGTATTGGCTTGTGCTTAACTATAGCTACAATATTATTTTTCACAATATACAATGAGGACTTCCATACATATAGTTCAATCAAATGGTGCTCATAATCATATCAAATGAGACTTGTTCCTGATAAGATAACCTTTTGACAATTGTTGATATGGACATAAAAACAAGTAAGGTATTTTAATCTTAATAGTTTTACTTTTGGTCATTGACATTTTATTTTTAAACCCCGCAAAATTTATTCATATTTGAATTGGAATTTGTAGATTTTTTTTATTTAAATATCTTTTTTTTTAAGTAATCAAATTGCCCCACTTTAAAAAAAAATACCAAAATATCCTACTTTTGAACCCTTTCAGGATGCCGCATCTCGAGAATGCGATTAGAGGAATTTTTTCCAGTAGAAGGTCGCATCTCCTTCATTTTTAAAATAGGATTTTTTATTATTTATTAAATTAAAAATAATTAAACTATTTAAAAAAACAAAATACTATTAATAAAATAGAATAAAATACATTAATTGAAGAGAAAAAAATGATGTTGAGTAGATATGCCAAAACAAATATTATGTTGTATTATTTTAACAATTCTCTCCTATTTTGTAGATAAATTTTTATTATCATAACTACTCTCTCCTATTTTATAGATAAATTAGCCACTTAATTCAATTTTGTTAACAAATACCTCCTATTTTTTCCCGGGATATAATAAATAAAATTAATAAAAATAATAATAAAAATAATTATAATTAAAAAAAGTAAATTATATTAATAACATGACTCATATTATGGTTCATCACCACCACGTGTACATGTATATGCATAAATGACGTATTACTTTCCGTATATGCCAGAAATATCAACCCCGGATCATCTGGAACGGTGGGATTTTCTATAATTTCTTTGGAACTTATTGCACAACTCCTGAGTCGGCTTATGCTGTTTTTGATTCCATGTATAACCGTCAGACTCAAAATTATATAGAGACATGTGGTAGTGGTTGTTGAAACAAAACCCCAACTTAAATAATTTTGATGATAAACAAAGATTAATTAAGAATTATAATTATGATTCTAAAGCATGTTTTTGTATCTAATTAGTGTGCTTGAGTGTATTAATCAAGATAGGTACCAAGAAACTTAAACAAAATCATTTGAAAGAAGCAAGATCAAAATATGAAGATCCAAGAACATTTTGGATAGCATTCTGAATGTCACTAGAGGATGATGTCATCAAAAGATGAGATCACCAGAGAATACCTCCAGAAGACGTCACCATAGGATACCTCCAGAGGATACCTTCAGAAGATACCTCCAGAGGATACCAGAAGATACCTCCAGAGGATATCACCAGAGGATCCCTCTACAAATTTAAAAGCCAAGAATACGCATCACTAAGATCAAGACTCATTTGCCACACAAAGGAAGAACCAAGTCTGCTCTTGAACATTAGAAGCAAAACGAAGAACGTTATTGCTTTTTGGCCTGCTCTCACTTAATCACTAACAAAGGACAGCCAGTTTGTTCCCAACGGGCAAATGAGCTGTCATGAGCACTTTTTGAGTCTATAAAAGAGAACTCAAGAAAAAGGCAATAATCGGAACTTAAGAAAACAATCATTCCATTATTCATAATCAGTTTCACGAGTTTCTACATGTTTCATACATTCCTCTAAGTTTTGTCCAACTCTTAGAAACTGCAATATCCAATCACGATTGTGTTCTAAGATCACTCTAAGTTCCAAAAATCAAAATCAAATACTCAAACACGAGTTGAGGATATTTAGATTCTATCAAACACTTTATCATTCCATTGTAATCTCAAGATAAAATGAGAAAAAACTAGTTTTCAGAAGTTGTAAAAATCCTTCTATGTTATAGAAAAGGTAGTGTGATTAATCCTTTGTAAAGATTAAAGGATAGATCAGTGAAAAACTCCTTTCTGAATTGAAAGGTATTGGTTGTAACAGATCAAGATAGATCTGCAGAAAGTTTGTGTAAAAGTCAAGAGAGTTCTTGCCTTGGAGCACTTAATTGAAAATCTCACAGTTGAGAGGACTGGACGTAGCCCAAGTTGGATGAACCAGGATATATCTGTGTGTTATATTCATTCGTTTATCTATTTAATTTCAAGTCTTTAAATATCAAGTTTGATAGATAAACTAAAACTGTCATTTTCAACTAACCAAGAACGTTTTCCGTTTCTGGATTAGAACCAAGAACGTTCTCCGTTTTTTTCTTTCTGATTTACAACCAAGATCAATCTTGAGTTAATTTTTTCAGGAATTTTTAAAAGGTTAATTTACAATTCAAACTCTCCTTCTTGTAAATTGCTACTTCAATTGGCATCAGAGCACGGTCTCTAAAAACAACACCTAAACAGTGTAGAGAAAAGATATAGGAAGAAAATGTCAAAAGCAAAGTACATTGCTGAAGGAGGGTCATCAAATAGACCACCTTACTTTGATGGCTCAAATTACTATTTCTAGAAAAACAAAATGCAGTTGTTCCTAAAGTCCCAAGACACAGAAATGTGCGCATCATTACAAAAGGAAACTTCATACCAAGGGTAGATCAAAATGATCCAACATTTGCTGAAAAGAAAGAATATGATTGGACAGCAGAAGAAAAATCTAAGGTACTACTGAACTCAAAAGCTCAATTATTTTTATCATGTGCCTTAAGCAGGGAAGAAAGTGAGAGAGTCGATGAATGTGATTCTGCAAAAAAGGTATGAGACACATTGCAGATTCATCATGAAGGAACTAGTCATCAAAGGAAACAAGAATTGATATAGGAATAAGAAAGTTTGAGTTATTTGAAATGAATGAAGGAGAAACAATAGATGAAATGTACTCCAGTTTTACAACTATTGTTTATGAAATGCGATCCTTGGGCAAGGCCTATTCTGTGCAAGATCGTGTAAGGAAAATCATGAGACGCCTTCCAGCTATGTGGAGGCGAATGATAACAACCATAAGTCAAGCAAAAAATCTTGAAACACTTGGGCTAGAAGAATTAATAGGAACCTTGCGAGCACATAAAGTGCTACTAATGGAAGAAAAACCAACAAAGAAAGGCAAATCAGTTGCCTTAAAAGCCTATCAAGAAAGCATGCCATCATAATCTGAAGGAGAAATCGAAGAAGAAGGACAAGAAGAAGCAAATGAAGAAATAGCTCTCCTCACAAGAAAAATCCAAAGAATGATGAGAAGAAGGGAGCATATCAAGAAGGGATTTTCAAGCAAGAAAGAAAGCTTCAAAATTGAAACTGATAAGAGCCAAATCACTTGCTTTGGCTGCAACAAGCAAGGGCATTACAAGGCTGAATGTCCACTGAACAAAAGAGCACCAAATAAATTTCCCTTCAAGAAAAAGTCAATGATGGTAACTTGGGATGACTCTAATGATTCATATATAGAAGAAACAGAAGAGGCCAACATATGTCTCATAGCAGACATAGAAGAAACAGAGATAAAAAATTATGAACACTATATTTTGTGTGAACAAATGGGAACTGAATTTGATAACTTACTTAATGATTAAAACCTACTTATCCAAAAATGCAGCTCTTTAAATGAAACATTTCATAACGAAAAAGAAGAAAAAGAAAAAACTCAAAAGATGAATGATGAGCTCAAAAAATCATTCAACACTTGAAAGAATCACAAACCAAAAACTTTAATGATGAGAGACAAGAAAATCAAGAATGTTCTTCGATACAAAAGGAGAATGATCTTCTCAAATATGAAGTTGAACTTCTTAAAAATGATTTGTCTAACTTTATTAAAGCAACATAAACTTTTCAAAAAATCATGGGTTCTCAAATAGGAATTTTTTATAAAGTTGGCCTTGGTTTTGACAAAACACAAAAAAAAAATGTATGAAAACTTCTTTGTGCCAGAAAGAAAAGAAGAAGAATGCATAATTAGGTGTTCATATTGCAAAAAAATAGGATATCTTGAATTTGCATGTTATTTTAAAAAAAGGGATGAGAAAATAAAAAATAGAAGAAATGTTGAAAAGGGAGAACGTTCTCTAAGTATTTTACAAAAGAGACAAAGTTCTGAAGCAAAATCAGAACATTCTCTAGAAAGCAAAAAGGGGGGAGAACGTTCTGGAGGAACATTCCAAGCTGTTTATGAAATCTCAAAAAATCAGAATGTTAAATTTTCTCCAAAACCAAAAATTAAATTTTCACATTGCTCTAAACTTGGTCATCTTGAGTCAAAATGTTATTTTAAAAAATAAGCTTTAAAACTAACTTCCAAGGACCCAAAGAAAAAGGGGTACCTAAAGAAAATATAACATCATATGCAAGATGAGTGTCAAAATGTCAAGAAAAAGTCATGGTTCTTGGACAATGGCTGTTCAAGGCATATGACGGGAGATAAACAAAGCTTTTTATCATTCACTAAAAGAGATAGAGGATCAGTAACATTTGGAAACAATGACCATGCCAAGATTAAAGCACCTTTCTCGGCTTTGTTACCCAAACACTCATCCTAAAGGAACGATAGGTAAGGAAAATTCTGCCAAAATAAATGATGTTCAGTATGTTGAAGGGCTGAAACACAATCTTCTAAGCATCAGCCAACTTTGTGATAATGGCTTTGAAGTTGTGTTCAAACCAATCATATGAGAAATCAAAATGGCAGAATCAGGAGAGATCTTATTTTCTGCATCCATAAAGAAAATATCTATGTCATGTACATTGAAGAATTACCAGCTGAATCATGCTTCATGTCCATCAATAAAGATAAATGAATATGGCATAAGTGTGCTGGACACATCAACTTAAAAACTATTTCAAAACTGTCCAAACTAGACTTGGTGAGAGGACTTCCCAAAATTAACTTTGATAAAGACAAGATCTATGAGGCATATGCAAAAGGAAAAATTGTTAAAAGTAGTTTTCAGACAAAGGAGTTCATCTCAACTAAAAAACCTCTTGAACTGCTCCACATTGATCTATTTGGTCCTATCAAAACCACAAGTCTAGGAGGCATGAGATATGGGTTTGTCATCGTTGATGACTTCTCTAGATATACATAGGTCCTATTTTTAAAAAATAAAAACGATGCATTCACTACCTTCAAAACGTTTTGCAAAAAGGTTCAAAATGAAAAATAATCCAACATAATTGCCGTGAGAAGTGATCATGGAGGAGAATTTATAAACGCATCTTTTAAAATATTTTTTGACGAACTTGGCATCTCTCACAATCTATCATGTGCAAGGACTTCTCAACAAAACAAAGTCGTTGAACGAAAAAATAGAACATTGCAAAAGATGGCAAGAATAATGTAAGAAGAATCCAATGTTGAAAGGTATTTTTGGGCTGAAGCCATAAACACTTCATGCTACATTTTGAATATAGTGTCAATAAGAAAAATCTTAAACAAAACACCCTATGAAATTTGGAAAAATAGAAAACCCAATATCTCATATTTCCACATCTTTGGCAGGTACTGTTACATTTTAAATGACAAAGAAAATTTGGAAAAATTTGATGCCAAATCTGACAAGGCAATATTCTTATGATATGCTACATAATCCAAAGGTTATCGTGTGTTTAATTTAAAAAATAAAACTGTTGAAATAAGTATGCATGTGTTATTTGATGATCTTGATCTAAGAAAAAAAGGTGATGAGGAAGAAGAACAATCTGGACAGTCACAACAGATTGTTCTCCAGGAAAACGAGATTGATAAACAATCTTCGTTTCAAACTCCTCCTAGAAGTTGGAAACTTGTAGGTGATCATCCTCATAATCAAATAATTGGTGAGGATTGAAGGATAGATTAGTGAAAAACTCCTTTCTAATTGAAAGGTATTGGTTGTAACATATCAAGATAAATCTGCATAAAGTTTGTGTAAAAGTCAAGAGAGTTCTTGCCTTTGAGCAGTTAGTTGAAAATCTCATAGTTGTGAGGACTTGACGTAACCCAAGTTGGGTGAACCAGGATATATTTGTGTGTTATATTCCTTTCTTTATCTATTTACTTTCAAGTCTTTAAATATCAAGTTTAATAGATAAACTAAAACTGTCATTTTCAACTAACCAAGAACGTTATCCGTTTCTGGATCAGAACCAAGAATGTTCTCCGTTTTTTCTGATTTACAACCAAGATCAATCTTAAGTTAATTTTTTCATGAATTTTTTAAAGGTTAATTTACAATTCAAACCCCCTTTCTTGTAAATTGCTACTTCGGTGGTTTTATTTCACCTACAAACTACAACGAAGACAACGATCAAGTTGATGATGAACTAGAACAACCTCAAATCGTTCAAAGAGCTAGACGAGTTCGACGACATACTAGATGTAGAACTGGAGGTCATTTATGTGGACATCATTAATATAAATTTGGTTTTTTTCTTCAATTTGATGTTTTTTTTTTCTTCTACTTAATGTATTTTGTTTCATGTTATTAATATAATTTACTTTTTTTAATTATAATTATTTTTATAATTATTATTTTTATTTATTGTATTCGAAGAAAAAATAGGAGGTATTTGTTAACAAAATAAAATTAAGTGGCTACTTTATCTTTAAAATAGGAGAAAATAGTTATAATAATAAAAAATTATTTACAAAATACAAAAGGATTATTAAAATAATACAACATGTTATTTGTTTTGGCATATCTACCACATTTTTTTCTTCAACTTAATGTATTTTATTAATAGTAATTTTTTTTAAATAGTTTAACTATTTTTAATTTATTAAATAATAAAAAAATTGAATTTTAAAAATGAAAAAAAAAATAACACATTAGCTGGTCGCATCCATCTCCAAGATGCGACCTCCTACTAGCAAAAACATTTCGCCTGCATCCCAGTATGCGACCTTTTAAATGGGTTTAAAAGTATAGCAGTATTTTTTTTTAAACTAGGGCAATTTTATTACTTTAAAAAAAAAGATATTTGGATAAAAAATTCGGTATTTGTAACATGTAAAATATTTAATTTTAGTCCATCTAAATAAAAACTAAAATGAATATTTGCAATGACTAAAACAAAAAATTTATATTTACAAAGACTAAAAACAAAATATCAATGGCTAAAAGTAAAAACGTTTTATATTTGCATAGAAAAAAAGATTACAAAGACACATAAATATTTTTGAAGACTAAAAATATATTTAAATAAAAAAATAATCATATTTATGAATTGATCAAGTCCTTCTATTTTGAACAAAACTTTTTTTCTTTCTAGAATCTACGAGACCAATGAAACTTTTGAAACCTCAAATTGATATTGTATCACAAAGAACAATGTATTAGTTAACAAAATTTGATTAAGATATGTATAATGAATTTATTAGTTGATAAATATATTTACAGTGTGAGGATATATCTATTTCAATTACAGTTCTATAACAAGCAAATTTTTACATAGAATACAATCAAATAAATACATATATTACCTCATAGTGTTAGACGTTAACTTAGTATTGAAGTTGGAACCTTCTTTTGAGTAAGAAAAGGTTAAGTTAATCCAACTCCGTTGTAACTTGGCATTGTTGTTTGCTATGTGTTGAGCTCAACTCTTATTGCATTTACTGGCGGTTTCATGCGCATAATAAGATAAAAAAGTAATATAATATAAAATAAAATTAAGATAAAACATGATAGTGACAGAATAAACAATATCTTATTATGTGTTATATGCATACATAATAACAAACAATATAACATTATAACATGATATAATATATATTATATTTAAATAATAAAATTATAATTTAAAATAATTATATATTATTTTTATCTATATATTGCAATACTTGTTTTGAATTCCCTTTGATATTTTCGACTGCAAATGTTTTTTACTTTGAAAAGTATACAGATTTTTTTCAAGCAAAATTCAAACATAAATCATTTTACCTTTTTGAAAAATCATTTACAAATTACACTTGATAATACCTTTTGGTGGGCTTAAGCCATTGAAGTGAATTCCGCTAAGATGACTTCTTTTTTCACATTTTATATTCTCAAAAGCGTAAAAAAATACACATTCGAATTGACCAATCTAGAGAACGTTTGAGGTAGAAAAGAAATTACATCATGCCAAATCATCATGGCAATTGTTTGTTCCCTTTGTTGTCATTGTTGCTTTGTATCCGGTTTTTTTTTAACATTTTCTATAAAATGGTTTAGTTCCTATAGAACTTAACTAACTAGATATTTCTTGGATCGAGATTCCCCACATTCACATAATGTTTGCGGCTGTTCGATTAAAATCGAACAGTTCATATTTAAACTCGGTATTTTAAATTATACAATAAAAATTAAAATATACATTTTTCATAACGATATTAAAATCAAACGGTCACTGATTATCCAACTATGTAATTGCATAAATTCACGTGTCTGCGATGAATCCAATTTCGTATTTCTTAAACTTCAGTGTGCGTTGCAAAATTTATGCTGAAATTGTCTTTCATATAAATGGGACTCCTGTTGATTTTCATTCAAAAAGAGTTTATTCTAGTAATAAATTGGGAGAGAAACACATTTAGTTTTAAATTTCAGTCAGCAACTGCAATTACGCTCGTAATATAAAAGTTTTAAGGTCTCTACAATGACTGTGCATCGAGTACACTTGCTTGTATTTTACCGCAATATATGTTAAATTTTTATATTAGATCTAACTCATAATTAAAAAATCAGTTTGTAAAGTGAGATATTTTTCTTCATTAACTCATTTTAAACCTTATCTTTATTCTATGTGAGACTTAGATTTCTCTCAATAACTCATTATGTTTTTATAATGTCTCTAATTTATCCTTACAAATTTTGCTTGTAAAGTAAATGACGTCTCTCTTTATAAACTCATTTGGATTCTTATGTTTGCTCTACGTGAAACTTAAATTTTTCTCAATAATATAACATTTTTTGGCATAACTGCAACCGCAATTTAAAACTACGTTGTATCTTCCTTGCTAATTTCCCTCAATTTTGTTGAGTTCTGCATAACTTTAGCTATAAAAGTATTTTTCATAGTGTATGCTAAGAGGAGGCTCAAGGATATGCAAAAAGAAGATTTTCATACTTATGATGATTTAATCAAATGGTGTGTATAAACTTATAATCATATCAAATGAGAGAGTAAAATTACAGATCAGTTAACCAAATGGTGATTTAATCAAAATCAAATGGTGAGTATAAACTTAATCAAACGGTTATTGTTGATATTATAGATATGGAAACAAGGTACCAAAGGTAACTACATACATATCAAATGGAAGCATCAAGTGGAAGAATGTAAAAAAAGACAGAATAACTAACTAAGAAAATATACATTCTCATAAACCACCTTTGACAAATTCAAAAGGTGTTTAGCCCGAAGTTAAGAATCCAAACATGGAGCAAAAAAAATCCTACACTTTGAAGTAGAATTCCATTCGTGTGAGCTTACGACAACGTAAGGAATCATTTTCGAGAGATGTTAAGTACCAAATCATCCTTGCATGATCATTAAAGCTACAACGGTAAGAACTAAGAATTGATTATTATTTTTACCTTTGTGATTCCCATTCCCTTTCGCGCCTATAGGCGTTAATCGAACTAATCACAACTTTTCCAACTCTTCTGTTTCTTCGCGCTCTTCTGCTCATACTTTTTCGCCTCTGCTTCTCTGAATCAGGCTGCGACATAGGTATCGAACTAATCCATATTAAAGGTATTAAAGCTGCGACGAACTGTGTAAGAATTCCTGCTGTCAAGCCCGAGTAACCATCGGATGTAATACCAAGCAAAGAGGCCAATCCAATGCCGAGAAAGCCACTAGCTATCGATGATAAGCACAAAGCTGATGCAAGGAAAGAGGTGAGAGATCCTTCACAACCCTTTGGACATAAAGTTGCAAATAGAACTGCGAATGGAAGGATTTTGAACTGTGCTAGAATTTCTGCTACACCCGAAAAGCAAAGAGCAAACACCTCATTCGGAATTCCGAATTTAAGATTTATCTGTCTAACCAAAACGAGATCGAGAAGTAGTGACGAAGTGTATAGAATCTGTACCGCACCTATCAGCTTTCTCATCGGAAATTTTTTCCAATATCGGTTATAAAGCACGGTTCCTGAAAGAAGCATCATCTGACCAATCACTCGAGACCAACCAATGATCATAGGATCGAGATTTAGACACTGTGTCTGATAGCAAAATATCGAGCCTGTAAGCATTGGAACCATGGTAATTGATCCAACAATCCATAAAAGGGGTTGCAAAATACTTTTGTCGCTGATCACCACGATAAGATCAGACACTTGTTGTCTGATATTTTCTGAGACGGATTTTGTTGCAAGATTTTCACTTGATGGTTGCGGTATGCCTAAAGAATCCTCTCTTGTTGAGAAAGAAATTACTAGTTGTAGAGATAGTAAAGCTGAAAATATAACAAACATGATTCTAGGAGGCATTTTCTGTAAAAAATAGCCGCCGATCAAGTTGCCGAAGATTCCACCTGCCGCTAATGCCATGAACGCATATGATTGTAGGCCTTCGATTTTGTGTTTCTTTCCGTACTCGGCTACAAGAGCATCCTTTGCTACTTCTGTAATGGATGCTCCCAAGTTACTGAGAAGCACGGTTCCAACTAAACCGGTAAGCACTTCACGTGCCGCAGGGACAAATGCGAGACGATTCCAAGCAAAGATCTGCAAAAGAACTGAAGAAGATTGAACCAAATAAGTTTCATGTTTTGGAATAAAAGAAGAAATTCATCCAGAAAAGAAACTTCCTTGGTAGCTATATGTTGTAATATTACACTGAATAACATTTGTTTTCGCCATTTTCAGATTGTTGATGGTAATATATACATGACTATTGTAAAATCAACTTAGTGTCTTCAATACAGAGAAGGAATTGCAGGTCTGAATCACAGATGCATTGTTGATTAGAATCTAATTTGATGTGAAAAATAAAAGATGAATTAGTAGTCACTATCTCTGCTTGGTTTTATTACCTTATTAATTCTATATATTTTCCTGATAGACTTTTCAATTGTTCTGATTTGTGAACAAATATTTATAAGCTTGTTGGAGATAATGATTAAAGATCCAAAGTTGAAGACGTTAAAATCATTGGAGTACTGACACTTCAGGTTAAAGGTGAATCATGTTTCTGACACTGACACAACACCAAACAGATGTAGTTATTGGTTTCATTCAATCACTTTTATCTTTTCAAATTATTACCAATATCTATATCGATGTCTGTGATTCAATTCACTTAAAAAGTCAGTTAAATAATAAATTCAAGGCTAAAACTCAATTATAAAGGTAAAACCTCCAAAATGTAGATTCAAATTAGAATCAAATTCATATTGCAAAGTCAATTCTACACAAGAACAATCAAACATGTCAAAAATCAATTCTACACATCTGGAATCAACTTTGCCTCCAACAAAAGTGGAACTAAACATACTAGCCTTTGCTTCTAAACGTGATTTTCACGCTCAAATTTATTATTCAACTCACTTTCACATGAATATATCTAAACATAACACATTTTACCTTAAAACTCACTTTAACTAAAACCAAATTTACAAACTCAACTCAATTCAATTCAATGTTGTCAATTGCATATCACCAAAAAACAACAGTTTGTTCAAATTCCACTATACTACAAAGTTATAGCACCACTATAGCCGCTATTTGATACCAGTTTGTACTAAACAAGATATCACAAAATAATACCGAGTTGTTCAAATTCCACTACACTGTTGCGCTGTAGGCTATAGCACCACTAGAACCGCTATTTGAGAACACCCATCCAATCAATATCAATTTTCGAGTAGAATCAAACACCCGCTAAAACCATTAACCATTTGAGTATTTGACACATTCACATAAAAAAGCAAAAGAAACAAACACGTCATAAAAACCATGTAGGTTGAATTTGTTTAAGTTTACCTCCTGTAATAATGTAAGGGATTCTGTGAGCACCACCAACATAAATAACATCAGAAAGGATTCCATAAAGAGGTTTAGCCACCATAGGAAGATTAGCAGAATACTGAACAAGTTGCAACATTGAAGGATGCAAATTAAGATTACTAGCCATATGAAAATTCAAACCAAGCCAAGGAAAACACCTAAACCCTTGTAACCAATAACCAAATCCACACAATATAAGCATTTGTTTTGTTCCAATTTGAAGACCCTTTTTCTTCTTCTTCTCTTTCTCATAAAAAATTATCTTTTCCTTTTCCTTTTCATTTTCATCTTCCTTCTTTTTTTGCTTCTTGTCTTTCACAACAAATTGGTGGTGATGTTTGTCAGTTTCAGTTTCAACCATGAATGTGGGTTGTTGTTTTTCTATGAAGTTTCTTCTAGGATTGTTTTTGTAAGAACATATTATTGTTGGTTTCAAAGATTGTGTTTTTATGTGTTGGTAAAAGTTTGGGATGTTGGTTATAAATGGGTTGTTGTGAGATTGAATTGAAAGGTGAATCATTGTTTTTTTCTCTTTTCAGATTTGTGTGTGAGAAAGATAGATAAATGATTAAAAAAATTAATGGAGAAAAAAATTGGGTATAGTTTTTTGTGTGTTGTTATTTGATACTCATTGTGGCTGTAAAGCAATTGGTGAAGTGAACAATGAATGAATGGATATGTGAAAAAAGAGAATGAGAGAATAATGGAAACTGCAGAGGGAAGAGAGGGAAAAGGGTGAAGGAGGGATCTAGAAGAGTGTGTTGAGGGGTTGTTTTGCAATTTAAAAATATATATGGAGAGAGAGAGAGAGAGAGTTCTTCGAGGTTTGTTTTGTGATAGTGAAACTTTTGTTCTCTACATGTGTGATTGTGTCTATGTGACTAACAAGTTTTTGCGGTGCAGTTTACATCGACATTGAATTTATTGTTTGTAGTCAGAAAAATGAGCGCAGAGAGAAAAATAGAGAGTTGGTTGAAAGAAAGATTTTTACTAGTTTTGTGTTTTATTAAAGAGGTAAATTTTTTAATAGTTTTGAATTTAATTTGTTAATGATTTTATGTTTGAAATGCATTGATTTTTAATGGTTTTTATATTATATTGATTATTCGAGCCTTTTTAGATATTTTACAGTAAAAATTAAAGTTTTGTTTACCTCCTTCTCTATTTGGTTAAGTATAACTCTTAAGTGTACGTAGGGATGAGAATAGGCTAGGTCGTTCGTCAGGGGCTTATGGCCTAGCCTACATGGTTTAGTTTGGTCTGATTTGTTTAATGAGAAGGCTAGGTTTAAGCTATTTGTAAAACCTATTTATTTAAACAGGTCAGGTTCAGACTTATATAAAAGTCTATTAGGCAACCCGTCTATATATATATATTATTTATTAATGTTATTTTTTATTATTATTTATTAATATTATTGTTTTCTATTTTAAAGTATATATATATATATATTATTTATTAATGTTATTTATTAATATTATTGTTTCCTATTTTAAAGTCTATCAATTATGTTATTTTAATATATTAGATTTGATTATAATTTTATTAGTTTTCGTTATATAAAACTGTCTAATTTAGCCTATTTAAAAAACTGTAATATATAACATTTTAATGTTTTAATGTGAATAAGGCTTTTAATATATAACATTTTAATGTTTTAATGTGAATAAGACTTTTAAATAGGCTTCCAGGCCAAACCAGATTTTTTAAAAAGGTCAGGTCAAGCCAGAAAAAAACCCTAGGCCGTAGGCCAGACTTAAGCCTATAAAATTAATTGGAGGTCAGGCTTAGGCCTTTCAAAGCCTGGTCTGGCCTATTTCCACCCCTAAGTGTAGATAGTTTTATAATAAAATAATTATTGTTAGACAATAATAAAATTAAAAAAATATTTTTTATAGATATGAGATTTTAATATTTAAAAAAATATTAAGTATATTCAATATATGTATGAATACAAAATTTAAAAATTACAATAATATTACTAACGGAGCAGGTTTGAGTGCGGGTGTGAGTTACAGATACAAATTATATTGTCATTTTTAAATTCGTTGTTGTTTATCGAGTTTTCCTAAACACTCCTCTCTTCTTTCTTAAAATTTGAACACGACAAATAAAGTTTAAAATATTACCTCATTTCCTTAATAAAATTTAACTTTTTACCTCATCTTCTCTCCCCTCCCTCCATCTATCCAAACCAAAACACTTTATATAATGTCATGTAGTTTTATTAAATCCATTATAAATGTTAGATTTATAAAAATTAAAATAACACTCGGTTCGATTTGGAATATTTATCTAAAAAATCAATTTAATTCAATTAAATGTAGTTTAGGGTGGATCAATCGATCTAATTTTTGTATTCTTTAATGATTGATTTATTTAATTCCTATTATGAACTCTAATCAAATACATAATTTTTAACTCAACTATTTTTTGTTTATAAATTAAAGAAATAAATATTATATAAATTTCCGTTCAATTACAAATTACGAGTTCAATATTTTAAAACAAGACTTAGAAACTATGTATTCAATATTTTATTATTGTTTTTATTCACATCAAGAAAAAACAAAAGATGTATGCAGTCCGGTGTGTTAATAACGAGGATTTCTGGACGGACGTGTTGAAAACGCGCCAAAAATGCGGTTGTTAGAGTTCGGATGATATTGGTGGTGTTACATGCATCGTGGATTCTCTGATTTGATCTTATGTAACTGCAAACGTTGGAAGGTTGGTTTTTTGTTGTTACCGCTATCATTGGAAAGTTTGGGATGGTCATTGAAGACCGTTGAAACTCTACGATGGAAATTTGGCAGCAGACAAACACGTGTGCTCGCCGCTATCACGGACTTTTTTTTAATTTTGTATACAAACAAAATGAATGTGGCCGACGTGAATTTATTTTATTTGTTTCTTAATAGAGGTCGACTTGAATTAAAAATGGTAAATAATCATTTTTGTGATTTAATTGTTAATTTTTGTCACTATAACCTTTACATAATGAGTGGATTGAATGTCCGGTCTATTTAATCCCCAATTTTAAGTGAATTGGATTAAAGATTTTAATTTATTTACTTAAATTAACTAATTCGGATTAATCCATAAAAAATGACCCTAATAGAACGTAATAGGGTGATCCATCAGATCAAATTAAAAAATATAATTTGTTAGTTTTTTTATTAACTCAATTAAACTAAAAAACTAACTAATATATAAAACATTCTACTTTAAAATATTACTATTAATTTATTGATGATTTACTTCTATTTTTTTATAAATTTAATTATCGATAGTTTGTTATATATTTAATTTTTTTTAAAATTACATAATGTAAATTTATTTGTTTTAAATTTAATTATTATTGATAAATTTAATTAAAATTTTTTTATTATTGAAAATAATTCATTAAATAAATCATTGATGTATATAATTTATACACATATAAATATTTTTTATTAATTATTAGTTAAATTTAATATTTTTTTTATATCTTTTAAATAAAAAGAGAATACTTAAAATATATTAATTATAATTGTTTATAAAAAGTTGAGACAAATATTTATCACTAAATATATTAAAATTGATATTTTTTTGTTAAAATTGATTTTTTTTTAATATCATCCATATTTTGTGAATATTATATGGTTACCATTATTTTTTGTTTTTTGTGAATATTAAAAATAAAATACAATTTTGGCAAACCCAACAAAAGCAAAGTGATACTTCCGTCAACTACCTTGTCCAGTACCATTTTTGGCGGGTTAACAACGTGTACCATTTGGCGGGTTAATCACATGATAGACACTGCATTTTCAAGTCTCCTAAAATTTACTAAAAAACAAAAACCATCACGATAAACTATAATCAAAATTATATTTTTATTTTTTATTTTACTTAGTTTTATCAAAATTGTATTAACTTCTTGTCCTGGCGTTTGGGAAAAAAAACTCCAAACAACCATATTAAAGATTTTAATATAAAAAATCACTTTTTTTTTTAAGAACGTTTATCTCAAAAAGGATTTTTATAAAAAATTAAAATACTTTTTTGTTTGTAGCAAGAAGTTGAAATAATTAAATTAACTTTTTATGATAAGTTATTTAAACAACTTATCATTTAAACTTTTATTTCTAAAATTATTTTTGAAAAAAAACTCTAATGAAAAATTTCACTTATAAAATTGTTTTTAAAAAAACTATAATGAAAAGTTTGTCTGATGAACTCAATAGTTTAATTGGATATTAATTTAAAAGCTTTTTTTAGTAGATTTTAATAGTTAATCTAGAGAAAGAGTGAAGTTTAGTGACAAATCAATTTTAAAAGTCTATAGCATTTCGTGGAGGTTGATATAGCCGCCCCGTCCTCTCCTCTTTAAAGGAACTCGAAGAATAAGTCCACTAAAGCACCATCTTTATAACTTTGTATCAAAACAAATTATTTAATTAATAAAGAAGCTTCAATTAATCATTTGATTCGTATAAATTTGTGAGATTTATTGGTAGAAAAAATTTACTGTTAAACTTATTATATAAATTTTATTAAAATCGGGCTAATGGAGGTAGTAGGGATTAGATAAATATTAGTTATAAATTAATAAATTATGAAAGTACATTACTACTATGAGAAATATTAGTTTTAGTTATAAGTTGAGAAATCATAAGACAAATAGTAAGTACATTACTAACACGAAAATTCTACTTGAGTTCTTATTTTGATGTAGAACAATTGAAATGTCTTATTTCATTTTTTTGATTTCAGCCAAAGAAATTTATGTAGTTATTAAATAACATTAATAATTTATTTATTAACTTTGAAAAGATACATGAAGTTTCGCTTTAGACCTCATAACATGTTAGGTCGCCCATGCTCTTCCCTTTTGATCGATTCTTATTCTTTCATTCAAGAGGAGTGATTTATGGTTAATTTAATTACTTATCTAAATTGTTTATTATTCTCGTTTATCTAAATAGGTGATTTACACACATATTTAGTCTTTTTGTCGTTTCGTCTTCTTAATGCGACATTGTGTTTGTTCATTGTCTTAGCGCGGCACTTTGATTTTCTATCTTGTTGCAGTGTTCTTTGGTTCAAATTGACATATCAGCTTCGATCAAATATAAATTTAATAATGATTTTGATGTCATAAATATTAGAGACATGAGTATTCCAAACACCTCAATTTTATCAAATTTTTTAGTTTTTTCACAAACATTTTGCCGTTATATGTTATTAATCTAACTGCTATGAGTTTATTCACATATTTATCATTTTCAATTTTAGTGATCGTGAATTACAATATTCTCCATAAATTTTTTATCAATTTAAATACTGGATATTATTTTTTAATAAAAAAAGTCAAATAAATAGCTAATTCAAATTTGATGATTATTCACCTTATCTCCATTTTTGGTTAAAAGGGTGTAAGTACACCATCGAAAATTACATATTTCGATCAATTTTTTACTATGGAAAGTTAGATTTTGATAAAATAGCGTTAACTAAAGTCAACTTTCGGTAAAATGCGGTTTTGGTTTGCCAGGTCCTTCTTGCTCATGTTGTAAGTATCACTCAGTTGAGATTCTACTTCATTCTCTGTCGCAACAATCTCAATGGCGTTTCTTCTCAAACCCTCACTTCACAACCGCCACTTCACCACCGCCATACACCTCTATCCCACCCTCTCCTACCTCTTCTCCACCACCTCCTCACCTCCCACCCAAAACGACGCCGAATTAATCTCCAAACTCCTCCTCCAACATCACAACCCTTACCACTCAATGGAATCCCCACTCCAACTTCAAAGCATAACCCTAACCCCAACCCTCTTAACCCAAACCCTAACCCACCTCAAACACCACTCCAAAATCGCACTCTCACTCTTCAATTTCTCCAAATCCCTCCCAAACCCACCTCTCTCACATTCCTCTTACAATCTCCTTATCGAAATCGTCTCCAAAGTTCACCAATTCGACCTCGCTTGGCAATTAATAATCGAAATGGACCAAAATAACCTCACCCCAAATCCAACCACTTTCTTCATCATCATCAAACGCCTCATCGCCGCTAACCTAACTCGCCAAGCGATTCGCGCTTTCGAAGAAATTGAATCGTACACAAACACCAAATTAACCTCACAACATTTCACTTTCTTGCTCGACACGCTTTGTAAGTATGGCCACGTTAAAATTGCCTGCGAATTGTTTAACAAAAATCAAAATAGGTTTAGCCCCGACGCAAAAATGTATACTATTTTGATATATGGATGGTGTAAAATTAGTAGATTTAAGACAGCATTGTCATTTTTAAACGAGATGAAGGTGAAGGGGATTGAGGCGAATGTTGTTACTTATAATGTTTTGTTGAATGGGATTTGTAGAAAGGCGAGTTTGCATCCGGAGGAGAGGTTTGAGAGGACGATAAGGGATGCAGAGAAGGTGTTCGATGAAATGCGCGAGAGTGGAATTGAACCGGATGTGACTAGTTTTTCGATTGTTCTTCATGTTTATAGCCGGGCGCACAAGCCGCAGTTGGTTTTGGATAAATTGAGTATGATGAAGGAGAAAGGGATTTGTCCTAATGTTGTGACTTATACCTCGGTTATTAAGTGTCTTTGTTCGTGTGGGAGGATTGAGGAGGCTGAGGATTTACTTGATGAGATGGTGAGAAATGGAGTGAGTCCTTGTGCTAAGACGTATAATTGTTTCTTTAAGGAGTATAGAGGGAGGAAGGAGACTGATAAGGCTTTGAAGTTTTTTAAGAAGATGAAGGATGATGGGTTGTGCAAGCCGACGACGCATACATATGGTGTTTTGATTGCCATGTTTTTGAAGGCGGATATGATTGGAGTTGTTAAGGAGATTTGGAATGATATGATGGAGAGTGGGGTTGGACCGGATTTGGATTCGTATACGGTTTTGATACATGGGTTGTGTGAGAGGAAGAAGTGGAGAGAGGCTTGCGGTTATTTTGTTGAGATGATTGAGAAGGGGTTTCTTCCTCAGAAAGTTACCTTTGAGACACTTTATAGGGGTCTCATTCAGGCTGATATGTTGAGGACTTGGAGGAGATTGAAGAGGAAGCTTGATGAAGAGTCCATTACATTTGGTTCAGAGTTTCAAAATTATCATTTAAAGCCTTATAGGAGATGAGCTACTTGTGTTTCACTCACACGAGGAGGTACTTTAGACTTTTGAGACCTTTTTTGGTCTTAATTATATATATCTGGTGTTTAGTTTTTTGTATATGTAGTGTTATTAGTTCCTTTGGTCTAGTTGAATGGGTTATTTAGGTTAGTTTTCTTTAGAGATACAAAATATCTCTATGTTTATATCCCTAAATGCTATGAAATGTTGAATGTCAACACTTTAGCATTAAGTTGTAGTGTTTAATAATTGATCATTATTTTTTTTGTTGTAACTTGTCATAAATATAGTATTGAAAACTTTTGTTAAAAATTCAGATTAGACTTCTTTATCTGCATGTGAGGTGCTTTTTGGGGTATGTGAGTGTGTTTTGTCTTAGTATTTGTCTGACCTGTTTTATTTTCATGATTTACTTTTTTAATGATAAAGATAAAGAAATCAAGGAAAAGAAGTAGGAAAAAGAAAATATCTAAAAAGTTCAAAAAAGAAAAAATGAAGTGACAACTAAGAATGAAGAAACGTTAGCCGATAATGGTAGAAAAAGAATACAGATAGTATAAATTGAGAGTGAGTTCTTTATTTGCTCTGTCTCTTGTCTAAACAACACAATTACATTGCGATTGTTTTGTCTCATTTAACAATTTGACAACATTTGTAACATTTCACTTAATGCTACTGCTAGGTTGAGTCAGAGAAGCAGAAAGAGAACAAGAAAGCAGAATGGGATGATTCTCTGGCTGAGGTGTTTTCATGGTTGTTCTTTTTGATTACTTACACAACTTCCTTATTATATTCATACCATATATGCACTCCTCTTTTCTGCAAATTGAGAAGGTGCTGATACTGAACTGGCAGAGAGCCTCACATACTACAAGAATAAACCAAGTAGCATTGTTAAGCGACACACAATCTTGTCATAAGCGCTCGCTCAGTGTCAAAGCAAAGATTAGCAACTGAGTTCGTGTTATAATAGGGAAGACTCTAGAATGGATCAAGGCTGGGGATCGGGAGAAGCATGGTTTATGGAAAGAACGAAGGTTTCATTTGGTTTGGAGTGAGGAAGAAAATTGGAAATCTCTTGAAGTGAGCATAAAGCAGGAATGATTGAAGAAAGGAAGCATCCAACGAAAAAGGGACATTCTAAAATAAGGAAATATGAGCATCTGACTAGTTGATTGAAGGCTGAGCAAATGAAAGTCCTCTTGCAATTGGAAGGTGATGACAACAGAGCATACTTGAAGGATGTTGGATATCTTAATTTATTACCAATCAATGTAATACTTGGTTCTATGATTGAATGATGATGGTCCTGTTTTTCTGAATGTTTGTCAATTATTGACTCTATTATGTCTTAATTAGGTATAAGGTATTAGATTTGTGTTCATATTTTGTTTAGTGTCCATTTTGTAGTTCTTGACATATCTTTGTATATGGTAGAGGGAGCTTGGTCAGTTTTGCCTTGCTAACTTCAGAAATGTTTGTATGGTATCGATACATACCATAGTTTGATTGAATATTTTTTTTTCTCCGTATCAGAGATGATAAATGTTACCAGAAATTTATATGCACAATTGTGAAGTTCTACATTGGAATTTGGAATATGATATTCAACTTAACAATATTAACATTACATAATAATTCTAAATTATTTGTATCACAATTTGAAACTTAATTATGTGAATTAAAAAAAATGTATACATTCAATTTATTTTTGTTTTGATGTAAAATTAGTAAATTAAAAATAATAGATTTTGTTTAATAGAAGTAATTTAGTTAATAATAAAGTGAGTTGATTGGTTCAAAAGTCTGGATTCAAACACAACATTTGTATCCCTTATTTTAGAAAGTTTTACCCCATACTCCCCCTTTTATACTTATACCCCCATACATTTTTTAAAATACCAATAATACCTGCCTATTTTTTACTATTTATGTAAATTTAAAGTATTTTTTTTACCCCCCAAAGATTTCCGGAGCTCGAAAAACAAAGATTCCCGGTAATTACCGGAAAACTTGGAAAAAGTTTTCCGGAAAAAATGAGTATTTATAACTACCGGAAAACTTCCCTACAAGTTTTCTGGTAGTTTTTTTTTTGCCAATTTTTTAATTTTTTTTATTAATTTTTTTATAGATATGGATAATCCGCTGGTATTATCTAATAAAACATGTGTTGATATTACCAACGTTTTTAACACAGAACAGGTATGAATAATTATAATTTGTATCGTAAAAATCTATTATTGTCATTAATTATTATAATTTATTTTATATTTTATTTCAGATATTTGATACACGGGAAGCTGTTGTGAATTGGGCTAGAGAAATCGGTATCAAACACAAAGTGACTGTTATTATCACAATATCAGATAAAGAGACTGGAAAAAGAGGGAGGAAAAATAAATTAATATTAGGTTGTGATAAAGGAGGAAAATACAAGGGTGTTGATAGTTTACCTCGAATTTCAACAAAAAAGTGTGGTTGTCCTTTCAAGCTTAGATCAAAACCATTAAAAGATGGTTCAGGATGGACAGTAAAAGTAATTTGTGGAGTTCACAACCATGAATTACCTGATACTTTGGAGGGACATGCATTTGTTGGTCGTTTAGATGAAGAAGAGAAAAAACATGTACACGACTTAACAAAATATAATGTTGCACCGAGGCACATATTCAAGACCGAGATAAGAACAATGTTACTCAAATCTCACAAATATATAAACAGAGGAGTATCATTCGATTGAAGGTGAGAGGTCATAAGACAGAGATGCAACATTTATTCAAGTTAATTGAAGATACAAAATATGTGTGTTGGAATAGAAAGCGGGAAAACTCAGATGTTATGAAAGATATTTTTTGGTCTCATCCAGATTCGGTGAAGTTGTTGAATTTGTTTCCTATTGTGTTAATTATGGACAACACCTACAAAACCAATAAATACATAATGCCATTACTTGAAATTGTTGGTATGACATCAACAAAGATGACATTTGTGGTTGGATTTGCTTATTTGGAATGCGAGCGGGAAGAAAACTTTTGTTGGGCATTAGAGAGGCTAAAAGAACTGTTTGTTACACAAAATAAAATTCCTCATGTAATTGTGACAGATAGAGATCTTGCTCTAATGAAAGCAGTTGGTAATGTATTTCCACATGCTGAGAATTTGCTTTGTCAATTTCATATCGACAAAAATGTTGGAGCAAAATGCAAGCAACATGTCTTAAAGGATAGACAAGAGTTAGTATTGAATATGTGGAAAGACGTTATGTATTCCAGTGATGAAAAAGAGTATATCATGCGTTTGCACATGTTTGAGCAGTCATGTGTCGATTGTAAAGTGTTTGTCGATTATGTGAAATAAACTTGGTTGACTCCTCATAAGCAACGGTTTGTTGAAGCATGGACAAATCGAGTCATGCATTTGGGAAACACAACGAGTAATAGGTATGACATCTCACTGTAAAAATTCCATTTTGTAATTTTACTATATATTGTTGGATTGCTCCACGGTGACAATTTACATGTAATGATAGGGTTGAGTCAGCTCATTGGAAACTGAAGTTAATGTTGGAAAACAACATGAGTGACATGTGTAGATGTTGGGAGGCTATGAACAACATGATAAGGTTGCAACATAAAAAAAATTAGGGCCTCATTTCAGAAAAGTTTTTATGGTGAAGGTCGCGAACACAACAATCCATTTTATCAGAGATTGAACACATTTGTATCAAAAGAAGCTAAAACACGTATTGCTGAAGAATACGAGAAAGTTGAATCGGTGGGTACCGACAAATCTGTATGTGGGTGCTCTCTCAGAAGCACATACGGGTTACCCTGTGCTTGTGAATTAGCACAATATAAATTAATGGGCGAACCAATTCCTTTAGATTCTGTGCATATTCAATGGAGGAAATTAAGCATGGAATGTGAACTCACTCAAGACACAGAAGATGGATCAGAGTTAGATATGTCTGTTGAGATGGATGCCTTGTGGAAACGCTTTCGATCACTTGATGTTATAGGAAAAAGGGTATTGAAGAGTAAGGTGCGTGAACTTACTTTTTCAACTACAAGTTCAACGTGTCCACCTCCTGAAAAGGTTCAAACCAAAGGACGGGTGAAGAAGAGTAAGTCTAAGAAGCCGGATGGATATGATGTATATCAAGACCCTTCTTACTTTGAGCATGTTAATGCAACATATTGTGAAGATCCTACTTCCCAACCATCTCAATCACCAAAGAAGAGACCTTGTCTTTCATCAAATAAACAAACCTCTCAATCATCTCAATCATCAATACATTTGTTCTTGAGACAATTTCCTAATGTTATTCAACCATACATTGATGACATAGTTAATGTGATAGCAGATGGAAATTGTGGCTATCACGCTATTGCATCACTTCTTGGACACGGTGAGGAATCTTGGTCTTTGGTCCGCCATAGATTGGACCAAGAAATTGCTTATCATATAAGTCCATATGATAAACTGTTCCAGGACGCATTAAAGAAATTAGAGATCCGTTGAAGTAACAGACTTAGGTGTTCAACCGATAGATAAATGGATGTCCATACCTGATATGGGTTACGTGATAGTGACAACATATAATATTATTCTCGTCACGTTTGGTCAGACATTTTCTATGACTTTCTTTCCTATGAGGGGTTCACATTCAGGATCGACAAAAAATGATCGTATCATATGTATTGGTTTTGTCGACGCAAGTCACTGGGTTCAGGTAACACTATATTATTTTCTTAAGTAATGCTTTTTTTAAAAATAATAAAATTATTTATTATTTCAATATATTTTGCAGTTGAAGATGAAAGATGGATTTCCAATGCCAAATATTGCACTAGGTTGGAAGCAATATCGCCACGATGAGGCAACTTCTTTGGCAATAGCATATACTGGGCGTCTACAACATTGGGGGTATTTAATACGCAATATGTCACGTGTTAGACAAGTTCCACTAAAAGAACCTGTAGATGTCATGTCATTAGATGATGATTGATTTTATATAAACTACAATACTTTAAAAACATATATAAAATCATTTGTTATTAGTTCATTTTAGTTTTCTATCGTTGTATTTTATCTTGTATTTTAATTAGTTTACTTTCGTTAAATTTCATTATAAATAATATAAAATTAACGAAATATAATTAAATAATACTAAACAAAATGAAATAAAAACAAACTAACATTAATGTTTAGAAAATCAATGTTTACAAAACAAACTAACAAGAAGTCTACTAATTATTGTGACCATGAGATAAATACAAAGCTCTATAAGAATAAGAATACAAATCATCATCTGGGTGAGCTTCATGTGCCTCCAAGCCCTGCTGTATAAGATCACCAATCTGCTGTAGAATAGATGGCTTTGATGGCTCTGAACTAGTAGCATCTGCAGCGGTGGTCGGTGCACTAAAATCCGGGACCTGAGGTACACCTTCGGGTCGCACTAGCAGTGGATGAGACACCCGGTAGAACCACTCCAAATATCATTCCCGACACTCAGATGAATATGTAGCTGGATGGATCATGTGAAATAACTCCGTGACATGAGTGACATATCCCATCCATTCCACATCTGCATCATATAATCTAGCAAGATCTGCAAGTGGCTGTGGCGGAATATGTTGAATATATCCGAACTGTCTCAAACACCTCTCTGGCATGTACGCCACTACTGTGGTACATAATCGGAGGTGACCGGTGTAGAGCATGATATCATCAAAGGGAATGACATCCCTATGATTCTCCCATGGTCTCCATATGACTTCAACAGGTGTCAGTGCGTCAATCATATGTCTGTACTCGGGGATCTTGTGCTTGCCTTGTTTGTAGCTCCATCTATTCATCCGAGCAAAGCGTCTAAGATCAGCACCCTGGTCACCTCTATTACAAATATTTGGAAAATATTCGTATATCCAGCACTATTGCAAATAAAATTAAATAACTTAATGATAAACATACAAATTAATAATTTAAAAATAATTAAAATATTTAATACCTGTAGTAGTGACATATAACCACCTAACTGTTTGGTGGCATAACAGCAGGCATCCGAGAGGTAGTCATAAAGGACTACGAGTGCACCAGTACCCCAGGCGTATGCATCTGTACCGTCCAAATCTCTGAATAAAGGGAGGTACTTCGCATCAATAAGAGTATGACTCTTATCTGTGAAAATAGTACTCCCTACTAAATTCAGCAGATACGCCCTGGAAGCACAATCAAATCTCTCTGCTTGGCACTGCCTCACGAATACCTCCCTCAACCATTCCAATCGGTAGTGCGCCCCTCTGGTCTTTCTGGTCTCCTCCCAGATCTCTTCTGCAGACACTCATAATAAATTAATGGCGAGATGACATGCCATTGTTCTATCTACATCAGGTGGAGTGTAGAACTGACCCCTGACAGGCAATCCAAGAAGATTGACAACATCATCCAAAGTAATCGTCATTTCACCGAATGGCATGTGAAATGACGATGTCTCAGAATGCCATCTTTCCACAAATGCGGAAATCAGGTTGTTGTCAATCGTCTTCAAACTACCTCGTTGTAATGGGGCCAATCCCGACAAGGTCACCCAGTTCTCGATGACTCGCGGGAGTACCTGCGGCGTAAATTGTTGCAGCTTTTTCCCATGTGCAACAATTTTCAGCATTGGTCGCTCCTGTATACAAAGAAAATATATGACATTAAAATTAAATATAGAACAAAAATAATAATTAATTAAAATATTTTTAACGCTCCATAAATAATAATTAATTTAATATACCTGACCAAACCATAACCTACCTGCAACATGCTGATCGTATCGAGTAAGGACGGACAAATCATATGGTCCTCCAGGATACTGCGTCCCCTGAGGTCCATCATGTCCCTGCTCCGTATGCTCTCTCTCCTCCTCCTCATGTACTACAGGAGGGTCCTCCAGCTGATGCATAGTAACATCAACCTCCGGGATAACCATATGCTCCTGGTCTCCCTCGTCATCTTCTTCTACTATCATCCGCCGTCTTCTCCTCGTTGACGCTGTCGGTCGAATCCTCTCTGGAGGATGCATCATAGATGATGAAGTACCTTCGTCGCGTGATGGTCGAACGATTCTGCCGTCTCTACCTCGTACACCAGTGCCCACTAAAATGAAAAAATAACAAGAAAAAAAACAGTTACAAAAATTTAAAAAAAATTAAAAAATTAAAAAAAAATTAAAAAATTAAAAAAAAATTAAAAAAAAATTAAAAAATTAAAAAAAAAAAAAAACTTCCGGGAAACTTGAAATTGAAGTTTTCCAGAAGTTACCGGGAAACTTGAATTTCAAGTTTCCCGGTAACTTCCGGAAAACTTCAATTTCAAGTTTCCCAGTAGTTGAAATTTATCAAAAACTTCCGGAAAACTTACTGGGAAGTTTCCTGGTAGTGCAATTTTTTCCGAAAAACTTTTTTTCAAGTTTTCCGGAAGTTACTGGGAAACTTGAAAAAAAGTTTTCCGGAAAAAATTGCGCTACCGAAAAACGTCCCAGTAAGTTTTCCGAAAGTTTTTGATAAATTTCAACTACCGGGAAACTTGAAATTGAAGTTTTCCGAAAATTTTTCAAAAAATCTTACTTTTTCCGAAAAACTTAAAATGCGAAATTGTAAAATTTTCAAATTTTATACTTTATATGAGAGCAAAAACGTCTTTTCGCTGTCCTTTGTGGGAGTATAGATATAAAAGGGAGGTATGGGGTAAAACTTCCCATATTTTATAAAGGCTTTTTAACCCAAACTGAAAAAGTCCGCTACTAGGACTAGTTGTCTAGTTGCCTGTTTTGACATCTCTACTTTTAAGCACCCAAGATGACCTTTAAAACATAATCGTTTCTCTAACACTAAATACACATATTGCCAAAAAAAAATCATACACCATCTTTTATCATCATTGATATTTATAAACTACTATTCTGTTCTCGGCTACTTCATGCATTCTGCATCTGACAAGTTTATTGACCATGTTAACATACTTTTCTTTTATAAAATTATTCAATATGAATTGTTAATTATTACAATGCAGCACTGCTCAAAGTTTGAACTGAACTTAAACCAGATTTATTAAAAATACTCTTATTCTTCATATTCTTCCTTACAGTTTCAACATCATTCCATCTTTCTGCTGAAGCATACACATTTGACAAAGCAATATAGTCTTCACTCTTGTGAGCAAATTCTGTGTAACTCTTTTCTTTAAACTGTAGAAGAAACTTTCCCAACTTCTCTCCCATCACAACATCTCCATGTATCTTACAAGCACTGAGCAAGCTCCTCCACATCACATAATCAGGACTAATCGACATACCCGTGATAAAATCATAAGCCTCCTTCAACTTTCCAGCTCTTCCAAGAAGATCAACAACACAACCATAATGTTGTATCCGAGGCACCACACCGAATTTCCCTTCCATATCACGAAACAATCCAAGCCCTTCTTCAACGAGCCCTGCGTGACAACAAGCCGATAACAAGCTTGTAAAAGTCGTTTCGTTTGGCCTCACACCATCACCTCCCATCTTATACAAAATCTCCAATGCCTCTTTGCCTCTTCCATGAACAGCAAGCCCGGTGGTCATGGCGGTCCAAGTCAAAACATTCTTTCGTTCCATTCGCCAAAAAACAGACAAAGCACTCTCAAGACACCCGCATTTCGAGTACATATCAACAAGTCCAGTCCCTATAAAAACATCGTCTTCAACCTTACACAATGTCTTCGCCGCAAACCCGTGTACGCAAGCACCAATTTCCATCATTCCTAATTGAGAAGCCGCAGAAAGCAAACAAACCACAGTAGTATCATTCGGTCTACAAACCATCAACATGTCCTTAAACAAACACATCCCATTGACAATCTTTTTTCTATTTTCATCTTTTAAGGAACAATAACCGGTTATCATGGCATTCCACGTGACGACGTTTCTCTCGGGCATTTCATCAAACACCTTACGTGCTGATTTAAAATCTCCATTGTTAGAATAAAAATGAATTAACGTAGTTGGAACTAAAACATTGGAACAAAATCCTAGTTTTATGATCAGGGTATGTAGTTGTGTGCCTAGTTTTAACGTTGGATATGAAGGGGAACGGGCACAAGCTCCAAGGATGAAATTGAAAGTATGGTGGTCGAAATGAATGAGTTTTTTTATGAAGTGGGTTTTGAAAATGTGTATTGAGTGGTTAAGGGGGGTGCATTTAACAAAAGTGTTGAAGAGGAGTAAGTGTGGGGTATAAAAGTGATCGAAAATGGAATAGAGAATGTTTGGGTTTGGTGAAATTAAAGAGTAATGGTTGATTAACTTGGCAAAAAAACTGGGAGATTTGAAACCGTTTATTATTAGTTGGGAGTGGATTTGTTTTATGTTGTTGTTTGTTGGTGTGGTTGTTGGTTTGGGGAAAGAATTTAAGAGTGAAATGCATTTGAGTCTTGGAAGAGTTGTTGGCATGAGGTGAATTGTTTGTATAAGTTCTGAAGAAAAAAATAAAAAAAGGATGGGTTTTGCAAGTTTGAAGGTTCCCTCTCTTTTCAAGCTGTGTGTTGCAGTGGTGTTGCACTTGTTCAGTGTTAAGGGCCATATATATAAATGGTTATGAACTCTTTGAACTCTAATTCGGCAAGTTAAATACTATTCAACAAAATAAAAATAGTTATCGAAGAATATTGATTTAGTTGATAAAGAGTTGATTCACACTTAAATTTAACTTTCAATGTTGACGTGGAGATATCGTATTTTTAACTTTAATATTTGTCCCGATGAACTCTCAAAACTCAATTCATGTATTTTTTAAAAAAATATAAAACAAAGTTAAATATGGAAAGGTTATTAGTTATTACATGACCGAAGAGGTCAAGAGACAGGTCCATTGTAGTGGGTGTACAAAATCCAACCTAATTTCATTAATTTGTTTTGGTATGCAAAGTTAAAAAAATAGAAATATGAATAGATGATAAAACAAGGACTAAATTAAAGTAGGGATAGGGTTTGAGATTATCCCCGGATTAGATATCATGTTCCAAAAAATTTAGATGACATTTGTTATTTTTTTCTATTAATTTTATATTTTCACTCACAAATGCTAATTTATTATGTTTAAAAATATAATGATTTTATGTTTATTTTTTGAGACTCACTTGTAATTTTGGATTTATTGTGTTTTAGATTCATGTAATATGTACAAAATTTGGTCTTAATACATGTAAAATAGTTTTTTAATTACATTATGTAATTTGATCGGATTAAGAGTCAGAGTGAGGTCTATAAAATTTGCTTGTTCTACTATTTGGTTCTTAGGGAAACGAACTATAGTTATCTAGAGTTCAATAGAGAGATAAGTAAAGTCTGATCAATAACTGTTCTAATTAGAATTCAGATTCTTCAAAACGATTCATCCATAACTAAAACTAATTAACCATTTGAGTTCAATCACTTGATTTTCATTAATGTTATTATTATTTTTATTAAATATTAGTGATATTTTTACAAAGAAAAATATTTAAAAATACATAATATTTCATCTTTTTATATGACGTTAATCATTTATTTTAATTTTCTTTTAAATATTTTAACATCACTTTTAACTTGTTATATTTAATATATATTTATGATAAAAATTAACATTAATAATTAATAAAAATAATTATTCGTATTCATTCATTTATTATTTTCTCAAATTTTAAAGGAAGCTTTCTTAAATTTTAAAGGAAGTGTATCATGGGAAGGGGTGGTAATTAATAAGCACACTGTGCAAACTGCAAAGTTAATGGCATTCAAATATATATATATATATATATATATATATATATTATACTGGAAAATTATTGATAGTACTCAATTTTGAATTTCGACCAAAACAATTTTCAACTGGACTTTATTTATATTTATAAATCTAGATTATCATTTATACATTTAGATTATCAAGGTCTCATTTCCATGAAAACCGGAGAGCTAAGAAAATAAATTATTCAAACGAACCATAGACCCAAGACAGCAGCAGGACTAGTGCTTCTAACATGGTTGGACCAATAGAATAATAAGGAAAAAACGTAAAAACCACTACTGCAATTGCAACAAGAAAGTATTGTATAACAAAGGTACCCTACTGAAATGGGTTATGCTTACACATAAATTACATCTCTTATTTAGTCCCTTATTTCAATGGTAGACATCAAAGAACAATAAAAAATGTTGGGACTAAAAGTCATCCATTTTCAACATGGGGTGAACTGGATTAAGCTAAACATAATTACATCTCTAGGTGAATAACAAATAATCTTGTGGGATTACATCTCTATGCAAGGATATAACGTATCATCTTGCTGGATTTACTGTAGTCAACAATTCTCGCAGCCGTTGTTGTCAGTCAGACAGCGATCGGATCAGATGACTCACATTGTATCTTTAGTCAAATTCTATGACACTCTGAATTTGAATCGTTTGATCTTCATCAATGGTCAATATCAGTACCAAGTGACTGCTGATTGCTTCAAATTCATTTCCAATAACCATCCACTGTCAATATCTAATTAACCATCTAAACTATAACTACATGATGATTACATAATGGTACAAGTTTCACTGTGTTAAGTGAGTATCTGTTTCTAGATTCTGACAGTATATAGCAAGTTCAAGCATCATGTCTACTTGAAAAACTTACCGCCTTTTTTTCCCATGTTTACCTCCGCAAGACTTGATGGCAGAAGATGTTTTGTATCTGGCCTCCATTTCAATTCTTTGAGAGTGGTAAATAACGTTGCGAGCGCAGGAGAGATATCACTGTCCTTTATATTTTTACAAGAGACAACTCTAAGGCACTCAAGTTCCTTCCAGGATTCGATTACAGATTCTAAACCTTCGGTTGTAAGCAATGAGCATCCTTCCAAGTCGAACAATTTTACCCGCCTGAAAATGAAACAGCGCAGCAACAACCATTAAGTAACTCATTTAGACACACTTCCATATACCTTGCTTGTTAACTAAGAATACCAAAACAACCTTTATACATTTGCCTTAACATGATTGTAGCATTTTCCTTTTCATCTATAACATAATATAAAGGAAACTCCAAATGTAACTACAAATATTGGTTGGACTTTTTCAGTTCAAATTTACCCCTAACAATATAGTTCTTTTGTGAATTTAAAACAATACAACATGAATATTGAAACTGAAATTTAGATAAGTTCATATAACATAAATTTCATGAAACTGAAACAAGCGAATTAAATTAAAACGAAAATTATATGATAAAATATATATACAATATAGCGGAAAAGAAAAACTAAAACATGGGCTCATTAGTGCCTGTCTTTCAGCTAATATTTTTTAACTAAATAACTCACATTTGAGCACATAAACTACCAAGCATAATCAATCGAAAACTCAAACTAATAAAACATAATAACTTTAGTATGATTTTTTTTATGTATTTTTAATTACTATATTTTAAAACTAAATAACTCCCATTTGAGCACATAAACTACCATGTGTAATCAATCGAAAACACAAAAACTAATAATAGAATAATAACTTTAGTATGATCGTTTTATGTATTTTTAATTATTATTTTAGTTTTAACTACTAGCTATGATGTGCCTGGGTACACAGTACTTAAAAACAAGAATTACTTATTGCTCTCCATAAACTTTTAATGTTTCTCTCTATGCACGTGCAAACTAGGGAGCATGTTTGTTTCGCATTGCATGTTTGGTTTACATTTAAGATAAATGCAAAGATATATTTGATCCCAAATTATCAATAGAGTTTCTTAGGAATCTAGGTTTTCTGAAGTCAAAAGACAGTCAACACAGTAGCATGTATTTGATCGTTGAATCAAAATTAGACAATTCGTATTCTAATTCAGATTTCAAATACAAATTCAGATTACGATCTATCTAATCTTGATCTAACGACCACAAATGTGCTGACACCAATAGTATTTTGACTCTTTTCTTCGAGGCAAATGTAACTTATGTTTGCAAAAGGAACAAATAGTTACTTTTGCAAAAGGATCGCATAGCATAACAGTTTGTTCAAATTTTGCTACACTACAATGCTATAGGACCACAATAGCAGCTATTTGACAACACTTTGTACTAACATATCACGGTGCAATAGTGATTTGTTCAAATTCCACTATACTAGTCACTATTTGACAACACTGATTTTGTGTCTAAAAAAGAGTGTTTTTCCATTGTTAAACGGAAAACAAACACATCTAGATTGCCAACGTGGGTCAAGCTAGCAAACAATTTTATAAATCTCAACAGCAACATTACTAACAAATTCTAATTTTCAATAATTTTCTAATTACCTGCACACAACAGCCAAACTGAAAATGCCGTCATCCAACCCCCAACAATCCTGAAGAACAACATCCCTAGCAGCCCTACAAACCGAAAAAACAGCTCCCATTGCATTCTTATCTCTTAGCTGACATTTCTGAAAATGCAACCTTTCAAGTGCAATACAAAACCCCAAATGTTCCTCCAATCCAGGATTACCATCAATCACCTTACAAGACACAAACCTTAAAGTCTTCAAATTCTCACAATAAGAAACACCAGCTAACCACCCATCATCCATCCTATGTTCAACAAAAATCAATTCTTCCAACATCAAACAACACGTCCCAATAGCTTTAATCCCATCGAAACTCCCTTCGCAACCAACAAGCTCCAATTTCACTAACCTCTTACACCCTTGCGCTAAAATCGTCAACCCAATATCCGAAACAACGGATTCATAAAACCCATCAACACACCCAATTAACTTCACAACTTGCAAATTCTTACACGCCGCGACGCCGCGCAAAATATCGTCGTTACATTTCTGAATCTCCAATTCCATCAATGTAACACACTCTTCACCAATTGTAATCAAACCCTCTTCACTCCCACCGGTTACCTCCAACTTCCGTAAATTCGGACATCCTTTTGCAACTTCTTTAAGTCCCTTATCAATTGCTTGAACTGGTAACAGGTTTTTCTCTACCTCACCGAAACACCACAAAGTGTCAACACGCATTGAAACGACACTGTGAGTTAGTAAAACGACGCCGTTTTGAGGCGAAACAACGAAAGTTGAAGGAACCAAATCAACGTGTGTGAGATTTGGGAATCTATGGATTAACCTACCTGATAAAACGAAGTTCAAATCGAAGATTTTTAAGGAACGAATGAGTCTACCTTGGAGATTCAACCACCGTTTGCAAACGAGGGAGTTCGATTTGTGCTGTGAATTTGGAAGTTTGGAGATGATTTTGAGGAGAATTTCGTCGGAGAGAAGAAGAGTTATGTCAAAATTGGGAATTAGGGTTTTGGAATTGGGGTCAGAGAGAGAGTGGAGTTGCATTGCGAGGACCATTGGGTTGAAGGATTCGGTGGTTTTGGAATTGAGCCAGGTCTTCAATGGCGGAGAAATGAAATTAGGGTTTTTGTTGTTGTTGTTGAGGAAGGGTTGAAACGACATCGTTTTGGAAGCATTCCCAGTATTATTTGTAAGAAAGTTCAGTGAAGAAGCAAAGAGTGTTGTTGTGTTTTTGTGTTGTTCTTTCTTCTGCATTTCTCATTCAAGGTTTCAACATTGATTTGTATGGGGTCTGTTTTTTTTTTTTTTTTTTTTAAGGTGATAAATAATAATAAAGTGAGTTTTTGACCAAAAATATAAAATAAATAATATTAATAAATGGATTTGTGTGGGTCTTTGATTTTTATTATTTTGCAATCATTTTATTTTATGTTGTAATCAACTTATTTATTTTGCTTTTTGTTTTTTTGGTAAAAAGGGTTGAGATTGGATGGTCAATTGAGATTTGAGATCACATGGAGACAAATTTTATCCTTCCACCTTTAATTTTATTTATTTATGCTTTTTTAAAGGCTTACGTTTTTTATTTATTTATAAATTTTATTTTCCATATGACTTTTTAATGATTAATTTTTTAACAACCATTTAATTTTATCAACTGTAGTTCGTCACAATAAACTACTTCTCTAACTTCATATGTCCATATATATATATATATATATATATATATATATATATATATATAAATAAAAGAAGAAGATTAAATTTCAATGACGTAATATTATATCAATGTTACACTATTAAATAATGTTTTACTCGATATATATTTTATAAATTTAACTGTTGAATTAAAAGATTATATTTATAAATAAATCATCTAATATAAATTTTTCAATAAATTTAAAATCATTTGATACACTATTAAAGTATATTAAGATTAACGACACATAATAAAAGTATTTAAGATGTTAATTTTGACGTACCTGAATAACATATCAAACGGTTTAAGATTTATGTAAGATTTATATAGATGATTTATATGTTGTTTTTGAGTTTCGAAAAAATGTTTAAAAATTATTTTCAGCCACCAATGATATTACTGGGTTGAGTCGCGGACTAGGTCGCTCTCTTTAAGATATTTTGCGGTATTGTTCAAATTGTGCAAGACAAACTATCAACCACAAAGTCCCCAAGATGAAACAACCCAGACAAACTGTATCGGAGTTCTATGCATTGTAGAAAATCGTTCTAAAATTACACCTTTTTCATATGATGTACTCTAAAAAATCTATGCATTAATAGCCCTACATGTTTATCCTAATATAGTGAACGCTCTATGAATTGTGCTCCAAATTCCATAGAAAGCAACCCCTACTTTCACATTCACATAGATGGGTCTATCAATAGTACTTATGTAGCTAGGTAATCCATTCCACATAGAGTATATATCTCATTAAGATTTCTATTATCCCATCCTATTATCGCTTCAGGAATCATGCTTCTCTTATTCATAATAACATGTTCATCTCATATCAACTTCATGACTTGTTATTATCCATTAAACCTAATTCTTGGGATTTCCAGTCTTTTAGGTCGGGTTACCATCATAAGTAACCCAGTGATCTATTGGGAATAGTCTCATCCTTTTGGGAGTATTTAGGACTTTCTCTCTAGCTAATCCTTTCGTCAAATGATCTAATAAATTTTCATTAGTGCGTACATGACCCACTATAACAATTCCTTTAGAAAGTAACTATCTAATTGTGTTGTGCTTACGACGTATATGTCGTCTCTTACTGTTGAAATAACAATTCTCAATCTTTGCAATAGTTGCGGTACTATCGCACTGGACAACACAACTGACATTGTTTTTTTTTCTTCCATAAATGGATCTTAACTAGCAATTATTTCAACCAACTCGCTTCTTCACTAGTAGTAGCTAATGCTATCATTTCAAACTCCATATTGAACTGAGCCAATATAGTCTATTTCTTCGATTTCCAATATACAGTACCACCAACTATTGTAAAAATATACCCACTGGTTGCTTTGGAGTCATATGATAAAGTGTTCCAATCAACATCATTGTATCCTTCAAAGACGACATAAAGTCTTTGATAATGTAATCCAAGACTCATGGTCATTTTAAGTTATCTCATGATTCTGTCGATAGCGTGCCAATGCTCCATATTAGGTCTACTGGTAAACCTGCACAATAGTCCCACGACATATGCAATGTCGGGTCTAATACAGTCAGTGACATGCCTGAGGCTGCTAATGATGATCGCATATTCAGTTTGTCTAACAACTTCACCAGTGTTTTTGAAAAGTTTCACACTTGGATCATATGGTGTGCAAACATGTTTTCATTCAAAGTATTTGTATTTCTTTAAGATATTTTCAACATAGTGAGACTGATCCAAGGAAATTCCTTTTTTTGACCTAATAATCTTAATTCCAAGGATTACACTCGCTTCTCCGAGGTCTTTTTATATCAAAGTTGTTACACAATAATGATTTCACAATATTTACAGCATGAATGTTTGAACCAAATTTGAGTAGGTTGTCTACATAGAGACATATGATAGTGCAAATGTCATTTTCAGATTTGTAATAAATACATTTGTCAATTTCATTCACTTTAAACTCATTCGTTATAATCAAGTTATCAAACTTTTGATGCCATTGCTTAAGAGCTTGTTTAAGACCATACAGAGATTTATCTAAGTTACAAACCTTGTTTTCTTGTCCATGAATCACAATACCTTCAAGTTCTTCCATATAAATTTCTTCTTTTAAGTCACCATATAAAAAAGTAGTTTTGACATCCATTTGGTGTACCACCAAGTTATGAATAGCAGCAAGTGAAATGAGTACCCTAATGGATGTAATTCTAGTGACCAGTGAGAAAGTGTCAAAGAAATCTATATTTTATCTGTCTAAAACCTTTGGCTACAAGGAAAGCCTTATATTTATCAAAAGTTCTATCGAGTTTTAGTTTCTTTTTCAATATCTATTTACAACCTATTGGTTTGCAATTAGGAGACAAGTCTACTAAATGACAGGTTCTATTAGACTCAAGAGAATCCATCTCATCGTTTATAGCTTCTTGCCATAAATCTGCATCCAAATATGACAAAACTTCTTAAAGATTTGCAAGATCCTCTTATAAGGTATTGGCCGTATAATTGGGTCCATAATTTTTAGAAACTCTAGCTCTCTTACTTCTTCAAGGTTATGTTTTGTCTTGTTTGTTGCTTTCAATGCTCTTCATCACAGGAACGTGACTTGGTTTGTTGGCCCTAATATTTCTCAATTTGAAAAAGAATTTATTTTTATAGAAGTCAACATCATTTGACTTTATGATCACTTTCGCATTTAAGTCATAAAACCTATACGCTTTGTTGTTTACTGCATACCCAACAAATACACATTCATAGGCTCTACTAGCGAGTTTAACTCGCTTGGGATCGAAAATTCTGACATAAGCCAGACAGCCCCAAGTTTGAAAATAAGAAAAGTTCGGTTATCTTTTCTTCAAAATATCATAAGGAGATAGTTTTTATTTTTTTTATTTTTAGATTTAGGAACTATATTCAAAACATAGCAAACAATTAATATAATATTTCCCACCAATGAGATGTAACACTAGAGTTAAGCATAATAGCAACAATTAGTTCAGTAAGAGTTATATTATTTCTTTCAGTTTCACCATTTATTTCAGGCGAATATAGTGTAGTGTTTCATGTATGATTTCTTGCAATTTATAAACCTCATTAAACAAACTAGAATCATACTCGGTTTTTCTATCACTACAAAACCTCTTAATCTTTTTATTAAATTGATTTTCAATTTCAGTTACAAAAATCCTAAACATGTTAAGCGCTTCACATTTATTTTTGATTAGATATACAAAAGTATAGTAAGAATAATCGTCAATAAAAGTGACAAAGTAACATTGTTCATTTCTTGTTAAAGTCTCATCAAATTCACATATATCAGAGTCTACTAAATCTAAAAACTCAGATTCTCTAACTAATGATTTATATGAACTTTTTGTTATTTTAGCTTAATTACAAACACTACTAGAAAAACTCATTTTAGCTGCCATATTTAGCGTCGGCCCCCGACTCCGACGCTAGTTAGCGTCGGTCTAGCCGACGCTAGTGCACCAAATTTATTATTTTTATTTTAATAGTTAACGTCGGATGGGCCGACGCTATGTTGTATGATTTTTTAAAATTAAAATTTTTAATATTATTTGAAAAATTAAAAATGAGTCTCACTCTCAACTCAATTTGCCACTCTCAACCCTCAATGTCGTCACCCACTCTGAACTCTCTTGAACCCTTTCAATTCTCACTCTTAACTCTCTTGAACCCATCAAACTCTCGATGCCGTCACCCACTATGTATACACCGCCGTGAAGCTTAGCCTCTCGCTGCTGTGAAGCTCCGCCACTCTGAACCCTAGCTCTTGAACCCACTGTGAACTCTCACCGTGAAGCTCAGCCAATCGCCGCCGTGAAGCTCAGCCACTCTGAACCCTAGCTCTCGAACCCACTGTGAACCCTCTCGAACTCACTATTGATCACCTTGTCTTTCAACTACGTCTTTGAGGAATACATCTTCCTTGTTCATACCGGTAACTAATCTAATCTCCTTACTTTTTATGTCACTTCAATTTCTTAGGGATTTCAATTCAGCTGCACTCTTATTTCAATTTCTCTTTATTTCAATTTCTCTTTGTTATCTTAATGCAAATTTTTTAATTAATGTTATATCATAAGGTTTTCCAGTAAATTATTTTTGTTTTTATTATGTGAGTTTAATATATGTCAAGAATTTGAACAAGTAGTATATTTGGTGGTGGTGGTGGCAGTAATGGAAGTTCTCGTGAACCGAAATAAAAGATTGAATTCCACTATGAAGATTCCCCTTTTCATCTTGTAAGTTTTCCAATGTGTTATTTATTGTTTGTGTGTTCTTTTTTTTTTTCTTTTCTAAACTTGCTAAATTAAATTACACTTTAGACTAATATTGAATATTAGCATGGTTCAAATGATGTGTAGTATAGTGTAATTATACTCTTTACAAACACAATAATTATCACCTTGATGGTGGTGATAAATTATTTGTTGATGTAGACCTCTTCAATGAGAGTGGCTTTCCCTGCAAAGGCACTCTGATGGCGAAGTTAGGCGGAGTTAAAAGTAGGGTTTAAGAGTGAGTTATAAAGTGAAGTGACCATACCTGGGGGTTGAATCTTTATTGAAAGTAATTTTCGGTCCGGATAGGAACTCCTTGGATGACATCATCTAATTTTGCTGAAAATTCTCTTGATAACTGATAAGATGATAGCAAAGAGTTTGTTGTAAAGAATAAGGTCGAGTCCACTTGCATATGTGCTCCAATGGTCTTCTTTTAGAAGTAGTACTAGTGTTTGGGCCTAATTGAATTTGAAGGCCATATGATGACATGAGATTTTTGAAGTATTATTCATTTTATAAATTTTTTAAATATGGTTGAGTAGGTGCTAAAAAAGAAAATTAAATAAATTTAAAATTAGCGTGAGCTTAATCCGACGCTAACCAATTGTTGACTTTTCAATTTTGACTTTAGCGTCGGTCGGACCGAGGCTAAAATATAAATAAAATTGACTTTTATTTGACCGTAACGTCGGCGAAGCCGACATTAATAGTTTGTTAACTTTTTCTTTGTTGACTTCAAATTGCTTAAGCGTTGGTCGTCCGACGCAAACGATTTTTTTGATGACGTAGCAACATACTTAATTAGCATCGGATGTTCTGTTTTAGTTTCTAGCGTCGGCTTTGCGTGGCCCGACCGATGCTATGTATTAGCTTCGACCGCTTTAGCATAAGCCCGACGCCGATACTAATTCAACGCTAAATCCACGTTAGCGTCGGCTTTTAGCCTATTAGCATGGACTTTTGGCCAATGCTAAATCCTATTTTTCTAGTAGTGAAAAATAACATTTTTTAAAATCATTTAAACTATTCCTTATTTACATGCTGCACGTGCAACATTTTTAATTCAAAGCCATCATAATTATTTTATATATAAAAAGAAATTTTAATTATCATAATCTTATTAATACATTTTTACAAATTTTTATATAGTAATTTTTTATCACGAAATATACGAATTGATATGTTCAAAAAAAAATCTCATAGTTTAAAAATTATGAATTTTAAATATATTCTATTCTAAAATATATGGTATTATATATTTGTAAAATATGTTATTTTCTAAATTAAAAAATTTATCATTTCTCATTTAATTCAAAAAATACATCTAATACTCATTGTATCATAAGTTAAAAAAACAAATATATTTTTCACAAGAATATTATTATTATTATTATTATTATTATTAATATTAATAAATTCTAATATTTTGTTACAAGACCTAATTTTTGATTGGCAGATCGGTCCTTCTTACCCAATTTAATATTGCTTTAATTCTCGATTCATTCTTTCCTAATATAAAATCATGATGCAACTTTTTATTTTAAAAAAGTCCTTTTATATTGTGTTCACTTTAACTTATATACAAGTTGCAGATTTAAAAAAAACTGGTTTACTTTTTTTTGCTATTGTATAGTGTTATAGGAAGTGGGGGAGCTTCAAGGAATATTTTGGGGTGTTAATTTTTAAAATTTAAATTGATAAATTAAATACAGTATTTTATTGTATATTAGAACTTTAGATAGGAAAATTGCGATATAAGTATACAAATTATTTTGCAAACACAACTGTAAAAAGAGAATGAATTGGACTAAAAAGTTGCAAAAATTTAAGAGAGACAGAGTTATAGGTATAACAACACATATTGCTTTGATTCGTATGTTTGGAGAGAAAAACAATCTTAACAAAAGAAAACGTTAGTTTGTTTGAGTTTGGCCTGATATCATTCTTCACATGTTCTATTTGGCCTGATATCATTCTTCACATGTCTCATTTGGAATCTGAATTTCAGAATTTCAGGAATTCCCAGCACCATGCCACTGCCATGCAGCATCTGAAGACTCCTAAAGTTCAGGTGACCAAACCTTTGGTACCCTAACCAGTTTTCACTTCTAACTTCAGCAACTAAGCACTTGTTTTCACTTATCTGGATTTCAATTTTGAAGGTTCTGTTCTTGGACAGTGGTGACTTTAAGATGAATCTCTTTGAACTATCAAACATCTTCAATTCACCATGCTCCATCTTAGTTGAATATCCCTTTTCAAGCAGCTGACCAAGGCTTAGCAAATTGTGTTGGAACGATCTATTCTATCCGGGTTCATAGTAGTTCCGCGTGTATTAGATGGTCTATTCTATCTGGACTACGGAGTGGTTCCGCATGTATTAGATGGTCCATTCTATCCGTGCGAGGATTTAACTTCTGTGTATTTGGCCTGTGAGAGGCTAATACACGTAAATGTAGTAACCGTGATGGGTTGTAGAGTAGTTCCGCGTGTATTAGTTGGTCTATTCTATCCGGGATCAGAGTAGTTCCGCATGTATTAGACGGTCTTTTCTATCCGGGCTATGGAGTGGTTCTGCGTGTATTAGACGGTCCATTCTATTTGTAAATCGTGCTGGTCCGTGAGAGACTGCACCTTGGTAATTCCAAGAGTTGTGTACATTGGCATATACATATTGCATTGGGATGGTTGACTTGTGAGTCATGATTGGATATGAGTTGATGAGTGTGGAAACCGATGTGTGCAAGTATATTATGAATTCTTAGTTTCTAATGAATTGTTGTGATTGTTGATTGTATTTGTACTTGCAACATGACTTATATGTTAAACTGTTTGTTTTATCAAAAATGTCGATGTCATACATTTTAATAAGTGAGCATACTTATTCATTCTTGTTGTCATAAGCATTGGAACATGCCATGAATATACTTGTTATTTTTGACATAGATGCTATGTGGTAATTGTTAATTTCGGTCGGCGACCCTTTACAATTATTGTGGAAAATTGGGCTTTTCCCTCAGATGATACACAACCCCGTACCACCGAAGGTTACACTAATGACGGAGACGTCGTTAGTTTTCCTTGATCTGCACGTGCGAAGTATTTGTGGACAACGTAGAGGGACGGACAACTGGGGTGGAGACGAGACTTGTAGAGGATGCGGTGGAGATCGTGTTACTGTAGTTTTTGTGCATGATCAGATCAGACTAAACTTTTTGTATAGGGCCTAGTGTTAATGGCTGTACTTATTTATTTTGGGATAATTGTACATCTTTTCCGCACTCTGATAATGTTTTGTGGGTCCAGGATTCAGTTTTGATGTATTTTATTTTGGTATATTTTGAAGATCAATTTCCCAAAATTAAATTACTGGGCTATAATTATGATGTGATTGTTTAATTACTTTTGTATTTTGAATTACGATGCAATACTATTTTTGAATGGTTTAATTCATATTAAATTTTAATTATTATTAATTCTTTTGAATTAAGGTGAAATTCTTTTATTGGTGGAAAAAAAATACACTCGCGCTGTTTAAAACTCGGGGTGTTACAGCAGGGGTTGCTACTCCCTTCTTGACATAAACTCCATGCTCATTCACACACTTTTCAAACTGCTGATCTATGAGGAATCTGTCAATTATCTTGTTCCAGGCCTTAGGAGCTTGATTCAGGCCATATAAAGCTTTCTTCAGTTTGTACACATGATCTTCTTTGCCTGTTTTTACATATCCTGGTGGCTGCTTCACATACACTTCTTCTTCTAGTGATCCATTGAGAAATGCTGATTTTACATCTAGTTGATGCGTGCACTAGCCTTTGTAACTAGCCATTGATACTACCAGCCTCACTATTTCAATTCTAGCTACTGGGGAAAACACTTCATCATAGTCCAGTCCATGTCTCTGTAGGAATCTCTTTGCTACAAGTCTGGCTTTGTACCTGGCAATCGGTCCATTAGGCTTCAACTTCAGTTTATAGACCCATATGACATCAATTGGTCTCTTGTGCATTGCAGTGTCATCAGCTCCGAGGTCTTGTTCTTCTTTGTGGCTTTGAGCTCCTCATCCATTGCTGATCTCCATCTAGGATCACTTAAGGCTTCTTCATCACTTACCGTTTTGATTCAGCCAATAAAGAAAAATGAATTAATTCTATATCTGCATTGATGGCCGAGTCAGATGTTATTTCATATGGATTCAATCTGAATGAAGGCTACCTTGCTCTTTCAGTTCTTCTCACAAGTTCAGAAGTTGGCTGACTTGTTGTCCCTACTGGATGGTCCTAATCCAGTTCCACTACTGCTACCCTGCTCCTGGACTGATTGAGCTGACTACATTGCTTAGACTGGCTTCACTCATATTCCAGTCCCATCCTCTTGATTCATCCACTAGTATGTCCCTGCTTATCACTACTTTGTTCTTGTTTGGATCATACAACTTGTAAACTCCAGTTGAATCATAACCCAACAACACCATTTGTTCACCCTTGTCATCTAGTTTTCTCCTGTTTTGCACTGGCAAATGTCTGAAGCACAATGAGCCAAACACTCTCAAATGACTCACAACTGGCTTTCTTCCAGTCCAAGCTTCTTTTGGTGTCCTAGTGCCAAGTCTCTTGGTTGGATATCTGTTCAAAATATACAACAGTAGATACTACTTCTCCCCAAAGCTTGTGAAGTATTTGCTTTCCCTTCATCATGCTTCTAGCCATGTTTAATATGGTTATGTGTCTTCTTTTAGTAGCCCCATTGTGTTGTGGTGTATATGGTTCAGTCACTTCATGCAACACTCCTTCTTTTTCACAAAACTCATGAGAATTGTATTCACCTCCTCCATCTGTTCTGAATACTTTCAGTCTATTCCCACTTTGATTTTCTACATTACTTTGAATTTTTTAAACACATCCAACATTTCATTTTTCCTTTTAATCTGGAATATCCATACTTTCCTTGTAAAATAATCAATAAATGATACAAAGTAATTGTTACCTCTTATTGACATTTCTTCAAATGGACCACACACATCAGAGAAGATTACCTCCATTTTTGAGGATTTGGTTGGTACTACTGACTTGAATAAGTTCCTGTTCTATTTGGCCTGATATCATTCTTCACATGTCTCATTTGGAATCTGAATTTCAGAATTTCAGGAATTCCCAGCACCATGCCACTGCCATGCAGCATCTGAAGACTCCTAAAGTTCAGGTGACCAAACCTTTGGTACCCTAACCAGTTTTCACTTCTAACTTCAGCAACTAAGCACTTGTTTTCACTTATCTGGATTTCAATTTTGAAGGTTCTGTTCTTGGACAGTGGTGACTTTAAGATGAATCTCTTTGAACTATCAAACATCTTCAATTCACCATGCTCCATCTTAGTTGAATATCCCTTTTCAAGCAGCTGACCAAGGCTTAGCAAATTGTGTTGGAACCAAGTTGGTTCTAAGTACATAGGATTTTGATTTTTACAAAAGCACTCAATGTAATCTTATTTTGTACCTTGAATTATTAAATTAAATGCCACCAGAAACTGAAGTAATCAGAAGCAGAAGATCAAATGATTCCAGAAAATGAATTCTGGAATTACCAGAAGATACTCAAGGATCACCAGAAGATATCTTTGCTGGCCCAGATCAGAAGGAAGCAATGTCAGAAGAAGACCTTGACCATACCAGAGGAAAGCCTGCCAGAGGGAGAGTTATTTCAGACCAAAAGGAATCAAATGTCAGATTTATTCTAGAAGTTATTCTGACCAGAAGATGGCATGGCAGTGAAAAATTAAACAGCCCAGACTTGTTCCACACTGAACCAGAAGATATGTTAATGAGTCCAGAACAAGAGAATCAATCCAGATTTGACCAAGACAATAAGATAACATGAATCAGGGCATGAAACTAAGTCCAGACCAGAAGAAATGAATTCCAGAATTGATCTAGACCTGATCTAAAATCAAAGGTAAAATGCCCAGACAGAAATATTACTTGTCCATATTTAATTTGAATTTAATCCAGACCAAGTCCAGAATTGGTCCAGATCAGAGGGAAGATTTTCAGATCAGTGGTTCAGAATTAATTATTTGGTCCAGTAATGGTCCAGATCAGAAGATCAAACCATGACCTAATGTTGGCCGAAATCAAAAGGACAGGATGTGTGGTCCAGCAATGGCCGAGTTCAGAGGATTATAGCATATCAGGTGCGAGTCCAGGATGGCCGAAATCAGAAGATCAGAGGGTTAGGAAGTGTGGTCCAGGGATGGCCGAATTCAGAGGATCACAACATATCAATTTATTTGGTCCAGATGTGGATTAGCGCATTAAGATCCAATGGTCCAGATTTGATCATGAGGATTAACGGTGGAGATTTCAATTTATTTTGATCAAAGTATTAAAAAGATTTGTTACAAAAATAAAGTGAAGTATTGTGGAATTTAGGAGCTGTGGCGGGAAGCATTTAAAAGTTTTGATTGGCTAGTTATTTTTTGAAAGAAATCTGAGGCTTAAAAAGATATGTTTTTTTATTTAAATGAAGCCCAATTGATCAAGTTATTTTTGCAAGAGAATCCAACAAGATTCAGCTCGAATTTAAGCATTGGAAGAGGCCCTAATCTGCATATATAAAAAGAGGCTCAAGGCAGAATACACATCATCGAAAATCACAAAAGAGTCATACACTTCCAAAGCAAACACTCAAGTTTTCAGAGAGGTCAATTGTGAGTTCCAGCTTTCAAGAAGAAAGCACTCGTGTTATTTTCTTTCCACTGTGTCAAATCTAAGTTGTTGAAGTAGAGTCTACAATCTGAGGGAGTCAGTAGGGGTAGCAGATTACTTGGTAATTAGATTCATAGTGTTGTAATTCCTTCTACAATCTGGGATTGTCAGATTGGCAGGAGAAGACATGAGCTGTATTCCTCAAGAGTCTAGGATTGTTAGACTGTTTGAGAAGACTGACTTGGAGGGTTGTAGAACGGTTGTAATTCAAGGTTTGAATTAGTGAAATCCTTCAAGGTGAAGAGACTGGACGTAGCCTCGTTAACGATGAACCAGTATAAAAATTGTGAGTTTTTTTTTACTTTATATCCGCTGCTAACTCTGTTTTTATTCATACATCAGTTTTGTTTTAAAAGTATAAAAACAGGAAAAGTATTCAAGTTAAGTCAAACACAATTCAACCCCCCCTTCTCGTGTTTGCACCTTCAATTGGCATCAGAGCTCGATCTTAAGGCTGAGCACTTAACAGTGTTTGAGGAAAGGTCCAAGGGGTTCAACATGGCAGAATCCAGAGAAGAATTGGGAGGCAACATCAACAGACCACCACTGTTTGATGGAGAAAGGTTTAAGTATTGGAAGGACAGAATGAGAAGTTTTGTCATATCTCAAGATCCTGAACTATGGAAGATGATAGTCAAAGGATACACTGCACCTACTGATCCAGAAGATCCAACTAAAAAACTAGACATGGATGATATGAAATCAGATCAGAGTAGATTACACAAACTTCATCACAAGTCCAGAAATATCATGATCAGTGCCATCACATTCAAGGAATTTGGCAGATGCACAGATAAAGAAACAGCAAAGAGCATATTCGACAGTCTGGTTCTGACCTATGAAGGAACCTAGCAGGTTCAAGAAGCAAGGGCTAACATACTGGTCAAACAGTATGAGATGTTCAAGATGGAGATGATGAAAACATTGATAGAATGTTCCGCAGATTCCAGACTCTCATACATGGACTAAAGGTCTTGAAGAAAAGCTACACAACAGTAGATCATGTCAAGAAGATTCTAAGAAGTTTACCAAAAAAGTGGAGACCAATGGTTACTACAGTTCAGCAAGCCAAAGATCTGAATAACTTAAGACTTGAAGACCTGATTAGCTCAATCAGGTCTCAGGAAATAGAATTGGAAGAAGATGAACCAAAGAAAAAGAAGAATCTGGCTCTAAAGTCGAAACAGAAGAAAGCTGCAAAGGCAGCATCAGAATCAGAGGATAGTGACAGTGATTGTGATGATATGGCTTACTTAACCAAAAAGATGGTTAAGATCTTGGAAAACAAGAAGAGAAGAGGTTCCAAGAAGAAACATAACAACAAAGATAAGGAAGAATCTGACAAGAAGAACATCATTTGTTATGGATGCAACACGTTAGCACTTGACTTTATTACTTTTCCGTCTCGCATAAGATGTCCTGTTCGACGTTTCAAGGTAATGTCCACGCTCGCTCTATTGAGTTAAGGTGTTTGATCAGGCCACATATCAAGTCAGAATGTCCAAATCTGGAAAAAGGCAAACAGTACAAGAAGAGTTCCAGATTCAGAAAGAACTGTCTGATGGTTTCCTAGGATGTATCAGAATCAGAAGAAGAATCGTCTGATGAAGAAGAGGCAGAAACAGCAATGATGGCACACATCAGGTTTTCTTCTGGACCTCATAAAGGCATAATTTCAGGAAGGAAAGCATGCAGAAGGAAGAATGAACGAAGTAGTCATTCAAGGAAGTCTGGAAGCCATCAGAGGAAGCAATTTTGTCTCTAATGGCTCATACCAACTCAAGTTCTGGATACTGCTCAGGCTCTGGAACAGAATCAGAAGATGAAGACAATGAGGTATTTTCTGATCTCTCTAAATCTGAGTTAATTGATGCTGTAAAAGACTTGTTAAATGCAAATAATAAGATGTCTTTAAAACTGAAAACTCTTAGGGAAGATAAGAAAAATCTGACCAAAGAAGTCCAAGTTTTAAAGAATCAAAATTCTGAGTACGCAACTGAAAACAAGGATTTTAACACTGAAGTTGCAAGACTCAAATATGAAAACCAAACTCTCAAAAGCAATGTTTGTTCCACTTCCAAAACTGTTTGTGAATCTGATATGCATGAACTATTTTTTCAAAACTTTATTTCTAATGGAATGGAAAGAAGTAAATATGCATCTATGATTTATGGAAACAGTAACACTGGAAAGAGAGGTCTTGGTTTTACAGAAACAATTACTAAAAGTAAAGCTGTTCATTCTGATGTTTTATGCATTGTTTGTGCTAAGAAAGGTCACTTTGAACTATCTTGTCCAATGGTAAAATCTGAACAAGATCAGAGAGCTGTTAAGACTAACAAACCTGGACCCAATCAGTTCTGGGTACCAAAAGATCAAATTATCTATGTTGCAAATATTCTGAGCAACCAGAAGGAGACACCAACAATGGTGCCTGGACAATGGATGTTGGCAATGCACAAGCAGAAGAAGGTTTATTTTCCAACATCTACCAAACAGAAGCCAAGTGACTCTGGTAGAGGAAGAACTGGTCAACACAATACCTATCAGAACCAGAACCAGAATCATAGGAGGAACATGAAACATGAAAGATATCACACGAATCAAAACAGGAACTTGAACCAGAACCAGAACTGGAACCAGTATCAGGAGCATATAAACTGGAACCAGAACCAGAACTGGAATCAGTATCAGAAGTACAGGAACTGGAACCAGAACCAGAATCAACACTGGAACCAGAACCAGAATTAGTACTGGAACCAGAACCAGAACAGGTATCAAAGGTTCAGGTATGATCATCAGAATTACTCTAATTATCAGAATTAGTATAACTACAGGAACTATCAGAATCACCAGAACCATCAAGGTTATCAGAATCACCAGATTCACCAAAGCCACCAGAACCAAAACATGTTCCAAAATCACCAGAGGAATATGGTGTATCAGCCAAAGCAGAAAGAGAAGAATCAGAATCAGGAGAGTTCTTCAAACACTCCAGTAAGATTCATCAAGACTACAAACCTGGAAAGGAATTCAAATCCCCTCATCCAAACCATGTAATCACAGAACATACAGATTAGGAATCTGAAAATCAGAAGCAAGAGGATTTTCAGAGTAAAACTGAAACTGTTGACATAGAGGTTACATCTTGATGTAAATACTATTATTATTTGATATTTATGTTTACTGTGATAACAAGAAGCTTGATCTTAACAAATCAAAGCTAGATAAGTATTCTGCAGGTTTTCAAACTGTCAGAGGAATCAGGTAATTCACACGAATTGAACACTTCAGCAGAAACAACATTCCAGTGGTTTCAAAAACAAGCAGAAATCACCAGAAGCAGAATTAATGGTTTGGCTGTATTGAGTAAAATTTTAAATTATTTGATTTGCATTATGTAATATGACAAACTGCTTGATCTTGACAAATCAAAGCAAGATAAAAATCGTGCAGGTTCACCAGAACCAAAGAGAGTAGAAGCAAAAGAAACAGAAGTACCTGGAAAGGTAGAGGATACAAGCAAGTCAGCAACACATGACAAATCTTCAAAAGATAAATCTGATCAAGTTAGAAACAGCCAAGATAAGTCAGAAGAGAAATATGGATATTTACTAGAATCTGAAGCTGTTACAGATTCACCAGAACCAAAAGCTGATCTATCAGAATTAGAAGCTGTTACAGATCTTCCAGAACCAGAAGCTGATGTTGATGAAGCTTTGGCAGAGGAAGGTTGGATACTTGCAATGCAAGAAGAGCTGAATGAATTCCAAAGAAATGATGTTTGGGATCTGGTATCCAGACAAACAAAAACATTATTGGAACCAAGTAGGTGTTCAGAAACAAATTCAATGAAAAGGGTGAAGTTGTAGCTCAAGGATACAGTCAACAAAAAGGTATAGATTACACTAAGACTTTTGTACCAGTGGCCAGGTTATAAGCAATTAGAATTATGTTATCATTTGCTGCTAATCATGATATAATGCTGTATCAAATGGATGTTAAAAGTGCATTCTTAAATGGCTATATAAGTGAGGAAGTCTATGTCAAACAGCTCATGGATTTGAAAATTCTGATTTTCCAGACCATGTTTTTAAACTTAAGAAATCTTTATATGGTTTAAAACAAGCACCAAGGGCATGGTATGACAGACTTTGCAACTTTTTGCTTATGAATGAAGTTAATAGAGGCCAGATTGATAATACTCTATTTAGGAAATCCATTAAAAATGATATTTTGATTATTCAAGTTTATGTTGATGATATCATATTTGGATCGACTAAAGGCACTTTGTGCAAAGAGGTTTCTGACCTAATGCAGAAAGAGTTCCAAATGAGCATGATGGGAGAACTCAATTTCTTCCCGGGAATTCAGATTTATCAAGGTAAATCAGATGAAACCATACAGAGTGTTTGTGTCTGTGCCCGTTTTCAAGATGACCCTAGGGAATCCCATTTAACTGCTGTCAAACGAATTTTGAGATACCTTAAAGGAACCACCAACCTTACTTTGTTATACAAGAAAACCGCCACCTACAAACTCAAAGGTTTTTGTGATTCCGACTATGCTGGAGACAAGCTGGAAAGGAAAAGTACAAGTGGCAACTGCACTTTTTTAGGTGATAATTTGATCTCTTGGTCAAGCAAAAGACAAAGCACCATTGCCATGTCAACAGCTGAAGCTGAGTATATATCAGCAGCAAGATGCAGTTCACAGTTACTCTGGATGAAACATCAACTTGAAGATTACAACATCTTTGAAACCAATATCCCTTTGTTATGTGATAACACTTCAGCCATAAACCTAACCAAGAACCCTATCTTACACTCTAGAGCCGAACACATTGAAACAAAACACCATTTCATTAGGGACCATGTTCAAAAAGGGACTTTAAGCATCCAGTTTGTGGACACTGATAATCAATGGGCTGATATCTTCACCAAAGCATTACCAGAAGATAGGTTCGAGTTCATTAAGCATGATATTGGTTATCAAGAAGAAGATGAAGCTTCTAAAAATACTTCAAATTATTCATCAAACAATACTCATATGAAAATACGAAACTATTTTGCATCTATTGTTTTAGGGTCGTAATAGATTTATGTGTCCTATAGTTTTAAAAAATAGGAAAGAATATCATTCTTATGCAACTAACAAAAAAGACCAGAAAAGATGTAGTTAGATTAAGATAAAATAACCTATATTTTATATATGCTTAATAAGGTGGAGACACCGGTCTTATTACTTGGATATTGGATGTTCACGAAACATTGGATGCTCATTAGTAAACTTGTTGAAGAGATAAAATAAAACCAAGATATATTTTTTTTTAAAAGAGGTTGAATCGATCAATAGAAGAAGAATTAGGCCAAAAATTAGGATGAATTCCGGGAAAATAAAACTTTCATCGAAGAAAAGCAAATGAAAGGCTTTCATAAAAATTCTCGTAGACTTGAGAATGATATATTCATTCTGTTCATGTGAAATCATGAATTAGTAATTGCAGCCAATCTCCAAAAAAATTCCAATTGTTTCAAATTTTCTATTTTAGGAATGGGATTATTTTTAGAAGCTACAGGATCATTGGCTTAAACTACTGCTTCTTCAACGCTTCTCATGCGACTTGTTCTCCTTTCGTCCTTGCTCCTGCACGCACCTAAAGGTACAATATCTAAATGCTCCTTCTGTTCTTGGCAAAGGGGGCCCAAGGCTCATCCCTATGCTTTCAGTTTTCGAGTTAAAAACATATGTTATAAAATTTGACGTACAAATTGTTAGAGTTAGTACTGGAGGCTACCAATCGTTTCTTGGTTATTATTTGTATCGTGATACTTACTATTATTTATATAGTAATATGAGACGTTTTAATTTAGTATGTGGATTTATTTAAAGCATAATAAAGTCCTTAAAACAGTTAGTCGGTTTAATGAAACATTAAGTGTGACTTAATCGTGAGACTCCATTGAGCATAATGACATTATTCTTAAACTCTCTGTAGTCAAGTTTTACTGTTAAATGGGACAACATTAATGCATAGAGACTATTATGTAAGTAGACTAATGATTACATTTCACAGGACATGGATATGAGATATCAAGTTTTCACATAGGTATAAATACAAGGAGTAATATATGTACTAGATTATCCGCTACGAGAATATTACATAATAGTTATGCAAGTGTTATTAATGATTCTCATGTGACTATAGTGAGTAGTTCTTTGACTTGAAGTCACTATAATACCTATTTGGAGAGTTGTATACTTTGTGGCCATCAAACATTATCTGTAGCACGACAATCATAATGGTGATTATTGAGTCTACAATAAATCATGTAGAGGAGGAATGTGAGTGATTTAGATATGATTCATTTTGAAGTAGAAATTTTGCTTTACAAGGAAGGGGGGTTTGAATTGTAAAGCTGTCTTTTAAAATTTTCCTGTTAACACTTAAAAAATAACTCAAGAATAATCTTGGTTAATAAGACAGAAAATGGAGAACGTTCTTGATTCTGGAAACAGAAAAAGGAGAATGTTCTTGGTTAGTTTTCAAAGGCAGAACGATCTTAATAGTAAAGGAATAAAATGGAAAACATTTTGGTTTGTTTTAGAAAAACAAAAAATTGTTTTAAACTTAAGTAAATAAAGAGCTGAATTTAAATGGAGATAGAGAAGAGATAACACACAGAGATTTATCCTGGTTCACCTTAAAGGTGCAACACAAGAAGGGGGGTTGAATTGTGTTTGACAAACTTTAATTGTTTTTGCTAATTAGTTGAATAATGAGTAATCAGAGTAAATAACCAGCGGATGATAAAAGTTAACACCTTGAATTTATACTGGTTCACCGTTAACTAGGCTACGTCCAGTCCCTTCCTTTAGAAGGCCTTTTCACTAATTCAAACTCCTTTGAATTACAATACCACTGACCCTTCAAGCCAGTCTTCCCAAACAGCCTGACAACCCCAGACTTTTGAGGAACAACAACATCTTGACTATACCAGCCAAGTCTTCTCAAATAGTCTGACAACCCCAGACTTTTGAGGAACTTCACAACCTCAAACCTTAAAGCTAAGTCTTTTTCTAACAACCTGACAACCCCATATTTTAGAAGAAACTTCAACACTATAGGATTTTATACAAGGGATCGAAATTAAAACTGAGTAACTACTTCTGGAAAGTTGATACTCACAACAAGCTTAACTTGAACTTGAGTGTTTGATTCTGAAAAATTTATGATGACAATCAGCTTCACACTTTAAGAAAAGAACACTTAGAAAATATTTATCTTTTAAGCAAGTGTTTCTCTCCTTTGAACTCTTTGAATAGTTATGAATTTTTGCTTGAGTTCTCCTATTTTTCGATGCATTATTCTTCAGCATTAAGCCTATATTTATAGTTGAAATTAGAGCTTCACTTTGATTTGTTGCTTTACTTCTGGAGTATATTTCGATTGATTCTGTTTTGAGAAGATTCTGGAGTATTTTGCTCAGATTCTGTTTCTGGAGTCTTTTGCTCCGATTCTGTTTTGAACATTTTGCTCAGATTCTATTTTGAGGATACTTTCAGCTTCTAATGATGTAGCTTCTAATTTCTGCCTCTAATGAGATCCTCTGGAGTTATCCTCTGACGGGATCCTCTAATTGTATCCTCTGATGGGAACTTCAAATTATATCCTCCGATTGGATCTTCTTATTATATCCTCTGACAGGTTCCTATGATGATATCCTCTGGTGATATGCTCTGATGATATCCTTTGGTGATGATATCCTTTGATGATATCCTCTGATGATTTCCTCTAATGATATCCTCTGATGATATCGTCTGGTGATCATCCTCTGGTGACTTCCTCTGGTGACTTCATCCTGCTTCTGATTTGTAGCTTCTGGTGACGTCATCTTCATCTTCTGGTGATGTCATCTGATGACCATCCTCTAGTGACTTCATTCTGCTTCTGATTTGTATCTTCTGGTGACGTCTTTAGGTGGCATTTTTCATTCTTTTTCTAAGTCAAATATGTTATTTTCATAAAATACTTTTGTTAACATCAAAACTTTAAGTGAAAGAACCAACTTGGTTCCAACACACCTAACTTGGGCTATATCTTGTCCTCACACCAATGAGATTTTCTACTAAGTGTTAAAAACAAAGAACCTTCTTGGTTTTATAGCACCTAGCTTAGATCAACCATGATCTGTCACAGCTGTCAATTCTTTCCTCCTAGAAAGAGTTTCAAATAGATCACCTATCAACCCGGGATAGGATTTTTACATCTCACCTTTTAACCTTAAAAGGATTTTTTCTAAAACGACCCACTCAAGCTATAAACAAGCCTTATAGTCTTGAGTGTTATATGATATTGATAAGATTTATAACAGAATCTGTTTTGACTCAACTCTTGTTTGAGTTTAGATTCTTTACAAGAGGTTTTAGTAAAATAAAGATAACAGAGGGTTACTGATTTCTTTGAGAGGCTTTGAAGTGTTAATGTGAGTGATTAATGATTTTCTTTGCACTTGAATGTCTTGTTTTTCTCTTCAGTAGTGAGGTTCCTTTAATAGAATTTTTGGAAGTCCTTGTAGGCTCAATATTACCGTTTGAGGAGGTTCCCTTGGTCAAAGGGCAGAATAAAATAATCAGTCCTTATTTTAATCCTTTTGATCGTAGTTTTCTGCTTTGTTGACTTCATGACTTTCTCATATTTGTTTACTTTCTGCTGTCTGATCTGTGCATACTTTAGGTTCACTTTAATCATGAGAATACGTGTCAGAATGTGATGCTGTATAGAAAATCAAAAACGTTATTGGTCTGTTTTAGAAACTTGAGAATGTTTTGGTGCACAATGATCGTTTTCAATTGTTTCTTTTGTTTTGCCTTGCTATAAATCTTTTCTCCTTAGATCTTTTAGAGTATTTCTTTTTCTATCTTTAAAGCTTCATATCCCATGAGGATGTACTGGAAATTTGTTTAAAATAAACTTGATTTTTCCTTGCATAAAAATTAGGTTCAAACAGTCTTGATGAAGTGAAAAGAATCTTGGAGAACATTCTTGGTTTTTCTAGAAAACGTCCAGAATGTTTTTGGTTCTTGGTTGTCCATTTTTAGGTTTGTTCTTAACATTGATTCTGCTTAGTACCTATCTTGGATTAATACACTCAAATACACATGTTAAATAATAATTAACTTAGAATTATAATTACAGTATTTAATTATTCTTTGTTTGTTTTCATGAAAACACTTTTAATTGAGATTTTGTCTTAACAATCTCCGCTTTTTTGATTATGGCAAACATAGTTTAATTTTAGACTTTAATTTTGATTCTGACATATAAAAGAATAAATACAGAGAGCATGAATGCTCCCCTTTTGAATATGTCATAAAATATTGATCAAAATATGAGATATTTCATTAATATGTAAGAGATGATTACAAGTAGTTAGTAGAGTTTCAATTTACAAAAAGAAACCTCTCAAATTAAAGCCATAAAAACTAAACTACTTTCTCCCCCTTTGTCATTACAAAAAGAAGCGGGAGAATCAAAACAGAAAACGATCCAAAACAGAATCTTCACACAAAGAGGGAATGAGAGGATCCTTCTGAGGAAGATGAGCGTGAAGGGTCTGGAATAGGATGGAAAATGGAAGGAGGAGGATCAATCCCGAGTTTGGGAGTAAGCTGAGCAGTCATCCATTCTCTAATGATGGCAGACTCTTTACCCTGTGTAGCTTGTCCGGCCATGATGGTCTCAAGAGCAGCTAGGATGGCTAAGTTGGATGAACTTCTCAGTCTTCTGGTGCTTGGATGGCCTTGCAGAATTATCCTTGGTTGTGGAGGGTAGGGGGTTGGAGGTGCTGGCTTAGTGCAGAAAGTTGAGAGGGAAGCAAAGGAAGTAGCTATTGGAGGAAGGGGATCAGAGAGTGGTTTGGGATGGTTAACTGAGGGTCCAGGAATGTCAGGAAAAACAAAAAATTGGCTTATTCTAAAGATGGATGAGCTGGTTTTTTGTGGGAAACAAAAGCTGGTGACATGCTAGAGGTTTGATGTGGTGGAAGCTGAGAGTAGATGTTGTTGTGGAGAAGAGGGAGATTGGTTCAGATAGGTGACGAGTTGGATATAGATTGAGCAAGGAGAAGGGGAAGGTGTCTTTGTAAAATAGGAGAAGGGAGAATGATAGTAGGTGGAGAACGTTCTTGAGGTATATGTGGAGAACGTTCTTGAGTAGGTTGAACAGTTGGGGTTGAGGCTTGATTTTCAGTAGGAGCTGAACCAGAATATGCTGCAGTTTTTCCTCGAGTTGAGCGTTTTCTTTTGGTGGTGGAGGTAGGCAGAACATATTTTGGGTGAATAGAGGAAATCCTCTTCACGTGTGAGATGTTCTTGGCCGAAAATTTGGATATTTTGAGTGTGAATTTTTTTGAGATGAGAGGGATTTTGAAGTGCCAATTTTTTTTAGTAAGAACCATGCCATAGGGGACAATGTTCTTTTTATAAACCTTGGATATGGCAGCGATCATGTTCTAAATAATGATGTATGGAAGGTTTAAGAGTTTTTGGTGGAGAAGATGACAAATGTTGAGGACATCATTATCAGAGACATATTCATGACTGCCACTGATAGATTCACAAGAAAACAGGAATCGATAAACAGTAAAATGATAGGCGAAATGGGGATTTATTGATTTATGAAATAAGGGATTGTTCTGATACAACATATAAACTAGAGCGTAGCTCCTCCAGAGAAAATAATATTCTCCTATTACAATGATAACAATAATTATTGCTAGTAATGCTCCACTACCCTTCTCAATTTATTCCCCCATGTGTAACTGAAATTCCTAGCATTTAGAGAGTTTTTCTGCCCTGTTATTAATAGAATGAGTTTTCTCTTTTTTACCCTTTTGGACATACGTTCTCCACACAGCAGGTTTGGGCCTTTCACTAGTCTTAGGCCCAATGATTCTATCATTACCGCCTTCAGAAGATACAACCTTGTCCTCAAGGCTGAAGGATGGAAATTGACTTTTTAATAATAACTCATCCTCCCAAGTTGTGTCTTCTACAACTCTTCCTTTCCAACGCACCAGCCATTGCCGCACCAGCTGTCCTTCTTTCATAACTGATCTTACAGCCAGTAATTCTTCAGGTTCTTCCCATTCTTCTGATTCCATTTCTAACCCGTCTGGTAGTTGAGGTTCAGCAGAATAGTCTCCAATAGCTTTCTTAAGTTGGGAGATGTGAAACACTACATGCACTCTACTTCCTTCAGGTAAATATCTAACCACAGTGGGTGGTTTTCTTCCATACACTGCCTCAAACGGTGTAGTCCTTGTAGACACATGGAATGTGGTATTGTACCACAATTCAGCCCAATGAATCCATTGTGACCACTCCTTCGGTTTCTCCGATGCAAAACAACGAAGATATGCTTCTAAGCACCGATTTACCACCTATGTTTGCCCATCCGTCTCCGGATGATATGACGAACTCATTCTCAACAACGTTCCTTGTAAGCGAAACAACTATTTCCAAAATAGACTCACAAACAATGGATCCCGATCACTAACAATGGATCGTGGAACCCCATGAAGACGCACCACCTCTTTAATAAAAATTTCGGCCACCTTCTTCGCAGTATATGGATGTTTTAAGGGAATAAAATGTCCATACTTAGATAATCTATCCACTACTACAAAAGTAGCTTCAAATCCAATTGACTTTGGGAGACCAGTGATAAAATCCATCGAAATATCATCCCAAATTTTCTCCAGAATTGAGAGGGGCTATAACAAACCCATAGGAGATGACGCATCATACTTTTGACGTTGACATACGTCGCAACTCTGCACAAATTCCAGAACTGACTTTCTCATTCCTACCCTATAAAGATTTCTTTCCATTCTTCGATACGTGCGCAGAAAACCTGAATGGCCACCGGTTGGAGATGAGTGAAATTCCTTCAACAATAAAGGTATACAACCTGAATTTGAGGATAACACTAGTCTGCTGCGGTAGAAAAGTCTCCCTTTGATTAATTGGAAGTCTGGCTGGGATGCAAGGTCTTGTTGTAGCTCTGTTATCACCTTCTGCAATTGGGGATCATTCATAACTTCCTGCTGAATTTGTTGCTCTTGCATACATATGGGAAAAGAAGTCATCCCTTTCAACTCCATTCTTGAAAGAGCGTCAGCAACTTTATTATCTGGACCTGGTTTGTACACCACATCGAAGTGATAACCCAATAATTTTTCTATCCAATTCTGCTGATCTGCCGTAGTGGTGCGTTGTTCGAGCAAGTGTCGTAATCTCTTTTGGTCAGAGTACACCACAAATCTTCTTCCCAACAAATACGGATGCCAATGTTGAACGGCCAATACCAATGCCATTAATTCTTTCTCATACGCAGACTTGCTTAAATTATTCTTGGACAAAGCTTTGCTGAAATAGGTTATAGGCTTCTTTTTCTGCATTAAAACTGCACCTATTCCTCGTCCAGATGCATCGCATTCGATCTCAAAAGGTTGTGAAAAATCTGGTAGTGTTAAAACTGGGGCATGCACTATAACCCTTTTCAGATTTTCAAAAGCCTTCAACTGTTCTAATCCCCAATGAAATCCTTCATTCTTTGTTAATTTTGTCAATGGCTTAGCTATCTTTCCATAGCCAATAATGAATTTCCGATAATAACCGGTCAGCCCCAAAAATCCCCTCACTCCTTTGACATTATGAGGGATTGGCCACTCCAAAATGCTATTAATCTTAGCTGGATCCACACCCAAACCCTGTTCCGATATTACCTAACCCAAATATTCCACTTTTCTACTAGCAAAATTGCATTTTTTTCTATTAACGACAAAACGGTGGTGCTGTAAAATCTCCATCACTTGATATAATGTGCTAAGTGTTCTTTCCATCCCTTACTATATACTAGGATATCATCAAAAAATACCAAGACAAAGTTACGAAGGTGCGACTTGAAAATCTGGTTCATTGTGGATTGGAAAGTGGCTGGTGCGTTCGTCAATCCAAACGGCATCTCTAGAAACTCATAGTGTCCTTCATGAGTTCGAAATGCTGTCTTATGCACATCACCTTCTTTCACCCTTATTTGATGATAACCGAATTTCAAATCAAGTTTTGAGAAATACTTCGTTCCATGTAGTTCATCTAGTAATTCGTCAACTACAGGAATTGGATATTTATCCGGCATTGTAACCTATTTAATTCTCTATAATCAACACACATCCTCCATGACCCATCTTTCTTTTTAACTAAAATGACAGGACTGGAAAAGGCGCTAGAACTGTTTTGAATTATACCTTGGGTCAGCATGCTCTGAACTTGCTTTTCAATCTCTTCCTTATGATGGTGAGGATAACGATATGGCCTAACACTCACAGGACCTGCATCATTCTTCAATTCAATTGCATGAGTTATATCTCGTTCTGGAGGCAGCCCTGTATTCTCTTCAAAAACTCCCTTAAAATTTTCCAACAAGTCTTGAAGCTCTTGTTGTTGGTCTTGAGTTAGCTCCTGTATTTCTTCATTTGATGTTTGAACCAATTCTTCTTCCAATAAGCTCTGTAGTGTTTCAGTTTGTGCTTGAAGTGCTTTAGAATTGGCCGATTCTTTTGTGGTAAAGAACTGACCTTGTAGTGCCACCATTTTTCCTTCCCATTGAAAATTGGTGGTCATTTTCTCCCAATCAAAAGTCACCTTCCCATATCTTTGCAACCAAGCCACCCCAAAAATCATATCTAAATCACCCAATTCTAAAACAAAGGAATCAACATTAGTGGTGAAATCATCTAATTGTACTTGCAATTTTCTACATTTCCCCCTAGTGGACACACGGTGGCCGTCTCCCAACCTTACTCCCATCGATTTTCCTTGTTCCACTATTAACGCCAACGCAGTAGCAACACGAGGTGAAATGAAATTGTGACTGGCGCCACTATCGATTAAAACCACGATGGAAACCCCTTTTAGACTTCCCTTGAGACGCAAAGTGGTTGGAGGAGTATTATCTTCTCTTTTTTTTGCTTCAATAATATCAAACAATCCCGTGGAATTGCAATCAAGAACTTCATCCTCATCCTCCATGGCTTCTATGGCAATCACTTCACCTTCTATGTTAACCGTCTCGTCGTCTCCCAAAATCACCAATCGGAGCTTCTTTTCAGCACATTGGTGAAGAGGATGGTTTTTTCCCCACAACGAAAACACAACCCTTTTGTCCGCCGCTCCATCAGTTTCGAATACAGCAGATGCTTCAGGCCACGGTTGCGGTCGCCGCTGATTCTTCTCCCTTCATCGTTTCCAGACCTCACTGTATTTTGAGAAGCGCTCGTGTTCGCATTTGAGGTAGAATGAGCCGAACCGGTTTTGCTGTGCACTGACCCGGTTAAATTATTATTAAACCCACTTCCAGGTCTGGTTGAACCCGGGTTATAATGAAATCCAGATCCTTTCTTCCAATTAGACCCTGATCTACTTGGTCCGCTTCCCTTCCAATTGCGAAGCCCACTTAGACTACATCCTATTGAAATCAGGGACCCACGTAATTCTGTTTCGACATCACGAGAAATCTTCATCGCTTGCATTCTGGTTTGTGGATTCAACGTACGCACCTTCAGGCGAATGTCATTCTTGAGTCCTCCCATGAAGTACCCAAGGTACTGCTCCTCTGGTAGCCTTGCTACTTGTGACGACACATATTCAAAGGTGGTAATGTATTCATCAACCGTTCCCGTTTGTTGCAAATCTTTCATCTCTTCAAAGGGGTTATCACTTCGTCTTTCACCATACCTTTCAATTAAAGCTCGTTTCAACTTCAAACAATTCAAATCGTCCTCTGTCTCACGCAACAAATTAAACCAGTGAATTGTTGCTCCTTCCATGCTTAGCTTTGCCAATGTAACCTTCACCTCCTCCGACGTCCCTTGGACTTCAAAATACGTTTCAGCTCGTGTGATCCAGGCCACAGGATCGTCACCATCAAATGATGGTAACTCAACTTTCTTAACTGCCATCTTATACTCTGTCACTGATTCCTCAGACTGCGCATATTGTTCCACCGTTCCAATTGGTCGTTGCTGTAGCAACCTCGTGAACTCGCTCATCATACTTTCGCAAAATTCCCTCAACTCCTGGCGAACATAGTCTTCCACCGCTGAGAGTCTTGCTTCAACTGCTTCCGTTCGATCTGACAACTTAGGTGGCATGTACAATGTACAAAATCACTGGTACTTCTCGAGTATCTGGCAGGTCGGACCAATGATAGATTCACAAAAAAACAGGAATCGATAAACAGTAAAATGATAGGCAAAATGGGATTTATTGATTTATGAAATAAGGGAATGTTCTAATAGCGTATAAACCAGAGCGTAGCTCCTCCAGAGAAAATAATATTCTCCTATTACAATGATAACAATAATTATTGCTAGTAATGCTCCACTACACTTTTCAATTTATTCCCCCATGTGTAACTGAAATTCCTAGCATTAAGAGAGTTTTTCTGCCCTGTTATTAATAGAATGAGTTTTCTCTTTTTTACCCTTGTGGACATACGTTCTCCACACAGCAGGTTTGGGCCTTTCACTAGTCTTAGGCCTAATGATTCTATCAGCCACAATGTGGCAAGACAAAATATTGGCTTATGCTATTAAAAACCTTGCATATAGGCCTGAGGGAAGATGATAAATAATCTTTGGTATTTGGTAAGAAAATGTTAGATAAAACTTCCTGTCTGTTAAGAGTTAAGGCAAAATACAATGTTTTCCTAAAAACAGTAGGTCCTTCTGTGGGCAGGTTGAGAATGGAGGCTATGATTTCAGGGGTGAGCTTAATCTCTATGCCTTTGATGTTGGACACCAGCAATGATTTTTTCTGCAAAGGTCTTGGCCTGCCCTGACTACATCAGGATAGAAAAATTCTGAAGTTTAAAGGAAATAAGTCCATCCAAGTGAGTCAGTATGATCTTTGATAGTTTTGTCTTTAAGGGTGAGATTATCTAGCAAAAACACCGTGCCAATACCAACGGGTCTCTCAGCCTATTTTTCAGAAAAGGTCTTCTGGAGAGAAGAGGGAATCAGCGATGGGAGGCAAAAAGATGGGTCAGTTTGGGGAGGAGAAGAACGTTCTGGTTCAGATTGTTGAGGAATGGGATGTTCTTGAGAGGAGGAGGGAATAAAACGTTCTGGTTCATTGGGATGGGGAGCAGAACGTTCTGGTAGTGGAGATGGAGAACGTTCTGGAGAGATTGAATGATCTCGAGGTATTTGCTTGAGGGCTGTAGTCTTTGTTTTCTTCTGAGGATTTTTAAGCTTGTTCTTGGACAAGAATTTAGCAAGGGTAGGAGTTGATTTCACCCTTGAGTTTTGAGCTTTTAGTTTAGGGTTAGGGTTAGTTTTTAGAGGGGATGATGACATAGGTTTGGAGGAGGAAAAAATCTCATTTATGGATTTTCGTTTTTGGTTGGGAGGTGTTGGATGAGAGGGGTTAGATGATTGTGAGGGATGAGTTTGAGGGGTTCTGTGAGATGTAAAAGGCATTTTTGGAGGTGAAGGTCTGGGCAGTGGTGATGGTGAACGATTTCAAAATGGAAAGGAAGAAGATGGAGATGGTGGTGATTTAGGACAAGTATTTTTTTGAGCAGATGTTTTGGTTCTGGCCATTTTCGAGAATTTTTTTTTTGTAGAGGGCAAAAGGAATTTTTTGGGGTTGAAGAACCAGAGAGAAATAGAGGGAAGAATAGAGGGTAGTTGGAAGATGGGAAGTTTTTTTAGAAAAAGAATGGAAGTTGAAGAGATGATTGATTTGAAAAGATTGAAAGTGTGGAGACGCGAAGTTCAGTGTGTCAGTTACTTTTGAAAAACTCCAGGCACGAGCATTAAATGCAATGCAGGCAGCATGATTTCAGTTTTTTTGAGTGGAAAAGTAAATAGAAGAATGATGCTTTAAAAATGGAGAATGATTGCAAAACCAAGAACATTCTTGGTTTTGCAGAAAAAAATTTCAGATGCATTCAGTTTGGATTTTTGATGATTTTTAATTTTTCTTTGATGAAATTAAAACTGTCCTCTACCAGAGGCTTTGTAAATACGTCAACAAGTTGATTTTGAGTTTCAACAAAGATTAATTCAACATCCTTTTTATTAACATAATCACGAATAAATCGATGCTTAATTTCAATATGCTTAGATCTAGAATGCTGAATTGGATTTTTAGACAAATTGATTGCACTGGTATTATCACAATAAATTGGAACATTTGAATAACTTACAGAGAAGTCTTCAAGTTGATTCTTTATCCAAATTACTTGGGAGCAACAATTTGCTACTAATACGTATTCAGCTTCAATAGTTGATAGTGCAATTGTGTTTTGCTTCCTACACCACCAGCTGATTAAGGCTTCTCCCAGGAATTGGCATGAGCCACTTGTGCTTTTTTGTTCAGTTTTATCCCCAGCATAATCAGCATCACAGTAAGCTACAAGATCAAAATGACAACCTTTTCTATACCAAAGGCCAAGATCAGTAGTACCAACAAGATATCTAAAAATTCTTTTTACAACATTTATATATGATTCTTTAGGATCAGATTGAAATCTGGCACATAATCCTACTACAAATACTATGTCAGGTCTATTGGCAGTTAAGTATAGCAACGATCCTATCATGCCTCTATATTCCTTCTCAAAAACAGACTTTCCATTTTCATCTTTGTCCAATGAAGAAGATGGATGCATGGGAGTAGTCATTATGTTGGCTTCATTCATTTTATATTTTGTTAAAAGATCTTCTTTGTACTTTTCTTGACAAATAAAAATGCCATCATCATGTGGTTTAATTTGTAGACCAAAAAAGTATCTTAACTCTCCCATCATGCTCAGTTCAAATTCACTTTGCATGAGTTTTTAAAAAGCATCACACATTTTCTCATTTGTTGAACCAAAGATAATATCATCAACATACACTTGAACTATGAGTAAGTCATTTTTATCATTTTTCTTAAAAAGTGTAGCGTCAATTCTTCTTCTGGAAAATCCATTCTTGATTAAGAAGGAGCTTAATCTTTCATACGAAGCTCTTGGTGCTTGTTTTAGGCTATAAAGAGCTTTCGTAAGTTTGAAGACATGATTTGGTATTGATTGATCTTCAAAACCAGGAGGTTGATGTAAATAAACTTGCTCATTTAAAAATCCATTTAAAAATGCACTTTTAACATCCATTTGAAAAAGTTTTATGAGTTTATGAGATGCATATGTAAGAAGAATTCGTATAGCTTCTAACCTTGCAACTTTTTATGAGTTTAAAAATGCGCGAAAGTTTCATCATAATCTATGCCTTCTTGTTGATTGTAACTTTGAGCAACTAGCCTTGCTTTGTTACGAACAACATTACCTTCTTCATCTAGTTTGTTTATGAATACCCATCTTGTTCCTATGATGGTTTGATCCTAGGATCTGGAACAAGATCTCAGACTTCATTTTTTTCAAATTGAAGAAGTTCTTCTTTCATTGCATCTATCCAAGAATGATAAACAATGGCTTCTTTGATTGACTTTGGTTCGATTTTTGATCTCATTTCCATGTTGTTGTTGTCATCATCTTTGAAAGACATTCTAGTTCGAATCCCATCAGCTATATTTCCAATAATCTGATTTTGGGGATGATCATTGATTGTTCTCCAGCTCTTGGGAGGAGAATAAAGTGGAGACTGTTTATCAATCTGGGTTTCCTGGGGAACATTCTGCTGCTGTTGTCCATAATATTCTTTTTCTTCATCATTTTTCTTGCTTATTTCTAGATCATCAAATTCATCAATAATACATGTATACTAAATTCAACAATCTTTGTTTTCAGATTAAACACACGATATCCTTTAGATTCGACTGAGTAACCCAAAAATATGGCTTGGTCTGATTTAGCATCAAACTTTCCAAGATTTTCTTTGTTGTTCAAAATGTAACAATAACAACCAAAAATGAAAAAATATGAAATGTTTGGCTTTTTGTTTTTCCAGATTTCCTATGGTGTTTTGTTGATGATTTTTCTTATTGACACACGGTTTGAAATGTAGCATGAAGTGTTGATAGCTTCAGCTTAAAAGTATTTTTCAACATTACACTCTTCCAAGATTGTTCTTGCCATTTCTTGTAATGTTCTATTCTTTCTTTCAACAACTCCATTTTGTTGAGGAGTTCTTGCACAAGATAGGTTATAAGAAATGCCAAGTTCTTCGAAGAAGGTTTTAAAAGAGGCATTTACGAATTCTCCTCCATGATCACTTCTTATAGAAATGATATTGGAATCTTTTTCATTTTGTACCTTTTTGCAAAAGTTTTTGAAAGCATCAAATGCACCATCTTTTTGTTTTAAAAATAAAACCCAAGTGTATCATGAATAGTCATCAACAATAATAAAACCATATCTCATTCCACCTAGACTTGTTGTTTTAATAGGACCAAAAAGATCTATGTGAAACAACTCAAGGATTCTGTTTGATGAAATAAAATCCTTTGGACGAAAACTACTTTTAACTTGTTTTCCTTTAGCATAAGCTTCACATACTTTGTCTTTATCAAAATTGATTTTTGGTAATCCTCTAACAAGTTCTAGTTTTGAAATATTTGAAATTTTTTTCATACTGATGTGTCCTGTCCTCTTGTGCCAAATCCATTTATCTTTGTTTATGGACATGAGGGAGGATTCATCATGCAGTTCTTCAAGGTATAAAACATAAATATTTTTCTTTCTTACTAGAAAAAAGAAGTTCGCCAGTTTTGGTTTTAACTTCACGTAAATTTGGTTTGAAGATAACCTCGAAGCCATTGTCACATAATTGACTTATGATTAACAGATTATGTTTCTGACCTTCTACATATTGAACATCAGAAATTTGAGCTGAGTTTTTCTTACCAATGGTTCCTTTACCTTTGATTTGAGCATGGTTGTTGTTTCCAAAGGTTATTGAACCTCCTTCTTTCTTTTCAAATGATATGAAACAATTTTTTATCTTGTGTCATATGTCTTGAGCATCCACTATCTAAGAACCATGGTTTTTTCTTGACAAGTTGAAATCCATCATGCATAAGGTGTTATATTAACTTTAGGTACCCACTTGGTCTTCGGTCCTTGAGAGTTAGTTTTAAGTTTGGATTTTCTTTTGATATAACAGGTTGATTCATTGTGACCGTTTTTAGAGCAATGAGAACATTTTAGTGTTTGAAAATTTCTAGAAAGCTGAGGTTTGATAGGTGTTGGTAAAATCCCAGACTTTTCTCCTTTTAAAATTTTTGGAGAATGTTTCTGTCCAGAACGTTCTCCCTTTTTTAGGTTGCCTGGAGAACGTTCTCCCTTTTTCTAATTTTGAAAACTGTTTGTTTTTATTCCAGATTGTTTCAGCTTTATAAAATTTCTTTTGTTTTTGATTTTATCATCCCTCTTTTTGAAATAACATGCAAATTCTAGATGTCCAATTTTATTACAATATGAACACTTGGTTTTGCATTTATTCTTTTTACTTTTCGGAACAAAGAAATTTTCATACAATTTTCTGTGTTTTATCAAAACCAAGTCTTGCTTTATCAAAGATACCTACTTGAGATCGCATAATTTTTTGAAAGGTTTCAGTAGCTTTGATGAACTGTAATAAATCATTTTACAGAATTTCAACTTCAGCTTTAAGGAAAACGTTCTCCTTTTGCGCTGCAGAACATTCTGGTTTTTCTAGATTTTTAGTTTTATAATTTTCAAGTTGAGATTTTTTCAGATTTTGAATGATTTATTTAAATTCATTATTCATAGACTGAGCTTTCTCTTTCTCTTCTTTTTCTTTATAAAATTGTTCTTTCAAAGAGCTACATTTTTTAATAAGAAAATTTGAATTATTAAGTAGATTATCAAACTCATTTCCCATTTGTTCACATTGAGAGCAAGGTTCAGATTCATTTACCTCATTTTCTTTTGTGCTTGCCATCAGACATATGTTGGCGTCTTCTTCTTCTTATTCTTATTATTCTGTTTCTGATTCTTCTGAATCATCCCATGTGGCCAACATTGATTTCTTTATGAAAGGAAATCTTTTTGGTGTTTTCTTTTTTAATGGACATTCTGCTTTGTAGTGTCCAAGTTTGTTGCAGCCAAAGCATGTGATCTGACTTTTATCCACTTCTATCTTGGGATTTTCTCTTCTACTTGGGAATCCTCTTTTTAACTGATCTCTTCTTTTCATCATCCTTTGAATCTTTTTGGTGAGCAGAACTACTTCTTCATCAGTATCTTCAGTTTCTTCTAAGTCCTCTTCTGTTTATGATGGTTAATTTTGTTGTGCTGCTTTTAATGCTATTGCTTTATTCTTCTTGATTGTGTCTTCTTGTAGCAACACTTCATGTGCTCTTAATGTTCCAATCATCTCTTTTAGTGCCAATACATCAAGGTTCTTGGCTTGACTTTTGGCAGTCACCATTGGCTTCTAGATTGTTGGAAGGCATCTCATGATTTTTATGACTCTATCTTGCACTGTGTATGCTTTTCCTAAGGAGCGCATCTCATTTACAATAGTTGTAAACCTTGCATACATCTCATCAATGGTCTCACCTTCATTCATTTCAAAGAGTTCGAATTTCCTTATGCCGATGTCAACTCTGGTTTCTTTAACATGGCTTGTTCCTTCATGATGAGTTTGCAATGTGTCCCATATTTGTTTAGCAGTATTGCATTCGTCAATTCTTTCGCTTTCTTCCCTGCTTAAGGCACATGATAAGAATAATTGAGCTATAGAGTTTAAGAGTACCTTAGTTTTGTCTTCGGCTGTCCAGTCAACTTCTTTTTTCCAGCTGATGTTGGATCATCTTGATTTATTCTTGGAATGTAATCTCCATCAGTTGTGATACGCCACATTCATGTGTCTTGAGATCTCATAAATAGTTTCATCTTTTTTTTTCCATAAATAATAGTCTATTCCATCAAAGTAAGGTGGTCTGTTTGAAGATCCTCCATCAACTATGTATTTGGCTTTTGACATTTCCTTCTAGATCTTTTCTCTAACACTGTTTAGGTGTTATAATCTTAGAGACCGTGCTATGATGCCAATTGAAGTAGAAATGCTGCTTTACAAGAAATGGGGTTTGAATTGTAAAGTTGTCTTTTAAAATTTTCTTGTTAACACTTAAAAAATAACTCCAGAATAATCTTGGTTAATAAGACATAAAATGGAGAACGTTCTCTATTCTGGAAACAGAAAAAGGAGAACGTTCTTGGTTAGTTTTAAAAGGCAGAACGATCTTAATAGTAAAGGCAGAAAACGGAGAACGTTTTGGAAATTGGAGAACGTTCTGGTTTGTTTTAAAAAAACAAAAAATTGTTTTCAACTAAAGTAAATAAGGAGCTGAATTTAAATGGAGATAAAGAAGAGGTAACACACAAAGATTTATCCTGGTTCACCCAACTTGGGCTATGTCCAGTCCTCACACCAAAGAGATTTTCCACTAAGTGTTAAAAACAAAAAACCTTCTTGGTTATAGAACCTAGCTCTGATCAACCTTGATCTGTCACAGTTGTCAATTTTTTCCGCCCAGAAAGAGTTTCAATCAAATCACCTATCAACCATTGATAGGATTTTTACAACTCACCTTTTAACCTTAAAAGGATTTTTTCTAAAACGACTCACTCAAGCTATAAACAAGCGTTATAGTGTTGAGTGTTATATGATAATGATAAGATTTATAACAAAATCTGTTTTGACTCAACTCTTGTTTGAGTTTAGATTCTTTACAAGAGGTTTTGACTCAAAATCTGTAATGATTCTTTGATGATTTTCTTTGCACTTGAATGTCTTGTTTTTCTCTTCAGTAGTGAGGTTCCTTTTATAGAATTTTTGGAAGTCCTTGTAGGCTCAATATTAGCGTTTGAGGAGGTTCCCTTGGTCAAGGGGCTGAATAAAATAATCAGTCCTTATTTTAATCCTTTTGACTGCACTTTTCTGCTTTGTTGACTTCATGACTTTCCCATATTTGTTTATTTTCTGCCATCTGATCTATGCATACTTTAGGTTCACTTTAATCATGAGAATATGTGTCAGAATGTGATGCTGTACTGCAAATTAAAAACGTTCTTGATCTGGTTCAAAAACTGGAAAATGTTCTGGTGCAGAATGATAGAAACTGGAGAATGTTCTAGTGCAGAATGATCGTTTTTAGCTGTTTCTTCTGTTTTTCCTTGATCTAAATCTTTTCTCCTTAGATCTTTTAGAGTGTTTCTTTTGCTATCATTAAAGCTTCATATCCCATGAGGATGTACTGGAAATCTATTTAAAATAAACATGATTTTTCCTTGCATAAAAATCAGGTTCAAACAGTCTTGATGAAGTGAAAAGAATCTTGGAGAACGTTCTTGGTTTTTCTTGAAAACTCCCAGAACGTTTTTGGTTCTTGGCTGTCCATTTTTAGGTTTGTTCTTAACACTGATTCTTCTTAGTACCTATCTTGGATTAATACACTCAAATACACATGTTAAATAATAATTAACTTGGAATCATAATTATAGTCTTTAATTAATCTTTGTTTGTTTTCATCAAAACACTTTTAATTGAGCTTTTGTTTTAACACATCCCTCCTACATAATAGGAGTTGTGTCTTTGGCCTCCCAATAAAGTGATATGTGAAATGTTGTGGCTAAGCCAAATCGGAAAGTAATGATTTGATTAAGTAAAATGAATTGGCCTTGTAGCATACAAGGTCCACTATGGCGATAAGGTAGAAAGGAGCACTATATATATATATATATATATGTATATATATATATGGAGTCTCCTCATGACCTAACCCTAGAATTATTATTACTGTAGCCGTCAACTAGCATCGACACATTCCAAGCAAACCGTTCTCGTGGACTAAGTAGAGAAACTATCATATTATGGTGTTGGTGATTTGTCCTCTGTAATGCTTCAAAAGATAAATACATAAACCTCATGTGAAATATTGTGCATGTGTGATCCATTACAATGGATAAATTTTTCTCTTGAGAATGATTTTAAAATATATCTCTTAATTTCCCAACAGTGGTATGAGAGTCATGGTCGTTATGTCTTACTTTCATAGGTGTTTGTTTACCATGCCTAAATATTTTTCTTGAATATGATTCATATAAAATAAATGTTATTGACTAGGAACACTCTTGATATATATGATATTTGATGAATAATTGTTGCTTCAATATATTTGTGATATTTGTGCTTTCCATATTTTTTTTATATGTGTTCTTGCTCTTGTTTAATATTGATATGAATATTTGAATAAGAATTCAAAATGTAATAGTTGCAACAGTTTTAGTTTTGAATTTATCAAAACATACGGTGCTCAAAATTAGTAAATATTTTGACATGTATTAAATAATTAATTATTAAGAGTGTATAGTTATGACCTTAGTATATTAGATGATTATTTTATTTAAATACGAACTGTATGTTTTGTTTTATTTTTAAATACGGCATGTGTGTCATAACAATTTATTTATTTATTTTTATTTGTAGATATGGATTGTCAAATAAAATTATCACAGATAACGTGACGAATTTCTGGAGTTGTTTGATAGTTTCAAAATTCAGCACCATAATTCTTCACCATATCGTCTGAAGATGAATGAGGCTGTAGAGGCAGCAAATAAGAATATCAAGAAAATCATACAAAAGATGGTAGATACATATAAAGATTGGCATGAAATGCTTCCCTTTGCATTACATGGTTATAGAACATCCGTTTGCACCTCAATGGAGGCAACTCCTTTCTCATTAGCATATGGAATGGAAACAGTACTTCCCATTAAAGTTGAAATTCCCTCAATTAGAGTCTTGATGAAAACAAAACTAGAAGAGGTAGAGTGAGCTCAATCATTATTTGACCAATTGAATCTTATAGAAGAAAAAATGATGATAGCTATGTGGCATGGCCAACTATATAAAAAAAATTTAAAAGGCCTTCGAGAAAAAGTTACGTCATCGAGAGTTTCAAGAAAGGGACTTAGTGTTAAAGAAGATATTGCCATAAAAAAAGATTCTCGTGGAAAATGGATCACGCACCACGAGGAACTATATGTTGTGAAAAAGGCTTTCTCTGGGGAGCTATAATACTCATAGCGATGGATGGAGAGGAAGTTCCACTCCTAGTAAATTTAGTTGCGGTCAAAAGACATTATGCTTGAACAAAAAAACAACTGGTTGAAAAATGGACTCGCTAGGTTGAAAAACGGAAAAGGCGATTTAGGCAAAAGTTTGAGCATCCCAATAGACTGAAAACTTGGAAGAGCGGTTCATGAAAAAGATAGGGATAAAATTATAAAAATATAAATAAAAACCTACAAGAAATTCAAGGTTTACAAACTTGAGATGACTCAAACTAGGGAAATCTTTATTCTTAGACGTTGAGCAATGAGAGTTGTAAATTACAAGAATGTCTAGCACTTGTTATTCTTCAAAATAAATATAAACATAAACATCCCTACATTGTCAACTGATACATGGTGTTTTGTTTCTTATTCCCATTGTATTTTTTTTACATTACCTTATGCTAATATGGCAATACACTTTTGTTTGTTGACATTCTATGTATGCATTACACCTCTTTGAGAAGTAATATATTTTGTTTGTTGTTGATTGTTTTAGCGTTTCAAAATGTACTTTATGACAATGTATGTGGGAATTTAAAATTTTTGAAAATAAAAAAAATATTTTAAATAACTTCATGGATGGAAAACATATACGAGAAACTCGATAAAATTCTTAAGATATATGGGTGTGTAAGAACGAGGAAGAGTAATCATTTTAAACAATGAACTTTGTTTCAATAGTTCTCCTTGGAAAAAATATCACACGAGATATACAAGGAGTCATCATATGAAAACGGTTGTTATCTTCGTTCATCATTGAATCTTGGGAGCGTATAAGATAATGAGGATCGGGGAATTAATGAACTTATCTATAATGCATAACATACATGGATCCCTGTCGATCTACGCATCGATATCCAATCTGAAGAAGATCATCTACATTTTTGTTGATCTACACAACAATAACCAATCTGGAGAGAATAAATACACTCAAATAAAGAAAAATAAGTTAAAAGCGTGAATGCATTAGATGTGCAGAGGAACTTAGATAATGAACAAAGAAAATGAAACATAAAAAAGAAATTAATGGATTTAACTTCAAGTATATTTTGGGATATTTGTAAAATATTTTGATATACGTATATTTTTATATATATATATATATAAATATTTTTGAGATTGAGTAAAATTATTGGACGAAGGATTATTTACTTTAATTATGAGTAATTAAATATCGGGTAGTTAATTAAGATTTATCTGTCGACATAATTGCGACGGGAGTAATTAGTTACTTGAGGGTCAAGTTTAATTATTATATATATATATGAGGTGGCAAGAGTATGTGTCTATATATATGTTTGCATGTGAGAAGCAAGGAAAAAGAGGGAAAAACAGAAAATCAGAATCAGAAAGAAAGAGAAAACAATTTCTTTCCTTTCCCTCACCAGCCCGCGTGACTTTCTTCTTATTCCTCTGTTTAGTTCTATTTGTGTTGGTAGTGAGAAGGGATACTCAAAACTCAAATTACTTGGAAATCCAAGCCTCAAATAAGAAAGTGTTAAGAAGGAAAGTTATTCCTCTCATCTTTACGGTACTAGAGAACCAACTTTGGTAGCGACGACGCGAGCGGCAGTTTTGCCGGTTTTAGTCGCGGTAACGTAAACGAACAAGAAAATGTAACTAAGGTAAGGGGCATCTTCCAACTTTCTAGATTGCATATAGGGCTGTAAATGCATGTTGATGGATGGTTGTTATGTGATGTTATGTTCTGACCATGAACTGCCTTTGCATGTTGTTATGAATGAATAAACTGCATGCTGTTTCTATTTTGTTGCTGTCCTGTTTTTGTTACTGACTTGGTTGATGAGTAAAATGCATGTACTGAGATATGGTTGTATTGTTTTGTGGCTGTTGTTGAGGGTAATGTTCTTGCTGTTGTTGTTGACTTATTTTTGAGTGGATGATGCTTTTGTTGTTGTGTTGTGGTGAAAGAAATCATTCCTGTTGTGTTGTTGATATTTTGGGTTTGGTGGTTCAAGAAGTGGTGATTTTCTTATGGTGTTTGTGTTGGTTTTCAAAGAAAAGAGTTTGAAAGTGTGTTGAAGTTTTCTGGACAATCTCACTGTGCTCGAAGATGTATTCGGATGCGGCACATGCGTATTCGAATACACTTCTGGAAAAAATTCAGTTTTATTCAAATTTTGAACTTCGTATTCGAATACGACACTATGTTTTCGATTACAAATACATGATTCTTGCTTCTGACTTAGCATCTGTATTCGGCTACGACCCTTTCGTATTTGAATACTGAATTGCTGTTTTTGCCACTGACTTCGCATCTGTATTCGGCTACGACAACCTCGTATTCGAATACAAAAGTGCTGATTTTGCCACTGTTTTAGCATCTGTATCCGACTACAAGGAAGCTGTATTCGAATACATATTGTTTTTAAAAAAAATTCTATTTTTAAACATTAGTTTATGCACTTAATGAGTTGGGAAACATTTGGAAGGCATAAGAAAAACTATATGAAGTTTTTGAGATGGTTTGAGGTGGTGATGGAGGAAACATAGCATGTCCATGCATTGCATAGTTAGGTGGTGACCGCGATGGGCCACAGAGTTGATGCGGTGACCGTGATGAGCCGCAAAGTTAAGTAGTAACCGTGATGGGTTATAGAGTAGTTCCGCGTGTATTAGACGGTCTATTCTATGCGGGTTCAGAGTAGTTCCGCGTGTATTAGACGGTTTATTCTATCCGGGCTACAGAGTGGTTCCACGTGTATTAGACTGTCCATTCTATCCGTGCGAGGATTTAACTTCTGTGTATTTGGCCTGTGAGAGGCTAATACACGTAAATGTAGTGACCGTGATGGGTTATAGAGTAGTTCTACGTGTATTAGACGATCTATTCTATCCGGTTTTCAGAGTAGTTCCGCGTGTATTAGACGGTCTATTCTATCCGGGCTACAGAATGGTTCCGCGTGTATTAGATGGTCCATTCGATATGTAAATCGTGCTGGTTCGTGAGAGACTGCACCTTGGTAATTCCAAGAGTTGAGTACATTGACATATACATATTGCATTGGGATGGTTGACCTATGAGTCATGATTTGATATGAGCTAATGAGTGGAAATCGATGTGTGCAAGTATCTCATGAATTCTAAGTGCCAAATGAGTGTTGTGATTGTTGATTGTATCTGTACTTGCAACATGATTTATATGTTAAATTGGCTGTTTTGCAAAGATGTCGACATTATACATTTTAATACTTGAGCATACTTATTTATTACTATTGTCTTAACATTGGAACATGCCATGAATGTATTTGTTATCTTTGACATAACTGCTATGTGGTAATTGTTAATTTTGGTTGGTGACCCTTTACAATATTGTGGAAATTGGGTTTTTCCCTCAGATGATACCCAAACTCGTGCCACCGACGGATACACTAACGACGGAGACGCTGTTAGTTTTCCTTGATCTTCATGTACGGAGTATTTGTGGACAGCGTAGAGGGACGGACAACTGGAGTGAAGACGAGACTTGTAGAGGATGCGGTGGAAACCGTGCTACTGTAGTTTTAGTGCATGATCAGATCAGTTTAGTCTTGTTGTATAGGGCCTAGTGCTTGGTGGATGTATTTATTTGTTTTGGGATAATTGTATATCTATTCCACACTCTGATAATGTTTTAGTGGGTCCGTGATCCGAATTTTTGAGGTATTATGACAATGACTTTTGTTGATGTACTACCTTTTGATATATTAAAAGTATTAATTCCCAAAATTAAATTACTTGGCTATAATTATGATGTAACTATTTAACTACTTTTGTTGTTTTGGATTACGACACCATATTATTTTGAAATGATTTAATTTCAATTTATTTAAGTGGTTTAATTTTAATTTCTTTTAATTCATTTGAATTAATTTTGAAAATTTATTTTATATATTTTGGAAAAAAATAATCGGGGTGTTACAATGTTTGGTAGTAGAGCATTTGGTTAATGTTTTAGTTAAGTTTTGGTTAGACTTTTGGGTAGAGCTGGTTAGATTGTTGAGTGGGAGTCGTTATCTGATCATGCATAGGAGCAAGTAGTTAGAGTGTCAAGTCCTGTATAGTTGTGATGTGCTGAAGTGATGATGTTCTTGAGTTATATTTTTGGGATTATTCTAAGTGGTGTGAGATTTCTACTTGATGATGGTTTTGTAGGGAACAATGCCTCCAAGAAGAGATGACACTGCAAGAGCCAACGTCAGCCGACATGATCGGATGGCTGAAGCGATGAATAATATGGCTGCATCTGTTGCTGCACAGACGGCTGCAAAGACTCAATGAGATCTAAAAAAAAGAGAAAGAGATTCGTGCTGCTGAATCAAGATGACTAGAGGATTTTCGTCGTCATAATCCTCCAAAGTTCATGGGTGATGAGGGTCCAGAAAGAGCGGACCAGTGGATTTAGGAAATGAAGAAAATTTTCGAAATGATAAATTGCCAGGCAATGGTAAAGGTCAACTATGCTACAGATCTGCTGTTAGGGGATGCAGAATATTGGTGGAGAAGTACAAGGCTTCTGATGGGATCAGCTCCTGAGGAGGTGAACTGGGAGTCGTTCAAAAAGAAGTTTTTGGACAAATACTTCTCGATGAGCACTAGGACTAAGTTAGGTGATGATTTTCTTAAATTGCACCAAGGAAACATGACGGTGGGTGAGTATGCTGCTAAGTTGGAGTCCTTGTGAAGACATTTCAGATTTTTCCGTGAAGAGGTGGATGAACAATTTATGTGTCATCTTTTCCAAAATGGACTGAAGTATGAGATTCAAGACTCGGTCTTACCATTGGGAATTCAACGTTTCCAAGCCTTAGTGGAGAAGTGTAGAGAGGTTGACGATATGAAGAATAGAAGGGACAACCGAGGAGGGGACTTTAATTCAAGAGGGCCTAACTGGATGAACTATCAGAACAATAAAGGGAAGCAGGTTGCTAAGCCATATAACTGGCCATAGAGCAACAACAGGGGCCAGAATCGCCCGGGGAACCAGAATTTTGGACAACAACTGGGACAAAGGGTCCGATGTTTTCGATGTGGGAAAGAGGGACATTATGCTACTGCTTGTACCACTATGAGTCCTGCATGCTACAATTGCTAGAAGCCAGGACATTTTGCAAGGGATTGCAAGGCTCCGAAGGTGGAACCAACAGTGAACGCAACTAGGGCTACTCGTCCTACTGCGAGGGGACGCGTTTATCACATGCTGAAGTCGGGAATCAATCCCACAATTTGATCCAACGAGATTGCGAGATTGCAGGTAACACAATAACTGCACTTTTTGATTCAGGGGCAACCCATTCCTTCATTGCTATGGAATGTGTGAATCGTTTGAAGCTATCTATGTCTTCCTTGCCTTTTGATTTGGTTGTTTCCACACCTTCTAAGACTTTGATTGTAAATTCTGCATGTTTACAAAGAAAAACAAGCAGCAAGCCGATTTAAGGTAATTTTTTTTCTTTTCTCTTTACATTATAATTATTTTTTTTAATAAAGTTTTGATTTGTAAGAGTAAAATAAGATAACCTTGGGAATGAAAAGTAAAAAAAACTAGAAAAAAATCAAACCTTTAACGACGTCATCGTCACCGTCGTTGTATTCCGTCACTCTTCGCTTCGACCTCATCTTCTCTCTCAGTCTCTCCTTTCTCCCTCACTCGGCGCTTAAATGAATATAAAATTAACCTTTTTTAAATATAAGATTAATTAGATGTGACATCTTTTTAATCTTTGAGTTGTTAAGACATAAGTTGTACTACTTGGTGGCTTTAAGACTCAATTTTAAAACTGAAAATAATAAAAGTATTTTTAAACGGATTAACTGGATGAGACATCCTTTTACTCCTTGAGTTTGTTTTAGACACGAGTTGTGCAACTTGATAGTCTTAAAACTCGTTGTTTCCAAAATAATTATTCAAATTAAACAAACATTTTTTCTGTCAAAATATTTTTTTTATATCAACAATCAACACAATTTCTTTAAAAGCAATCAACACATCCGCATTTTCTATCAAAGAACTACGTAGTTTTGATTTCTCCATCGCACCGGGAGATACGTAGGAGCAAAATCACGCTCTTGTCAAGCACATTAATAAATTTTTTTTCTTTTCTTTCTTAAGCATATTCATATTTAAAATCACATTAAAATAAATAATTGATATTCATATTTAATAATAAGGAGAAATAAATATATTTAAGTTAATACTAATTTTGCACAATTAATTATAGATAACCGTATTTTAACGGATGTCGTAGGGTGCTAATACCTTTCCTACATGTAATCGACTCCCGAACTCAAAATTTGGTTTCAAAAACCATTTTATTTTATTTTTAAGGGTTTCCCAATATTTTCCCTATTTTAAATAAACTTTGGTGACAACTCCATTGAATTCGAGAAACACTTGAAATTTAGACCGCGACAGCTGGCGACTCCGCTCGGGATCCTTAGAGAGTCAAGCCTAACATAATTAATTGTGCATAATTTTTTTTTAACTTTTTCTATATTTTTTTTATTTTCATTTTCTAATACTTTATGGGCTTATTATTTCTTAATAAACACTAGTTGTCATTATAATATTTTTTTTAAGCTAGTGAGTCATTTTTTATTTTATTTATTTATTTATTTATTATTATTATTATTTTGTGTGCATGTATATATATTTTATTAGCATTATGAAGCTATTGAATTGTGTTTATTCCACACCCTACACTTTTATTAAGATACACACTTATGAGTGGAACCTTATACCCGTGTTTGAACAAAACTTAAGTTTAGTTTCGAGGTTGCGTAGTGATAGCCTTCTGGATGTACATCCTGTTTAGTTGGCACGAAGATTTCACCTAGTGAAAAGGCCTTCTGAAGGAAGGGACTGGACGTAGCCTAGTTAACGGTGAACCAGTATAAATTCAAGGTGTTAACTTTTATTATCCGCTGCTTATTTACCCTGATTGCTCATTATTCAACTAATTAGCAAAAATAATTAAAGTTTGTGAAACACAATTCAACCCCCTTCTTGTGTTGCACCTTCAATTGGCATCAGAGCTCGATCTCAAGGTTGAGCACTTTACCGTGTCTGAGGAAAGATCCAAGGATCAATATGTCTGAAGAAGCTGTTGGAGGAAACATCAATAAACCTCCTCTATTTGATGGAGAACGATTTGAGTACTGGAAGGACAGGCTGAGAAGTTTTTCTATTTCACAAGATCTTGAACTTTGGGACTTGGTGGAAGATGGCTATACTGTTCCAAAGGATGAAAACAATGATGAAATTCCAAGAAAAGACATAGATACAGATCAGAATAGTATGTACAAAATGCATCACAAATCCAAAACCTTTATGATCAATGCAATCACCTTCAAAGAATTTGACAAGTGCACCAACAAAGAAACAACAAAGAGCATTTATGATAGTCTCATTCAGGCAAGTCTGGAAGCACATCAGAGGAAGAAATTCTATCTCTGATGGCTCATACCAATTTAAGTTCTGGATACAGCTCAGGCTCTGGAACAGAATCAAAAGATGAAGACAGTGAGGTATTTTCTGAGCTCTCTAAATCTGAATTAATTGAGACTTTAAAAGACTTGTTAAATGCAAACAATAAAATGTCTTTAAAACTAAAAACTCTTAGGGAAGATAAGAAAATTATAACCAAAGAAGTCCAAATTTTAAAGAATCGAAATTCTGAGTATGCAACTGAAAACAAAGATTTTAAAACTGAAGTTGCAAGACTCAAATCTGAAAACCAAACTCTCAAAAGTAATATATGTTCCACTTCCAAAACTGTTTATGAATCTGATATGCATGAACAATTTTTTCAAAACTTTATTTCTAATGGAATGGAAAGAAGTAAATATGCATCTATGATTTATGGAAACAGTAACACTGGAAAGAGAGGTCTTGGTTTTACATAAACAATTACTGAAAGTGAAGCTGTTCGTTCTGATGTTTTATGCATTGTTTGTGCTAAGAAAGGTCACTCTGAATTATCTTGTCCAATGGTAATATCTGAACAAGATCAGAGAGTTGTTAAGACTAACAAACCTAGACCCAATCAGTTCTGGGTACCAAAAGATCAAATTGTCTATGTTGCAGATGTTCTGAGCAACTAGAAGGAGACACCAACAATGGTGCCTGGACAATGGATGTTGGCAATGCACAAGCAGAAGAAGGTTTATGTTCCTGCTACAACAAGAGAAAGGCAATATGAGTCTGATGGAAGAAGGTCTGGTCAACTCAACCAAAACCAGAATCGGAATCAGAACCAAAACTGGAACCAGAATCAAAACAGGAACTGAAACCAGAACCAGAGCTGGAACCAGCATCAGAAGCACAGAAACTGGAACCAGAACCAGAACTGGAATCAGTATCAGAAGCACAGGAACTGGAACCAGAATCAACTCTGGAACCAGAATCAGAATCAGTACTGGAATGAGAACCAGAACCAGATCAGAAATTACTAGAATCACCAGAATTACCAAATTCATCAGAACCACCAGATTCACCCAAATCACCAAAATTACCAGAATCAAAACATGTTCCAGAATCATCAGAGGAACATGGTTTATAAACCAAAGCAGAATCAAGAAAACTGCTCAAACATACTAGAAGAAGAACTGGCTCTAATGGCTCGAACAGAAGCTAAGTCTGAATCTGAGTCTGACTCTGACTCTAATTCTAACAGAGAAAAGGCAAGGTTTGATCAGCAACACAAAACTTGGTATATTGACAGTGGCTGCTCCAAGCACATGACAGGAGATAAATCTATGTTTCTGGATCTGACTATGAAGAATGGAGGCAAAGTTTCCTTTGGAGGAAACCAGAAAGGTCAGATTATTGGTACAGGAACTGTTGGTAACACTTCTTCTCCCCTTTCTATTAAAAATGTTCTGTTAGTTAAAGGGCTAAAACACAATTTTCTGAGCATAAGTCAATTAAGTGATTGCAATTATGATGTTATCTTTAATCAAAAAACTTGCAAAGCTGTTAGTCAACTTGATGGAACTGATTTATTTACTGGCACTAGGAAGGATAATGTTTATAAAATTGATCTTTTTAGTCTTGCTAAGCAACGGGTTAAATGCCTATTATCTGTAAGTGAGCAGAATTTGATTTGGCACAAGAGGCTAGGGCATGCAAACCCTAGAATTATATTCGAGTTGAGCAAACTCCAGTTGGTAAGAGGGCTTCCCAAGGTAAGTTCCAAAACTGAGATTCTGTGTGAAGCATGTCAAAGAGGTAAACAAACTAAAAGCTATTTTAAAACTAAAAATTGTGTTTCCACCTCTCAACCACTTGAACTGCTTCACTTAGATCTATTTGGTCCTGTTCAAACAGCTTCCCTCAGTGGTAAGAAATATGGTTTTGTGATTGTTAATGATTACTCAAGGTGGACTTGGGTAAAATTTTTAAAGAACAAAGATGAATCTCACAAAGTATTTATTTCTTTCTGTAAACAAGTTATGAAGATCATAACCATCAGAAGTGATCATGGAGGTGAATTCGAGAACAAGTATTTTGAGGAATTCTGTGATGAGAATGACATCTCTCACAACTTCTCATCCCCCAGAACACCTCAACAGAATGGAGTAGTAGAAAGGAAGAACAGATCACTACAGAAGATGGCCAGAACTATGTTGAATGATATGAAGGTTGCCACCTACCTTTGGGCAGAAGCTGTCAACACAGCTTGCTACATTCAGAATAGAGTCTATATCAGGTCCATCTTAAATAAAACTCCCTATGAATTGTGGAAAGGTAAGAAACCCAATATTTCCTACTTCAAGCAATTTGGCTGCATCTGTTTTATGTTGAACACTAAAGATAACCTAGCTAAGTTTGATTCTAGATCTCAAAAGTGTATCTTTATTGGCTACTCTGAGAGATCAAAAGCTTATAGGGTGTTTAACAAAGAAACTAACAATGTGGAAGAATCAATCCACATTAAGTTTGATGATAAACAGCTTGACTCTGAAAAGTCAAAGCAAGATGAGGAAATTGCAGGTGAACCAGAGGCACAGGAACCAGAAGCTGAATCAGCAGCAGAATCTGAGAAAGATCAAGATGAAGAAGAACATGTTGACTCTGAAAACAAGTCAGAGGGAAAGAACGGATGGAAGTACAATTCTTCACATCCAGAATCTCTTATTATTGGCAGTGCAGCAGAACCTTTAAAGACCAGATCATCAAGTAGAGAAACTAGTCTGTTTGGTTTACTCTCAACAATTGAACCAAGCAATGTTGATGAGGCTTTGGCAGAGGAAGGTTGGATACTTGCAATGCAAGAAAAGCTGAATGAATTCTAAAGGAATGATGTTTGGGATCTGGTACCCAGACCAAACAAAAACATTATTGGAACCAAGTGGGTGTTCAGAAATAAACTAAATGAAAAAAGTGAGGTGGTTAGGAACAAAGCCAGGCTTGTAGCTCAAGGATACAGTCAACAGGAAGGTATAGATTACACTGAAACTTTTGCTCTAGTGGCCAGGTTAGAAGCAATTAGAATTCTTTTATCATTTGCTGCTATTCATGATATAATGCTGTATCAAATGGATGTTAAAAGTGCATTCTTAAATGGCTACATAAGTGAGGAAGTCTATGTCAAACAGCCCCCTGGATTTGAAAACTCTGATTTTCCAGACCATGTTTTTAAACTTAAAAAATCTTTATATGGTTTAAAACAAGCACCAAGGGCATGGTATGACAGACTTAGTAACTTTCTGCTTAAGAATGAATTTAATAGAGGCCAGATTGATAATACACTATTTAGGAAATCCATTAAAAATGATATTCTAATCATCCAAGTTTATGTTGATGATATCATATTTGGATCAACTAATGGCACTTTGTGCAAATAGTTTTCTGACCTAATGCAGAAAGAGTTCCAAATGAGCATGATGGGAGAACTTAAGTTCTTCCTGGGAATTCAGATTCATCAAGGTAAATCAGGTATACTCATTCACCAATCTAAATATACTAAAGAACTTCTTAAAAAGTTCAAAATGAGTGAATGTAAGCCTATGGCCACCCCCATGCACCCAACCTGCTCACTTGAGAAAGATGAAACCAGCCAAAAGGTAGACCAAAAAACATACAGAGGTATGATTTGATCCTTTCTATATTTAACTGCTTCTAGACCTGACATCTTGTTAAGTGTTTGTGTATGCGCCCGATTTCAAGCTGACCCTAGGGAATCCCATTTAACTGCTGTCACACAAATTCTGAGATACCATAAAGGAACCACCAACCTTACCCTGTTATACAAGAAAACCCCCACCTACAAACTCAGAGGTTTTTGTGATTCCGACTATGCTGGAGACAAGCTAGAAAGGAAAAGTTCAAGTGGCAACTGCACGTTCTTAGGTGATAATTTGATCTCTTGATCAAGCAAAAGACAAAGCACCATTGCCATGTCAACAGCTGAAGCTGAGTATATATCAGCAGCAGGATGCAGTTCATAGTTACTTTGGATGAAACACCAACTTGAAGATTACAACATCTTTGAAACCAATATCCCTTTGTTCTGTGATAACACTTCAGCCATAAACCTAACCAAGAACCATATCTTACACTCTAGAGTCAAACACATTGAAATAAAACACCATTTCATTAGGGACCATGTTCAAAAAGGGACTTTAAGCATCCAGTTTGTGGACATTAATCATCAATGGGCTGACATCTTCACCAAAGCATTACCAGAAGATAGGTTCGAGTTCATCAAGAAGCATCTCAGCATTACCTCCATATCTGACTAGCTCAAGTAGTCATCTTAGGAGTTTTTAAATTTCTTGTATTTTTCTGTCTTTTATTTTCTGTTTTACTTTCTGTAATTTGTAAAGAGAAAAACAAAAAAAAATAAAAAAAAATAGTAGGACTTTTTTTTGGCTGATGACAAAAAGGGGGAGAGAGAGAAAAAGGAGAAATAAGTAGAAAAGGAGAGATAAAAAGAAAGAAGGAGGGAAAAAGAAAGAGATGAAAAGAGAAGGAGTTGAAAAGGAGAAGAATCAGGGAGAGAGAAAAAGAAAGAGTGAAAAAGAGAAGAAGTTGAAAAGGAGAAGAATCAGGGAGAGAGAAAAAGAAAGAGTGAAAAAGAGAAGAAGTTGAAAAGGAGAGGAAACAGGGAGAGAGAAAAATAAAGAGTGAAAAAAAGAAGAAGAAGAAGTTGAAAAGGAGAGGCTATGTGAAGGGAGAAAAGAAAGAGAGAATAAAGAAGGAGTTGAAAAGGAGAGGAGAAGAGAAGAAAAGAAAGAGTGAAAAGAGAAGGAGTTGAAAAGGAGAAAAAAAGTCAGTATCAGACTTAGGGGGAGAGATTGGTCTGAGGGGGAGTAATTCAAGTCTTCAAGTTATAAACTAGCAAAATAAGTTAAGGTTTTGTCATCATCAAAAAGGGGGAGATTGTTGGAACCAAGTTCGTTCTAAGTACTTAGGATTTTGATGTTTACAAAAGCACTCCGTGTAATCTTATTTTGAACCTTGAATTATTAAATCAAATGTCACCAGAAGTTGAAGATTGCAGAAGCAGAAAATGCATCCAGAATGCATTCTGGAATTACCAGAGGATACACCAGGATGTCAAAACACTACCAGAGGATATCTTTGCTGGCCCATATCAGAAGAAAGCAAAGTCAGAAGGAGACCTGGACCAGACCAGAAGGAAGCCTGCCATAGGGAGAGTTGTTCCAGACCCGAAGGAATCAAATGTCAGATTTATTCCAGAAGTTATTCTGACCAGAAGATGGCCTGGCAGTGAAATGATAAACAGTCCAGACTTGTTCCAGACTTAATCAAAGGATGAATTAATGGGTCCAGAACAAAGGAATTAATCCATATTTGACTCAGACCAGAAGATAGCATGGTTCAGGTATGAAACTAAGTCCAGACCAGAAGAAATGATTTCCAGAATTGATCCAGACCTGATCCAAAATCAAAGGTAAAATGTCCATACTGAAAATATTACTTGTCCAGATTTAATTTCAGTTTAATCCAGACCAAGTCCAGAAGTGGTCCAGATCAGATGGAAGATTTCCAGATCAATGGTTCAGTTTTAATTATTTGGCCCAGTGTTGGCCGAGATCAGAAGATCAGACCATGGCTCAATGTTGGCCGAAATCAGAAGGACAGAAAGTGTGGTCCAGTAGTGGCCGAGATCAGAGGATCACAACAGATCAGTTTGCTGGACCAGGATGGCCGAGATCAGAAGATCAGAAGGTTAGGAAGTATGGTCTAGGGATGGCCGAAATCAGAGGATCACAGCATATCAATTAGTATGGTCCAGATGTGAACTAGCGCAGGGAGATCAAATGGTCCAGATTTAATCATGAGGATTAACGGTGGAGATTTTAATTTATTTTGATCAAAGTATTAAAAAGATTTGTTACAAAAATAAATTGAAGTATTGTGGAACTCAGGAGCTGTTGGCGGGAAGGAACTAAAGACTTGATTGGTCAGTTATTTTGAAAGAAATTCTGAAGCTTAATAAAAGATATGTTTTTTATTTAAATAAAGCCCAATTGGTCAAGTTATTTTTTGCAAGAGAATCCAGCAAGATTCAGCTCGAAATTAAGCTTGGAAGAGGCCCAAATCTGCATCTATAAAAGGAGGCTCAAGGCAGAATACTTAGCATCGAAAATTAAAAAGAGTCATACACTTCCAAAGCAAACACTCAAGTTTTCAGTGAGGTCAATTGTGAGTTCCAGCTTTCAAGAAGCAAGCACTCTTGTTATTTTATTTCTTGTGTGATCTAAGTTGTTGAAGTAGAGTCTACAATCTGAGGGAGCCAGAAGGGGTAGCAGATTACTTGGCAATTAGATTCAAAGTGTTGTAATTCCTTCTACAATCTGGGGTTGTCAGATAGGCAGAAGAATAAAGGTGCTGTATTCCTCAAGAGTCTAGGATTGTTAGACTATTTGAGAAGACTGACTTGGAGGGTCAGTAGAACTGCTGTAATTCAAGGTTTGAATTAGTGAAATCCTTCAAGGTGAAGGGACTGGACGTAGCCTCGTTAACGGTGAACCAGTATAAAAATTCTGTGTTTTATTTTTTACTTATATCCGCTGCTAACTCTGTTTTATATTCATCAAGTTTTGTTTTAAAAGTATAAAAACAGGAAAAGTAATCAAGTTAGTCAAACACAATTCAATCCCCCTTCTCGTGTTTGCACCTTCAAATTCAACATCAATTGAAAATACTACATGTAATTCTGATATGCATGAACAAGTTTTCCAAGAATTTCTTGCTAATGGTATGGAAAGAAGCAAATATGCTTCTATGATTTATGGAGTCAATAGGAATGGAAATAGAGGTATAGGATTTGAAGAAACTATAACTGAACCTAAACCTGTGCTTAAACCTGTTCCCTCTAATATTGTGTGTGATGTTTGTTACAAGAAAGACCATTCCAAAGTGTCTTGTTCTATGCTAAATACAAGGAAAAACAAGAATCTTTTCAAGACTAACAAACCTGGACCCAACCAGATTTGGGTACCAAAAGATAAAATTGTTTATGTTGTAGATGTTATGAGAAACCAAAGTGAAACACCTGTGATGGTGCCTGGTCAATGGATGCTGCCAATATATGAAGGGAAAAAAGGTTTATGTTCCAACATCTACGAAACAGACACAAATTAACTCTGGTGGAAGAAGAACTAGTCAACACAATACCTATCATAACCAGAACCAGAATCATAGAAGGAAGAGGAAATATTAGAGAAATCACTCATATCAACAAAACTGGAACTACTAGAAGAATCAGAATTACCAACAATTCCAGAACTAGAAGAATCAGAATTATCATCAGTTCCAGAATTATCAGAGGAACCTGATATATCAGCAGAAAGAGAAGAATCAGAATCAGGAGAGTTCTTCAAACACTCTAGTAAAATTCATCAAGACTACAAACCAGGAAGGGAATTCAAATCCCTTTATCCAAACCATCTAATCATAGAACATACAGATTCAGAATCTAAAAATCAGAAATAAGAGGATTTTCAGAGTAAATCTGAAACTGTTGACATAGAGGTTACATCTTGCTGTAAATACTATTATTGTTTGATAATTATGTTTAATGTGATAACAAGAAGCTTGATCTTAAAAATCAAAGCTAGATAAGTATTCTGCAGGTTTTCAAACTGTCAGAGGAACCAAGTGATCCACGTGATGTGAACACTTCAACAGAAACAATATTTCAGTGGTTTCAAAAACAAGCAGAAACCACCAGAAGCAGAATTAATGGTTTGGCTGTATTGAGTTCATTTTTAAATTATTTGATTTGTATTATTTATATGACAAATAGCTTGACTTGAAAAGTCAAAGCAAGATGAAGCTGATGTAGGTTAACCAGAACTAGAGGAAACTAATGTTGGTTTACCAACAAACCAGCAGAAGTAGATAAACCAGTAGAACTTTGAGAAGTGAAGGATACAAGCAAGTCAGAAGCATGTGACACATCTTCAAAGGATGAATCTGATCAAATCAGAACCAGTCATGAGAAGTCAAAAGAGAAATCTGGATGGAAATACCAGTCATCCCATCTTGAAAATCTGATCGTGGGAAGTGGAAGTGATTCCTTGAGAACCAGATCTTCACTAAAAGACATCAATCTATTTGGCTTACTCTCATCGATTGAGCATACCACTGTTAGTGAAGCATTGGCAGAAGATGGATGGATTATTGCAATGCAAGAAGAGTTAAATGAATTTAAGAGGAATGATGTTTGGGATCTAGTTCCAAGACTAGAGAGGAACATTGTTGGAACCAAGTAGGTCTTTAGAAATAAGCTAAATGAAAAAGGTGAAGTGGTCAGAAACAAGGCAAGACTTGTGGCACAAGGTTATAGTCAACGAGAGGGCATTGATTACACTGAGACATTTGCTCTAGTGGCCAGAATTTTCTGAATTAATGCAGCATGAATTTCAATGGTTATTTGAGTGAAGAAGTATATGTTAAACAACCTCCAGGTTTTGAAAGTTCTGAAATTCCAAACCATGTTTTTAAACTTAGAAAATCCTTGTATGGGTTAAAACAAGCACCTAGAGCATGGTATGATAGACTCAGCAACTTCTTGCTTAAAAATAACTTTGAAATAGGACAAATAGACAATACTTTGTTTAGAAGATCAATAGGAAATGATATTATGATAATTCAAATTTATGTTGATGACATTATTTTTGGATCTACTAATAGCATTCTTTCTCAAGCATTTTCTGAATTAATGCAACATGAATTTCAAATGAGTATGATGGGAGAACTTAAGTTCTTCCTAGGTATTTACATACAAATTTAGCAAAGTCCAGAAGGTATTTACATTCACCAAACTAAGTATACAAAGAAACTTCTCAAGAAGTTTAAAACGAGTGATTGCAAACCTATGGCTACACCAATGCATCCTACTTGTTCACTTGATAAAGATGAATCAGGCCAAAAAGTTGACCAGAAAATCTACAGAGGAATGATCGGATCATTACTCTACCTTACTGCTTCTAGACCTAATATCATGTTTAGTGTGTGTGTATGTGCCCGATTTCAATCTGATCCTAGAGAATCTCATCTAACTGTTGTTAAGAGAATTCTTAGATATCTAAAAGACACTAGAATCCTTACCTTGGTCTACAAGAAATCTCCTAAGTACCAACTTAGTGGATATTGTGATTCTGACTATGCTGGAGATAAACTTGAAAGGAAAAACACCAGTGGCTATTGCACCTTTTTTAGGTTACAACTTCATCTCTTGGTCCAGTAAGAGACAGCACACCATTGCCATGTCAACAGCAGAGGCTAAGTACATTTCAGCAGCTGGCTGCAGCTCTCAACTATTCTGGATGAAACATCAACTTGAAGACTACAAAATATTAGAATCCAACATACCCATCTACTGTGATAACACCTCTGCAATTTGTCTAACCAAAAACCCGATCCTACACTCAAGAGCTAAACATATAGAGATCAAACACCATTTTATCAGAGATTATGTTCAGAAATGAGTACTCAACATTCAGTTTGTAGACACTGAACATCAATGGGCTAACATATTCACGAAACCACTACCTGAAGATAAGTTTGAATTCATCAAGAAAAACCTAAACCTTACTTTGTTAAATGATTAATATTGTAATGTCTTCAAGTAGTTTAGTTTACATAAAAAAAATCATCAGAGGATAAAAAAAATATTCATTCTAATTCAGCAACATTTCTTTTTGTCTGATGACAAAGGGGGAGAATATGTAGTATTTGATAAAATATTCGGGAAAAGATGATGTATTTAAAAAGGGGAGAAGATGATGTATTTGATATGGTATCTGGCATTAGACTTAGGGGGAGAAAATATAAAATGAAGCTTAGTCTTAGGGGGAGTCAAAGTCAAAAGAAAGAAAAAGTATTATAAAAAAAACATGGTTTTGTCATCATCAAAAAGGGGGAGATTGTTGGAACCAAGTTGGTTCTTTCACTTAAAGTTTTGATGTTAACAAAAGTATTTTATGAAAATAACATATTTGACTTAAAAGAAGAATGAAAAATGCCACCAGAAGATGAAGTTGACGTCACCGGAATATACAAATCAGAAGCAGGATGACGTCACCAGAGGATAGTCACCAGAGGAAGTCACTAGAGGATATCATCAGAGGATATCACCAGAGGATATTACTAGAGGATATCACCAGAGGATATCATCAGAGGATATTAGTATAGGATATCATCAGAGGAACTTGTGAGAGGATATCATAAGAAGATCCCATCGGAGGATATAATAAGAAGTTCCCATCAGAGGATAATTCCAGAGGATCTTATTAGAGGTAGAAATCAGAAGCTACATCATTAGAAGCTTGAAAGTATGCTCAAAACAGAATCTGAGAAAAATGCTCAAAATAGAATTGGAGTAAAAGACTCAAGAAACATAATCTAGCTAAAAGTATGCTCAAAACAGAATCTGAGAAAAATGCTCAAAACAGAATTGGAGTAAAAGACTGAAGAAACAAAATCTAGCTAAAAGTATGCTCAAAACAGAATCTGAGCAAAATGCTCAAAACAGAATCGGAGCAAAAGACTCCAGAAATAGAATCTGAGCAAAATACTCTAGAATATTCTCAAAACAGAATCAATCGAAATAAACTCCACATGTAAAGCAATAGATCATAGTGAAGCTCTTATTTCAACTATAAATAGAGGCTTAATGCTGAAGAATGAAGTATCGAAAAATAGAAGAACTCAAGCAAAAATTCATAAGTATTCAAATAGTTAAAGGAGAGATACACTTGCTTAAAAGAAAAATATTTTCTAAGTGTTATTTTCTTAGAGTGTGAGGCTGATTGTCATCATAAATTTTTCAAAAGCAAACACTCAAGTTCAAGTTATGCTTGTTGTGAGTATCAACTTTCCAGAAGTAGTTACTCAGTTTTAATTTCGATCCTTTGTATAAAATCCTATATTTTGAAGTTCCTTCTAAAATATGGGGTTGTCAGGTTGTTAGAAAAAGACTTAGCTTGTAGGTTTAAGGTTGTGAAGTGCCTCAAAAGTCTGGGGTTGTCAGACTATTTTAGAAGACTTGGCTTGTATAGTCAAGGTGTTGTTGTTCCTCAAAAGTTTAGGGTTGTCAGACTGTTTGAGAAGACTTGGCTGATATAGTCAAGGTGTTGTTATTCCTCAAAAGTATGGGGTTGTTAGACTGTTTGAGAAGACTTGGCTAGTATAGTCAAGGTGTTGTTGTTCCTCAAAAGTCTAAGGTTGTCAGGCTATTTGGGAAGACTGGCTTGAAGGGTCAGTGGTGTTGTAATTCAAAGGAGTTTGAATTAGTGAAAAGACCTTCTAAAGGAAGGGACTCGACGTAGCCTAGTTAATGGTGAACCAGTATAAATTCAAGGTGTTAACTTTTACTATCCGCTGCTTATTTACTCTGATTGCTCATTATTCAACTAATTAGCAAAAAGAATTAAAGTTTGTGAAACACAATTCAACCCCCCTTCTTGTGTTGCACCTTCAACCTTGACCCTACAAGCCAGGTCTTCTCCTACCAATCTGACAACCCCAGATTGAAGAAGGAACTTACACCACCTTGACCCTACAAGCCAAGACTTCTCCTACTAATATGAAAATCCCATATTGAAGAAGGAGCTTACACCACTATCGGGTTGGATACAAAGGTTTGGAACTTGAGTAGTTGCTTTTGGAAAGTTGATTATAACAATGACTCTCACACTCTAAGAAAAGAACACTTAGAAAATATTTATCTTTCACACAAGTGTTTCTCTCTTTGAACTCTAAGATGAATTTGGATTTTAAGCTTGAGTTCTTCTACTCTCTTCTATTTTTCGATAATTTCTTCTTACGCCTAGAGTATCTATTTATAGTTGAGATTTGGGCTTTCTTCTTGGTCCAAGTTTAATTTTGAATTGTATTTTGTTCAGATTTCTTTTGTAAATTCTTCAACTCGATTCTATTCCTTTTTAAATTTGAACCAAATCTTCTTCTGATTTAAATTAAATCTTCTTCAAATTTTGATCAGGTCTTCAAATTTCAATCAAGTCTTCTTCGAATTTGAATCAAATCTTCTACGAATCTTGACCATGTCTTATTTCATACTTTGATGTTTGCCTCGGATGGTATCCTCTGATGGTGTCCTCTGAAGGTATCCTCTGATTTTTGCCTTTGATGATATCCTCTGATTTTTACCTTTGATGATATCCTCTGATTTTTACCTTTGATGATATCCTCTGATTTTTGCCTCTGATGATATCCTCTGATTTTTGCCTCTGATGATATCCTCTGTTTTTTTCCTCTAGTGATATCCTTTGGGATCCTCTGGTGATATCCTTTGGTGGCATCCTCTGGTGACATCCTCTGGTGGCATCCTCTTGTGGTATCCTTCTTCGAAGTCAAACATATTATTCTTATAAAATACTTTTGTTAATATCAAAACTTTAAGTGTAAAACCAACTTGGTTCCAACAGTGACATCTTTTTATCTTTGAGTTGTTAAAACACAAATTGTATAAGTTGGTTGTTTTAAAGCTCACTTTTTGTATAATAAAAATATTCTTAAACGGATTAACTAGGCGAGACATCTTTTTAATTCTTGAAATTTTGAGACTCAAGTTGTACAACTTGATAACCTTAAAAGTCGTTTTTTTTATAAATAAATAAAACAATTATTCAGATAAAACAAACTCATTTTCTCAAAATAAACTTTTTTTTTTAACTTTCTTATCAACAACAAAACACATTTTTAAGAGCAATCAAGACATTCACATTTTCTACTCAAGAACTACATAGCTTTGCTTTATCCATTGTACCGGGAGATACGTAGGAGAAAGACCGCACTCTTATCAAGCTTAATAACAAAAATTTATTTTTTCCCTTATATTTAAATACACTTTCATCTCTAGATTATTTAAAAAAAAAGATTGTATTTGCATTTAAAAAGGAGAAATAAATTAACATTATGGATAGTTGACTCCCAAACCCAAAATTTGATTTCAAATACCATTTTTCTATTTTTAAGAGTTTTCCAATATTTTCCCTATTTTAAAATAAATTTTGGTGGTGACTCCATTGAATTCGAGCTGACCCTCAAAATTTTAGGGCATGACAGTTGACGACTTCAGTCGAGATTTTTTTCTAGAGAGTCAAGCGTAACATAATTAGTTGTGCAAATATGTTAGCTTTTTCAATATCTATTTGTTCTTCACTTTCTTTTACTTTATGTGTTTATTATTTTTTAATAGGTATTTAGTTGCCATTATATTATTCTTTTAAGCTACTAGATCATTTTATTTTTTGTATATGTATATATGTTTTGTTAACTTTGTTGGACCTTATACCTAGGTTTGAGAAAAACTTAAGATTAATTTCGAGATTGCGTAGTGGTAACCTTCTGGATGCACATCTTGTTTGGTTAACATGAAGATCTCACCTAGAGTTTGATCATGTTAGGGGTATTGTCCCTCCAAATAGTTTACCTATTGTTGTTGATATTCTAAAATAGGATCATTGGCTCTAGGAACCAAAATTAGAACCATAGAGCCACCCATTTGAGAGCTTCACTAAATAGAAAAGCCAATAGATCCTTTCATCATAAGAATATCCATATAGGTTACCAAAAGAACACCTCATACATTTACATTCATTTGGAACTTTTATACATATCTCACGACTTTTTTTCTTTCCTTAAATGAAAAATAAACATAATGGCATTTTGCAATATATATTGTATGAACTATGCGACTAAAACATTGCCAGAGCTTGCTGGAATGTTGAGAACTGCTGAGCAGAACTTTAACAATGAAAAGAGTAAAGCCATAATAATGGTACAAACTTGTAAGGGAAAGGGTAAAGGAAAAATTCTAAGGCCCAACATTAGGCAATTGAAGGACATGGTCGAGTTGAAAGCCAAGCCGAGTACTTATAGCCTAAAACCAGTAGGAGGGATTGCAAAGGAAGGTACTTGTTTCCATTGTGGTCAAAATGGTCATTGGAAGAGGAATTGTCTAAAATACCTAGAAGAGTTAAAGAAAATAGGAAATTAGACTTCCACCTTAGGCATTTATGTTATAGAAGTTAATTTGTCTACTTCTGCATCTTGGGTATTGGATATTGGATGTAATTCTCACATTTGCACTAATGTGTAGGAACTAAGAAGAAGTAGGACATTGGCTAAAGGTGAAGTAAACCTATGAGTTGGAAATAGAGCAAAGGTTGGTGCATTAGTTGTAGGAACTTATTATTTAACTTTACCTTCAGAGCATATTCTAAAACTTAAATCTTGTTATTTTGTTCCAGCCATTTGTAGAAACATCATTTCTATTTTTTGTTTGAACAAATAAGGTTTTAATATTATTATTAAGAATAAAAGTTATTCGGTTTATTTAGATGATATGTTTTATGCAAGTGCGCCTATGTGTAATCGACTTTATGTCTTAGATTTAGATATGCCCTTTTATAAAATAAATGCGACAAGTGTTAAATCAAATGATTGGAACATTACTTACCTTTGGCATTGCCGTTTAGGCCATAATGGCGAGAAACACATATCCAAGCTCCGTAAAGAAGGATACATGGATTCATTTGATTATGAATCATTTGAAGTGTGTGAACCTTGGTTACTTGGAAAGATGACTAAAGCCATATTTATTGGTCAATTTGGAAGTCCTAGTGATCTTTTGGGATTAGTACATAGTGTTGTATGTGGCCCACTGAACATACCTGCAAGAGGCGGTTTTCCTTACTTTGTCACATTCGCTGAAAACTTTAGTCAATATGGTTTTGTGTATCAAATGAGATACAAATCAGAAACTTTTGAAAAGTTCAAAGAGTTTAAGAATGAAGTGGAAAACCAAAATGGCAAGAGTATTAAAGCCCTACAATCAAATGTGGTGGTGAATACTTAAGCCAACAATTTGATGACTATCTAAAGGAGTGTGGTATTATATTCTAATTCACTCCTCCTAGAACTCCTCAATGGAATGATGTTTTAGAAATAACAAAACGCACCTTGTTAGACAAGGTACGATTGATGATGGTTAGTCATTTTTAGACGACTCTTTTATGGGGCTATGCCCTTCTTACTACAGCTTTCACCCTTAATTGTGTTTTATCTAAAGTAGTAAAAAAAATACCATATGAGATATGGATTGGTCGAATACCAAATGTGTTTTTTATGAAGATTTGGGGATGTGGGGTTTATGTTAAACGTTTGATTTCTCATAAAATTGGTCCTAAACCTCATAAATGTATATTTGTGGGATATCCTAAATAAACTAAAGGATACTATTTATATCTTCCCTTTGATGAAAAAGTTTTTTATGGGAAAACTGGTGTATTCCTAGAAAATGAGTTCATCTTTAAAGAAACCAGTGAGAGGAATATAGAACATGGAGAAGTCCAAAATCCACAAACCAATGCATCGCCTATGATAAAATAAGAACATAAACCACAAGGAGTTGTGGGTGATCCTAATGTTTAAGTAGCACAAGAACCTTGTAGGTTTGGGATACCATGTTATCAACCTAAACTCATGGATCAAGATAAGTCTAGAACCTACAAGGAATCCATGATTGGCCCAAAATATGATAAATGGATTGAAGTCATGGGGTCCGAAATGGAATACATGTAGACCAACAAGGTATGGACCTTGGTTGATGCACCTAAAGGGATAAAACCCATACATTGCAAGTGGGTCTTCAAGAAGAAAACTGACATGGACGGTAAGCTAAATACCTTTAAGACATGGCTAGCAGTGAAAGGTTTTAAAAAATTTATGGTATAGACTATGCTGAAACCTATTATCCAATAGCAATGCTTAAATCTAATCGGATTCTGCTTGCTATCATTGCATACCATGATTATGAAATTTGGCAAATGGACGTCAAGACTGCGTTCCTTAACGAGAATCTTCTCGAGGATGTGTATAAGACATACCACGAGGGTTTTAAAAATTCAAAGCCTGTTGGAAATGTATGCAAGTTATAAAGGTACATTTATGGATTGAAGCAAGCTTATAGAAGCTGAAATCTTTATTTTGGTGAAGTTGTTAGACAATTTGAATTCATTAAGAATAATGATGAACCTTGTTTCTACAAGAAGATTAGTGGAAGCACAATAGTACTTCTAGTCTTGTTTGTGGATGACATACTACTTATTGGAAATGGGATCCCTACATTACAAAATGTGAAAATATGGTTAGGGAATTGCTTCTCAATGAAGGACTTAGGTGAAGCCTCCTGTGTGTTAGGAATCATAATCTATAGAGGTAGATCACTGAATTTGTTTGGCCTGATTCAAAGTACATATGTGGACAAAGTAATTGGGGGCTTCAATATGCCCTACTTCATCATATGAGAGGGAACACTTGAGTAAAATGCCTTATGCCTTGACAATAGGACCTATCATGTACGCTATGATATGTACTAGATTATATGTCTTGTATGCATTGCGCATGACGAATGGGTACCAATCAGACCCCAATGAGGGTCATTTGATCACAATTAAGAACACCATAAAGTATTTGAGAAGGACTAAGGATTCAGTTTTAGTTTATGGTGGTGAGGAAGAACTCGTTGTAAAGTATCTGAAGAGGACTAAGAGATGTTTGCATGAAATACAAAAGACGATGATATCGCTTAATAAAAATCCATCAAATTAAATATAAAGTTTAAATGCCTTCCAATGTGTGAAATTCATCAAGACCAAAATTGTATAATATGGGTTAAGCTAAAGCTGGGTACATTATTCTATATTGGTGAGGTGCGACAGGATGAGATCCGATTGTCAACCATTAGGTTTAACTTAACTATGTTGAATTCAATAGGGCTGAAATGGATTAAGAGACAAATGGATTGAGATTTAATTCATAAGGTGAATTAGAAAAATTGTTCTAAGAGTTACGTGTGATATAATTAGCTCAGCTATTACATAAATACATGTGTTTGGGGTGAATTAGCTAAGAGATGTTTGCATGAAATACAAAAGACGATGATATCGCTTAATAAAAATCCATCAAATTAAATATAAAGTTTAAATGCCTTCCAATGTGTGAAATTCATCAAGACCAAAATTGTATAATATGGGTTAAGCTAAAGCTGGGTACATTATTCTATATTGGTGAGGTGCGACAGGATGAGATCCGATTGTCAACCATTAGGTTTAACTTAACTATGTTGAATTCAATAGGGCTGAAATGGATTAAGAGACAAATGGATTGAGATTTAATTCATAAGGTGAATTAGAAAAATTGTTCTAAGAGTTACGTGTGATATAATTAGCTCAGCTATTACATAAATACATGTGTTTGGGGTGAATTAGCTCAGCTATCTCAAAACAAGGGGCAATACGGATCTTACTCTAAGTAGAAAATCTTCCAATGAGATATTTTGAGTCAATGGTGAAGATAATTGATTTGAGTAAAATAGTATGGTGCATATTTAATAAAAACCTATTAAATATGTTTATTACATATATATATATATATATATATATATATATATATATATATATTGTCACGTCCGGTTTGTCCGCGAAAAATGAGTCGCCACCAATTTTATTTATTTATTTAAAGAAAATGGAAAAATTAGATAAAATCTAAAATAAAATTTTTTGAACCAAAAAATGAATTCGGGAGTCCATTACGAGTAGAGAAAGTAATATTACCCTACATCGTCCGTTAAAACGGTTACCCTATAATTAATTGTATACAAATTATTTATTTATTTAATTATTTATTTTGCTCCCCTAAAAGAATAATAAAAAGGAAAATAAATTATTTACATTAATAAAGAAAGAAAATTTTTTTTGTTAATTTTGAAAATAAATTATTTACATTAATAAAAAAAGAAAAACCTTGCTCCTACGTATCCTCAGGTGCAATAGGGAAATCAAAACGCACGTAGTTCTTGGGTAGAAAATATTTATGTGTTATTTAATTTTATTACTACTCTATTTTAACTATTGTTTTAATATAGTTATTATTATATACGTATCTAAAAGTAAAAATGTAATAATAACAATAGTAATAATAATAATAACCAAAAAAATGTGAGATGTCTATTCACAAATTGTATTTTTATTTTTTTGTATTATTGGTTTTAAAATAAAGAAAAATTGATTTTTTGTTAGAAAACAACGGTAACACGGTGGTTTATGTACGAAACAGATGGACACGACGGTGAAGCAACCTGTTAAAGGATTTGCGTGTGCGTTGTCAAATCTATTGCGGCACAAAGGCCACTAAGTGATGTGGCGCGGCGAGCGAGGATGAATTACATTCGGCGGCGACGACTATTAATTCTAAAAAAAAAAATATTTATTCATTGTTATGATTTTTTTTAGTTATTTGATAAACCATTATGTGAGTTTTGTGTTATGTTACAATGGGTTGAAGTTTGTTTTACTTGGTGATTGGTTTATAAGCATAAATTATTTATAGTATTTTTAGTATGTAAAAAAAACAACTTTAAAAACAAACCACTTAAGGAAAATAAAAGTTTAACGTACGAGTTTATTTTTGACAAAAATGACAACAAAAAAAAAAACTAAACAAAAAAATAATTAAAGAATGCAATACAAATAAACAAAAAAAGAAAACATTAGATAAGGATGATAAAATCGGTACCTTATGCTGAATATGGTTTGCTGGACTGGTTTTACCATGTTCAGATTCTCTACTCCTCTTTTTTCTATTATTCTCTCTTTCTTTTTTTTTCTTTCTTTTTCTCCTTCTTTTCTTTTACTCACTATTTATAGACTTTCTGGGTGAAAGTTACAAAAGACAAGGAAATAATTGTGGATTGATTACCAATTCCTATTCATCAATTTGTTTTCGGTTTCTTTTCATTCAAATGGTCACCATTATGCTGATTTTTATTACTATTCATCAATTTGTTTTCGGTTTCTTTTCATTCAAATGGTCACCATTATGTTGATTTTTATTACCATCAATCCATTTCTTTTCGGTTTCTTTTCCTTCAATTGATCACCATTATACTAATTTTTATTATCATAAATCCATTTCTTTTCAGTTTCTTTTTATTCGATTATGTATTTTTTTTTGTTTTAGAAAAGAGTGAACGCCTGAATAGGAATCAGAGACAAATAAGAACCAGAAATACTCATGATTGTATAAAGTTTATAGTCTAATTATTTATTTTTATTTTTATTTATTATATTTTTCTCATTTTTTTTATATATAATATTATATTTTTTATATAAAAATGTCTAAATAAAGCGGACAAAATTAGGTGTCAACGTATAAAATATATTTTTCAATTTTAAATAAACATTGTCTGCAAACACAATCAATATAATTTCAATGCGTAACATAGTTGAGAAGGAAAAATTATCGGAAACTAACTTCCTCAGTTGACACTAAAATATCAAGATTATCCTGAAACTCTACAAGTGACTTTACGGTGTTTCCAACCGTAAACTCTTAAATTAAGAAGTAGAAATTTAATGGTATACATGTGACAATAGAGCATACAACAAAAAGAAGTAGGCAATTGCGCATTCTTAAAGAATAAATAAATAAATAAATCTGAAATTGCACCAAAATTTAGAAATGGTATCGCGTTATCAATGTTTTCTTTGCTAAAACAATATTTAACGTTTAGCAATTTACGATATTTTGGGGAATTTTTTGTTAAATTTTAGAAAGTATTAGATTATGCATTTATATTTTTTTTCTTTACTTGACATCATACATATTTTATGTTTTAATTATTATTTATGATTTTATTCTTATCTTTGTAATATGTTTAACTTTAATTTTCAATATTTTTTATTTGAATTTTATGAATCTGCATTTACAGTTTTAAAATTTATACCATTACACAATTTGTATCTTACTATATGTAGATAGATGGTTATTGATATATTTTATAAAGTAATATAGAAACTGACATAGTGATATAATATGATTGATAAAATTTTACATCGTTAAACTCTAATTTTAATGGAAAGGCATTGGTAATTCCTATCCATTTCTTTCTCTTTTCTTTATTTTAGGGAGTGCTAGTAAGATTTGGGACCGTTAAAAAAAGAAAAATGTATTCTTTGTAGTCGATTTTACGGTGTAACCAAGATGTTAAATAAAGAGTAGTTGATGTATTTTTCTTAAAAATAAGGAAAAAAATTAAACTTACACCAAAATTAAAAAAAAAGTATCACGTTATTGTTTTAGCATTTCAATTTTTCATTCGCTAAAAAATATTTAACATTTACCAATTGACAACATCTGTATGAGGAAACTTTTTATTTAATTTTTAAGACGTTAGATTATGCATTTAAAATTTTCTTTTCTTAACTTGACCTAGTACAAAGTATTTTATGACTATAAAAAAAGTATTTAATTTACGGTTACTTATTATTATTATTTATTTTTATTCATATTTTTATTTTTAATTTTCAATATTTATATATATAATTTTAATGAATATGCATTGGTAGTCTAAAGAGTTTTACACTATTACACAAAATTATATCTCACACTGTAGATGTTTCTTGAGATATTTTAGAAAGGCATATAGAAAATTGATAGTGGTAAAATATGATTTGATGTTAGTGTAAACTAGTAAATATTTGTGTTTCTGCGCATGTACCGCGTTGTTAATATATTTTCCTTAGATAATAATAATAATAATAATAATAATAATAATAATAATAATAATAATAATAATAATAATAATAATAAAAATAAAAAAGAAATTAATCTAATAAATAATGATCAAATGAAATCAAATAAATTTATCAGTGATAAATATTTGTCCGTGTTTTTTATGTATCAATGGCAAATATTTCTCATGAGTTTCTTTTACGTATCAGCGACAAATAATTGTACTATTATTTTGTATATTTATTACTGACAAATATTTGTCCTGTATATTTTTTAGAATCAATTATAAATATTTATTTCTTTTTAATATTTATCAATGACAAATATATGTTCTATGTTTTTTACGTATTCGTATAAAATATTTTTCCATGAATTTTTATATTTATCATTGATAAATATTTATCTCATAATTTTTTATATATCAATTATAAATATTTATTCTGCACACTACGTCAAAAAGATCATTTTAAAGCGCTTTTTTAAGCCCTTTACAGCTCTTTTAAGTGCTCTAGTATCTAGTGCTGTAAAAGGATACAACAACGCTATTGAAAATAAAACAAGCGTTGCAATAGGTCTATATATAAAGTGCGCTCCTTATAATAGTTTTACAGAGCTTTTTCAAAAAAACGTTGTAATAGGTCTATATATAAAGTGCGCTTCTTATACTATGTTTACAGCACTTTTTCAAAAAAGCGTTGTAATAGGTCTATATATAAAGAGCGCTTCTTATACTATGTTTACGGCGCTTTTTCAAAAAAGCACTGTAATAGGCCCATATAAAAAGCGCGCTTTTTATACTATGTTTACAACACTTTTATAAAAAAGTGTTGTAATAGGTCTATATATAAAGCGCTTCTTATACTAGTTTTATAGCGCTTTTTCAAAATAGCGCCGTAAAAGGCTTAGAAAAGAGTTGTAAAACGTTTAAAAAAGCTCTATAAAAGAATTTTTTATGGCATTTTTTAAAAAAGCGTTGTCCTTTTTATGGAATTATTATCAACATCAAATATCACATTCAGATTCTTCTTTTCAACAATAAAATTCACATTCACAATATCAAAATTCATATTCACATTCAACAATATCAATTACAGGTGTTTCACAACAACAAATTAAAATAAATTACAATTTCATATTCACATTCAATAATATCAATTACAAGTGTTTCGCAACAACATATTCACAGCAACAAACTACATCATGACAGTAGCAACAAATTACAAATTACATATTGACAGTAGCAACATATTCACAGTATGAATTATACTATGTTTACAACACTTTTTCAAAAAAGTGTTGTAATAGGTCCATATATAAAGCGCTTCTTATACTAGTTTTACAGCGCTTTTTCAAAAAAGCGCTGTAAAAGGATTAGAAAAGAGCTGTAAAACGTTTAAAAAAGCTCTCTAAAAGAATTTTTTATGGCATTTTTTAAAAAAGCGTTGTCTTTTTTATGGCATTATTATCAACATCAAATATCACATTCAGATTCTTCTTTTCAACAATAAAATTCACATTCACAATATCAAAATTCATATTCACATTCAACAATATCAATTACAAGTGTTTAACAACAAAAAATTAAAATAAATTACAATTTCATATTCACATTCAATAATATCAATTACAAGTGTTTCGCAACAACATATTCACAGCAACAAACTACATCATGACAGTAGCAACAAATTACAAATTACATATTGACAGTAGCAACATATTCACAGTATGAATTATACTATGTTTACAGCACTTTTTCAAAAAAGTGTTGTAATAGGTCCATATATAAAGCGCTTCTTATACTAGTTTTACAGCGCTTTTTCAAAAAAGCTTTGTAAAAGGCTTAGAAAAGAGCTGTAAAACGTTTAAAAAAGCTCTGTAAAAGAATTTTTTATGACATTTTTTGAAAAAGCGTTGTCTTTTTTATGGCATTATTATCAACATCAAATATCACATTCAGATTCTTCTTTTCAACATTAAAATTCACATTCACAATATCAAAATTCATATTCACATTCAACAATATCAATTACAAGTGTTTCACAACAACAAATTAAAATAAATTACAATTCATATTCACATTCAATAATATCAATTACAAGTGTTTCGCAGCAACATATTCACAGCAACAAATTACATCATGACAGTAGCAACAAATTAAAAATTACATATTGACAGTAGCAACATATTCACAGTATGAATTACATATTCACAGCAATAAATTACATTATGACAGTACCAACAAATTACAAATTACATATTGACAGTAGCAACATATTCCCAGTATGAATTACATATTCACAGAACAAATTAGATCATGACAGTAGCAACAAATTAATTACAAATTATATAACTTTTAGTTCGCGGACAAACTGGAACCATTGTTCTTTTATTTCTTTGAGATCACTTTCAGAGTATGTTGGGTTGAAGTTGTCAAAATACTGAAGCAAAATAAGTTAGAATCAAATATATATATATATATATAGTTTATATATGAAAACCAAAATATAATGAAAGTAACGTACCGATTCTGGAATTATATGTTGATTCAGATCAACAATCTCCTTCATGAACCTCATTATATAGTATCTGCAGTGTATGTTGTTAGTTTGACGCGGACACTATAAAATAAAACATGTATGCCAATAAATATTTATGCATTGATTGTAAATGAAAATTTAAAGGCATATAATTAAGTTCTATAACAAAAATTTCAAACCTTTATTGGAAGTCATGTGATGTTTTTTGACTTATTCTTCGACACTAAAGCACCAATTTGAGCGTGGAAAACTTGCAGAGCACTATCAAATAAATGTGATTATTATTAAATGACCAAACACATTATTTATATATGTAAGAAATAAATAAATATTACTTACGTGTCGAAGATGTTCTTTATATCAGGGTGATTGCTGAAATGATCATGCAATGATTCTAAATAATATACAATTTCCGAAGTCGCATTTATGGAAAACAACACCCAATGTTGCCTACAACAACAAAAATTTGGTTGACAAATTTGTTTACACAAATCATAATATCATAAATTAAAAAAAATATAGATAAAGTATCTAATTACATACCCTGAATTGTATGGTGCCAGAAACAGTTTGTCCTTCTCTTTATTTTCTATAACTATATCAACTACATATTTTTTTACATTAATTGGATCGAGTTTAAACATGGATAGTTTATGCGGATATAAGAATGAAAATCTACTTGACAATTTCCTCGTGCACACCAACTTCTCATACAAAAACCTTCAAGGAAAATATAAAATTAGATTAATTATCAATAAATTAATGTGGCAGTAATGCAATTAAAAGGTAATTTTTATCTTAAATAAAGTATTTATATTACCTGATATATATTCTGATAACAATAGCACTCAGCTCTCTATGATCGAGAAGTTCATATATTTGCTCTTTGCCAAGTATTTCTAAATACTCATCTCCGAATATACCTTTATCCATGTTTATCATACATGTATCATTGTTGCTCTCTCCATATTCATCTTTGTTGTTATGTCAAGACACGACCCAAATCGAGCAAGACGTCGTTGGCTTATTTTAGTAGCATCAACTGATTATCCTCGATCCAACTTTTGCATTTTGGAAGATTTATTTTTACCACGGACCTGTACCTGCAGTGCAGCGGGTTTATTTTTTGTTTGAATCTGAAAAAAATGAGGTTGATCAATTTGTTAGTTATTATAGTAAGCTAATCATTTCGTATACATGAATTTTTGTATATGTCAAACCTTTTTTGCCTTTTCTGGTGAAGTGACAAACTCGTTGCGAGGGATCTTATCATTCCCTTTAGCAAGAATCTAAATAAATGTGAAATTAAAAGCGGAAAAATCAGCAATTAAACATAATCAATCATAATCATACAACTAAATATACATAGCAATTAAAACATACCTCCTCAGTGCCAACAAGATGTTTCGGCCATGCCACATAGCTACTTATTGCTTCTCCCAAAAATTTCATATCTTCGTCGTTGTTGGGGATAGGCAACGGCGCAAGTGGTTCTAAAGCTACCACAGGTGACACTTTAACATGGCCGATAGGGATGTAATTGTTGTGCAATACTTCTCCCAACGTATTGTACAATGTTTCTTTCCCAACCATGTGACGGGTAGGGGAAGTCAAGTATAGGCAGCAACGTGAAACACCCTAAATTAAATCAATGGTTAATACATAAGTATGTGAAACAATTATGTTGAATGAATTTCTTATTTCGTTAAGTAATTAATTACCTTATCCTTTTTAACCAATGTTGCAACTTCCATATGCACTGTCTATTTGCATTTCACGTTGAAGATGATTTTCCTTATCCTTTTTAACCAAGTATGCAAATTGCTCCGATAGAGTTTTCAGCGCTTCTAATACTTGATCATTCGAGGGATTTGTGCGCTTCTCATGTGAAAAATAACTTTTGGGAGTCACGCCAAATCCCTTACCCCTCACACGGCCAGAATATTCAGGAACATTGAATACCTTGCCGAGAATGTCCTTGCAGCTAACTTCTTTATTCTTATCTTAATTTTCAAGACCCTATTCCAAATTTTCCTAAAATACATGTAGTATCAAAAAGATTAAGTTCAATATCATTTTTAAAAGACAATATTAAACAATATTAAAGTGATAGTATACTTACACATTGTTGGACAACTTGTTGAACATTTTCGTTATCCACTATTCCATCTTTATTAACGTGAGCCTCCTTCCACAAGATATGACGACCCAATGGTTGATCGGATTGCGTCTCTTGCAGTTGTTCGTTAAGACATAATAAAAATATTAGTTAGAAACTATAGTTTATAATCTACCACAATGTATAAAAGTGATGTTTACTTACAATTTTTTGCTCTAACTGCGCATACCCCATACGCAATCTTTTGTATGGATGCATTGGGTTCTTTGCTCGCTCCCGATTTGTTGTACTTATATTCTATATATAAATAAAAAATATTAACGATTGTGTAAAAAAATAAGACATGAATATGAATAAAACAGACATGCTAATAAAATAAATATTACCACAAATGCGGGGTTTGAATGTTTAGCTACAAAAGAGGTCTACTCTTCAATTGATATGTAATGTTTGTAAATGTTTGGAGCTTCAACATTCACATTTCCACACTTGTCTCTTAAGTAACAATTCGACAGATGAGATCTAAATCCTCTTTGAATTTTACCAGCAACTCTAACCACGTAATTTTTCCGCATATCTTCAATGTTAAAAGCGCTCTACAAACCAAATAAATAAAGAGTTTGAATAAAAGTATTTCAATGGAAAAAATTATAAGTAACAAAAAGTGGAGTAAAAATGTTACTTGTACATCACTCCACAATATGTCTTTAGCATACTTCAAAGCTTTTTCTCTCCAGTCATCGATTGTTATTAGGATATTTTGGCAGACAATAGCACCAATGTAGCTTACCATCATTGAACTGTTGGGCTCAATCGGCTGGCCACTTTCATTCCATCCCACCTAATAAACTCATAGAGTGTAAGTGCTTGCTTTTAAAAAAGAAAATAATAAAATCTAAACAAAAGTATAGTATATATACCTCAAATTTTATTCCAATACTTCTTGCTTTGATGACTTTTTGCATTATAGTTGCCCCACGCTTCACTTCGTTTTAATAGTCTTTAGCGTTGACAGCTTCAGTGTTTACAACTTTACGTTTTGACGACCTAAATCGTTGTTGGAATCCATTTACCTACACATTTCATGCAATATAAGTTCAACATGCAGTTTAGTGACAACAACATATTGAATAAATACAACATGCACTATAAGTTTAGTGACAATAAGATATTAATAACAATACTTGTAGTTTAGGGTTACTATGTCACACAAATACAAGTAGAAATGTCTTGTGCAGCGAGAAGATAGCACTAGGGTTCCACAGAGGGCTTTAAAAAACTGAACAAAAAGCACCTTAAAAACCTTTATGGTTTGTAGGGATAGTACATAGTGAAAATGGAGAATAATGAAAATAGAGAGTACGTAATGAATATGGATAGTAGGGTTCGCACTAGGGAGAAGGGTTCGTATAAAGAGTAATGAAGATGGAGAGTACGTAATCAATAAGGGTTTCACATTACCAAGTTTGTAGGTATGAGAATACGTAATGAAAAAGAAAATGAAGAGGCGGTTTCTTATATTATTAGTTTACATAATATTTTAAAAACCCTTTTACAGTGCTTTTCCAAAGAGCGCTTTAAAGGACCTAACCTATTACAGCGCTCATAAAAAAAGCGCTTTAAAAGACTATATAAAAAGCGCCTTAAATATTTTTTTTACAGCGCTTATAGACACACTATATAAAAGGCGTTATATGAGCATTTTACATCGTTTTTTCCAATAAGCGCTGTAAATGTTTTGTACTAGTAATTTATTTTTTAAAAGCATTTTACAGCGCTTTTTCCCATAAGCGCCGTAAATGTTTTGTACTTATAATTTATTTTTTAAAAGCCTTTTACAGCGCTTATGGGAAAAAGCGTTGTGAATGTTTTGTCTCTTGTAATTTATTTTTTTAAATCCTTTTACAGTGCTTATGGGCAAAAGCGCTGTAAATGTTTTGTTTTGTAATTGTAGTTTATTTTTAAAAGCCTTCTACAGCGCTTTTGGACCAAAGCGATGTAAATGTTTTGAAATTGAATTTTTAAAAGCCTTAGAATAATATGTATATCATTTTATAATGTGAGATAATATCCATACTCATGGATACCAAATGTCATCTCTAATGTTTATCAAATTGTTCATATCAACTTATATGATGAGTTCATATTATAATTAAAAAATTTATCAAATTGTCATCTCTAAAATAATTAAAAAAATTATATGTTGAGTTCAAGTTCTGGCAGAAAATCAGTATATCAATGCTAAATTACACGATCAGTTCAAATTCTGGTAGAAAATTAGTATAAGCATAAAATCAAATACTCAGTTTTGGCATGTCAGGTTACATTATAAATTACACGATGAGTACAGATCATTACATTACTTATATAAAACACATAAACACCTTAAGATGCCCTTCATCTTTTCCTGGTGGGATTCACATTTGTTTGTCCCTTAACGATACGAAACGATGGATTAATCCAAATTCCCTCATAATGATCATCTCCAAGATATAAACCATCACCATTTGAATCAATTTCATATGGTTGTGATGTCACAAAGAAAATGTCATTACCAACACCTTCAACGTTGTTGTTATCATCACTTATTTTACTGGTCGATAGGACAACATACCATTTATCATCAGCAGGATCGGTGACATAAAACATTTGTTGAGCTTGCGACACTAAAATAAAAGGTTCATCTTTGTATCCCACCCTACTAAAATCGACAAGCAAGAACCCTGACTCATCAATCCGAACGCCATTATTATTATCGACCCACTTGCAACCAAAGATGGGAACATGAAACATTATGTAATCCAACTCCCATATGTGCTCGATAACCCCAAAATATGTTAGATTTGCATATATTAGGTTTTTGTCTTTTGAACTTGAGATATGCATCGCTTCAGCCACTAAAATGACTCTGCTATTTTGCATAGTGGTTTGATAATCTTGTTTTGTGGTATAAAATGTATACCCGTTAATTACATAACCGGCGTAAGAAAAGACATGTAAACTCGAGCCATTTGCTAGCCACCTAAATCTCTCTAAAATTGAAGCGGGGTTTATATCAAACTTTGAGCTACTGTGATTTTTTAGCCAATGGATAAAACTTCGATTGTGCTCTCGTGTTATCCAATTTTTATTCCTGTTCATGTTCAAACTAGATAACTGATCCATGTGTATTGTAACATATGGTTGAACCTCATCATCATTATGCAGAACATACAATTGTGTCTGCTCCCATTCTATCCTTGATATAATCATTACTCTCTTTCTAATTATCCATTCTCTTGTTATTCTCTCGAATGACGAGACATAGGAAGTCCTATGGACTCAACATTGGATAGATATTCAGTACAAAATTCAGCAGCTGCTTCGACAATGTACCATTCAGCAATACAACCTTCTGGACTTCTACTTTTTACGTACCCTTTTAATATTTTCATATATCGTTCTATCGGATACATCCATCTCATGTAAGCTGGCCCACAAAGTTGTGTCTCCTTAACAAGATGAACAGTAAGGTGAACCATTATATCAAAAAACGAGGGTGGGAAATACATTTCAAGCTCACACAAAGTAACAACAATTTCCCTCTGTAATGTTAGTAATTTCTGAGGATCGATCACTTTACTACAAATTGTTAGAACCAGGTTGGTTCTTACATTTAAAGTTTTGATGTTAACAAAAGTATTTTATGAAGATAACATATTTGACTTCGAAGAAGAATGCAAAAATCAGAGGATGACATCACCAGAAGTAGTAATTAGAAGATGACGTCACCAGAAGCAGAAATCAGAGGATGATATCACTAGAGGATGTTATCAGAGGATGACGTCACCAGAGGATAAAGTCACCAGAGGATACCTCCAGAAGATACAACTAGTAAATGATACCATAGTCTACCAGAAGATACGGCCAGAAGACAAAGCCAGAGGATACCTCCAAAAGACACCAGAGGATACCATCAAAAGATCCCATCAGAAGCAAGAATCAAAAGATGTCATCAAAGAAAAAATATGAGGATATCATCAATCAGAAGATATCATCAGAGGGAAGAAACAATGACATAATTAGAGGGTATCATTAGAGGGAAGAAACAATGACATTATCAGAGGATATTATTCATGGCCTAGATCAGAAGGAAGAATAGTCCAGAAGGAGACTTGGTCCAGACCAGAAGATAGCATGGTCCAGAACAGAAGACTTGGTCAAGATCAGAAGATCAATGGGCTAGATAAGAAGACCACATAGTCTAGATCATGAGACATAATGGTACAGATCAGATCACATGGTCCAGATCAGCAAATCATACGGTCCAGAATTTAAATCATATTGCAGATCAGTGAAGAATTGATTTAAAATTCGAAGAAGACTTGATTGAAGTTTGATAGAAATTTGATCAAAGAATGGGATTTGATTCAAAAATTACTAAAGACTTGAAGGAAATTTGAATGAAATCATAAGCTAAAAGATACGATCTGAAATTAAGAGAAACATGATTGTTCAACAGAATTTTCAAATGAAATCTGAAGCTAAAAGATACGCTTTGAAATTAAGAGAAACAGGATTGGCCAACAGAATTTTCAAAGGAAATATGAGCAAGATTCATCTCGAAAATAAGCTTGGACAAAGCCCAAATTTCAGCTATAAAAGAAGGCTCCAGGCAGCAGTAATAAGTATCGAAAAACACAGAATTCAAATTCAAAGTTATCCGAGAGTTCGATAGAGAGAAATTCTTGAGTGCAAAAGCAATATTTTCTTTCGAGAGAGAAATTCTGTGCAACAATCAGCTTTCTAGAAGCAACAAAAGAGTGAAAGAATCAATGCAGCAATCAACTTTCCAGAAGCAACTTTGTAGAGTTCAAAACCCTTTTAATCTAACCTGAAAGTGGTGTAGATTCCTTCTTCAATCTGGGGTTGTCATATTGGTTAGAGAAGACTTGACTTGTAGAGTAAAGGTGCTGTTATCGTTCTTCAAAAGTCTGGGGTTGTCAGATTGTTTGGGAAGACTGACTTGGAGGGTCAGGTGTTGTAATTCAAAGTGTTTTGAATTCGAGGAGTAAAGCCTTCAGAGTGAATGGACTGGATGTAGCCAAGTTAATGGTGAACCAGGATAAATTGTTGTGTTCTTATCTTGTTATTATCCGCTGCTAAGTCTGATTATTTATTCATCAAATAATTCACATCAACATTCAACAAAACAGCAAAAGAATTCAAGTTTGAAAAACACAATTCAACCCCCCTTCTCGTGTTTGCACCTTCAAGGACTGGATGTAGTCAAGTTAATGGTGAACCAGGATAAATCGCTGTGTTCTTATGTTGTTATTATCCGGTGCAAAGTCTAATTATTTATTCATCAAGTAATTTGCATCAACATTCAACAAAACAGCAAAAGAATTCAAGTTTGACAAACACAATTCAACCCCCCTTCTCGTGTTTGCACCTTCACAAATTTCCCTGATGAAGAAACATAATTTAGTTATGGCTCGTCGAACTTTTTTAGGAAAAATGGAACGTATACCTATTGGTAGCAAATGCTCCATTAGAACATGACAATCATGAGTCTTCAAACTTTTTAACTTGAGGTCTTTCACACAAACTAAATTTTTAATGTTTGAACTGTATCCTTCTGGAACTTTAACTTTGTGTAGAAATTTACATAAAACAATTTTTTCCTTTCTAGATAGAGTATGAGCGGCTGGAGGTAGATATGTGCGATTTCCTTTCTTTACGGGACCCAATTCATTTCTTATTCCAATATCGACCAAATCCAATCTTGGATTGATGCCATCCTTAGACTTTCCTGGAACATTGAGTAACGTACCAATAACACTATCAAATACATTTTTTTCAATATCCATCACATCGAGAAAATGTCTTATATACAATGACTTCCAATATGGCAATTCAAAGAAAATTGACTTTTTCTTCCACCCAGTTTTGACAAGCTCTCCCGCAAATGGTTTGCCAAATTTATTGGTCAAACCTTGTACTTTTTCCAATATTTGATATCTAGTTGGTGCTTTTGGAGCGGTACCTTCCTCTGATTTTCCATTGAATGCATTTATCCACCCATGATAATGATGACTGAAAGGTAAAAATCTACGATGTCCAAGAAAAAAGTTATTCTTACAATGTTTCAACTGCATCTAGTCTGTACTCTCTTCACATATAGGACATGCACACTGACCTTTAATGCTATATCCTGATAAATTACCATATGCTGGAAAATCATTAATTGTGCCAAACAACATAGCCCTCAAATTGAAACATTCTTTCTTATACCCATCATAAACTTCCACACCTGTCTTCCACATATTTTTTATATCTTCAATTAAAGGAGCCAAGTATACGTTGATATCATTCCCCGGTTGTTTGGATCCAGAAATTAATAGAGACAACATCATAAACTTACGCTTCATACATAACCATGGAGGTAGGTTATAAATCAACAAAATCACATGCCACGTGCTATATGATATGCTTTGAAGACCATGTGGATTCATTCCATTAGTAGAAATTGCAAATTGTAGATTTCTTGACTCTTTACCGAAATCAGGATACTCGTGATCAATATTTGCCCATTGTCGAGAATCTGCAGGGTGTCATAACTTTCCATCTCTAATTCTTTCATCTGCATGCCATGTCAAGTGTTTTGAATCTTCTTCACTGCGATAAATGCGCCTAAATCTTGGTATTATAGGAAAATACCACACGACTTTTGCTGGAGTAGATTCTTTCTTCTTATATCGAGAGATACTGCATTTCAGACACGCCTTTAGTAATTCATATTTGTTTCGAAATAAAATGCAATCGTTATGACATGCATGAATCCTTTCGTAACTCATGCCAATAGAGCACAAAATTCGTTTAACCTCGTAGGTTCGATTGGGAAGTTCACTATCATCTGGCAACATATCTTTTAGGAGTTTTAATAATTTTGTGAAGCTTTTATCAGACCATCCATTACTCGCTTTTAAGTTGTACAACTTTAATATCGTCGAAAGTCTTGTGAATTTAGTACAACCATTATATAATGGTTTCTCTGCATCACTCAACAAACTCTCAAACATTTTAAGACAATCCCAAAGATCTTCTTCAACTGCTTTTGCAATCTCCTCAACTCCGTGTCGCTCATTAGTATATGTGTCGAAATCATTTGAATCATATGTCACAACATTCTCAAAATAAGTGTTCCCTTTTTTTTCTCACCATGTCTTGTCCAACATGTATAGCTTTGATCTATTCCATGCCATATTAAATGTACTTCCAATTCATCTGCTCTAATGCGCTTTCCAAAACAACATTTTAAACAAGGACAAATGATTTGATTTGGGTCTTTTGCATTCTTCACTGCAAAATCAACAAACGCATTCACTCCATTTTCATACTCTTTTGACAATTGATTGGTAGACTTCCATTTTTGGTTCATTTTATATGACCTATATGAATGCAGTGTTACACAAATTTATCAATCTATAACATTATACCAATCTATAGTATATATGCATACAAGTCTAATTTCAAAACATAACAGAACAAATCGAACAAATTTTATATGATTTATCATGTAAGAATTTATGAATGCAGTATATATGAATGTAGTGTTACAAAAATTTATCAATCTATAACATCATACCAATCTATAGTATATATAGTCTAATATTGGAAAATGGAAACCAAGGTCCAAGGTCATGCATACAAGTCTTATTTCAAAACAGAACATATCGAACAAATTTCAAAATAGAACAGATTTATCATCTAACATTTTATATGATTTATCAGGTAACAATTTATCAGTTTTAGAGACAACAATTAATTAAGAAATACAGTACATGAGACAACAATCACTCAGTAGAGGAGAGGAAGGTTCGTAATAGGGTTCGAAGGGAGAGAACGTATTAAATATGTTTTTATTTATTTATTTATTTATCAAGTATACATAACTTGAACTGAACTTGTAATTTTACAGCGCTTTTGTCCATAAGCGCTGTAAAAGGCTTTTAAAAATTAAATTTCAAAACATTTACAGAGTTTACAGTGCTTTTATACAAAGCGCTGTAAATATAGTGTGAGAGCGCTATATTTTACGACACTTTTGTAAAAAACGCTCTAAAAAGCATTGTAAACATTATATGAGAGCGCTATATTTTACAGCGCTTTTATACGAAGCGCTCTAAAAGCGCTGTAAACATTAAGTGAAATCACTATGACCCTACAATAGCGCTTTTCTGTAAATCCTAAACCCTTCATGATCCTACAACAGCACTTTTTCTAAAGCACTGTTGTATCCTCCGTTAATTTTAAAATATTATACAACAGTGCTTTTAGTTAAGAAGACCTTTAAATGCGCGCTGTAAAAGGCAATTTTTGGCGTAGTGGCATAATTATCAAATGAGTCAGATTAATCAAAGAGTGAGTTTACTAAAAAGAAATGAATTGGATAAGAAATAAATTGAATTAGGCTTAAACCTACATTACTAAATGTAAAAAGGTGAATTTAATGAAAAGAAAATAAAGAAATAAATTGAGCTTTTCATAATCATTGAGATGAAATGAATATGGCTGAACGCACGTAACATAAAAAGAAAAGGAAATTGCTCATCTCTTTCAGTTGCTCAACGGCCCCCCAAATTTCTTAAATTACTCTTTACTAGATCCCATTATCCGGGTCGGTAAATTATCGGAGTCTAGTAACCAGTAGGTACCAATACATAAGTCAGTTGAGCTTTTTCACCATACTTTTCTTCTTCAACACTCAACTCCAAATTCTCACATATTTTCATGTTTTTGGGTATCAAAAACCCATTCATGCATCTATTGAAATCATTAACTCTATTTCTCTTTATTGCAAAGATAATGAAGCTCTAAAACCTTCCTCATTGTCATTTTGGTCGTTAAATTTTTGAAGTACTATACTAAGTAGTACCGGATGTTGGATCTGATAGTTAGTTTTTCAAAAACTCAACTCTATCGGATTCACGCATTCGGTAATAGTTAATGCATACCAGCATGGTCTGCTTTCAACATAATTGAGTTTCAATGGTGCCAAGGGAGCAACCAATGGTTGTTCCAGATGAACATAACTAAACGGAGATGGATCTTCACTTGATGGACCATCTAATGTTGTTGTTAGTAGCTTTCTAGACCAATAGCTATGAGCTTTAAAAAGCTGTATGACCCAAAGATAGATGATCTAAGTCGTTTGTCTAAAAGCAGTAGGTTTCAGATAGACCAAACACATTCTATGCTCCATGATGTCCCTTATCCAATTGGTGATAAAAGATAGGATTTTGTTCCACTTATTTGAAATTTCATTAGGATCCTAGGGATTTTGGCAATTAATTAAGTAATAAATGAATCAGGTTTTGGGAAGCCAGAAGGAATGGAAGGAATGAAGCGAGCTAGGTCAAGAGGGATGAGAGATAAGGTAGCAGGTTTAGGTTGAGGTGGAGGTGAGGTAGGAGCAGAAGAGTCATATGAAGATGTTTTAGAGACTAAGTCAATAAGTGCTTGAGTTGTAATCTCAGCCGCTTCGTGAATAGGATTCACAAGTGTAGTTGAGGGAGTGTCATAGGCAAGTGTGGAGATTGTAGGTGTAATTGGATTGGTAGTATCGGTATGTGTTTGTGGAAGGTTCGTGTGAGTAGAGGATGGTGCCTGGGTTGGAAATTGTGTTAATAGGGTAAGGATCTGATTTTTATCTAGGGTTAGAGGAGGCTGCAATTAAGTTTGGGTTTTGGGTAGTCGGTGTGGAGGTTTATGGTTCTAGCATATCATTACCACTATCATTACCAATACTATCATAGGAAATAATGTGCTTAGAGGTGGATGTTACCTTATGTTTCTTCCTCGAAATGACGTTTACTTATTCCTCATTGGTGTTTTCATCTTCTTCCTCATCCTCGTCTCTTCTTATGGTAGTTGTCTTGACTATTATTTTCCTTTTCTTCTCAAACACTTGAGATGTCTTAGGAAAAGGAACACAAACTCGAGCCATCTTTTTGTTGGAACCAAGTTGGTTCTAAGTACTTAGGATTTTGATGTTTACAAAAGCACTCCATGTAATCTTACTTTGTACCTTGAATTATTACATTAAATGCCACTAGAAGATGAAGTTTCCAGAGGCAGAAGATGAAGACACCAGAAAATGCATCCAGAAGGTACCAAAGGATGCATCCTGAAATTACCAGAGGATATCTTTGTTGGCCCAGATCAGAAGAAAGCAAAGTTAGAAGGAGATCTGGACCAGAAGGAAGCCTGCCAGAGGGAGACTTGATCCAGACCAGTAGGAGTCATAAGTCAGACTTAATTCAGAAGTTAGTCTGACCAGAAGATGGCCTGACAGTGAAATAATTAAACAGCCCAAACTTGATCCAAACTTAATCAGAGGATAAATTAATGGGTCCATAACAAGAGATTTAATCCAGATTTGGCCCAGACCAGAAGATAGCATGGTTCAGGGTATAAAACTAAGTCCAGATCAGAAGAAATGATGTCCAGAATTGATCATGACCTAATCCAGAATCAAAGGTAAAAGTCCATATTTAAATATCCTTTGTCCAGAGTTAATTTCAGTTCAATCCAGACCAAGTCCAGAATTGGTCTAGATCAGAGGGAAGATATTCAGATCAATGGTTCAGATTTAAGTATATGGCCCAATGTTGGCCGAGATCAGAAGATCAGACCATGGCCCAGTGTTGGCCGAAATCAGAAGGTCAGAATGTGTGGTCCAGCATTGGCCGAGATCAGAGGATCACAGCAAATCAGTTTGCAAGTCTAGGTTGGCCGAGATCAGAAGATCAGAAAGTGTGGCCCAGGGTTGGCCAAAATCAGAGGATCACAACAGATCACTTAGTATGGTCGAGATGTGGACTAGCGCAGAAGATCAAACGGTCTAGAATTAATCATGATGATAATCAGTGGAGATTTAATTTAATTTGATCAAAGTATTGAAAGGATTTGATTCAAAAATAAAGTGAAGTCTTATGGAATTCAGAAGCCATTGGCGGGAAGAAAGATTTATTCCAGAATTAATTAAAGTCAGAATTGGTCAAAGTTATTTTTGAAAGGCAATCTGGAGTAGAAAAAGATGTTTTTTATTTAAATGAAACCTGATTGGTCAAGATATTTTTGCAAGAGAATCCAGCAAGATACAGCTCGAAATTAAGCTTGGAAGAGACCCTAATCTGCATCTATAAAAGGAGGCTCAAGGAATAATACTTAGCATCGAAAATCACATAAGAGTCATACACTTCCAAAAGCAAACACTCGAGTTTTCAGTGAGACTAATTGTGAGTTCCAGCTTTCCAAAAGCAAGCACTCGTGTTATTTTCTTTCCCTTGTGTTAGATCTAAGTTGTTGAAGTAGAGTCTACAATCTGAGGGAGTCAGAAGGGGTAGCAGATTACTTGGCAATTAGATTCAAGGCGTTGTAATTCCTTCTACAGTCTGGGGTTGACAGATTGGTAGGAGAAGACTTGACTTAAGAAGTCAAGGTGTTGCATTCCTCAAAAGTCTAGGATTGTTAGACTGTTTGAGAAAACTGACTTGGAGGGTCAGTGGTATTGTTGTAATTCAAGGTTTTAAAATAGTGAAATCCTTCAAGGTGAAGGGACTAGAAGTAGCCTCGTTAACGGTGAACCAATATAAAATTCTGTGTTTTATTTTATTTTGTATCCGCTACTAACTCTGTTTGATTCATACATCAGGTTTTGTTATAAAACTGCAAAAATAGAAAAAGTATTCAAGTTAGTCAAACACAATTCAACCCCCCTTCTCGTGTTTGCACATTCACTTTTGGCCAAAATGATACATCTTGAGGTATTTGAAAACAACCTCTTCATTATCTTCTTAAAAATTGGGCAGGTGAATCTCCAACAAGAAAAAGGATTGTCTTGAGGCCCAATTGGTTGACCAGAGATCCTTCTCACTTCACCACTTGGCCTTATACAATCCTTGGTAGAGTTGAGTTGCAGCTTGATGACACTTGAATGAAGGTTCAAACACGAGAATGAGGGGTTGAATTGTGTTTATCTAAGTTGATAACTTTTTCATTATTTGATTAAACTGGTTCAAACTTGATGATTTACTTGGAGTAGAAGCAATAACAAAACTAAGGAATGCAGGAAAAAAAGTGGCACAAGTAATTAATCCAGGCTCACCACTAACTTGGCTACATCTAGTCCATTCACTCAAAAGGGTTTAATCCTCTAATTCAACAACTTGAATTACAAAGCACTTGACCCTTCAAACCAATCTTCTCAAACAGTCTAACAAGTTGATTATAATAATGACTATCACACTCTAAGAAAAACACTTAGAAAATATTTCTCGTTCAAACAAGTTTTTCTCTCTTTGAACTATAAGATAAATTTGGAATTTTGAGCTTGAGTTCTTCTACTCTTTTATGATTTTTTGATGATATTCTTTTTCAACCTTGAGTATCTATTTATAGATAAAGTTAGGGGTTCAATTTAGTCATTGTTTAATTCTGAATTGTATCTTCAATGCTAGCTTGGTCAACAATGATCTTATTCAAAAAAAAAATTGAACAAGATTATCTTTGATAATATATTATTTAGCCAATTCTTTATTTCTGAATCCAATATGAGCAGTTCTTCTAGATTTATTATGTTCGTATTTCGTTTAGATTGAGTTTGTAAATTCTTCAGATTGATATTGTTTGTATTTTGTTAATATTGAATTTGTAATTTCTTTAGATTTATACTGTTCGTATTTTGTTAAGATTGCTTTCGTAAATTCTTCAAGTGAAACTTCCTTCCTATTGCTTGCGTTGATATGGGAGGGAACATAATGTTGGATCGGTTCTTAAACTTTCACAAGTAGGAATATGACTAAGTCCAATTCAATATTTTGTCCTTTGTCAAATTCTAAACCATATCTTTGCAAATAATAAATGTATCTTCTTATGAGTGTTTCTTCTTGTAAAGAATTCTTGATCATATCTTCTTGTATATAAATCTTGATTAAATCATCATGTAAATAATTCATATCTTCTTGTGAGAAATCTTGATCAAATCTTCTTGTAAATAATTCATATCTTCTTATAAATAATTCATATCTTCTTGTAGATAAATCTTGATCAAATCTTCTTGTAAATAATTTATATCTTCTTGTGATAAATCTTGATCAAATCTTCTTTTAAATAATTCGTATCTTCTTGTAGATAAATATTGATCAAATCTTCTTGTAAATAATTCATATGTTCTTGTGATAAATCTTGATCAAATCTTCTTGTAAATAAATCATATCTTCTAGTAGATAAATCTTGATCAAATCTTCTTATAAATAATTCATATCTTATATGTTGATAAATCTTCCTGTAAATAATTCATATCTTCTTATAGATAAATATTGACAAAATCTTGTAAATAATTCATATCTTATTGTTGATAAGATGTTGATCATATCTTCTTTAAATCTTGATCATATCTATTTTTTCAACTTGGTCAATGATTTTCTTCAATTATAAATCTGAATCAAATCTTATTTTAGATTGTCTTCAAAAATACGAATCTTTTTTCATACTATGTGAAGTCAAATATATTGTTCTTATAAAATAATTTTGTTAACATCAAAACTCTAAGTATAAAACCAACTTGATTCAAGATAGAAATGTTGAACATTGGTGCAGAAGATGATACTAGGTGTTCTTCTTGAACATCTCCTCATACTTCCTCTAAATCCTGAATGAAAGGATTCCTCATTAACACAACAATTATTAGTCGATGGTAGGGAATGGTTTTGATCTTTCATGAACTAGAATCGACAATACAAGACCACATGTGTTCTACTACCAAGTAAGGAAGATTTGTCTTGACCCTCTTTGAAATGTTCCACATCATACCCTTGTGATTTTTATTGACATGGTCTACAGACCCAACTTTAGGTACCACACACCTAATCAGAATCTTGAAAAGTACCATGTGAAAAGTAACTAACACGCTTGCGTTATCATGCATAAGCAACACTTGTCAAATTCATAGGCCATACAAATTTAATTTCTAAAATACCCTTCTAAACTTAGTCCCTTATAAAATGATGTTTAGTCTCTATATGTCTTGCCCTCGAATATAAAATAGGATTTTTGGTTAAACATATAGCTGAAGTATTATCATAAAAATGTTACTCTCATTAATTTTGAAATCTTCTAGTTGATATTTCATACACAACAGATGAGTACTACAATTGACTACTGAAATATATTATGCTTGTGTTGTAGATAGAGCAATAGTCCCTTGTCTTTTGCTTGACTAGAAGATTAGATTCTCACCAAGAAATGTACAACTTCTATTGATACTTTTCCTATCTAGCTTGTCTCCAGAATAGTCAACATCACAGAAGGCTAATAATTTGTACTTAGAAGGTGTCTTATAAAACAAACAAAGATTAGTAGTACCTTTCAAATATGTAAAGTCCTATTCACATTTGTTAAGTGGGATTCTTTAGGATCAGACTGAAATCAAGCGCGCACACACACACACTAAACAAAATATCTGGTCTAGAAGCAATTAAATAAAGTAGACAGTCAATCATCCCCTATATACCTTATGATCCACTTTTTCAAGAGAACATCCTTATCAAGAGAACATGTTGGATGCATAGGGATAGACATAGGCTAACAATCATCCATTTTAAACCTCTTCAGTAGTTCTCTTGTATATTTGGTTTGACAAATGAATACACCATCTAGGGTTTGAAAATTTGGATTCCAAGAAAGAATTTTAGTTCTCCCATCATGCTCATCTCAAATTCACTCTACATTAATTGAAAAAATTATTGATATAGCTTGCCATTAGTAGCATCAAAAATTATATCATCAACATATATTTGGTCAATGAGAAGGTAATTCTTAGACGACTTTCTAAATAAAGTAGTGTCAACCTAACCTCTTTCAAAATCATTTTTTAATAAAAAATTTCTTAGTCTATCATACCAAGCTCTTGGAGCCTGTTTCAGACCATACAAAGATTTGTTCAATTTGAAAACATTGTATGGGAACTAATTATCTTCAAAGCCATGAGGTTGTTTGACATACACTTCTTCATTTATATAACCATTTAAGAATGCACTTTTCACATCCATTTGATATAAAATGATTTTGTTATATACTGCAAATGAAAGTAAAATTTGATTGCTTCTAACCTTGCCATAGGGGCAAAAGTATCAGTGTAACCAATACCTTCATGCTGACTGTACCCTTAAGCTACAAGTCTAGCGTTGTTTCTAATCATTTCACCTTTCTTATATAGTTTTTTTTCTTCTAAAAACCCACTTGATTCTAATTGACTTCTTTTCTTTAAGCTTGAGTACAAGATCCCATACATCATTTCTTTTGAATTGATTCAATTCTTCTTGCATGGTCGTAATCCATCCATCAACTGATAAAGCTTTGTCTATTGTTGCAGGAATAATTTCAAGCAAAAGTCCAAACATAGATGTTTCTTTAAATGCACACCTGGTCTTTAGAGGATCATTTACATTTCCTATGATAAGAAAGTCTCGATGTGAAGATTTGTATTTCCATCCAAGTTTAGGTTCCTGATGACTTTTACTTGTAGATTGTTCATTATTGCTTGTCCTTGAATTGTCAAGTACATCTTCTGATTCATTAGAAACCGGTTTCTTTGATTCTTCTAATATTTCTAGTTCCTATAATATCTCTAAATCTACAAAATCTACATCTAGTTTTGATTTTTTATGGTCAAGCTTTTTGTCATCAAACTTAACATGAATTGATTCCTCAATAATCAATATCTCTTTATTTTATCTCTATAGGCTTTAGACCTATTAGAGTATCCCAAAAAGGTGCACTCTTGAGATCATGAATCAAACTTGCCAAAGTCCTCTTTGGTATTCAAAATATAGCATATGTAATCAAATAGATGAAAATAAGAATCGTTGGGTTTTATTCCATACCACAATTCATAAAGAGACTTATTAAGAATATGTCTAATCTAGATTCTATTCTGAATATAACATGTAATGTTCATTGCTTCTACCCAAAAGTGTTTGGTAATATTTATTTCATGAATCATGGTAGGTGACATTTCTTGAAGAGATCTATTTTTTCTTTCTACAACACTGTTTAGCTAAGGTGTTCTAGGAGAACAAAAATTATGTAACATTTCATTCTCTTCACATAAGTTTTCAAAAGGCTTATTTTCAAATTCACCCTAATGATAACTACAAATTGTTGTAGTACAAAGACCTTTTTCATTTTGCACTTGTTTGCAGAAGGTAGTAACAAGTCATCAACTATAAATTTGTTACTACCATTGACAGATGTTTTTCTTACAAGACCAAATGAATCAAGATGTAAAAATTTAAGTGGTATAGAAGTGGAAACAACATTTTTTGAAGAAAAAGATGATTTCGTTTGTTTCTTTTTATGACATGCCTCACAAAGACATTTCTAATTCGTATCTTAGATTTGGCAAGCCTCTGATTAGATTAAGTCTTTTCAACTTTATGATTAATCTCAAGTTGGATAAAGCTTGAAGGGCACACAAGATTATGGTTTAATATTTTCAAAGGGTGGCAAAGATAAAGCTGAGTTTGAAGCTTACTCTAATTCACATTGGAATGAAGACTTAATTGAAAGATAGAGCACACCGAATAATGGTTTAGATATCTAAAAAGTCAAATTTCATGGAGCTCAAAGAAGCAAAGTGTTGTAGGCTTATCATCTTGTGAAGCGGAGTATATATTAGTAGCTTAAGCAGCCTATTAAGCTATTTGGATTGAATAATTGCTCGAGGAGTTGATGATAAATTATGTGAAACTGGTGTAGCTTTGTGTTGACAACAAATCCTCAATCAATTGGGCCAAGAATCCAAAAGCTCATTGGAGAAACAAGCACATATAAACGAATTATCAATTTCTTAAAGACCAAGTGAAGAAAGGGAAGCTAAGTATGAAGTATTGCATCACCAAATTTCAAGTGGTTGATGTGTTTACTAAGCCATTGAAGACTAATAGGTTCTTGGAGCTTAGGTTATGCTTGGAGTTGTTTCTATGAAGAATTTGAATTAAAAGGGAATGTTGTTTTATAATTCAAAAAATTAGTGTGTTGGTTAATAATTGTTAGTGAGTTAGTTAGTTACTTGAGTCAGAAGTAAACAGTTAGTGTAAGCTTGTTGAGTCATTACTTTGTATATATATACATATCTCAATATGTACAAGTATCAAACCATGTGAATAAGAATAAAATTTTCTCTCAATTTTCTTTTCCTCTCAACCACAAAATATATCATTCAAGTTCTAAATTGGAGGATTTATTTTTCTTTATAATACAAAATCCATTTAATTTAGGGGAACTCAAAAATTGCAATGGAAAGGGATTTTCGAGGGTTTTGAAAATTTTCTCAAATTTAATATATGTTGTTATAATATTTTTAATATTAAAATTATATTAATCATAATTATGTATTTATCATTCTCTACAAAAACATTCTCTCATGTATAACATTTTCCTTTAATCTATGACAACCAACAATTCAAGATAATTTGCAAGGTAGCCTCATTTGTGGTATCTGCATACTTTAACATAATTCGCACAATCCTATATATGTACATGCTAATCAAATAGTTTATTCTTAATTTAAAATCTTATTTCTCTATCCTTTTTAAATTTCAAAATTAAGTTAATTATTTTATTTTCTAATTAAATCATTACTTCGAAATAAAATATAAACAAAAATGCTAATTAAATAGTTAATGCATTGGTTTTAAATTTAAATTGAGGTAGGAAAGACATTCGAGTTCACTGAAAACTTAAAAATAATATTATATTTGTTTTTTCAATGATACCGGCGAGTGGCAAAGTCAGGACTCTAGTTCGGGTGTGCAAAATATTTTAAATAATAAGAATAAAAATATATGTGAAGATAAAGAAACAAATTTTTTATAAATATTAGAATTAAAAATTTTAACGTGTGTTTAATATATTAATTAAAAATTACATACATTAAAACTTTTGTCTATATAGAATCTTTTATGTATTACTGGCGGAAAGATGGACAAATCACACTTTTTTTTTCTTTCTTTTGTTTCAATTTATTTATTTTAATTTTATCTAATAATTTTCCAATAAAATTGGTAGTTAGCATTAGAGTTCTCTTTAATTATGGTGTAGATTAAAATTTGAAAGAAAAAAAAACAAACTGTTCAGGATATATTTATCTGGTAGTCCGGTAGGAGTTTAGATAAAAATAGTTAAAAATTATTAACTTTGAATTTGCATTTATATAATTTTGATCAAGTGATGATTTTTCGTTCATGGTTCAATTGAGAGGTCGAGACGCTCATATCTTACTCTTATATTGAAAGACAAATTTGTGCATCATCTACTCACTATTTTGAAACTTTTATTTGTCTGAAGGTATATGTGACATATTTTGATTATGATATCGTCTGCTCTCTGTATCCATATCAAGATATGCAGAATGAATTACAAAGACTATTTCTAGACAAGGTATAATGGCAAATTAATTTCTAAAGATTTCATACGAAAGTTCATGATACATGTTGATTTTTTGCTATCAGAACAACGACAAAAACCCTAAATTTTCTCTTTAATAAGACGAGCAATCTCATTGATCCACACAATAACAACGCACTGCAATAAGCACAATACAGCCGTCTCTGCACTCAAGCTCAATATTCTTTATTTTGTCAAAGTGCTAAGAGACAATTTATGAGAGTACAACATTGTAAATACCATCTTGTGAGAGTACTCAGAAAGTCCTTAAACTTACTCTTTTGTAACCTAGCCCAGTAGTGACTACATTCCTCAACAGTTTGTCTGTTTTAAGCTATAAGGTTGAGAAGACTTGAACACAATCAGTTTAACTAGTAGGTATTCAATTGGTGAATTAGATGATTAAATCCTTTAGTTTGAAGGGACTTGACATAGCTACCGTGTTGGTAGTAAACATGATAAATTGGTTTTGTTGTTTTGTGTTTAAGTTTTTTCTGCTCTTTTTCATCACTTTGTTTTAATCTTGTTAAAATATTTTTGTAAATAACACACAATTCAAACTTCATCTTTCTTGTGTTTCTTGTTCTACACTATTGGTCATGCACCTAGCTACATCTGGAGAAGTAATCATCAAACTAAGTAGGTTATTAAGCTTGGTAGTTCCTAGAAGATTGGAAATGGTAAAACAGTTATAATATGGGGAGACAATTGGTTCCCTTGTCAAAACGGGTTTAAAATGCTAACATGAAGGCAATGGTTCCAAATGTGTCTTGGCTTAGGGACCTATTAGATGATGAAACTAAGTATCAGAATCATAATCTTATTGTATTAGTTTTTCTACATGTGGAGAGTGACCAAACTATAAGAATTATGTTAACAAACATTGAGGAGGAGGATCAACTAATGTGGATGGGTACGAAGGAAGGAAATTACAGTGTCAAATCTGGATACCACTGGATACACCGAAGAAACAAGAAGGACCAAGCTAGCCCATCTCATAATCAGCTAAGAAGAATGACCAAGCTAACCATTCTGATAACCATAATCTAGAAGGTTCATGTTTCCTCAAGGCAGCAAATGTTTGTTTGGAGAATTATCAATCAATCTGACCCGGTATGTCTAATCTTCTACCCCATATGTCTAACCTACGCTGAAACGATTGACCATAGTCTCAAAGACTGCATTTGGGACACCAAAGTTTGATTTGGCTCCCCTCTAAATACCAATTTTTCTAACCTCCCTTATTGACGCTAAATGAGTGGATTATTACCTGCTTTAACATGTTGAAGAGAATGTCTTACAACTAATTTTTGTTGTTCTTAATAACCAGTGGTTTGCTCGAAACAAGAAAAATTTTGATAAAAAATCCATACTTGTTCAAGACACTATGCAAGTGGTGCTGAAAAGTTGTCAGGACTTCAAGGAAGCTACAAACTTAATCATGAGGCAACAACAAACTCATAGCAACAGAGAAAACGAAAAACCATAAGAACCGTAGAAGAGTTATATGGGCAAAATCCTCAATAAGCTGGTATAAGGCTAACAACGAAACTTATCTTACTAGTATAGGGGTTTGGGGAATTAGAGCTGGTGAAGACTATTTAATCAGTGTTGACCCTTGCACTTACGAGGGAGGAGTTGTAAACAACATTTAGGATGTTTTAGAAATGTGAAATGTTATTTGGTGGGTAGACATGGCAATTGGGTTGCCAATAAAATGGCTTATTATGCATTAGGTAATCTTGATAGGTTTTGGGATGTCCTAATGTAATCCATGAGCAGACCATTTTGGACCTTGATATGTTATCTTAATCAATATTTTGAGGTTTTGTCAAAAAAAAAATTTTTGAATTATCAGTGTCACATTTCCCTATGGACAAGAGAGTTTAAATACAATATAGATACATTCCACATATTAATCATGTAAATTTTTTTTATAAAAGATTAAACATGTACTTGAAAGGTCTAAATTGAAAGGATAAGACCAACATTTTTTGTAAAAGAAATAAAAAAAATTTTGATTCTCTATATAAGACCAAATGAAAAAGATGCATTTTTTTAACTAAAATCTAACTTAAATAGCAAATGTCGATATTGTTAAGCTGAATATCATATCATGAATTCGAACTAAGATCTCGTAGTTGTGTGTGAGTTTCTTTACCTTTTTATCTATAGAAAAAAATACTTATATTTTGAAACAATTGTCCTTCCCATTACGAAATGTATATTTTGTGGAAATTAAAATAAATTTATATTAAAGTAAAAAAAAAAATTCAATCAGTTATGATATTTTCAACACATTACACCTTTTAAGCTACCTTTGCTACCCATTACATGATCGATAACAAACTCTAGAAAATGATTATATAGATTTTGATACTTTTAAAAATAGTTTTAGAAAATTTTCAAATAGATGGTTAAGGTATTGGAATTCGTAATTGAAGATCAATCATATTGAAACCAATAAACAAAAAATTTAGACTATTCATTTATACAAAGAAAATGTAAAATTCGTACTTCGACAAATTCACAAAGTTGTATAGATCTCTACGGAACATTGAATGGATCTTGATAGAAACATTAACAGAAGAAAAAATTACTTTGAATTAAAGTCTAATATACTGAATCAAATGTTAACAACAAAAATTCATTTAACAAAAAATATCAAGACAATATTTAAAAACATAAAAAATTTATACAATTCGCACAAAATAGAAAATTGCCACCGAACGCCAATTGAAATGAAATCATAGAACAAATTAAAATTTATAAAATTAAAGAGTAAAGAAAAAAGAGAATCATACGATTTAAAGAGGTTCGTTTACTTTTATCCTTACTTGTAGAGTACGTAATATTGATTTTGCAACATTTACAAGATCCTTCTGCGAATGTTACATACACATGCACACAAATCCTTCTTCCAAAATGTTCTTGACACATAATCTTGGAACAATCCTCTAAATTTTAAATACACTTATCTTCAAGATGAAGAACCCACTTCAATCCTTGCAAGATAGACACCTAGAGAACTCTCTCTAGAAAACCTTGAAGATCACCTTCTTCAAACTTTCAACATGCAATCCACTGATATCCTCCCGATGGTTCGTATCTAGAATAGATACACCAATAATCGATATACTTTCGTTGTTGTTTCTCACATCGATACTTGATTGCGTACCAAACTTGAAGAACAAAGAGTTTTCAATCTATGATGTGATCTTAAATGCTTTAGTATGAGGAATAAGTGAAAGTATTCTTGCGTTTAGAAAACCTTTTATATGATCCATGAAAAAGCATGACTAATGAAAAATGTTTTCTATGAAAAATAACAACTTTGCAACTGTCATTACTGAAGGTGCAAACACGAGAAGGGGGTTGAATTGTGTTTGACTAACTTGAATACTTTTTAGTTTTAAAACAAAACTTGTTATGTATAAATTAAAACAGAGTTAGCAGCGGATATATAGTAAATAAAAACTCATAATTTTATATTGGTTCACCGTTAACTAGGCTACGTCCAGTCCCTTCACTTTGAAGGATTTCACTAATTCAAAAACCTTGAATTACAAAGTACCACTGACCCTCCAAGTTAGTCTTCTCAAAAAGTCTAACAACCCTAGACTTTTGAGGAAAAGAACCTTGAATCTAATTGCTAAGTAATCTGCTACTCCTTTTGACTCCCTCAGATTGTACACTCTACTTCAACAACTTAGACCTAACACAAAGAAAAGAAAAACTTAGAGTACTTGCTTCTGGAAAGCGGATACTCACAATTGACCTCACTGAAAACTCAAGTATTTTGCTTTTGGAAGTGTATGACTCTCAAGTATTTTCGATGCAAAGTCTTATGCCTTAAGTCTCTATTTATAGTTGAACTTTAGGACTTCACTGATGCTTTACTTCTGGAGTGTATTTCGATTAATCTGTTTTGAGCATGCTTTTAGCTAGATTCTGTTTCTCGAGTCTTTTGCTCCAATTCTGTTTAGAGCATTTTTCTCAAATTCTATTTTAAGCATATTTTTAGCTAGATTATGTTTCTCGAATCTTTTGCTCCAATTGTGTTTTGAGCATTCTTCTCTAACATATTCCTCTGACAGATTCTTCTTATGATCATCCTCTAGTGACGTCATCCTCTGATTTCTGCTTCTGGTGACGTCATCTTCTAGTGACATCATCCTCTGATTTATGCTTCTAGTGACGTCATCTTCTGATTTCTGCTTCTGGTGACGTCATCTTCTGATTTCTGCTTCTGGTGACATTCTTTGGTGACGTCATCCTCTCATTTTTGCTTCTGGTGACATCATCCTCTCATTTCTACTTTTGGTGATCTTCTGGTGACATCATCCTCTGATTTATGCTTCTGGTGACATTTCTATCCTCTAGTTGCTTCCTCTGGATGTATCTTCTGGTGGTGTCATATTCTGCCTCTGGTGACATTTTATATAATAATTCTAAGTACAAAATAAGATTACAAGGAGGGCCTTTGTAAACATCAAAATCCTAAGTACTTAGAACCAACTTGGTTCCAACAATTACAACTTTAAAATTGTCAAATTTCAAGACTACGGAGTTGGTATGTCGATTTACACTCCATGTTAATTGATTTACACAAGTTGAAAAACCAACTTTGAAGTATGTAACAGTGTGAATCGATTCACAACGATGTAAGTCGGTTCACACAACTTTATACCTTACAACTTTATACCTTATTGATAAGTTGATTCAAATGATAGATGACTCGAATTACAATCCTTAGACATGTAATTCGATTCATAAATTAATAAATCGATTTACATAGTTAAAAATCATTTAGAAATAATTTTAAATGAATTTCATCATGTGTTGTCACTTACAAGGCCAACACAAGGATACTCAACTTAAATTCTGCAAATATTAAATTCATAAAATTGAAAACTAGTCCCAATATAACTTCATCATACCTTAGGTTGGTTAATTGTAATGAGCAACTTTTAGTGGTTGACTTAGTGCCCGAGGTAATAATGGATGTTTACAAGATAGACTTCTCAACCATACATTATGTCAAACTAGAAACTTTGGGTGACATTGCATTATTTAATGTCTTGAGGAGAAGATGTTATGCATTGAGCAACCGGAACAAATGGGGTTATGAAGCAACTCTATGTATGTCATTAGTCCTACATCCACCAAATGTAGTGTTTATTATGGGAATGATAACAAAATTGCAAAAATACATTATGCCTCGAGCTCCTCATGGATAAATTGGAAAAATTCCTATATGTTTGATTGGTGTTCAAGACATTTGTAATGGTAAATAATCTCTAGTTGAGAAGTTTGTATAAAATATTCTACATTTAACTAGGGTAGAAAAACTTGTAATGGTTAGGAAAAACTTGTAAATTGTAATGGTTTATAGTTTCAACTAGCAAGAAATATGTGTTGTCATACGGGTGGAGTGTAGTTGGTAATATTTATATATGCTTCATTTCTACTTTAAATAAAAAAAATTATTTTATTTATTAATTATAAATATTTGTCTCGTGTATTTTTAATATTTGATAAATATTTTTGCGTATTAAATATACATGTATTTTTCCTATTAAAACACAAACTATTTTTGTGTAATATTTTTTTTTAATATTTGTTTCTTATTTTTTTTTTACTAGTGATCAATGACGCATTTTTCTTTATATAATTTATTCATATAGGAGGTTTGGAATGGAGAAAGGAAGGGAATTAAGAGTGAATTGTAAAATTTGAAAGGAGTGAAAAGAGAAAAATATTTTTCAATTTAAAATGAGAAGCGATTTTACCATTGAGCCCATAAATAAAGTGAAAAAAAACAAAATTTTAAAGGTTAGTTTTGACATTTTGCTAGCATTCTCTATTCTTAAATAAATAGTAAATATTAGACAAATATTGAGATAAAAAGAATTAAATACATTGATTAGCATTGTGAATAACTATTGAGATATTAATAGTTTATTTTTTTATCTTAAAAGATATAGTAAATTTTATAATTAACTCACGCAATTGTAAGTCCAATCTAATAATCAATTGAATTAAAGCTTAAGGATAATAGTTTATTTACTTCCGGTGTTTTTTGTTTTCAAACTTGTTCTACCAATCATATTAATCAACCACACGGCCAGTAAAGAATCACTAATAATAATTTCCTCCACTTATACACGAGAAAAATTAATATCATCATTAATTATCCCCCATAAATATCAAATAAACTTTAATATATAGATATAGTATTTTAAAATAAATATTTAGTCATTTTATATTCAACAACAAATAAAATTTAATACTATTATCAAAATAATTTTCTCTGTATTTTTTACTCTGTATAAAGCAAATTCACAACAATGAAAATATCATGACAAAAAATCTAAGTTAATTATTATAATAAAATAATAGCTGAATTATTTATAGTTTTTTATTTTGTAAGTAATTTTTTAATTTGAAATATTTTCAAATTATATAAAAGTAATTGTTGTGATAATTTTTCAAATGATTTGTTTGTCAACTTGAGGTGTCGCTTGAGTGATAAAAATTTGAATGTCTAGCCTTAAAAGACAAAGTTTGTATCCCAACTATTGTAAAATTATTATTAGTGTCGTAACTATTAATAATAATTTTTTTTTAAATGGACTATTAATAATAATCTTCCTTTCCTCATTTAAAAAAAAAACTTAATTAGTATATTTTAATGGCCACCTTAAATATATTTTTAAATAATATTGATATTTAATAACATACAGTGACATTTCCTTTTCCCTCATTTTTATTGAATTGTAAAAATATGTATTTATGACAAATAACATAATATTTTATCTATAAATATTCTCACATTTAATATGAATTATATAAATAACATATATATACTCAATTTCGTTTTTCATTGTTTATGTTTATTCATAGATAGTATTATTTATTGTTTACGTTTATTTTATTAAAATATATTATTAACCATAACTAAAGAAAGATAAATTAGTTGTTTTTTATCAACACATAAATTATGTGTTTGATAATTAACTTTAGATAATTTTTTTGGTCTAGTTACTTTAGATAATTTATATGGATACAAAAAATATAATTTATATGGTTATTCTTAATTTAATTTTTTTTTCTCATGCATTAGTACTGCATTATAGAAATTTAATATTATAATTTTTTACTCAATATTTAATTCTAGTATTTAATATTCTAATTAAATATAAGAAGTATACGACTTAATATTTATTTTATAATATTATACATTTAGTAAATGTTATACAATATTATTACTCTTTAATGAAAGTTTTAATTGCTTGTAGATATGATTAAATATATGTGTGATTTTCTAAAATGAAAGAACACAACTTTTCAAGCTTACATGACAAAGATAATTAAGAGCTTACTTGACACATGGTAACTCTGGTCGTGAGTGAGAACTTAGTTTTCGTCGTGGGTATGTGCCCTTGGATTGGATTGCTGTTGCATATTCAGCTCCTATTGCATGTTGCTACTGTTGTTTTCTTGATCTACTCAATAGGTCAAGGAAGCTTATTAGACGGACTCTGTATTCAATTTAAAAGACAATTTTTTTTAGTTAGATAGATTGATAGTATACAACTATAAGTATAAAGATTTTTTCGATATATAGTCACAATGTAAAAATATTTTACTACTATCTTATAACAAATATACATTGTGAAATATGATTTTGTGCAATGGCGTAAATAAAATGCTAATAATTAATGATACAAATAAAAATATAAAAAATAATAATAAGTAACAATAAAATACTTTGTATTATGTTAAGTTTAGAAAAAAATTATAAATAACATATTCAAAATTTAAATAAAATGATTCCTTATATAAATATTGTCAATTGGTAAATGTTAAATTTTTTTTAGCAAATGAAAAATTGAAATGCTAAAGGAATAACATGATACCATTTTTTAATTTAGGTACAAGCTTAATTTTTTTCCCTTCTTTTTTTTTTTTTAAAGAAATACACATTGGCTACTCTTAATCGAACATCCTATGTACAACCGGTTGCACCGAAAAGTACAACTATAAAGAATTTACTTTTCTCTTTTTAAAGGTTCAAAATCTTATTAGCAATCCACAATATCAAGAAAATCTTACTAAATGAAAAAATGTGGCCTCCCAATTCTTTCCCATTAAACAAATTAGAGTTTAATATTAATGTAAAAATATTTTATATCGTCATTTAATTATATTATACCACCATGTCACTTTCTATATTATTTTCTAAAATATATCAATAACCATCTATGTATGTGTGAGATATATTGTTTAATAGTGTAAAATTTTTATATTGTGAATGCATATTTATTAAATACAAATTAAAAAACTAAAGCTAAACATATTGTGAAGATAAGAATAAAATAAATAAATAATAATTAAAAATTTTAAATACATTGTATGATGTCAATTAAAGAAAAAAATGGATAATGTAATGCCTTAAAAAATTTAATAAAAAGATTCCTCATATAATTATTGTAAGTTGGTAAATGTTAAATTTTTTTTTTTGGGAAGGAAATATTGAAATGTTAAAGTCATAACGTGATACCAATTTTGTATTTTGGTACAAGTTTGATATTTCTTCTATTTTTTCTTAAGTAATGTACATGTTGCTTATTCTTTTTAGGAATTAGATTCTTTAAGGTCATCTATAGACTATTAGATTTGTCTCTCTTAATCGAACAGTTTGCGGATGACAAAATAATTAAATTAGTTGTCAGAAGATTTATTTATCTCTTTTTAAAGGTTTAAAATTGTAAAAGTTCGGTAAAAAAAAAAAGAGAAAGAGAAAGAAAATGGTTGAGATTAGAGAATTGTCTCCAACTATAGAGAACAATTGTAGAGTTTGTACCATTTGTAACAAGTCTTTTTCTAATGGAAAAGCATTGGGAGGTCACATGAAATCGCACTTAGCCAAATTACCGGTCCCTCCAAAACCTCCCAACAATAGTCAAGTAGTTGAATACTCAATCAAATCGACAAAAAAACCAACTCATTCCTTCTCTACATCTTCCTCGTCATCTTCTCATTCAAGAAACAACCCTATACACAATCTTCGTTCTTTGAAAAGGAACTTCTACTATACTCTAGCAAACTTTGGTAGAAATAGTTTTTTTGAGTCTTGTCCGAAAAACCCTACTCGAAAACGATCCAAACGCCATCGAAAACAGTTTAATGTGGTTGCGGAAAAAGGAGAGAGTACACAATATAGGTTAATGTATGATGAATTTGATATAGAAGCTGCCAAAACACTAGTTATTATTTGTATGAAAGAATGGCAACAAATAGAGGAGAAATACAACAAAGAGATGGCGGAAGTTAATGGAAATGAAAGTACTTGAAGTTTCACTACATGGTTGGGGTAATGAAAGTTATTCATCTATTATTATACATAGGTGATTTACTTTTTAATGTTGTTCATTGTTTTTCTTTTGAATTTGAGTAATGTTGAACATTAATTTGGGTTTACTTCATTTTGATTATCATGTAAGAATTATTGTTGGTGATTTTTATCTTTTTTACATGTTACTTATTGTTGTTGGCTACAAAAGATTCTTATTCATTTTGACATCTCAATTTCTAGCAAACCTTATTATTGTTAGATACAATAAATTGGAGTTAATATTGAGTTTTAATTATAGCTGAAATTAATTTTTTATCTTTGTTGAGGTGTATCAATGTTCGCGTCGATTCAAGTATGCAAGTAAAGTAAGTGTTATGGTAGTGTATGTTAGTGTTTTAATTTTAAAATTGTTAAAGTTCTATGTTGGAAAACTTTCATACATTAAGTAGTTTTTAACTCTATAAATATTAAAGTCCTATATTAGATAGTTTACATATGTGGAGATTGTTTCCATCACTGTATAAAGAATGTCAAGTTCTTATGAAAAATATATCAAACTAGGATGAATACACCAAAGTTTGATGCAATTTCCAACTTTTTCTTTTCTCTCTATTATGCTCGATGCACTTCCGTGCCATTTCTCCTATTCTTGATGTCCTTTCGACTTTTTTTTAGTGTAATTCTAGAACAGAGTAGAATTTCGATAGTTTTAACTGAGTTGTTTTCTGGGGACATCGTTGATAGAGAGTCACCTAGCCTGCGATTCATATCTTTGGCGACTGAAACTTATTTTAAAAACAGTTTTTCGAAACTCAAAAACAACATTAACTAACCAAGTGAGAATAAAAAAGTTATTTTTTTTTTTAAATGAATTGTAGTCATATAAAAAAGATGAAAATCTAGTTAATAAAGATACATTTTTTCAACAATTTTTCTCTCAAGTGTAGGTCTCTCACATCTTATATTTGTACTGTCGCTATCCACTCCCCACAAAGCTGAAGCAAGTTTTAATATCATATCATCAATGTTCTCTTGCATTGACTTTTCTGCTAGTATCTTGAATGCATAGTCTTTGTTTCAAATAAAGTCTATTGGCAAAGGATTTATAGTCACGTAGAAATTTTTCAATTTGAGTCAAATGAATTAAGTTCACGGTCAGCTTATTTCTATGTGATATTTTGTTTTCTTCGTTAGAGGCAAATTTTAACCGAACAATTATATATTATTGATAATAATTAAAAGTTATTTAAGTGTCATATGATTTTATAAAAACAATCACATAATTTTTTTTTTTAATTTTGATATTATATGATCAAAAATTAACATCTCATATTTTTATTGTAAAACTTCTTTCATTTGATATCATTATAAAACTCTTTTCATTTTATATACACTATATATATATATATATATATTACGAGGAGAACGAGGATTGATAAATTATTACCGTTCTCATTTTGAGCCTCTAACCACTGAAATCATTCCTATGATTGAACTTTTGTGTATCAAACAAAACTCTAAGAGTCAAATGAGATCGAAACAAAACACATATGTAGATTGATACTTGTCTACAATGATCATTTTTTGTGTTTAATTCTTTTCAATATAATAAGACAATAATCAATGGTAAATTTAACAATCATGTAGATGAAAATTTTCAATTATTGCATATCAATCTTTCTTTTTAATTTGTTTTAAATGTTGATAATCTAGAATAACAATTATGTAGATGAAAATTTTCAATTATTTATCAATCATTTTTTTTAATTTATTAAAAAAATTTATATTATTTTATTTATTTCGATTATTTATTTTTAAATTAACTTATAATTATTTTGTATTAAATTTGTTTCCATTAATATTTTAATATTAATTTCTTAATTTTTTTTAAAAGTCATTTTTAAATTCCAGAAACACTATTTACAAGTAATCAATTCATGACCTTAGATCCATATGCCAAATTATTTACCATCAAACTAAATTGATTGTTATGAAATACAAGAAAAAATCTAATATAAATTACATTAGTACTAATTTTTTAAACATTGCACTCCGTATTTGATCATTGATCTTTTAAATATTTTATTTTTATTTTAAATCTTTTTATTCTTTTAGAAAATTATAATAAAATTATTAATAATATTTTTTCTTTTATATTCTTAAAAATTTAAAAACATACATTAAATATATTTTGTTTTTAATTAATGAATGAAGGGTAAAAAAAATTAAATTTACCTTTCTAAACCTTGAAAACATAACAACTTCGTCCTCCTCGTTGGCACCTACCTTCCATTGACAATTTCGTCCTCTTTAACTGAATCGCACAATAGCTCGAAGTCACGGTGAACTGGATTTGTTGCTTCATATTCTTTATTCTTTGTTCACAATTTCAACGTTTGGGGTTTCTTTGGGATTTTTTGTTTGCTGGAGATGATGAATTGCTGGTTTTAAGAATAATTTTTTCAATTAAATGACTAACTAAATGAGTTGTTATTTAATTTTTTATAATAAAAAATACACATTCAACAACTTAAATTCAGTCCGCAGCTGGTACAATTAAAGTAAATATAATCTAAAAATTTTAATTTTCATAATGTACAGGTTCAATTTTAACTAAATAGATTGATTATAAATTAGAAATTTTAATTTTAATGATTCGACTGTTCAATTTTAATTAATTAGATTAAATATAATTTAAAAATATAAATTTATCGATCCAACGGTTTCATTTTAACTAATTAGATTAACTATAACTTGAAAATTTTAATTTCGACAATCCAACGCTTCAATCTTAACTCACTAGACTAACAATGATTTGAAAATTTAAATTTCAACAATCAAATAGTTCAATCTTAACTAATTAGACTAAATATGACTTAAAAATTCTATTTTGAACGATGAAACGATTTAATCTAACCTAATTAGACTAACTATGAAAAGAAATTCTAATTTTGATGATCAAATCGTTCAATATTAATTAATTTGACCGACTATGATATAGAATTTTAATTTCGACGATTTAAAGGTTAAATGTTAAAGAATTAAATTGATTATGACTTAGAAATTCTAATTTCGACGATCAAGTAGTTTAATCTAACTTAATTCGAATAACTATGAACTAGAAATTCTAATTTTGATGATCCAACAATTCAATTTTAACTAATTAGACTGATTGTCCTTTTGAAATTTTAATTTCGACAATCCAATTGTTCAATCTTAATTAATTAGACTAATTACAACTTAAATTTCTAAGTTCAATAATCCGACGATTTAATATCACCTAACTAGACTAACTATGAATGAGAAATTTTAATTTTGTTGATCCAACGGTTTAATTTAAATTTCAATAATCCAACGGTTTAATTTTAATTAAATAAATTGAATATGACTTAAAAATTTAAATTTTGACGATCAAACGGTTAAATCTTAACTAATTAGACTAGTTGACTTAGAAATTCTAATTTCAATTTTCGAACAATTCAATCTAACCTAATTATATTATGACTTAGAAATTATAATTTCAATTATCTAACGATTCATTCTTAACTAATTAGACTAACTACAATTTAAAAATTTCAATTTTCACAATTCAACGGTTCAATCTTAACTAATTAAATTGACTATGACTAAAAAAATTAAACTTCGACGATCCAACGATTCAATCTTAACTAATTAGATTAAATATTACTAATTAGAAATTTAGATTTCGACAGCTCAACAGTTTCATCTTAACTAATAAGATTAAATATCACTTAAAAATTATTATTTCAACTATTTAACGGTTAAATCTAACCTGATCGGACTAAATATGACTAAGAAATTCTAATTTAAATGATCCAACAATTAAATTTAGTCTAATTAAATTAAATATGACTAAAAAGTTCTAATTTAAAAGATTCAACAGTTCAATCCAACGGTTTAATCTTAATAATTAAAATGACTATGATAGAAATTTTAAATTTTGATTATTCAATTGTTTAATCTTAACTAATTAAACTAAATAAGTCATAAAAGTTTAAATTTCGATAATCCAACGGTTCAATCTTAACTATTTAGATTAACTATAACTTATAAATTTAAATTTTGACGATTCAACAGTTCAATCAGAGGTAGCAGTAAAGTAAAGAGTGCAAAAGTAAAGTGACACAAGTAGATTTATCCTGGTTCACCACAAACTTGGTAGCTACATCCAGTCCCTATCAGAGGTAGCAGTAAAGTAAAGAGTGCAAAAGTAAAGTGACACAAGTAGATTTATCTTGGTTCACCACAAATTTGTAGCTACATCCAGTCCCTTCACTTAGAAGTATTTAACCGCTAATTCAAATCCTTAAATTACAATGCATCTAACCTTCCAAGTAAGTCTTCCCAAAACAATTTGACACCTACAAAAAAAATTAGGAAAACAAACACCTTAACCCTACAAGTCAAGTCATCTTCACACAACCTAAAAATCACATATTGTTGAAGACAACTACACCTTGATCTTAAAAGTCAAGCCTTCTCAACACAACCTGAAAATCATACATTGTTGAAGGCAACTACACCTTGATGTGTATGCTTTTGTGTTCCTCTGATCTCATCCTCTGATAGCTTCCTCTAATTTTCTTGTTATAATTGTTGCACACTTAATGAAGTCATTTGTCCAAACAAATTATTCTTATAAAATAGCTATGTTAACATCAAAATCACAAGAGAAAAACCAACTTGGTTCCAACAATCACCAATAGTCTAATGACATGTAATCTACGAGTAAGTTTGACCATATTTTAAATTTAACACTACCAAATTTTTAAGTTTTACATTTTTGTTCTATTTTAAAATAATTAATATTTATTTATTAAACTATATACAAAAAATAACCAAGTTTTTCTCTTCTCCCGTTATCGCTCTGATGCACCGTTTCTCTGTCATTCTTCATTGTCTCCCTCTATTGTTCTTCATTGTCTCTCTCTTTTGTTCTGCATCGTATATCTCTGTCGTTAGTTCATTAAGAATCAAAAACGAACCTAGACACGACGGCGCAACAATGACGGTGCGTGGTCGACTACAACGATGCAAACACGAGCGAATTTGGAGTGAGACAGAAGAGGGATCTTTTCGCAGTGGTGGAAGAACGGTGGAGAGTTCTTCTCACGACAGTGAAAGGATAGTGGAGGAGAGCAATTTGATTTTTTGGTAAAACAGTTTCGCGAAAGGAAGAGAAAGAGTTATGAACTTCTAGGTTGATAATGATTTTAATTTTAATTAAAAAAAATTAGAAAAATAATTTATTAAATTTAAGGAAATTAAATAGAAAAGATAAATGTAACCGTACAAATAATTTGATGAACTTAATATATAATATATAGATGATGATGTGGAGAAAAATAACACATTTATTAGTTAAAAAATTAAGAGTAGTAATGCACTCTTTTTTTGAAGAGAACGGTAGAAATTGTCGTATATAAATACTTAGTAAGATTTAACTTTATAAAAAATTTGAGATGACGTTAGACCGCACCTCTTCAACACCTTCAAAACCCTCTCTAGTTATAGATTTAAATTTATTAAAAATAGTTTATTTGTCCACTTCACCATAAAATTCTCCAATTTAATATTGTAAATAAGATATTAAACATAGTAACTTTGCTCAGAGTTATTATCGTAGTAAATTATTCTCTTATTATATATTTCTAATATATTATTAAAATATATGCATGAGATACTTAGCACTATTTACATTTTTATAAAACACTACATTTCACATAAATTAGAAAAAGTTGGTAGTATATTAAAATTTATTCAATGTTAACAAAATTTATCTTCCAAGAAAAATTGACACATTTAATAAGGATATATTTGAAAAAAAAAATGCATCTAGTAATTAAGTTGCAAACAAATTAAAACTTAAGGATAATTTTTTTTCTTTAAAATTTGCTTATAATTAGAGATAGAGGTCGTAATTAATCTTAATAAAATCTAGACTATAAATTTGTTTTACATCGATATCCAGTAGAAATTTAATATAATACATAAATTTTATTGAATGTCAATATAAAACTATTTTACACTAACTGCAAATTCAATTTTTACTAAAATTTAAGATCTAACATTATTGTTGCGAAAGTAAACACATTATATAATTTGTCTCTTTTTTTTTCTAGATATTATTGTCACTTCTTAACAGAAATATACCGTATACAATGCATTAGTTTTAGGTGAAGACCTCAATAATTCAGAAATTTGTTGAGCACAACATCCAATTATTTATTGTGATGTCATTTATTTATATTTAATTAACTTGAATTAAATTAAAACTTCTTCTAAATTTTTCCTCCAAGGCACATGTACCTAACAAAACTCTATATATGGTATAGAAGAATTTGAGAAATCCATGTGGTTGTATAAATAATTTCAAGGCACATGTACCTACTATAAATATTTTCAGTCTCTTTGAAACATTTATTTTATTATATAATGATATATGTTCAAAATAAAAAGAAAAAACAAGTGGTTGTATAATATGATTATGTCCCGTTGAACTTTCAAATACGTGCTAACATATTTTTTGCATGGCGTGGGGTCACGTATTCCACTTCCTTAGTATATGCAACGTGCTTTCAACTTCTAACCCTTTTCTTTTTGTATATGTATACTAAATTCCTAAGGATTTTTCAAAACATACACAACCATCTCAATTTATCATATTCATGGCAAAAAATGCTCGCACTCTTTCAGGCCGCTGCCAACTCGCGGTAGTGCCACCGTCACCACGGCTAGTGCGTAGTCAAAGTGGCGGGAGCCTAGCAGCTATAACCACCCCTGAGAGAACTTCACGTAGATTTAACTCTAGTGAAAAACTCACCAACAATCATCGTTCAAAATCAACATCCAAGTTAAGAATTGATAATAACGAAGGAAACACAAAGTTCAATGATAAGAAGAAAAATGGAGATGGTTTCAATAAGTTATTACAACGCGGGGTTAGCCTTGATCACAATGGAGCTTCAAGGAGGACAACATTGCCTTCGGCATGGGCGCTTTCACCAGGAAGACAATCCATCGGCTCTCCGATCTGGTCCGATCCACCGGCTAAGGCAAATGGAAGCAATAGTGGCGGTAGAGTTGGTAATAGTGTCACTAAAGTTCTAAATTATTTCAAAACAAGGAAAGTGTCATCCATGCAAGAAGAAGTGTACCATAAGTTCAAGATTTTACATAATAGACTTTTGCAATGGAGATTTATTAATGCTAAAGCTGATATTTCCATGGCTAGGGTAAAAAATGCAGCTGAGGTATGTTTCTTTTCCAATATGGCTAGGGAAGAAATTGAACTCTTCAAGTATATATTATTTCTTCAACCTTTAATTTTTTTTTTATAAGTAAAATTTATTAAATAGAGTACAAGAGATACTCAAAATTAGAGTTGTCAAATGGGTCGGTCTAGTTTGGCCCGAAGGGCCTATACACTCAGTCCGACCCACTTTGTTATGGAGCTGTGTTTTATCAAGACTGACCTGTCCATTATAGACTTTGTAGGCCAACAACATGGCCTAACCTATTTTTCTTTGATATTTTTTATTTTAATTAATAAAAATTGAAACACAAAACCACCATCAATCACTTGCCACAATAGAGATAACGAATAAAATAAAATTAGAATATATAATACCACCACCACACAGAACCTAGTTGCGTTCAACCTTCGATGCATAGGGGGTTGAGTCAGAATCCATATTGGTCTTGGTCGACATACGACAATCACGAACAAACCTGAACTGACAAATGTGTTGGATTGACAGTAAAAGTCTTGGTCGACGACAGAAGCACCACGAGAATGCTATGTTGTTCTTGACTTTTAGGGGAATACATTTTCTTAATGTTTTTAGTAAATTAGATTTTCTTTTCTTTCTTAATTATGGTCTAACTTATTACTTTTGTTTTTTAAAACCAGCTCAAAAAGACCATATCTTAAAGTCAATCCAAAAATATTTTTTTAGTTGTAGTGAGTCAATCCGATGAGTCATCCTATATTTGAGCCATCCTATATTTGTTCATAATATTTTTTTAGTTGTAGTGAGTCAATCTGATGAGTTCGGCTGACCCATCATCATTTTTAATGTGGGCCAAATTGCCCGAGCCAAAAAGAATGGTTCATTTTTCAGTTTATTTTTTAAAGGACCAATTTGTACTAATACACGGGTCAAACAGCTCAACCCATTTGGTCCTGCCCACGGGTTTAAATACTTGAAAAATATAATGGATTTTGAGTATCTCTAGTAATCTTAGGGGGCTGTTTATATACCTGGGAAATATAATATTTTTTAAGACTAATTTTGGAAAGAATATGTTACAATTATTAATAACTATTAACAAAATTTCATCTGAATAAAATAATATTTACAAAATAAACATAAATATTTACAAATTTCATCTGATCCAATTATTAAATTAAGAGTATAAAATAAATTAAATAAATATTTACAAAACTTCATCTGAATAAAATAATAATTGTTATCCTTTCTTGGTGCTAAATCATTCTATGGTCTGAGTTTAATTTTCTATTCTCTCGTTTCTTTTTTTCTTAAATTTCAGATAAATTTGTTTTCTGTATGGGTTGGAATCCTAATGTTAAGAAAGATCATGATACAAAAGAGAATTGAAGTACAAAAGGTCAAACTTACAATAAAGCTTCAACACATTCTGAATGGTCAAGTCTCTCTTCTTATTGAATGGAAAAAATTGGAAAAAAGGAATCAAGAATCAATAGACAAATTAACAAAGAAGTTGTTAGCACTGTCCACCTTACTACCCTTAACTCATGATCTCAAGGTAATGTTACTTAAACGAACATGTATATCTGTGTGTTTCAATATTTCTTCCTTCCTAACAATAATCAACCTATTTGACTATGTACATTAAAAAAAATTAATAAATAAAAGAGAAAATATTAAGTAAAGAGTAATTTTTTGTTTCTTTTTACCACAATCAGCCCATTCGAAAGACCTTTGAATTTCAATTAAAATTTAAAAAAAATTATGTTAAGTAGATAAATGTGCGTTTTTAGTGTCAATTAAAAAAAAAAAAGTGAAATTATTGTCTACCATAACTTCACCGATCTACTACAACCACACTATTAAAGACCCTATCTCAATAATTACTTCTATTTGTTGCTCCAAACTTTCCTTTATATATATCCCAAACTTTCCAAAGCTCCAATGTAGCTTTCCTTCTTTCACTAAAAGTATTCTTCCTTAGCTTCTATATACTTTCTTCTAATTAATTTAATTTTCTTACAGGTAGACACAAATGCCATCTTTGAAGCCTTGAATACAGCCATTAAAGCCATGGAGAATGTTGACCCATTGATCATAAAATATCAAACAAAGGTTATTGTTGCCCCTCTTTCAATATTTTTAGTTTTTGATTCTTATAAAATTTTAATGTTTTTGTTTTTAGTCTAATAAAAAATTCTTCAACTCCAATTTCAAAAGATTTTTCAAATTCGTTTTTTGTCTTTACTTTTAAGTCAATATTTAGTACATTATAAGTATATATCTTGCAAAAATTTTGATTTTTTTTAACAAATAATCAATTAAATATGAACTTTTTAATTTTTCTACACTTAAAAATTAATATTAAATTTATTTCTCGGTAAAAAATTCTAAAATTTTGTAAAGAGACTTCTATAATGTTATAAATATGTCTAAAAAATCATTCAAAAATTTGAACGACAAACATAAATTGATCTAAAATTAGGGACAAAAAACGAAGATGAAATTTTTTTATGAATTAAAGTTGAAAATTATTTTTATAGGAACTAAAAATAAACTATGAAATTTGAAATGGACCTTTTTTTTACCAACAAAAACTTATATAATATTTTATATTTACATTCTTCTATATGTCAAAGTAATATTATAAAAAAGAATTTGGGAAAAAATGATGCCTTGTCATAACCAAATTAAAATAAAATTAAGTAAATTAAAAGTTTTACCTAGGGTGTACATGGTTTGGGTTGGGTCGTTTTTTGTCAAACCCGATACTCGAACTTATCAATTTTATTTGGATTGAATTAGACTTTCAACCCATGATTTTTGCATCAAACCTGAACCAAACCAACCCGATTATAAACGGGTTGGGTTCACATATAATAAAAAAATTATTTTTTATTTTAAAAAAATGTAAATAAATTTAAAAACTTGAACATCTAAAAAATAATAAAACTATATTGCAATATATCATTTAATACTTAAAATACATCCACAAACACAACAAAATACTTAAATTAATTAAATTAACAACAAATTCTCAAACATAGTAGAACAACTAAATTTTAACTATACATCAATAGTAAAAATATAAATAAAATATATATGTCACGTCAATAAGTTGAATTAGCAGGTTCATGGGTTCAAAAAGTTAAATCCGTTACCCAAACCTAACATAATTGAGTTTCAGTCAAAATGCGGATTGAATCAGGTGACCAGATTCGCGGGTTTATCCTTATGCATACACCCCTTTAGTTTTTACCATATACCAAATTACCAATGGAATGAAAATATAAATGTAATAATTGCAATTTAATTACAAGTAATGATGTCAAACAATGAAAACAAAATTAATATTATTATTTAATTGATTGAGAGAATTCAATGAAAACGATGACCAGCATGTCTATTTCAACAGGTTGAGAGAATTCTTTATCAAGTAACAGAACTGACCACTACATCAAGACAAGAAGAAGAATGCTTACAAGAACTTTTGGGCATTGTTCCTATTATTGCTACTTTACTAGTGAGTCTTGCCATTTTCATTCTACTTCTTTCTCACACAATAATATTTTGAAGATATTTATCTAAAGGAATTTAAATACCATAATACTCACATCTCATATGATGTTGTGTTTTTCTAAAAATTATAAATGTCAGTCATTAATTATTGATTGTGTTCACTTCAATCGGTATGTTCTTCTCTTAAACCACTCAATTACCTTACCGCTTCCGCTTCATGTTAGAGTTGATATATAAGTTTCATAAAATATAATATTATAATATACAACAAGATGGTATGATAAAATGTTTGTGCAATGATTATTATCAAAAACATGTTTGTCTAAATTAGGATTCGCACTGCCAATGATATCTTTCTGAACTGAATTTGTTTTTTTACTTCTTTTTTTTACTTTCTGAAGTGCATGTAGTGTGAGAAAATAAACATGTCTTTTTGTCAACTTATAAACAAGGTTATAATATACCCAATTTTCTCAACGTACACTCAACATACAATTCACAAATTCAGATACCCTGCAACAAGGAGAATCCTACCACTATAAATTTAGACATTTAGATTAAAATCGAATATCTAATTTTAAATTATAAAAAAATATATTTATGTATTTTATCTAACAGAGTGCAATCCAAATTCATAATCTACATAGCCCAAACCTACTTTTATTGAAAGAAAAAAAAAGCCCAACTCTTCTTCTGTTTAGGCAAACTACAAACGTCTTTTAAAACATTCATTCGAGAATAAAATTTTAAAATGATTTTAGTGTTATATTACTTTTTTTAGGTAGTATTATATTACTACTAATACACAAATTTACAGTATTAGTATAATTTTCTCAAAATAATAAATTACAATAATTTATTCTTTTGATTTTTTCATTAATAACTACATATTTTTATTTAAAATATGCCTTACACTTCAGTTAAACATAATTCTAATCAATCAAACTAAATTAAATCTTGTTTGTTAAAAAACAATTATAGCAATTAATATACTATATTAATTTATTCAATTTGTTGTTTTATATTTAATAGGTCTAATAAAGTATTGTGATTGTATAAAATTTTATATTTAGGAACAATTTCAAACTTGATGAAATGTTTTTGTTAATGATATCATATTATAATTATTTAGTGGCATGATGAAATCAATGTCTCTATGAAACTAGTTTAAAATGTTTTTTTTAATTATGTTGATTATTAGTGGCATGATGAAATCAATAACTCTGTGTAAAACTAATTTGTACTGACAATACATGACTCATTTCCTCCTATGTAATTTCTTAACGAGTGTATTTATTGCAGTTATCAATATTTTTACTATAAGTTTTCTTGTCCACGTTACTATGTTGTTTATTTTTGCTAATCGATAAATAATGATGTTCCATATACTTAATTACAGGAAAGGGAAAAAAGCATTCAAGTGCATCTTATTCAAACAAAGATGGAATTTAATGCTGGCAGCAACATTGTTCAATCATGTCAAACAAAGATGGAATCTAATACTGGCAGCAGCATTGTTCAATCATGTATTTAAAATGAGGTCTCAATATTGCATGTCAAGGACCAATATTTTCTAACTAAAAATAGTGTTAGAAAGTGCTACAATTTTGTGACTAATTAAAATGTTGTGAATGCAGCCACGATTGTTACATGAATTTATGGGTTGATTCTTCCCATCAAACTTTGTTCTAATTAATTTATTTATTTATCAATTTGTTATTCAAAATTAATAATAATAGTATTCTTAGGAAATGATTAAGGCTAAATATTTTTTACACACTTAATCATCTTGGGTAATTTTTTTTAATAAAGGTGGTTGGTAGTAAATTACAAGAGAGACTAAACTTAGTCAAAATGAGACATTTCTTAAATACATAGTTAGTTCTACCATCTCCACCACAAACCCAACACCATAATAATATTTCGAAAATAATATCACTCTAAACATTGATATTAAACATATCTTATTTTTTAAAAAATAACTTATCTTTTCTTTTAAAATATATCTCTCTATACATCTATCTATACTAGTAAATCACTACAAGAAAAATAAAAATTTTGCGGCGGTTTTGAAGGCTGTTTGCGGCGGTTACAACTGCCTCAGATGGAAGATTGCGACGGTTCGTCAACTGTCCTAGATTTATGCGTCGCGAGGCGTTTTTGCGACGGTTCAAACCGTCGCAAAACACGTTCAATTTTTTTTTGAAGCATCGCGATAGTTATCAACCGTCGTTATATTCATTTTGAACAATTTGATCCAAAACATTGCGACAGTTATCAACCGTTGCAATCCTAATAATTTAAATTAAAAAATTATTATACAATTTTTTCTGATTTTTTATTAATTAAAATAAAAAATATTTATAAATTAATATCATCCACATAATTGAAATACACAATTAAATAACTATTGTAACTAAATTCAATTTATATCATTTTTTCAAAAAAAATAACATCAATTCATACATTGAACTTAACTAAAATAATAAATAAACTAGTTTAAATATTCAAAACATTAGTGGAGTGGCTAAACATACAAAACAACTCCATGAAACATAAAAGTTCATCAAAATATCTAATCAGTCTCAGTCCCTAATGATGTTGCTCCACGATCATTAGGTTGGTGGCTACAAATAGATGAACGTCTACCATTTATTGGCGATTCTATGTCTATTGCCTGGGAAAAAAATTATATTAACCTCAATGAATCTTGATAAACATTGTCAAATATAATTAAAAAAAATCCAAAGGAGAAGGGGATGGAGGTTAGGATCATGAAAGTACCCAAAACAACATTTATGTGCTTAAATAACGAACCCAGATTATTTGTAGTAAGTTAAGGTTTTGTCATCATCAAAAATAAGTTAAGGTTTTGTCATCATCAAAAAGGGGGAGATTGTTGGAACCAAGTTGGTTCTAAGTGATGGTGCAAACACGAGAAGGGGGTTGAATTGTGTTTGTCAAACTTGATTTCTTTTGTTGTTTTGTTGAATGTTAATGTGAATTATTCGATATATAACTAATCAGATTCAGCAGCGGATAATAATAACATAATAACACAGCAATTTATACTGGTTCACCGTTAACTAGGCTACGTCCAGTCCTTCCTCCAGAAGGCCTTTTCACTAATTCAAACTCCTTTGAATTACAACACCACTGACCCTTCAAGTCAGTCTTCCCAAACAGCTTGACAACCCCAGACTTTTAAGGAACAACAACACCTTAACTAAACCAGCTAAGTCTTCTCAAACAGCCTGACAACCCCAGACTTTTGAGGAACAACAACACCTTGACTAAACCAGCCAAGTCTTCTCAAACAGTCTGACAATCCCAGACTTTTGAGGAACTTCACAACCTTAAACCTACAGCTAAGTCTTTTTCTAACAACCTGACAACCCCATATTTTAGAAGAAACTTCAACACTATAGGATTTAATATAAGGGATCGAAATTAGAACTGAGTAATTACTTCTGGAAAGTTAACACTCACAATATGCTTAAAGTGAACTTGAGTGTTTGCTTCTAAATAATTTATGATGACGATCAGCTTCACACTCTAAGAAAATAACACTTAGAAAATATTTATCTTTTTAGCATGTGTTTCTCTCCTTTGAACTCTCTGAATACTTATGAATTTTTGCTTGAGTTCTTCTATTTTTCGATGCTCTAATCTTCAGCATTAAGTCTCTATTTATAGTTGAAATTATGACTTCATTGATGCTTCACTTCTGGAGTGTATTTCGATTAATCTGTTTTGAGAATATTCTGGAGTAGTTTGCTCAGATTCTGTTTTGAGTCTTTTGCTCACTGATGCTTTACTTCTAGAGTGTATTTCAATTAATCTGTTTTGAACATTTTGCTCCGCTTCTGTTTTGAGCATGCTTTTAGCTAGATTCTGTTTCTCGAGTCTTTTGCTCCAATTCTATTTTGAGCATTTTTCTCATATTCTGTTTTGAGCATATTTTTAGCTAGATTCTGTTTCTCCAGTCTTTTGCTCCAATTCTGTTTTGAGCATTTTTCTCTGACAGATTCCTCTGATAATATCCTCTGGTGACGTCATCCTCTGATTTCTGCTTCTGGTGACGTCATCTTCTGATGACATCCTCTGGTGACATCATCCTCTGATTTCTTCTTCTGGTGACGTCATCCTCAGATTTCTGCTTCTGGTAATGTCGTCCTCTGGTGACATCATCTTCTGATTTATGCTTCTGGTAACGTCATCCTCTGATCTATTCTTTCGATGACATTTTTCATTCTTCTTCTAAGTCAAATATGTTATTTTCATAAAATACATTTGTTAACATCAAAACTTTAATTGCAAGAACCAACTTGGCTCCAACACTAAGTACTTAGGATTTTGATGTTTACAAAAGCACTCCATGTAATCTTATTTTGTACCTTGAATTACTATATTAAATGCCACCAGAAGATGCAGTTATCAGAGGCAGAAGCTGAAGTCACCAGAAGCAGAAGATGAGTAATCAGAAGGTAAAATCAGACCAGAGGATGCACCTCCAGAAGTCACCAGAGAATGCATTCAGAAGGTACCAGAGGATGCATCTTGAAAGCACCAGAGGATACTCCAGGATGTCAAAATACCATCAGAGGATATATTTCCTGGCCCATATCAGAAGGAAGCAGAGTATAGGAGGAGACCTGGACTAGACCAGAAGGAAGCCTGCCAGAGGGAGACTTGTTCCAGACCAGAAGGATTCATAAGTCAGACCTGGTCCAAAAGTTATTCAGACCAGAAGATAGCTTGGCAGTGAAATGATAAACAATCCAGACTTGATCCAGACTTAACCAGAGCTTCAGATAAGTGGTTCAGAACAAGTGACTTGGTCCAGATTTGGCCCAGACCAGAAGATAGCATGATTCAGAGTATGAAACTAAGTCCAGACCGGAAGAAGTGATATCTAGATTGAATCCAGAACTATTCCAGATCAGAAGGTAAATGTCCAGAATTAAATATCCTTTGTCCAGAGTTAATTTCAGCTCAATCCAGACCCAGTTCAACATTGGTCCAAATCAGAGGGAAAAGTTTCACATCAATGGTCAAGATTTAAGGATATGGCCCAGTGTTGGCCGAGATCAGAAGATCATACATGGCCCAATGTTGGCTGAGATCAGAGGATCAGAACGTGTGGTCCAGTGTTGGCCGAAATCAGAGGATCACAACAGATCACTTAGTATGGTCTAGATGTGGACGAGAGCAGAAGATCAAACGGTCCAGATTTAATCATGATGATAATCAGTGGAGACTTGATTAAATTTGATCAAAGTATTAAAACGATTTGATACAAAAATAAATTGAAGTCTTGTGGAATTCAGAAGCTTTTGGCGGGAAGAAAGATTTGTTCCAGAATTAATTAAAGTCAGGATTGGTCAAAGTTATTTTTGAAAGCAAATATGGAGCTAAAAAGATATGTTTTTTATTTAAGAGAAACACGATTGGACAAGTTATTTTTGCAAGAGAATCCAGCAAGATACATCTCGAATTTAAGCTTGGAAGAGACCCTAATTCACATCTATAAAAGGAGGCTCAAGATTGAAGACTCAACATCGAAAAATAACAAAAGAGGCATACACTTCCAGAAGCAAACACTCAAGTTTTCAGTGAGTCTAATTGTGAGTGCAAGCTTTCCAGAAGCAAGCACTCGTGTTTTTCTTTCCCTTGTGTTAGATCTAAGTTGTTGAAGTAGAGTCTACAATCTGAGGGAGTCATAAGGGGTAGCAGATTACTTAGCAATTAGATTGAAGGAGTTGTAATTCCTTCTACAATCTGGGGTTGTCAGATTGGTTGGAGAAGACTTGACTTGAGAAGTCAAGGTGTTGTATTCCTTAAAAGTCTAGGATTGTTAGACTGTTTGAGAAGACTGACTTGGAGGGTCAGTGGTATTGTTGTAATTCAAGGTTTTGAATTAGTGAAATCCTTCAAAGTGAAGGGACTGGACGTAGCCTCGTTAACGGTGAACCAATATAAAATTTTGTGTTTTATTTTTATTTTATATCCGCTGCTAACTCTGTTTGATTCATACATCAGGTTTTGTTATAAAACTGCAAAAACAGAAAAAGTATTCAAGTTAGTCAAACACAATTCAACCCCCCTTCTCGTGTTTGCACCTTCAATCATTGCACTAATATAATGATGTTCAAACAGACAACATTGGAACTCAGGTAAATAGTCATTTTAGCCTTTAAATGTGTGAGGCACAGTGACAATAGTTCACAAATGTATCAACATTACAAAAAACAAACCTAAATGTGTCTTAGGTAAGTCAATTTGATCCTTAAAATTACTAAGAAAAGATACACTTGGAGATGTGTTTGTACTTTTGATACATTCAGAAATTATAATGACAATGCCTTACACATTTAGGGACCAAAATGACGATGTATTATTGGATCTCTGTAATATTTACTTACAGGTACCCATGTACCGACATGAATTCCAGCTCCTGCTTCTACAAGAGATTTTGCTATTGCCCAACCATATCCATTGTCATCAGCCACACCAGCTATGAATGCCCTTTTACCTGCACATAACATTACTTTCAGTGGAGTGCTACTTTGTTCTTATGATATGGTTACTAAATACTATGTGCCATACCATTAAACATGTTTAATGTCAAATCAAAGATAACAATAGACATCGTTAAAAGTAAAATGCATTAGAAATAACTTATGTGTCAAATATGTAAAATAGATACGAGGGATTTGCGGAAAAAGAAGGGATTAGCGTAAGCACACAGTTCAGCCACAAATTAGGATTAGCATAATCACACAATTCAGCCACAAGACTATTGTAACCTCGATCAACAAAGTCACCCTAACACACATTTAGGAAGACAAAATATTCAGTAAAAAAGGCATAACAACGACATAATCAAGATCCAACAGTACATAACATAGTAGAATATCATAAAAATGTAATTTGTCTCCGGCACATGACCACCGGTCTGGAAAAGTTTCATTAGATCATGAAACTGACCATGAATGTCACCACAAACAGTTACTGGACTATTCACATGCTGAACATTGGACTCCTCAATAAGGATCTCTTTAACCTGAAAACATTAATAAATTAATCACTTTATGAATTCAAAATTTAAACTAAACAAAAATATAAAAAAAATCAAAACAATAATACACCAACACGGTGTAGATAGGTTTTCATCGGAACCAAATAGCACCCTAAAGTTTCTCCAATGCATATTATAATAATAAATATAAAATTGTGGTCCAAAAGTAGATACCTCATGGATTTGAAATTCAGAATCAATTACTCTTGCTACAAACAAATTTAAATAAGCTTAATAACCAAAGTTCCAATCCCAGTTAATCATCTTTTGGGCTAGCTACAAAAAGTTGTCTTCTTTTGTTTAAGGGTATATAAATATTCTTTTGAGTTGACATTAAAGAACCTTGTCTTTGCTGGTTTTCATAACAAAAATAATTCATCTAAGATTGGGAGTTCACGTGTTGAACACTATTGCTAGTATCCTAATTCATAAACAAGAGTGATCAAAACAATAATGAAGTAGGGGGTTCAAATTTAAGAAGATATAAATAGGGTGTTATTCGATAACTTCAAAGATTCACATAACAAAAGGCTAGGGGACATGCCAAAAAATTGTATAACAATGAAATCTCTATGTAATCCTTATATTATTTGGTTTGTCATTTATTCTACAATAAACCAAACATGTGATGCTTTCAAAAATACAATATCTAAAAGATGAAAAAATCATAATTAAAAACAAAATGACCTAAAAAGAAAACAACTTACGAGCCTAAGAACGCACTATAGAGTTTATGTAATCTAATTTCCTAGAAAAAACCTTTCCAGAAGTTTCATGATATTGCAAATTTGGCTGGCTGCAAATAGAACTTATATCAGTCTGCAAACAATAAACACACAGTCACAGAGATCAAATAATCACATTTTCACACACAATGAAGCTGCTCAACAAAAAAAAAGTTACCTCAACAAAAGGTTGGTGTGGTTCAGGAAAATAACATGCAAGAATAGCAACAACTGCTTCTCTATATGCTAATCTCAGTCTCAGTTCTTCAGGAATTTCTATAATATCCTCTTGCCCTGTTTCAAATGTTCCTTTTTGCTGCAAATCCATAAAATTCTAGCTATTCACAAAAAACCAGAACATTAACCAGCTCCATTATTTTCATGGAGGAAGAACAATCTTACAACAAGGTAATTCAAGTACTATCACCATGTCACAAAACATAATTTCTCTCTCTTATCAACAAAATTCCTCCTCCCTAAAATCACTACATATTGACAAAGCCAATCCAAATGCCCAGTCTTAACTTCTAACCAAAATATTAAACGTCTATAATACAAAAACACCCTAGGTTTTACACCAAACTTGTTCCTCATCTTATCATAAACATGATAAATCCTTTGTAATGAAGAAAATCATATTGTAAACAAGAAGACAAATGGAATGCTCATATAATCAGCTTCCCTATTAACCAACACCAAGCATTTGTTCGCATAAAAGATAAAAGGCATGAAGCTTACCGCAAAGAAGAGAAATTGCTTCAATTCCAGAGATGGAAAGATCAAACTTCCGCACAAATAGGGCGATTGAGGGATTTGGGCAGTTTGAAGGAAACAAATTTGGGAGAAAAGGGTTTTTGGGAGAAAAGGGTCGAATAAGGAAGATGGAGGATTGTCGTGAATGGGAAAACGAAATGGAGGATGGAAGGTGAAAACGAAATGAACGAAATGGAGAATGGGAAAACGAAACGAAATGGGTCGCAATTTTGGGGAAAACGAAAATGGGGGAAAACGAAAATGAGGGAAAACGCAATTTTGGGGAACCTGAAACACGTTTTGGAGGTTTTGGGTCAGCGGCGGTTGACAAAAACCACCCCAAGAACCGTCGCGATTTTGTGATAAGGGCGGTTGTTAAGGAACCGTCGCAATTCAAGTGTCGCAAAACTGAAATTTTCTTGTAGTGAATGATAATTGTTTACCATTTCACACATATCAAATAAAATTTTGAAATTTAAAAAGAAACTAACATCTTAACATCAGACTAAGAGTTGAACTCTAGTACATTTAATGAAAGTTATGCAAACCGTATCAGGCAGGTGCGCAGGTGCACAGTACATTGAAAAATTAACATAATACTCTCAAAATTAAATCACATTGACATATCATTTATATATCAAAATTAATTATATATTTTTATGCGCGCAGGTGCACCGTACATTGAAAAATTGACATAATACTCTCAAAATTAAATCACATTGACATATTTATATATCAAAATTAATTATATATTTTTATAGATTTTATAAGTAATTTCTCCGGTTAATTTTTTTATCATTCTTAAATTATTGTAAAACAATTATTTTCTATGATACTGTTATTTGGATTTTTTTTCCAATCATCTATTTTATCATATTTTTCTATTTTATTTAATTTTTTTTAATCAATTAAATTTAAAATAATTATTTTTTTTATTAATTTTAATTTATAGTCTGTTTGAATAAAATAAATTCTCGATAATAAAAATAATGGGTTTTGAATTAAATTTGTATCTAAAGTGGTATAATTGTTCTCTGTTTTTGTCAGAATTGTTTCATCACCATATATTGACTTTAATTTGATAAATTCAAATGAATATATAAATTAATTGATATTAAATTCTTATAGAATATAATTTTTTAAGACATCTGATTGACATATATTTTTTTCTATTTAATTTAATATCATATATATATATATATATATATATATATATATATATATATATATATATATACTATTGAAAATTATATTTGGTTTAAAAATTTAACTTTGACTTTGTTGGTTGTGTGGTCCTATTACCTTGCAAATTATTATAAACTATTAGAGATGACGGTCGGTCAAGACGCAACCCATTAGTAGAACATATTAATACAACATGGGAAGAATGTGAATGCCGGAATTCTCAGTTTACCACATACAGTCAAACACATAATTAATTGCGAATATATGAATGAATGGTATTAATAAGAATTAAAAAATGATTTCAAAACATACAAAATTGTTGTAAATTAATTTATGTCAAAATTGCATGATATTTGATTTTTGTGAAATCTCATGCTAATTGCTATTATATGGATGATGTGTACTTGAGTGTTTTTTTTTACTTGAATGAAATTATGACTTTACTTGAATGCATTACTTGTTTGATTTCTTACATTACGATTGATAAAACTTGATTGTTCATTGTGATTGGTGTTCACGAAATGTTGAGACTTGATTGAGATTAATTGATATATAAAATTATGTAAATTCTGATGAATATTGTGGAATGACTGATATATACATAGACATAAATTTTGATGAATAATGTGCATTCATACTGAGAGTTGTCGAGTTGTGATCATCGAATAAGTATGAGCTAGATGTTGGAGATTTTTTAATAGAAGATTATTTTGTCATAATATAGAGAGGATCTAACAAGTCTAGTGATTCCGGGGAAATACAATTGAATGAGTCTGATTATAGAGGGCTATAGTCGAACCGTAAAGTAAGACTAATAGACCTTAGGGTATCTCGAGCGGGGAATTCCTAAGTGGATTAGCGGGTTATTCGGATGTAGCCATTCATGAATTGTCCTAACCAAGTATCAAACCTTCTAACCAAGTACTTGAGAGTTGATATTATGTTCTTGAAGATTTCTCATACTTGTGCCAATTTGACTACTTGCACGTTTTTCTCACTTATCTTATATTGTTTCATGATTTCGAAACTCACCCCTCGTTGTTTATGTGTTTAGCTTATCAAACATTTTTTCTGTGACACTTGCATCTTTTCATGTTGTTCACTATATAACATGATTATAGTTTTCACTATAATTTGCAGAGGTACGACCATAAATCTAGTATATGCAATTTGAAAGGCATGGTTTTGTACCTAATGATACAACAAAAATGTGCATTCTAGTGTCTTTTTTCTGAATAACATTTAATGACGTAAGTGTGACGGAAAAAACATGTTTCACACAATTTTTTTAGTAAATACAGCGGAGGTAAATGCATTTTGAAAACTAGAGACTGTGTGAGTGTTATTTAAAGACACTTTATGGAGGTCATGCAATTTCTCCTTAAGATTCATACTAATAGTATTTCTAAGTAATGATTAAGGTGAATTACTTCTTACGCAACTAGAAATCAACTAATTACCTCTAGATTTAGGTTAAAAATCTGCAACTTTGAGATATGGTCTTTTTTATTCTTGCATGTTTTGTTTGGTTGGTTAGAAAAACACATGATATGAGCATTGTTATTTTTAAAAACTAAACCTAATATAACATAGCGAGGGTCCAAGAAAAATCAATAAATGAGTGATTAGAATCTTTCCATACAAAAGGAATGTGTCTCATAAGTCCATCTTTAACTTTACCATCCTCGTGTCATGTCTTAGAACAATCTACTTTTTATGATACAAAGACTTTACATAGTCTATGTTTGAGGAAGCCAACGAAAAATCGTGGTAGATAACTGTTGGAAATTGAAAAAAATAAGGAAATCCCACATATGAGGGATGACACACACTAGTAGTGTTTATAAGGTAGATGTATGACACTTGGGGTGTGCCCAAGGGGCAACCAATTTTGTGAAGGGGTGAGAATGCATGCAAATAGACCACCATACACACACGCACTGATGTCGTCTGTCCGCTCGGCTCGGTCGGGCCTGGGTTTGGGCTTGGGCTAAGTGATGTATTATATTTTAGTATATAGAAAATTAATAAATTATTTATTTTAAATGAATGCTTGCGTTTTTATCTCATTATACATTGTACACGTGTCTACCCTCCGTCGAATCAACATTCAATATTTGATTTGGTCAGTTCCTTTTCCCTGATTTCGCGCATCAGTTTGCCCGGTCAATCCCTAGCTATTTTCGTATTATTTTTTTGTGGACTCGCGCAATAGTTTGTTGCCTTGTCAAAAATCTAGAAAAATTCAGAGCGCACGTTTATGTGGATCTGGACTGATGGATCGCACGTTATTCTCTCATCCAATTGCAGATTTCTTATATAAATAGAGGGTTCTACTCAGTTGGAAAAGCACACCAAAAGCTCTATAAAATCTAAAACTTTTCTCTGCTTCTCCCCCTTTTATCTTTCTTCTTTTTTTTCTTTTGAGTGGTCGTAGTGACATATTACGAGTGACAGTCATTTAATTGCCATATTGAAGTTGTAATTTTAGAATGGTTTTCTACGGTGCAGTGGAACTCTGATACAATGTTTCTGAACTGTTTTATCCTAGGGACTTCGTGGTTGATAGTCTGCCTTGCATAATTTGGGCAGCGCCTCGAAACGCCTTAAAGAGAACGACCTAGTACGCAACTCAACCTAGTACGCAACTCAACCCAGTAATATTTTCGATGGCATAAATTGATTTTTAAACAGTTTTTTCAAACTCAAAAATAATAATTATAAGATGTTTCTTTTTGCCATGTCTACCGACAAAATTACTATGACATGTTCTTCTGCTTCTGATTTCAACAAACCGTTTCGGTTTGAGGGATGTCACTTCAAATGATGGCAACAAAAGATGTTATTTTTCTTAACCACAAAAAAGGTTGTCAATGTTTTAAAAGATGACATTCCTGTTGTTCCAAAAACAGGTGAACAAATAGAAAATAACTAGGATTTAACCCAATGGAAACGTAATAATTATTTATGTAAGAATTATATTATGAATGGACTTGTTGATGATCTGTATGATTACTACAGTTCCAGCAATATTGCTAAACAAATTTGGGATGCTCTAAAGAAGAAATACAATACTGAGGAAGTTGGAGCCAAGAAGTATGCTATTAGCCGCAACCTCAAATATCAGATAACAGATAAGTGGAAGCTCAATCCCATGAAATCTATAAAATAGCCTGTGAGATCATCTCTGAAGGTATGTCCTTCGATGAACGGTTTCAAATTGCTGTTATTATTGACAAACTGTCCCCTGCTTTGAAAGATTTTAAAAATTCTCTCAAGCATAAAACAAAAGAATTCTCTCTGAAAAGTCTGATAACCCGCCTCAGAATTGAGGAAGAATCCCGTAAGCCTGACCAGAAAGATGAAGTTTTTCTTATTGCTATAACAAAAAGAAGAAATTCATCGGAGCAGTTCTGAAGCCAAACGACAAACAACTTAAGAAGCAGAATCACACTATAAAGAAAATCAACAAGAATGGGAACCCTCTAAAGGTCCCAATTATAAAGCAGCAACCACCTCCTAGAAATGCCTTTTTTCTCTGCTATAATTTTGGGAAAGAAGGTCATATGGCACACAAGTGTAGGAACAAGCCAAGCCCTGCTCAACAGGCTAACTTGACAGAAGAGAAATTCATTGCTATGATAACCGAAATCAATATTGTAGGTGGATCAGATGGATGGTGGATAGACATTAGCGCCTCACGCTATGTCTGTTATGATTGTGCTATGTTCAAAACATACACTACTACTAAAGATAAGAAAGTGTTGTTGGGAGATTCCTACACCACTAATGTTGCTGGTATTAGAGATGTGGAATTAATATTCACATCGGGAAATGCCTTAATTCTGAAGGATGTCATGCACACTCCAAAAATAAAGAAGAATCTGGTTTCTGGTTTTCTTCTTAATAAGACAGAGTTTACTCAGTCTATAAGGGAAGATTTGTACACCATTTCTAAAAATAGTATTTTTGTTGGGAAAGGGTACGTCACTGATGACATGTTTAAATTGAATGTTGAAATCAATAAATGTCTCCTTCTGCTTACATTTAGTGTGATTTTAATATTTTGCATGCTAGACTCTTTCATGTGAACAAACGTGTGATTTCAAACTTAAGTAACTTAGGCTTAATTCTAAAGTTGTCTTTAAATTATTTTGAAAAATGTGATTTTTGTTGTCAAGCTAACATAACTAAGAGTTCACATAAATCAGTAGTTAGAGAATCTGAGCCTTTAGATCTAATACACTCCGATATATGTGAACTTGATGAGACACTAACAAGAAATGGAAAATGTTATTTTATTACTTTTATTTACGATTGCTCTGACTATACTTTTGTATATCTAATGAAAAATAAAACTGAAGCACTTGACTCTGAATCAAACCTATGTTTGAATTGAAATTGTTTAAGATCTTTGTAACTGCAATTAAAAATCAATTTAGTAAAAAGATTAAGAGATTTTGTAATGATAGAGGAACATAGTATGATTCTAGTTTATATTTAACTCATACTGAGCTAGTTGTTGCTATTATGTTTAACTCTGGTGTTGCATCTCTTTGGTGGGGGAAAATTATTTTGACTGTTTGCTATGTTTTGAATAGAGTTCCTAAATCTAAAAACAAAACATCTCCTTATGAGATAATGAAGAAAAGACAACCAAACTTGTCTTATCTTCAAACATGGGGTTGTCTGGCTTATGTCAGAATCCCTGTTCTCAAGCGAATTAAACTCTCCAGTAGATTCTATGAATGTGTATTCATTGGGTATGCAGTAAACAGAAAAGCGTATAGGTTTTATGACATAAATGCGAAAGTGATCATAGAGTCAAATGATGTTGACTTTTGTGAGAATAAATTCCCTTTCAAATCAAGAAATGGTGGGGGTAGCGAACAAGGTCACATTCCTGTGACAAGAACCACTGAGAGCAACAAACAAGGCGAAATAGAAACTCAAAGAATGGAGTCAAAGTTGCTAAAGATTATGGGCCTGAGTATACGGCCTATAATTTAGAAGAGGATCCTGCAAATCTTAAAGAAGTTTTGTCACCATTGGATGTAGATTTATGGCAAGAAGCTATAAACGATGAAATGGATTCTCTAGAGTCTAACAAGACTTGGCATTTGGTAGACTTGCCTCATGGTTTCAAACCAATAGATTGTAAATGGATTTTGAATAAGAAACTAAAACCCGATGGAACTGTTGATAAATACAAGGCACGCCTTGTAGCCAAAGGTTTTAGACAAAGAGAATATATAGATTTCTTCGACACTTTTTCACTGGTCACTAGAATAACATCAGGGTACTCATTTCTCGAGCAACTATTCATAACTTGTTGATACACCAAATGGATGTTAAAACAACTTTTTTAAATGGTGATCTGGAAGAACAATTCTATATGGAAAAACCTAAAGGTTTTGTAATTCATGGAAAAGAAGACAAGGTCTATAGGTTAGATGAATCTTTGTATGGTCTTCAACAAGCTACTAAGCAATGACATGAAAAATTTGATAACTTGATTATATCGATGAGTTTAAAGTGAATGAAAGTGACAAATGTATTTGTTACAAATCTGAAAATTGCATTTGCACTATCATATGTCTCTATATAGATGACTTACTCATATTTGGTTCAAACATTCATGTTGTAAATACTGTGAAATCATTGTTGAGTAACAACTTTGATATGAAAGACCTCGGAGAAATGAGTGTAATCCTAGGAATCAAGATTACTACGTTAGAAAAGGGAATTTCTTTGGATCAATCTCACTATGTTGAAAAGGTCCTAAAGAAATATAAATACTTTGACTATAAAACTGCTTGCACACCATATGATCCAAGTGTGTAACTTTTCAAGAACTCTGGTGAATGTGTTAGACAAATTGAATATGCGAGCATCATAGTTAGCCTCAGGTATGCCACTTATTGTACTAGACCCGACATTGCCTACGTCGTGGGACTACTATGCAGGTTTACTAGTATACCTAGTATGGAACATTGTCACGCTATCGAAAAAGTCATGAGATACCTAAAAAGGACCATGAGTCTAGGATAACATTATCAAAGATTTCTTACCGTCCTTGAAGGATACAATGATGTTGATTGGAACACCAAATTAGATGACTCCAAAGAAACTAGTGGCTATATTTTTAGTATAGTCAATGGTGTTGTATCTTGGAAATCAAAGAAACAGACGATACTAGCTCAGTCCACTATGGAGCCTAAAATGATAACACTAGTTATTGCTAAGGAAGAAGCGAGTTGGTTGAGATGCTTGCTAGCTGAGATCCCTTTATGCGACAAACCTATGCAAGCTATGTTGATCCACTGCGATAGTACCGCAGCTTTTGCAAAAATTGAGAATCGTTATTACATCGGTGAGGGACGACAAATACATTGTAAACACAACACAGTTAGAGAATTACTTTCTATATGAGCTGTTATAGTGGATCATATACGCACTGATGAGAAGTTAGCGAATCCTTTGACGAAAGGATTGGCTAGAGAGAAAGTCGTAAATGCATCTAAAAGGATGGAACTATTTCCTATAGATCAACGAGTCACTCATGATGGTAACCCGACCTAAACGATTGGAGATCCCAAGAATTAGGTTCAATAGGTAATAACAAGTCATAGTGATATGAGATAAACATGCTATTATATCTGAGAGAAGCATGATTCTTGAAGCAATGAAAGGTTGAGATAATAGAAACTCTTAATGAGATCTATACTCTATGTGGAGGGAGTATCTAGCTATAAGAGTACTCTTGATACACCCACCTATTAGAATGTGGAAGTGGGGCCGCTTCCTATGGAATTTCGAGGCAAAACTCCTAAAGTGGGGCCATAAATGACGGGCTTTTGAGAATACACCCTATCAAAAGGTTGTGTGTGGGTTTGATGTCAGAGATAGAATTCAAGACTACGAGTCACTCTTATTAAATTCGAATCTTACTTACTATGCAAAGGTTTAAGTCATAAGACACCTCTATTTATGCACAATATTATGGAAGTATTTGACGCTATTTGATAACCTCTTTTGAAATTCAAGTGAGGGATTGTTGGAAATGATGATAGTTAGAGCTAGTTGATGTGAATTGAAAAAATAAGGAAGTCTCACATATGAGGGATGACATACACTAGTAGTATTTATAAAGTGGAGGTATAGCACTTAGGGTGTGCCCCAAGGGGTACCAAATTTTGTGAAGGGGTGATAACACATGCAAATAGTGTAAGAACAGAGTTGCACCTAAGAGGGGGGGGTGAATTAGGTGTTGGACAATTTTTCTGTTTTAGAGATCAGAAGATTGTTAAAGGACTGTTTTAACTTTGTTTCAATATTTGTTGTATTTGTAAATGAAAGCAGTAAATGGGAGAAGATAAAAACACACAGAAGATTTATCCTGGTTCCCCTTACAACCAAGGGTACGTCCAGTCCTCTTGCACACCACAAGAGATTTTCCACTTTGTATGAATATGTTACAAGTCTAATCCTAAGACTAAGTTACAGATTCACAAACACTTAACAGAAGATAGTACACCACTATTTCTGTTAACACAACTTGAAGAATCTACACTAAATCCTTCAAGTGATACAATGATTTTGTAATGATGTTCTTGACTAAGAACAAGGTTATAATACTGAGTATTTGATACTTAATCAATCACACTTCCAAGTACAACTGAGAACCTTTCTTAATGATATGAAAATGAAAAGCAAGTACTTGAAAATGTGAAAGTTAAGTTTTTAAGTGTTTTATGTTTCAGAAAATTGATTCTTAAAAAGTCAGTTCGAAAGTTGTTGTTTGAAATCTGAAACGTTTGAAGTATTTATACTTAAAGGTAACACTTCAGATCAATGGCAAAGATTCCCAAACGTTTTTTGATGAACATGTGCAATGTTTCAAAACTGAAAAGTTGCATTGTTTCGAAGTTGTATTCGAATACAGTCTTAGCGTATTCGAATACACTTCTAAAACGTTCTGATTATATTTGAAATTTGAACTATGTAGTCGACTACAAGATCGTGTAGTCGAATATAGATTCGGGTTTTTGCCACTGACTTGAGTTGTATTCGATTACACAAGGTTGTAGTCGAATACAGATGTTTAAAAATAGGTACTGACTTGAGTTGTATTCGAATGCAGAAGGCTGTAGTCGAATACACATGTTGGAAAATAGGTACTGACTTGCAATCTGTATTCGACTACGACACTTCGTATTCGAATACAGATATTTAGTTTTAGCTTCTGACTTGGAGTCTGTATTTGACTACGATACCTCGTATTCGAATACAGATTTCCAGTTTTTGTAAAAAGTTTATTTTCAACATGTTTAAGTCATTAATTATTTTCATAAAAACATTTTAATGCATATGCTCAGAAGGTTCTCATAATATTGTACTTTTAAACTGTGTTTTGATTTAATATCAAAATACTTTTACCTTAATATAAATGAAAAAATAAGTTGCTTAATAATCCTTCTTCTTTTTGATCAAGGATCTTTTTGTCTTCATCAAAAATGTAAGTCTTTAAATTTCAAATAGCCCACCAAACACGCGTGTTCATGCCACCGTCCGTCTGCTTGACTTGACTCGACTGGGTCGGGCCAGGCTTGGGCTTTGGCTAAGTGGTGTGTTATTATTTAGTATATGGAAAATTAATAAATTATTTATTTTAAATGAATACTTACGTTTTTAGCTCATTGATACGTTGTACACATATCTGCGCTCCACCGAGTCAACATTCAATATCTGATCTGGTCATTTCCTTTTCTCCGATTTCGCGCATCAGTTTGCCCGATCAAACCCTAGCTATTTTTGCGTTTTTTTGTGAACCCGCGCATCAATTTTTTGCTTGGTCAAAAACCTAGAAAAAATGGGAGCGCACATTTTTGTGGATCTGGACTAATGGATTGCAAGTTTTTCTCTTATCTAGTTGGAGATTTCCTTTATAAATAGAGGGTTCTACTCAGTTGGAAAAGTACACCAAAAGCTCTCCGAAAATCTGAAACTTTTCACTACTTCTCCCCCTTTTTTCTTTCTTCCTTTTGTCTTTCGAGTGGTCGTAGTGCCATATTACGAGTGGCAGTCATTTAATTGCTATATTGAAGGTGTAATTATAGAACGGTTTTCTACAGTGCAGTAGAACTCCGATACAGTGTATCTGAGTTGTTTTATCTTGGGGACTTCGTGTTTGATAGTCTGCCTTGCACAAATTGGGCAGTGCCACAAAATGTCTTAAAGAGAGCGACCTACTCCGCGACTCAACCCAGTAATATTTTCGGTGGCATAAATTGATTTTTAAACAGTTTTTTCAAACTCAAAAATAACAATAACTTTTATATACCTTCAACATCATGATTGTTAAAAGGTAAGTGAAAACATTTTTGTCTCGTTTCAATAAATTTTAAGCTTAAACATACATTTAGTTTTATAATTTATTGTGGTTTCATTTTAATCTCATATCAATACGAATGACTCAATAAAATGAGTTGTGTTAGATGTTGATATTTTTAAGTTGGATATTATGTTTCGTGTTTGAAACTGAGACCTCGTAGCTATGTGTTAATATCTAATAGTAATTATATGATCTCATTTAGAAAGAAAAAAAATAGATTGTGCTTGCACCCAAGTCTTGCTAATCGAATACTCACCACCATTTTTCACATATAATTACAACATCACAGTTAAATACGGAAACCTAATTTTTTATGAAAATACCAATTCAATTGTTGAATAGCTCCTTACTCACTAAATTTCTATTTAAATGTTCCTATATAAGATTAAAAATTAAGAGGAAAAAAATCAACATTAGTGGTGAACCCTTATTTTGAGAAGAAAGGAAAATTTGAGATTTGCATACATCTTAATCATTTACCACTACCGTCACATAGATAGATTCAACAATAATTTCCACAAATTTGACCGAATGGATCAATTACAAAAGAGATCAATTGAATAATTTAACTTGAATTTTAATATAAACTTCCAGATATTATATTTTAAATTTACTATTAGTTAAGTAGTCATTTTTTAAATTTACTATTTTGACAAGGATTGAATGTAATTCTAGTAATGTCATTATAACTAGAATATAACTTGTATGTTGCATGCACGACTAAAAAAACAGTTTTTAGCGTCAGTCGAAAGCCCTCGCTAAAGGGCTAAACATCGACAATTTAGCGTCAAGTTAGCGTCAATATCAGGCTTAGGATCAAACGGTTGAAGCTAATACACAACGTAAGCCAAATGGCATCCAACGCTACTTTAGCGTCGACCAAACTAACTCTACACCAACACCACCGTAAAAATAGAACACCCAACGCTAGTTTATCTTTGAAAAATCCTATTGCATCGGCTAGCCGTCGCTAAAGTAACCAAATTGTAGTCAACGAAAAAGTTATCGTCGGTCTACTGACGTCAAAGTCAACTAATAAAAATTAACAATAAAATAAAAGTCAACTCTATAAATAATATAGTTTCTGTCAAACCGATGTTACGGTCAACACTTGAAAAATCAGCTAAACTTGTAGCGTTGGACCGCCCGACGCGAAATGTAGATTGCTTTAATTTTTTTCTTCCTTTTTTGCACCTGCACAATTATATTTTTACGCCTTATAAAATAGTTGATACTCAACAAACATTAAAATACTTAATGTTTTCACAAAAAGTTATTGCATTGACAACATAACAGGCGCACCATAAAGTATCATTTGTTCTGAAACTACAAAATAATAACATAGTATAAAATAAGGGTGTACAAGACCCGATCCGTCCCACAAACCCATTTTGGCCCGTTAGCAATGGGATGAGTCTGACCAATCCAAAAATAAAAATAAAGACAAAAAAATAAGGACAAAGTAGAAAAAGGACCGGGTTTGGGTTACCCCTCAGGTTACCCGTCCCATCCCAAATTACTTTAAAGACAAATGATTATTTTTTGCTATTATTGATTCACTCTCTCTAAAAAAATTACCAATCGAATCACTAACTTAGTAAATTATTTTTTGTAAAATGAAATTATGAGTTACTACTCTATGAATTGGCAAGTGGTAACCATATGTGACTTATTATGAGTTTCTTTATGTATAATTATTTTTTTCTAAAAGAAAGTTTAAGGATTACTATTTGGCGTCTCGTCTTGAGACCAACCTAATCTCATCTTTATTTCGTCTCGTCCTTAATAAACCCGCAACTCATCGGGTTTGATCAAGTTAAGAGACAAATTATGGTCTAAAATTTCGCCTAAATAGGACCGAGTAAAGGACACATCAAACCCGACCTAATCCGTCTTTTGTACACCCCTAGTATAAAATAACAACATAACAAAGTCACAAAATACATATTTTTTAAGATTAATTGCATTTTGAAATGTTCAACCAAATTTTCGAAATTTTTTTAATCTTTTGGAAAAATAGAATTTCTGAAGCTTCACATTCAACCAAAATTTTTAAATTTGTTTAAACTGTTGAAAAAAATGCATTTCAGATATTGCATATTCAACCAAATTTTCGATATTATTTTAAAATTCTAGAAAAATTGCATTTCAAAAGTTTCACATTCAACATAATTTAAATTGTATTTCAAAATTTTCTAGTTCAACCAAATTTATTTTAAAATTCTAAAAAATTTGCATTTTTGAAGTTTCATATTCCACCAAATTTTCAAATTTTACAAAAAAACAAAATTGGAAATTATATTTTGAAACTTTCAAATTTAAACAAATTTTATAAGATAAAATGTACACAAATTTTATATTACTTAAAAAATATATGTATAATTTCACATTTTTATTTTGATAAAAAAATATCTTTTACTGTATTTTTTTTTTGCAAAGGGCTTGCTATTTTAATTCGTTATGTTTGTTTCTATATTTTTTATTTGCTTTAACTTAAATCTCACTGGATTGTTTGTGCATAAATTTGATTATAGATTTTTTTTACTAACTGATTATTGATTTTCTATTTTTTAATCATATATTAGAGATATAGAAAAAGAAAGAATAAAGAGTAAATGAATTCTAGAGTTGTTGTCACTATTTTAATTGATTGTATTCACGAGGTTTGGATGAGTTAGGTTTCCGGAGCATGCACCCTTGTTTTCCACTTTATTGTTATTGATGTTTCTTGTTAAGAGTAATTTTAGTCATGTCTAACACACTTGAATTTGATGCTTCTAAGTTAATAAGTATCACTCTTTATAAACTATTATAGAATTCTATCTTTCATTCATGTAGGACTTAAGGTTTTTCCAATCTTTATGTTTAAATCAGTGTAAATCAATTTAATGTCAATCTAAATTAGTTGATTTGTTAATTTATCTTTCTTTGTAGTTAATTAATTTATGTTCCTATGATTTGTTAACACAAACAAAAAGCACAATGTGTATATGCATGTACTAGATGTGAAAGTTGGGTTTGGGATGAGATAATTCATATTTGGGGTTTAGGATTTTCAGAATTGGAGGGAAACGTGGGGCTTAACGAGGGAACAAGGGCAAAATAAGCTTACATGTCATCCCTATTTAATATGTTTATTTTTTTTTATAAAATACTTATATCCAATTTAGAGAACACTTTCATACGTCACGTCATTAAAATTAGTTACATAAGTATAAAATTGAGGAAAAATAATTGAGATTGCAAAATTAAAAAATGGGATAAATATATAGGGTTAAAATTGCTCACAAAAAACTAAGAGACCAAATTGTATAATTAAAAAATTATGGAGATCAAAATTGTAATTAAAAAGAAGAAAAACATACACCTCAATGATAAACCTGTTTGGTACATCACCACGAGAGTAAACTACTAACTTTCAACACCATCAAAGCAACACAAACATGTACTTAGAAATACCTTAGAAAAACCATAGAAATCGTGGCTTTGCAACCAATGAAAACAATTATCAACACTTGCATAAGTTCTTACTATTAATGTCTCTCATGTTATCTATATATTCCTAAGTGTTAAAAGTGGTACTAAATTAGAAGACTTTGGAGATAAATTTAGGATGGTTACTTACAAATTAGATTGGTTTGTAAGTAATCATCCTAAATTTATCTTCAAAGTCTTCTAATTGAGTACCACTTTTAACAATTCTCCACCTTGGTACTAATAGAGAAGCTTCAACCTCAAATTCTTCAAATCAGATCCTCTTAGTCATTGATCTCAGTTTTTGGACTTGATTTGAAGTATATCCAAACAGTGTTTGAATTTGCTAAGTGTGACATGTTTTGTAAATATGTCAGTAGGATTATCACTTGGGTGCACCTTTGCCACATTTATCTCACCCCTTTCAATGACATCTCTTATGAAATGAAGTATGATGTCTATATGTTTGGTTCTTTTATGATACATTTGATTTTTACTCAAATGAATGACACTTTGGTTGTCGCAATGTATGCAAACAGACTCTAGTTTGACTCCAAGTTCTGTGATCAATCCTTTTAGCCAAATTCCTTCTTTCACTGCTTCAACAAGAGTAACATATTCTGTTTCTGTTGTTGATAATGCCACTATGTGTTGAAGATTTGTTTTCCAACTGATTGTGTTGTTGAACACAGTGAACACATATCCTGTAAGAGATCTTCTTTTATCTAAATCATCGGCAAAATTAGAGTCTACAAATCCTTGGACTGCTTTTGATGGTTCTGAACTTTTGCTGTATACCAAACACAATCTTTGAGTTCCTTTTAAGTATCTTAGAATCCATTTAACAACTTGCCAATGGATCATCCCTAGATTTCCTATAAATCTACTTGTGACACTTACAACATGAGAAATGTCTGGCCTTGAGCAGACCATAGCGTACATGATGCTTCCTATAGCACTAGCATATGGTATTGCCTTCATGTCTTCTGTTTCCTGGTTTGTGTTTGGTGATAAGGCTGAAGAAAGTTTGAAGTGAGTTGCAAGAGGAGAGCTAACAACCTTTGATTCACTCATATTGAATCTATTTAGGACTTTTTCAAGATAACTTTCTTGGGAAATTATGAGTCTTCCTTGCTATTTGATTATGATGATTTCCATTCCTAGAATTCTCTTGGTTGGTCCCAAGTCCTTCATCTCAAATTCTTTATATAGCTGGCTCTTTAATTTTCTTATTTTTGTCTTACTTTTAGATGCTATTAGCATGTCATCCACATATAATAGCAAGTAAATGTATAATTCTGACGATACTTGTTTATAATACACACAACTATTAAAATTACTTCTAGCATAACTTTGATTATGCATGAATGAATCAAAACTCAAATACCATTGTCTTGTCGATTGCTTTAGCCCATAGAGTGACCTCTTTAGTAGGCAGGCCCAGTCTTCCTTCCCTTGAGTCCTAAAGCCATCTAGTTGGTGCATTAAGATTGTTTAAATGATGTTTTGACATCTATCTGCTCTGATACTAGTTGTTGTTGTAAAACGGAGATCAATGAATTACTCAACCAAGAATGTTCTTCGTTTATGAATTTCAGCAATTATGAACAAAACATAATTAAAGCTTGAAGACACACAATTGTTAACTCACATAATTAAAGCTTGAACACACACAAGAGATTTTGACACCACATCTCAACCCAAAACCTTAAGGCAATGGGTATATGGGCCATCTCTCTTATATATCTAACATTTCCTTCATTCCTATTCAATGTGGGACTATAACCACTAACACTTGAATTCCAACACTAAGAATAGTATATTTGCATTGCTTTCTAGCGTTCTCATCTATAAATACCAGATTCTCTAAATTTATCGGATTCTCTAAATTTATAGGATCAAATATTGATATTTCACATATATTTGTAAATATGTATGTATCAGAATAATTATTTTATTTTTTAAACAATATTTTATCCAAAATTTATAAGATATATACAAAGATACATATCATAGGAAATAAGTGACACTCTAATAATGTATCAAACAAGTATGAATAAATAAGTAAACCAATATAGAACCGATCTTGAGATTTTTGATGTCATGGGAGAACTAAAAAAATGAAGTATCCTCTCGTTGAAATTGTTGTGTTTGTGAATTTTTTTGCAAACACAAAGATAATATATTTATTATAATCAATATTCTTTGAAAAATTATTTTCCACAAAAATTAATGTAATACTACTTAATTTATTTTGCAATATAATAGATTATAAATAATTAAGATTTTAATAATTTAAATTTAGAGATCACAAAAATTGTAGATCACAAAAATACATTTAATCTCTATTTTATAGTCAATTTATCAACACAAATAATAGTATTTGCAAATTCAGATTCGCTATGTTTTTTTAAACATTTAATAAAACATTTTACTAGTTCTAAACCTAAATCAATAAACATGTCTTCTTTTAATACACATTGGCAAAAATATTTTTCATTAGAGTCAATGTTTTATACAATTCAATTACATGAAAATAAAATATTGTGAATACTATAATAGATAAATGAGACAAATGAATAGAAATTTTTTTGAATTGATAATATTACATAGGCTCGGACTCTGGGACATTTTGAATCCATAATATTATAGAGGCTTGCAAAGTGATATTTTTTTGAATGGATAATATAATAACAAATGGAACATAAAAAGTTTAGAGAGATAAAATATAAAGATATATTAAAGAGACAAAGAAATTAGAATTTAATTCAAATATTTTTGCATCTAATTATTTCATATGACAGATATTTTTTTGTTATTTAGTTTGAATACTTTTTGTTATTTAGTTTTATATGTATTATAGAAATTCATTTTCCTCCGTTCTTCGTGCATAAAATATGATTCTTAAAGTGATATGTGTCGTTCAAAAATTATTACTATATATATTTGTAATATAAAATTATCCATAAATACAAAATCTATTACATTTATGTATTATATATCTATTATCAATCAAATAACTATATTTTTATAAATAATTGCATAAATTTTTAAAGCGTTCAACTAATTTTTTGCTAATTATATATTCGATCAATTAATGCATTAAACTTAATTGAGTAACGTTACTGTTATTAATTTTTTTTGTCTCATTTCTATTCATTCATTTCTTTTTCTCTTTTGTTTTTCTACAAGCATCAAAAAATAAAAGTCATCAAATGAAAGGTCTCAATTTTAATATAAGGCCTCAAAATTTTGTTTTACTCCACAAGAGTATGTTACATTCTAATATTCTGAAAATTAGAATTAATAAAATTTTATATAAATATAATATTGTTTTTATTATTAAAAATAAAAAAAATATTATATAATATTAATTATATTTAAAGAGACTATAGATAAATTTATTAAAATAATTAAAAAGAAGTAAATTTAAAAATTTAAATGAGCGACAGTCCTGAAAGATTTATCGGTAGAAAAAAGTAAGATTTATCGGTAGAAAAAAGTATTTGTAAGAAAAAATATTATATATAAATTTTTCATGTTACCGTTGAAATGTGTTATTTTATTTTTTTAAATTATAAAAAAAATTGATTAAAAAATGTGATGATATTATTTGTATAGGAAAGCTCATTTCATTTCAATAGACCAGCTAGATCCATGGCTTTGCAAAATTTCCGAGGCTCAAATCCAAAATTAAATCCAAATCCATTTTAAATATCCGGTTAAAATAATATATTAACCGGTTGGATACCCACCCATCTTTCATTTTTGGATTTGGATTTGGATTTTATCCACCCAACTCCCAAATTTCAATCCTAGAACCCTAAATCCCCAAAACTCCAAAACCATTTTGATTTTGCCGTCACCCAAGACCACGATCTTCCACCTTCCGGCAGCGTTTTCCGGCAAACCGACCTTCCACCTTCTGGCAGCGTTTTCCGGCAACCCGGCACCATCCTTCCTTCTTTCTCAATCGTTTAGTTCTGGTTCGTTTCTATTCATCTTTACCAAGTTTTTTTCTCTTATTTATTCTTCTTTTAAGTTGTTTCAATGGTTGTTTTGGTTTTTATTTTGAACATTTTAGTTTAGTTTTGATTGTTTTCTTGGTGGGTTGTTTCGTTAAATTACTGTTCTTCTATTATGTTGATTTTTTTCTGTTATTTGAGATTGATTTTCATGTGGTTTTTGCACTGTTACCTTGATATCGCAATGAAAATTTGTACTAACATCATATTTGGTTAATAATTAATAATGTGTTTAGAAATATTATGCAATAATGAAATCATATTTGATACAAATCTGAGGGCTTTTTTCTGTTATTTGAGATTGATTTTCATTGGTTTTTGCATTGTAGCCTTGAAATGGTAATGAAAATTTCTAGATATTATTAATTATAGGTTTTCTTTGCTATGAAATGCATTTTAAGAAAAGTTTTTTTTAGCTTACTGAATTGTGCAGAGGGCTATTTGGTTACTGCATAATATCAAGCTCATATGATGTTAGTACAAAAAGCCCTTAGTACAAATCTGAAATAATTAATAAATGATGTTTTTGTATCTGAAATAATTAATAATGTTTCTTATTGAGCTTTCATTTTGTGAAAATAATTAATTTTTAAACTATGAATAATTGAGTTTTTTTTAAAAGACCGGTTTTAAACTATGAATAGATGATTTTTTAAAAATAAATATTAAAAAATAACCGAATTTTAACTGGTTTTAAGAAAAACCGGTTTTAAAATTGTATTTATCGAAAACCTGTTGCATAACCAGAAACTGGGTATTTAACCATAACTGACTTTACAACTGGTTTTGTAACCGGTTTTAAACCAAAAAATGGATATAGTTATAAATCTTAATCCATATAATGGTTGTAAAATGGATATGGTTGGATTTTAAAAAATTTCCAACCATGCACAGCCCTATGTGTCACACACTAGTTAAACTCCGTCATACACGTGATCTACAACAATCTACAACAAAACTGACAAAAAGACTAAATTAAAACCCTAATATAATATAAAACTGACAAAAAGACTAAATTATACAAACGTGATAAATGTAAAAGACTAATTTATTTATTTTTTAAAATTTAAAGGAGTAAATTAAAATCTAAAATAAATGTATAAATAAATGTATGAGACCAAATTAACGATTATGTTTTGTTTTTTCCAATACAAATAACGTTAGCTTATTTTTTTTATCTGTGAATTATTAGCTTTTTTCTGATGCAACCACTAACATTAGCTGATAATAGCAAATAGCTGATAATCTCGTTCCTTCATATTGCGTGCGACACAGACGGAGAACAAACTGAAAACAGTAAACAGCAATTCGAAGCGAAGGAAAAAGATAAAATATTCAGGTAGTGTTTGTGTATTGAAATTGTAGCTGACAAAAAAAAGTCAACGATAATGAGTGAGTCAAAGCAAGATGACATTGTTATGGCATCAGTTCACTCCACAGTTTTCAAAGAATCAGAAAACCTCGATGGAAAGTGTCTCCAAATTCAAGGTTATGACTTCAACAACGGTGTCAATTATCAACAACTTCTCAATTCCATGCTCACTACTGGATTTCAAGCTTCAAACCTTGCTGATGCCATTAACGTCGTTAATGAAATGGTTCTTTTCTAATACACTCCATCTCTTTCTTTTTCACATTTTCTCACTTTTTGCTTATAAATTTTTAATCTTTGCATTGTTTTTTGGAACATGGGGTTGAAGCTAGATTGGAGGCTGGTTGATGAACCTGTGGCTGAGGATTGTGCTGACGAAGAGAGAGATTTGGATTACAGGAAATCTGTTAAGTGTAAAGTGTTTTTGGGTTTCACTTCTAATCTCATTTCATCTGGTGTTAGAGATGTTGTTCGCTACCTTTGTCAGCATCACATGGTGAGTGTGTAATCACACCTACCTTTGCAATTAACTCAAACTCATTCTAATTAAGAATTTGTGATAAACTACAAGCTAATCTAAATGGCCATAGTGTCAGCACAAAGTTTAACTTATTTCTATGTTTTCTAAATTGAATATATATGTATATGTTAGGATTAGTGTAGAGAATATATATCTAATATATATTACTGTGTAAAGAATTTAGGAAGAAGACTGTTTTGTAAAAACAAAGACTTATAAAGAGTTCTTAGCATTGAAGGTTTCAGGAAGTGGATTTTGTTTTGGGTATAATGATAGATTTTGGTTTTTAGGATAATGTACATTTTGAACGCAGACAATTTTCGGTTAATTTTAGGGTTCAGATTTGAGTGAAAGTAATGAATTTTAACCTACTTGATACCCTAATATCTTAATATTTGAACTTTTGGATGCAGTGTGGTTTTCCTTGAATATGGAAAAATTTGATTGCTATTAGATGATCTCAAATGGAGATTGTGTTCAACTTACACATTCAGACTTTGATTTAGAACCGTGAATTTATGCTTTATCTAGTCAGGGGGTTAGTTTCTATAGTGATTAATGGCTGCCTTAGTGTGCAAAGATTGTATTTTGAGATTGCCTATTGCAATTTCCTTTTACTAGATATTATATGAAGTTCCTGGTGGCTTTTGTGAAACTCTGATATAGCCTATACTTATTAATTGAAAAGTTGCTAAAGCTGGTGTTTTTTTAATATTGAGAATGTCATGGTAGTCGTGTTATTGATTTTGCTGCATCTGTTTACAGGTTGATGTGATTGTTACAACTACAGGTGGTATCGAAGAAGATCTTATAAAGTGCCTTGCACCTACATATAAAGGAGATTTCTCTTTGCCTGGAGCTCATCTTCGCTCAAAAGGATTGAATCGAATTGGTAATTTATTGGTCCCTAATGACAATTATTGCAAATTCGAGGACTGGATTATTCCTATTTTTGATCAAATGTTGAGGGAACAAAATAATGAGGTATTTTATTTTATACTTCTCCTGCGTTACAAAATTTAAATGGTCAGTTTTTGTCAATGCCTGAAGTCACATTTATTGGTCATTATAAATTTTGTAGAATACATTTTCTCTGCTGGAGAAACAACCTGTTATGAAGGACAGATGGAGGTTCTTTTTCAGTTTTCACTTGAAACTTTTTTCCCTATCACTTCATCTTCCTTTTATTGCAGAACATTCTGTGGACACCATCCAAGCTAATAGCTCGATTGGGAAAAGAAATTAACGACGAAAGCTCCTACCTTTACTGGGCATACAAGGCAAGAATGAGATCAATATTAGATTTTCTGCCAAACATGTTATTCTTTACTTCATTTCTAATTCAAATCTTTACAGTATATTCCTACATATCCTGCATTGTGTTACATACAAGATTCAACATGGTTATTTGTGTTTTCTTATTTACTTAATAAGTGACAGAAAGTTGCACATAATATAATATTATTGATATTTTTTGGATGTTTTACAGAATAATATTCCAGTTTTTTGTCCTGGATTAACTGATGGCTCATTGGGTGACATGCTGTACTTCCATTCCTTCCACAATCCTGGTCTGATTGTGGACATAGTGCAAGGTTTTTACTCTTTATTTTTTACTATTTCCTGAATGAATGGTTTTGAAACAATTGGAATCATAGCGAAAATGATTGGCAATGAAACAGATATAAGGGCTGTGAATGGTGAAGCTGTACATGCAAATCCTAGGAAGACGGGCATAATTATTTTAGGAGGCGGTCTTCCAAAACATCACATTTGCAATGCCAATATGATGCGCAATGGGGCAGACTATGCGGTTTTTATTAACACTGCTCAAGAATTTGATGGAAGTGATTCCGGAGCTCGTCCAGATGAGGCTGTTTCATGGGGGAAAATACGAGGATCTGCTAAAACTGTTAAGGTGCATCCTATATAGTTTCCCTACTTGTTTTCTCGTCACTTGTCAGAATACTCTGAACTTTTTCCTTACTGTATCCCTTAACTAAGTTTTTTCTTTTCCACCAAACCAGGTACATTGTGATGCAACAATAGCTTTCCCTCTTCTGGTTGCTGAAACATTTGCCTCAAAAACAAAACGTCACCGTTGATAAAGGTTTACTATCAAAGTTCATTTGAAATGTATTGTGTTTGAGGGAAATGGATTTTCTCAATTTCTTCTCTCTATTGATAAAGGTTTACTGTCAAAGTTTAGTGGTGATTTTTTGTGAATAAATTATATTTGGACTTGCCCAATGTCAACACGAAGAGCATCCAATCCCGTGTTTGAGGATCTTGATGGACCACCATTGACATTTAATTTGATCACCTTATTCGTAAGGTCTACTTAGCAGGCATCTTTTACCATTCAAACTGGTAATGGTCACGAATTGTACATGTAAAATATGTAACGATATTATTTTTCTTAGGTTTGAGGCGTTGAAAATTGTAATATCTTGAGGAAATAAGACTAAAAAGTTTATTAACTTACTGATCAATTTATAGTATTTTCAATATTTCTCAACTAATGGCCACATTTCATTTATTGTATGGACAAAGGCAAATCAAAGTTACTTCATTTGTGGGCTGTGGCAAAGTTTCTGTCATATTTACTTAATTCCTATTCTTAATATTTAACCCATAAAATATTAAATGAAAATTATATATTTGATGTTTTGGATCATTAAGAATTTTTTTGACAAATAAACCGAGCCGGGCCACTAAACATAGCGTTGCATTAAGAATAATTTTTTATAAATAAACAGAGCCGAGCCACTAAACATAGCGGTGCAACATCTCTGTCATCGTCTATGACATTGTAATCTTTCACATTTCACTTCCAACATAACCTTTCTCATCTCCGTTGCAATTTTGCCATTGCATCTCAACTTTGCTATTCTCGTTTCTGTTTCATTTTCGTGAATTGCATATCAAATAAAGTTTCATTTATTGTTCAATCTTCATTTTGGTGAGTTAGAGTTTTCATTTTCTTCTGATTTAGGGTTTTTCCTTCTAATTTATTGTTTTTTGTATTTAGTTTTTTGATCATTTTCAAATGTTTTGGTTGCATATCTTGTGTTTTCTAAGATTGGATTTGTTTCGCTCCACTTCAAATATTGAAGGTAAGAAAATGTTGTTTTACATGGATTGGACTCATCTTCAAATTATGTGTAGGTTGAATGAATCTAAGGAAAAATGATGTTGATTTTTGAGGAAAAACGATTCTGTTGAAGACCCATTTATTGAATCAATTTGGCAAAATAAAAAACAAAATAACAGTGCTAGTCGTATGTTATTCTAATAATGGCAATGTGATTGTGCTGCCTTCTTATTGATCTTATAATTCATGCAGAATAACTATCAAATTTTACTCTGAGAACTATATTAAAAATTGTCAAACATGATGATTAGTCATTTGTAATTGTAGATCCATTTGGAAAGTAAAAGTGGCCCTTACATACGCTAACTCTCATAATAACTTCTAAATTTTGATGTTATTGAAATTTTGAAACTGAATTAGAACTAAGAAAATATGTAAATTTTGATTTAATGGTCTTGTGTAATTATTTCATTAAATGTAATGGTATTATATTTGTGTCTCATTTTGTATCAAATTTTTTGTTCCATAATATTACTCAAGAGTAATGGTGTTTGTACTTGCATTCCTATTTTGTTTGTTAATTTACAAGGGAATTCCAAAACAAGAATAGTGGATTTGAGGATTTTAGATTTTTTGAATTTGAAATGTTATGGGGTTTGAAGGTCATAAAAATACAAAACTTAACATTATTTGGAAAAGATTAATGGAAATGTCCAATTTAATTAACATAAATATAGTTAAATGATCAAAACGAAACAAAAAATAATTATGAGATTAAAGTGAAACTAAAAAATAAGTTATGAGACTAAAATAGTAATTTAACCAACAATAAAATATACAAAATGAATACATAAATATATAAAAAATTAGTGAATGATTTACAAACTAACCACATAAAAATTAACTATAACTAATTTTTATATTTAACTATAACTAACAATAATATAATATTCTCCAAAAGAATTGCCAATATTCAAAACATTACAAAATTGTTTTAATTTTTAAACAAATACTAACAAGTACTTTGAGATCATATGTTAATAAACCAAATATACAAATTTTGTTTTAGAACTGGTGTGTTTAATTCTTTCAAAACTTAAAATAGTTTTGAAAAATATTTTAGAAATTATATATTCAACCAACACTTTTATTTTTGAATTTTTTTGAGTTTTTCAATATATACTCTTACAACCCTTGTTAAGAATACCTCTAATTTTTAAAGATAAGTAACTTACATATGTGTGTTGAATTTCGAGCTGAACTAAAACAAGTTAAAAGTGTTGTGATAGTAGCTGTCTAGCTGACAACGAAACTATGCCGATCGGAATCACTTCAACGTGCTCTATAGATGAATTGTAGGATATGAATAGCAAATAATATTTACACACCTATAATTTTTATAATTTATTCAAACACTTATTTTTTTTATCTTTTCATATCACATTATTATATTATTTTTATCTTTTTATATTACACCATCATCTTAACACATTCTTCTTGTCTTTTTATTTGCTTAGTTTGCACTTGCATCGTGAAACAAAGAGGTCAGTAATTTATTTTTAAGAAAAATAGCAATAAACAATTTTATTTTTCAAATATAAAAAAATTGTTTGATCGTCAAAAGTCACAACATTACTGAATGCATCTGCATTATTCAGAAACTATAAACATGCTTAACTTTTTATCCATTTAGAATAACATTGTTCTTAAATTAACTTTTTAGTCTATTTAAAGATAGATCTTGTGATCTCTTTACATACATTGATATCAAATAAAATTTTAAACAGCTAACATGTTATATGATGCTTTTGAAAAACTCAAACTAAACTTAAAAATACTGTATAATAGTATAAGGCCGGGATATTTTTGAATAATCAATTTTTTTTATACAAAGTCTAACTAATTAATTTTAGAAAGATGTAGTAGCAATATATGATATAAGTTTGTGCTTATATATATAAATATGATTCATTAAAGTACTTAAGTTTATACTATAAGAAAATAGTACTTAGATAATAAATTACATATATAACATATCAACCAGTACAAACACAACCTCAAAATAATAACATTTATTTATTTGTAAATTTTATTCATGCAACACATATGATGCTATTAACATGGCCAAACATTGTACAATATGTATAAAACAAGGCACCGATAAGTTATTTAATAGATATTAATATGCCTTATCACACGCATTCTTTAGAAATTGGATTTTTTAGGTGGCGGTCGACCTATATATGGGTTTTCCAGTACCCATACTCTTTTGCCAAAGTGGATAGTTTAGGTGGAGGTCGATTTATGGGTTTTCCAGTACCCATAATCTTTTGCTTTTCCTGGTCCTGGTTAACATTTGCAAGACCTTGTGGAACAATGATAAGAGCACCAAGTAACAAAACTAGTAAGGACAAGAAAAAGGAAGTCATTTCGGGAAGTTGTTTTAATGTTTGTGCATATATAAAATATATGGGGAATAATCATGTTTTATACTAGTTAAGGGCCTTAATGTCTCCATCATAGTCGTTTTATTATATGTTAAATTTGGTGGGATTTATTCAACAATGTTACAACTCTTGGAAAAACTAAAAGAGTATTTACAATAAAATTATTCATATCTATTGCCCCTTGTGTCGTTGTCTCTCTCTCTCTCTCCATGTGTTAACCTTTTTATTAATTGTATATACAACTACTTAGTTACCTCAAATAATTAAATAAGAAAAAAATGCATGAACTATTACTCATCACTCATCAGGTGAAATTAAAATTTAAGATAATATAAAATTGGATTTAATCTGTATAAAAGATTAATATAAAACTTATTTTCACATACTCAATCATATTTTATCATGTAGATATATATTTTAGATACTAACTTTAAAAATTAAAGAGCATTATAAAGTAACTTAATTGGACCAATAAATAAATGTTTTATTCAAATGTCGAAAATTATTCTCTTTTAAAAATATGCAAAGCTGGGGAGGGAGTAGGTGACCTACCTTACCTATATATAGGGTCATTCTTATTCACAAAATGTAATTAAGCATATATCAAACTTTGTATTCGTAATTAATTTCCTCTATATTTGACTACCAGAGTGAGTTGTAGGGTTCATTTGGTGCAAAAAATAAGAAGTTAATATATCCTATTTCAATCAAATATTCGATAATTAATCAATTTAGATATAATAAATTATTTTTCAACACAATTTTAATTCATCTTTCTAGTTGATAATTTTAACATTAAATCTAAACTAAGTTAAAAATCAATAAGATAGAATAAAAATAATAATTTATTCTCTTACTCATAAAATATAATTTTAATATATAAAATTGAAATGCAATAAAATATAAAGATAAATTAAAAACAATAAAATTTGATATTTAATATAAAAATAAATATTATTAATTAATTTTTAAAATTATGTACGATTTCTATAAGGGTATTTTTTAAATCATTTTATATACTATAACAAATTATTATTCAAAATTAAAAAAATATGAAAACAAATAATTTTTGTACATAGGTAGTTTTTCATTTACATATAATATGTATTAAATATTTATTTAGCTTATCTAATAAATAAAATAGAATTATTTGGTTAATCATTATTATTTTCAAAAACTTGAATTATTTATTTAGTGGTGTCAATTGATTTTTTACACATGCATCCAATTAAATCGCACTATAATATTATTTTCTTAAGTTAATTTCTAAGATATCTCCAACAAAATCTACATGGATCAATTTGATTGGATATATGTGTAAAAAAATTTATACCGTTAATGAATACAAATTAAATCTTAACTTTTTTTTATAATTTTTTATTAATTTATAATATTTAAAATTATTGAAACTTAATTTGAAAAAGGTAATATGTAGTTATTTCACAATGATAATTTTTCATTTAAATAGGATTATATTATGTCATAATTAATTAGATGCGTATCAAACGCATGACTCAATAAAATAATATTGTTATCTTATTTGTTATCATGTATACATCAAACACATGATATAATAATGATTATCAGACCAAACGAGTTCTTGAAGTACTGGTAACTTAATAAGAATAATTATATTTCAGATTTATCATTGCTTAAATTTTATTAGATTTTGATACAAATAATTAAAATAATTCATAAAAAAAGAGATTAATTTTTACACTTTAATAAATAATGATATAAATTTTTATACATACGCCCAATAAAATCATACCATGGTATGTATCACTTTGTTGAGTTAAGTTTAAAAATATTTCTTTAAATGTTTATAATATCTCTTATTTCAAATATAAACAACAAAAAAATGTCTCATTAAAATCTGTGTTATAAAAAATATGTTTAGAATAAATTTAAATATATTTTACGGATGATACATAAATATATATATATATATATATATATTAAAATTAATTAATATTTACTTATATTTAAATTCTTGAAAGTAATAATTTTTTCATATTTATATATAAAAAGTATGGTAAATATGATTAGTTATATGCATGAAAGCACATAAAACTTTAATATAAATAAAAAACATTATCGAATATTGTGAAATTTAGAGAAAGAAAACATGACATTTCTGTGTTTTCATCACTCAGTGGAGAAAAAATGAGATAAATATTATTTTTAAAATATTCGTCACTAAATTATATTGTTAATTTTATTTTTCTAGTAGCGTTGGCTTCTAAGCACTCTTGCACACATAATTAAATATTTTGCAAATTTCACATCATTATCCAAGGGATCATCATTATGATATGATTGATGTACAATGCTACATTACAAGCCGTTGACAATTTGACATTGAGGGTCCCTTTGGTGAAAAGATTCGTTATACATACTATAGTATATAGTAGTCTAAGTTAATAAAACCAAAATTTTGATTTGTAGTTATTAATTTTGCTCATTTAGTTTAAGATGGTAAGGGGATGCGATGCTTCTTGGATTCGATTCTTCCTCTTCTGGAGAAACCTCTGTAGTGATTTTTTCATGGAAAGAGAAGTGCCAGCTGGTTTATATAAGTTATTATGATAATGTGAATGTGATGATACCAATAATGTTGGTGTCCTCACTCTTTCCTCCATCTCTTTATATGCAAGCATTAAAATCGATTTTGCCTGCATCCAAATTCACATGACTCCACTTAATTCCTATTTTAATTTAATACTACCTTATGATCACTTGAAGTGATCCAAATACATCACAAGAAAAATTATTACCAAAAAATAAAATATAAATGCATCACGTGAAAATTGATTTGGCAACCTAGAATAAATAGTGGGTTGTACCAAAAATGAAAAATAGTAGGTCTAGTTTGCTACGTGCCTCCTAACCAAATGATCGATGTTTAGATTGTTTAGAAAAACATGTATGTATAGAAACAACAAATATTTTAGACACACCACTTCTCACCTCTTTTAAAATCATATATTATTGAGTGTGAACATTGATTTTAAAGTGAGATATTAAATATTTTAAAAAAAAAATATTTAAAATTTGAAGGCAGTGTAAATATACATTATCTCTATTTAAATTTATGTTTGATACATTTTAACTTTTATTTATATTTATTATCAGAAAAGTATAGTATAAAAGTAGATATATGTATATATAGATAATTGGGTTCAATTTTTTAGGTCAACAAATGGGCAAGTATTTGGAAATTTGGCCAACTTTCACCTCAAACAAGGACAGTTCATATATAAACCGCTTACTGCTTTTTATATCTTTCTTCGTTTGTTTTGGACTTGGTTTTCACCAACTTTTCTGCATTAAGGATTTTGCCCTTTATTGTTACAAAATTTCTGTTTTTCTGTCACTTATCTTTTAGGAATAAGCATTCATTATATGTCTAAAATACTTTTCTTCACACCGAGTTTCTAATTATTTTTTTATACTCAAATATTAGTTCTTATTAATTAGTTTAGGAGAGGAGAGGAAATTGTTAACCCCAAATGTTGAACCATGAACTGTTTTATGAAACTTTTTCAATGTCTAATTAATTGAAATTTTTATGAATCTCTCAAAAATATCATATGAACTCACTAAATTTATAGGAGACATACATAATTTAGTAAAACTCTTTTAAATTTTAACTAATTAACTAATGTGTATATTGATAGCATTTATTTTAAATATATATATATATATATATATATATATATATATATATATATATATATATTTAAGTTATAGTAAATTGAATTGCAAGGAATAAGACATTTTATTGTAATTCAATGAAAGTTACTACGGTAAAATAAAATAAGAAACGTTAACAAGTGATTTTATAGTATTTATTAAATAAGAAACGTTAACAAGTGTTTTTATAGTATTTATTAAGACACTAAAAATAAAAATTTAATCTTAGAAATTATACATTCTACTCTTTAAAATTTAAAATTTTGATATTTTTCATACAATATTTATCTTTTATTTTATTTTTTTAAAAAAGTACTCTTGTAGACCTTTGTTAGCATGATTTCCACCAAAAGGTGGTAGCTAGAACAATACTTGAGAGATGAGAATAAGTAAATTGTTTGATAGAAACCTATAGTCTAACATAACTAAGTTGGGTTACAATTTTTCTTAAATAGACAAAGTGAATATTTATAAGAAAAATGTTAGCAAATGTCTACATATAAAAAATAATATATTGAAATTTATGTACTTCATACTTTAAAATTTTGAAAAAATTGATTTTCTATTAAAAATTGTTTCTTATTTTATTATTATTTTTTTAACAAGTGCCTTAGCATAATTTTATTTATTATAAGCAGTATTTCGATAAAAAGTAGGAACTCAATCCACTAATAAATCTTTTAAGACCCAATAAGTCAATTACTAACATTTTAATAAACTTTTTATTACAAAAAATAAACATTTTTAATAATTTATGCATATCAGTTTTTCTTTAAAAAAAGTAAGGGAGGAAAATTTTTATTTTTTAAAAAGTTAAGTCAATATAAAATAGACATTTAAGTCAACAAAATTTTGAAAAGTTCAGCGTACTATATTTAGACCATTTATTTTTTAACATTTATTTACCCAAAATTTAATTCGGTTAGAATTATTTTCACCCCAATCAATCTTCTAATTAATCAAAATCTTCTTGGACATCTCTCGAGAGAATTAATAGTTAGTACAATTAAAAATGAGAAAAAGATGATTAAGAGAGATCTAAAGATATTTTGATTGATGAGAGGATGTAAATTCATAGTTTCATACATCACGTCTAAATCAACTAGCTACAAGGGGAGATCTATCCAAAAAGGATTAGTCACTACAATCTTTTGGCGACTTCAAGAGGGTTTGAACAATTTTAATCCTTGAAATACTATATATGAAATCTTGTGTAATTAAATCTACCACAATTATTTCTAATAAGAGTACCATGCATTTTGTTATTGAGTTTAAGTTGAAGAATCACATATATATATAAACACACACGTGTACCTGAATCTTTGTAGCATCACAAACGCAAACCTTCCCATCATAAACAATTGTCAACGGTCGGTGCTTCTCCTTAGCTTCTCCTTCTCCTTCCTTTCTTTCATTTCACAAAACAAAAGAAAGCAAATAAAAAAAATAATATATAATTCATAAATTGAAACAAGCTATAGAAAAGATGCTTACGTTGGACATTGAAGATCAGAATTGGAGGAAGGGAAAAGGCAAATTTCCAAGTTCAATTTCTTCCTCATCATCAGAGTTTTTGAGAGACAATAATTAACGACATTGAATTGTTTTTTGAGAAATTAAAAAGAGAACATTAGTGGTATATATATATAATGAAAAGGAATAGTGTGTATTTTTTGGACACAAAAAGGAATAGTTAGTATAATTAAGTAGATGTATTAATTAGTGGAATATAAAATAATTAATCGAAGGGTGTGTAATGTAAAATCGAAAGAGCACTTGTTGCATAAGAAACAACATGTAAAGCATGATAAAAATGAAAACATGAGCGGAATGTGTAATTAATTTCAGCACGTTTTTCACATGCTTTTCAAATTAAACATTAAATATTAGATATATTAATGATTACGCTGGCGTACTGCGGTGCGGTGTGTCGCCTCACACCAAAATTGCACCAAATTACTTTTTTTTATTTTTTATTATGATATAAATAAAAATAAATAAAAAAGTAGACCAATATTTAAACTACATATATTTACTTTTTCAAAAAATACTAGTACTATATCTATGTTTATTTAGTGATATATCTATATCTATCCTTTATGCTGAAAATCATTTTTTAAATTTAAATTAATATATGAATGTTGTTAGCTTAGGATATTTTATATTAAAAAAAAAGCCTAGGACATTTTATTACTAGTTGTTAAAAAGCTTAAGATTATTTTATTACTCAAACAAAATTAAAAGAAAAACTTTGAACTAAAATACATTTTATTTTATACTATCTTCTAGATGGTCTTTTGAGGAACTTTTTTAATTCATTTTATATGATTTTTTATTTATAATTTTCAATTCTATCAAATTATTTTTAATCGAAACTTTCCTTATTAATATATGTTTATCCTACAA
>JBBPBO010000004.1:53105599-53214354 GCA_037974295.1 Cicer cuneatum | reverse complement strand
ATATATATATATATATATATATATATATATATATATATATATATATATAAAAAAGTAAACTACACTTTTTTGCCCAAATGGTAAAAAGGAATATAGTTTAATTGTGATGTAATGTAAAAAGATTTTTACCATTAGTATATTTATAATTATTTATGGATATAATTTTAGAGTTAGTTATAATAAAATTCAAATATTTTTATAACATCTGTGATTGACGAACATTGTAAAAATTCTTTAAATTAATAATGTATATGAATTAAATCTAAATAAATATAATTTAATTATTTTTAAGTATTTTTCATTAATTATTATCTGAACAATTACCAAAATAATAAATATTATCATACATTATTTTGAGCATTTTACTAACTAGTACTTTTTATGAAAAATAAATTAATTTACCAAATCAAATTAGTGGCAAACCAATACCCCTTACATCATTGGCTAAAATAATTAAAAAAGAATGAAAAATATTGTCAACTATAACTCTATCAAATGAAATATTAGAGTGGTTCTTATTAGTAAAACTATCCACAAATCAATTTACCTGAAGACATGTGTAACATACTTTTTCAATTCTAATTCTAAAGATGGAGATGGAGAAGAGAAATCACCTCGTGACACATATTCCTCAATAAATGTATATTGACCACTACCACAATTAAAATTAATTTTGGGTTTTGATTAGACTTAGAAGGTCTATAACTTCTTTGTTTGTGTATGTTAATCGTTAAAAGTTCTCTCTTTATTTCGTTTTAGATCTACACAATTATTGAGAGAGAAAAAATGATACATTCACATTAAACATAATAAATATTACATAGCAGTTTTATACATTACGCATAAACTTGTTAATTGGATAATTTTGTCATTTTATATTAATTTTATTATATTGTTGTATTATTTCTCACATATGTCATGATAATACAGTATTGTTTAGTTTTTTATTGATGTACATTACATAGAAGATATGACAAGAGGTTATCACTGATAATAATATCCAATTATATTATCCAATATCATTATTATCTCTTTATCAGAACTCTTTCTATTTTATCTTAATGACACTGACGACCGGTCTCTTAACTTAATTTCAGTTAACATTTTAGTTTTTTATCTTCTCTTTTTTCTGATTTGATCTTTTATTTTAATTTTAAGTGACAATTTGATCTTTTATGTTTTAAAATGTCAATAATATTATCCTTTTTTTTTTACAAAAATTCAAAAAATTTATCAAAATTTTCAACCAAAACTCATAAAATTAATTATATTCTTTAATATAATACAAATTTCATCAAATTCGTAACTCAAATCTTCAAATAAACTCATATTTTTATTTTTTATTTGATGTTGCTAGATATGGAAATATGAGTTTATTTGAAGATTTGAGTTTCAAATTTGATGAAATTTATATTATATTGAAGAATATAATTAATTTTATAGGTATTTGTTGAAAATTTTGATGAATTTTTGTAAAAAAAAGGATAACATTGTTGACATTTTAAAACATAAAAGATCAAATTGTCACTTAAAATTAAAGTAAATGACCAAATCGGGAAAAAAAAGATAAAGGACTAAAACGTTAACTGAAATTAAGTTAAGGGACCACGAGTGCTATTTAGCCTAAAAAAAATTCATCATTTTGCTTTAGACCGGCCGTCAGTGTCATTAAGATAGCCGCAATACTATCGCAGTGGATCAACACAGCTGACATAGGTTTTTCGCATAAAGGGATCTCAGCTAGCAAGCATCTCAACCGACTCGCTTCATCACTAGCAGTAGCTAGTGCTATCGTTTTAGACTCCATAGTGGACTGAGCCAATATCGTCTGTTCTTCGATTTCCAAGATACATCACTATCGGCTATACTAAAATTATAGCCACTGGTTGCTTTGGAGACATCTGACAAGGTGTTCCAATCAACATCACTGTATCTTTCAAGGACGATAGGAAATCTTTGATAATGTAATCCTAGACTCATGGTCCTTTTTAGGTATCTCATGACTCTTTCGATAGCGTGTCAATGCTTTATACTAGGTCTACTGGTAAACCTGCACAATAGTCCCACGATGTAGGCAATGTCGGGTCTAGTACAATCAGTGGCATACCTGAGGTTGTCAACGATGCTCGCATATTCAGTTTGTCTAACACCTTCACCAGTATTCTTAAAAAGTTTCACACTTGGATCATATGATGTGCAAGTAGGTTTACAGTCAAAGTATTTATATTTCTTTAGGATCTTTTCAACATAATGAGATTGATCCAAAGAAATTCCCTTTTTTGACCTAGTAAATTTTGATTCCTAAGATTACATTTGCTTCTTTGAGGTCTTTCATATCAAAGTTGTTACTCAACAATGATTTCACAGTATTTACAACATGAATGTTTAAACCAAATATGTGTAAATGCCATTTTCATATTTGTAATAAATACATTTGTCACAGTCATTCACTTTAACCTCATTCGATATAATTATGTTATCAAATTTTTCATGCCATTGCTTAGGAGCTTGTTTAAGACCATATAGAAATTTATCTAACTTATATACCTTGTTTTCTTGTCCATGAATTACAAAACCTTCAGGTTGTTCCATATAGATTTCTTCTTCCAGATCACCATTTAAAAAAGTTGTTTTAACATCCATTTGGTGTATCACCAAGTTATGAATAGCTGTTAGAGAAATGAGTACCCTAATGAATGTAATTCTAGTGATTGGTGAAAAGGTGTCAAAGAAATCTATATTTTCTCTTTGCCTAAAACCTTTGGCTACAAGGCGTGCCTTGTATTTATCAATAGTTCCATCGGGTTTTAGTTTCTTTTCCAAAATCCATTTACAACCTATTGGTTTGCAACTAGGAAGCAAGTCTACTATATGTCAGGTCTTGTTAGATTCTAGAGAATCCATTTCATCGTTTATAGCTTCTTGCCAAAGATCTGCATCCAATGATGACAAAGCTTCTTTGAGATTTGCAGGATCCTCTTCTAAATTATAGGTCATATATTCTTGTCCATAATCTTTAGCAACTCTGATTCTCTTACTTCTTCGAGTTTCCAATTCACCTTGTTTGTTGCTTTCAGTGCTTCTTGTCACAGGAGTATAACTTGGTTAGCTGTCCCCACTATTTCTCAATATCATTTGACTCTATGATCACTTTCGTATTTAGGTCATAAAACCTATACACTTTACTATTTACTAGATACCTAATGAATACACATTCATAGAATCTACTCGCGAGTTTAATTTGTTTGGGATCGGCGATTCTGACATAAGCCAGACAACCCCATGTTCGAAGATAAGACAAGTTTGGTTGTCTTTTCTTTATTATCTCATAAGGAGATGTTTTGCTTTTAGATTTTGAAACTCTATTCAAAACATAGCAAACAGTCAAAATAATTTCCCCCCACCAATGAGATGCAGCACTATAGTTAAGCATAGTAGCAACAACTAGTTTAGTTAGAGTCATATTCTTTCTTTCAGCTTTACCATTCATTTCAGGTGAATAAGGTGTTGTGGTTTCATGTATAATTCCTTGAGTTTTATAAGACTCATTAATAAATTAGAATCATACTCTATTCCTTTATACTACGAAATCTCTTAATTTTTCTACTAAATTGATTTTCAATTTCAATTACAAAGATTCTAAACATGTTAAGCGCTTCACATTTATTTTTCATTAGATATACAAAAGTATAGTCAGAACGATCGTCAATAAAAGTGATAAAATAACAATTTTCATTTCTTATTAAATTCTCATCAATTTCACATATATCATAGTGTAATAAATCTAAAGACTCAGATTTTCTAACAATAGATTTATGTGAACTTTTTGTTATTTTAGCTTGACTACAAAAATCACATTTTTTTTTTCAAAATCATTTAAAGATAACATTGGTATTAAACCTGAGTTACTTAAGTTTGAAATAACATGTGTTCACATGAAAAAGTCTAGCATGTCAAATATTAAAATCACACAACATGTAAACAGAAGGAGACATTCTTAATTTCAACAGTTAAATTTAAACATGCCTCGGATATACGTAAACTCTGCCTAATTCAGAAAAATAATAAACAACATTTTTTTTCTAGAGACAAGTTATCATACTCTTTAGAGAAAATTCTTTTGTTTTTAGAATTTTTGAAATCCTTCCAAACAGAGGCAATTTGTCGATAATAACAATCAATTTGAAATTCATCTAAAGTCATACCTTAAGATGATCTATTGAGCTATCTTCTGAATTTCTCCATGTATTTGTCATTGGTAATTTGATACTCGAAGTAGCGGCTACAACACGCTTTTTAGCTCGAAGTTCCTCAGTATCATATTTCTTCTTTATAGCATTTCAGGCTACAACACACTTTTCAGCTCCAACTTCCCCTTCTTTATAGCATCTCATACCTGTTTAGCACTATTACTGGAACTGTAGTATTCATACAGATCATCAGCAAGTCCATTAAGAATATAATTCATATAAAGGTAATCATTACCCTCCCATGGGTTAATTCCCCAGCTTTCTTATCATTTTCTATTTGCCTTAAAGAAATAGATCCAGTAATGTCTACGGTTGACATGGCACAAAAAACGTCTTAAATTGTTGTATTTGAGTTTAAAAAAATTGTTTAAAAATCACAATTTGTGCCACCGAAGATATTACTGAGTTGAGTTTCGGACTAGGTCGCTCTCTTTAAAACGTTTCACGGCACTGTCCAAATTGTGCAACGCAGACTGTAACACCCCGATTTTTAACAGCGCGAGTGCATTTTTTTTTTTAAAAACAGAAAAACAAATAAAAGTATTTTCAAATTAATTCAAAAGAATTAAAAGAAAATTAAATCATTTCAAAAATAGTAGGATAAAACCATACAAATTAGAAATGCTTTGTAATCCAAAACGACAAAAGTAATTAAAATAAATACATCATAAATATAGTAAAATAGTTTTGGAGATTAATATTCAAATATACAAACAGAAAATACACCGGGGCTGTGAGACCAGTCTGACAACGCTCATACACTTGGGGTATTCTCGGCAAACACCTACATAGAAGTGCTGCACCAAGAATGTTAACTCTCCCCCATGGGCACATCAAAAAAATATGGATCATGGACCCACCAAAAATCACTATCAGAGTGCATAATAGATACAGTCATCCCAAAAAGAAATAAATACAGCCATCGAAGCACCAAGCCCTATACAACAATACTAGTCTGATCTGATCATGCACTAAAACTACAATAGCAAGGGTTACCGCCACACCCTCTACAGGTCTCATCCAACATCGTGGCTTGCCACGACGTGACGTCTTCCTCCTCATCAGCCAGAGAAGGATCAGTCTCCTCTGAAGTCAGATCTATCCATGATCTAGGTCGCTTCGGCGGCGCCAGAATCTCAAAGCATTCCTCTACTGGTTTGGACGGACCTGGAATGTCGACCTCTACTGGCGTCGGCCCTCTGTCCTTCTCACCCGCCTCTGGCTCAGGCACCGCAATTCCTGCCGCAATAGTGGGAGTCACCACACCTACAATGGCCTCTGTCTCAACCCCAATTGTCGGACCCCCTGCATCCGCAAATACTCCGTACGCCTCTAGTACTAGTTTGGAAGGTACAAGAAAATCAATCCGCATGTGAGTGTGCTCCACAAAAGACACTGCCCCGGCGATCCTGCTAGTCCGCACCAATCTCCCTGTATACGTAGCCCTGCTTGAGGCGGGGTCGTACACCGAAGTAGTTGGTACGTGGAGATCAAGGAAATCTAACGACGTTTCCGTTGTCAGTGTAATCGTCGGTGGTACGAGTTTGGGTATCATCTGAGGGCAAAACCCAATTTTCCACAATAATGTAAAGGTCACCAATCAAAATTAACAATTAACATTTAGCAGTTATGTCAAAGATAACAAATACATACATGGCATGTTCTAGCACTATAACAACATTGATAAAATAAGTATGCTCACTTATTAAAATGTATAACATCTACATTTTTGAGAAAATAAATGATTTAACATACAATTCATGTTGCAAGCCCACACAATCAACAATCACAATAACTCATTGAAACTTAAAATTTAAAGTACTTACACACATCAATTTCCACACATCAGCTCATATCAATCATGACACGCATGTCAACCATCCCAATGCAATGTGTCTATGCCAATGTACACAACTCTGGAATTTCCAGGATGAAAACCTTCCTTGAAAGATGCGTAAATCATAATTGTACCGCCTATCACAGGCCAAAGTACTAATTACCGAGGTGCAGTCGCATCATAGACTAGCACGATTTACTTGTGTTAGCCTATCATAGGCCCTACACATAAGTTAATTCCTCGTAAGGATAAGATGAACCGTGAAATACACGCGGAACCACCATGTAGCCCATCATGGTCACTACTTAACTTCGTGGCCCATCACGGTCACCACATAACAACAAAACCCTCCTCGAAGGGGCGTAAATCGTAATTGTACCGCCTATCACAGGCCAAAGTAATAATTACCAAGGTGTAGTCGCATCACAGACTAGCACGATTTACTTGTGTTAGCCTATCACAGGCCCTACACATAAGTTAAATCCTCGCGCGGATAGAATGGACCGTCAAATACACGCGGAACCACCCTGTAGTCCATCACGGTCACTACTTAACTTCACGGCCCATCACGGTCACCGCTCAAAACTTTGTGGCCCATTGCGGTCACCACCTGACTATTCAATGCATGTACGTACTCTATTTCTCTTCACTGAAATCATTACGTAATGCATATATGGAACCCGGACACTTCACCACCACATCAAACAATCTCAAAGAACCTCATATAATTCATCAAATGCCTTAAAAGTATTTTCCGAATAATTAAGTGCATAAACCAACATTTAAAAATAGAATTTTTGGGAAAACCAATTTGTTAAACCCAACCATTACTAACAACGTCGATAACGAACACAACACAACAATAACATCTTCAACACCAACAACACAACAATAACGTTTTCAACAACGACAACACAACAACAATGAGTCGGTTAAGAACTCTACATGTATATATTTACACGTCGAAATTTATTATCACACAATTATAAAAAAAAAAATATAAAAACAAAAAAAATGCACCGTATATTTCACATAATTATAAAAAAATATAACTTCAGTCAAAATTAAAGAATGAAATATTTACAAAATGAATTAAAATTCGAATTTTTAAAAGAGAAGTCACAATCATTAAATTTTTAAAATTTGAGAGACTAAAGTGCAGCCAAATTATATTTAACTATTGCAAATATCACATTAAAATTGTCGGAATCTGTGATTTACTATAGTAATCAATAATCAGACATTTTTTTTTCATATGATGATTCGGTACAAAATTGACCGACATATTCAAATTTAAATTGCACACATTAATAAATTCAAAGAATTCTAAACAATTAGATAACCAATTTGGAATTAGAAACCTAGTGATTAATTAAACAATTACAAGAAACACAATATAATAATTTGTAATCGCTAAAACTAATTAAATAAAATGGAAAACACAAACTAGCAAATTAAACTTGAAAATAATCAACAAGCCATTGGAGGAAGATCAATAGGTTCATCACGCAAATGCGCTTTTTTGAAGGTACTGCTACAAAGGAAGAACCAAGAGCATGGCCAAGAACAGCAATCAAAAACACACCTCCATTGAAAGACATGAGTGCCAACATAACCAAATAAGCTAATCCAATCCTAAATGCGTGCAAAACGGTCTAAATCAGACCAGCCGCAACACGGTTCGTACTGGGTTTAATGAACCACATAAATCATCCATCAATCACACATTTAGAGTTCCTATATGCAAACTAAAAATTTGGAAGGAGCCCCTTGTTGGAACCAAGTTGGTTCTTGCAATTAAAGTTTTGATGTTAACAAATGTATTTTATGAAAATAACATATTTGACTTAGAAGAAGAATGAAAAATGTCATCAGAAGAATAGATCAGAAGATGACGTCACCAGAAGCAGAAATCAGAGGATGACGTCACCAGATGATGTCATCAGAAGATGACGTCACCAGAAGCAAAAACCAAAGGATATCGTCAGATGAATCTGTCAGAGAAAAATGTTCAAAACAGAATATGAGAAAACTACTCAAAACATAATCTGAGAAAAATGCTCAAAACAGAATTTGAGAAAAATGCTCAACACAGAATCTGAGAAAAATGCTCAAAACAGAAGCGGAGCAATATGTTCAAAATAGATCAGTGAGCAAAAGGCTCAAAACAGAATCTGAGCAAACTACTCCAGAATATTTTCAAAACAGATTAATCGAAATACACTCTTGAAGTGAAGCATCAGTGAAGCCCTAGAGTTCAACTATAAATAGAGGCTTAATGCTGAAGAATAAAGTATCGAAAAACACAAGAACTCAAGCTTCAATTCAAAGTTATCTGAGAGTTCAAAAGAGAAAAAAAAATGAGCAAGAGCAATATTTTGTAAGTGTTATCGAGAGAGAAATACAGTGCAACAATCAGCTTTCCAGAAGCAATAAAAGAGTGCAAAAATAAGTGCAGCAAACAGCTTTCCAGAAGCAACGTTGCAAAGTTCCAAACCTTTATTATAGTGGTGTAGATTCCTTCTTCAATCTGGGGTTGTCAGATTGGTAGGAGAAGACTTGGCTGGTTTAGTCAATGTGTTGTTATTCCTCAAAAGTCTGGCGTTGTCAGGCTGTTTGAGAAGACTTAGCTGGTTTAGTTAAGGTGTTATTGTTCCTCAAAAGTCTGGGGTTGTCAGGCTGTTTGGGAAGACTGACTTGAAGGGTCAGTGGTGTTGTAATTCAAAGGAGTTTGAATTAGTGAAAAGGCCTTCTGGAGGAAGGGACTGGACGTAGCCTAGTTAACGGTGAACCAGTATAAATTGATGTGTTATTATGTTATTATTATCCGCTGCTGAATCTGATTAGTTATTTATCGAATAATTCAAATCAACATTTAACAAAACAGCAAAAGTAATTAAGTTTGACAAACACAATACAACCCCCCTTCTCGTGTTTGCACTTTCACCCCTTACCTTCGTTACGATTTCTCGCTCGTTTTCGTTACCGCGACAAAAACAGGCGAAACTCCCGCTCGCGTCGTCGCTACCAAAGTTGGTTCCTCTAGCACCGTAATGATGAGAGGAGTAACTTTCCCTCTTGACACTCTTGGAATAGAAGCTTAGATTTTGAAGTAATCTAGGATTTGAGTATAACTTTTTTTTTCTTTTTGTTACCAACACTCCAAGTTTTTTGCAAATAGAGGAAGAAAGAAAGGAGTTGTCCGCAGGCAGGGGAAAGATATTTTTTTTCCTCTCTGTTTCTCTCACATGTATATGTACATCTATATACTACATCCTACTAAACTATATATATATATATATATATATATATATATATATATATAATTAAACCCAACCCATAAATATCTAAAACCCTTACACACATCACTTCACTCACATCTCAAACTATTTCGATAAAATATCTACTCTCGTCGCAACTCTATTGACAGATAATTTTTTGATAAATTGCCCAATATTAATTCCTCGTAATGATATTAAATTATTCTTCGACAAATAATTTTAGTCGGTCTCAAAATATATATAACCAAATTTATATAAATATTAATCATATTATAAACATCTCAAAATATATTTATGATACTTAATCCATAAAATAATTTAAAATTAAGGGTCTTACACAGACTATGAACCACGACATCCCCAGGATAAAACAACCCAGATTCACTGTATCGGAGTTCCACTGCACCGTAGAAAACTGTTCTAGAATTACACCATCAATATGGCTGTTAAAGTCACTCTCAATATGACGGTTAAAGTCACTCTCAACCATGACGTCCCCATGATAAAACAACCCAGATTCACTGTATCGGAGTTCCACTGCACTGTAGAAAATCGTTCTAGAATTACACCATCAATATGGCGGTTAAAGTCACTCTCAATATGATGGTTAAAGTCACTCTTAATAAGGCGATTAAAGCCTCACAATATGGTACTATGACCACTCATAAATCAAAATGACTACACTCTAAAGGACTGCGGCATTGGCATAAAAACCACTTTAAAAGGATAATGGTATTATGATCACTCAAAAATTGACGGAACTACGGTATAAAACCGCTCTAAAAGGATAATGGTATTAGAACCACTCAAAACTCGATGGAACTACAACATAACTGTTAAGACAAACTCTCATTTTTAAAGTTTTGATGAAAATAAACAAAGGCTAATTAAAGATTGTTAATTATGATTCTAAATGTATTGTTAATTTAACCTGTGCTTTTGAGTGTGTTAATTCAAAGATAAGTTTCAAAAGAATCAAAGAAAACAGCATAAACAAAGGCATAGAACATTCTTGACATATTCTGGAAAAAGGAGAATGTTCGCCAGGCCGTGACAGCATAAAGACCAATATTCCTCCATCACTTAATTGAAGTTATTGACTCTGGAAATTACATGGATATGATCACTACATGGCAGGGAACACATAGGATCTATTCAAATCAAAGAGGACATTCGAATTGCAAAAGAAGAATACTCTCAAACAAGCCTGTCCAGACAGTTCTGGAAATGACTGTCAAGACTGTTAAAACAATCTTGAAGTCAAGTCAGTTTCCAACATGTTCAGAAATCAGTCCAGATTGATTATCAATCTCCAGGAAACCCAAAAGCTAAATCTCCAGATTGATCATCAATCTCCAGTAACTACACTACAGTTTTCTACAACAACGTTCTGCGATCGTTTTTAATCTGTTTTAATTGATCCAAAGCTCCAGTACAAGCCAACAATATTATCACTTATCATAAGCATTAAAGGGTCATTAATTACTCAATAAAATCTGATCTAAAACACAACACACAGCCCAGTCAAAACAGAAAATAAAAATAGTCAAAAGTTGGATTATTTTTATCCAGAAATATTGCCTCTGGTCAAGCCTGACAAGGGCACTACCAATAGCTCTATTGACCTCCATTTAATTCTCTTAAGCCTATAAAAGGAAGGCCATAGCTCAAGGAAAATGCAGAAGTTCAAGTGCTAACAAGTCTCTCAAAATCATTCACATTTACATACTTGAAATTCTCTAATCACTTACAAGAATCAGTTTGATTAAATTCTTTTTACTCTGATACATTTATACTGAATTCCTTGTAAAGAATCGAATCTCAGACAAGAGTTGAGACATCTCAGATTCTAACAAAACAATCTCATCATCATTGTAAAACTCAAACTATAAGAGTTAAGTATAGTTTGGGGTAGATTGTAAGAAATCCTATCAAGGTTGGTAGGTGATTTGATTAATCTCTTTCTGGGTGGAATTAGATTAAAGTTCTGTAACGAAGATCAAGGTTGATCTAGGGTAGGTGCTGTAAAACCAAGAAGGTTCTTGTTTTAAACACTTAGTGGAAAATCTCACAATTGTGAGAACTGGACGTAGCCCAAGTTGGGTGAACCAGGATACATCTGTGTGTGGTATTTCTTATCCTTTATCTCTTTATTCAGTTTGATTGCTTTTCAAGATTAAAAATACAAAACTGTTTTCTATTTTACAAACTAATATGAACGTTCTCCATTTCTCTGATAAACCAAGAACGTTCTCCTTTTTTCTGGTTTCTTAAACCAAGAACATTCTTGAGTTCAAATCTTATGTTTTTCAGGAAATTTTAAAAAGGGAGATTTACAATTCAAACCCCCTTCCTTGTAAATCAATTTTTCTACTTCAATTGGCACCAGAGCACGGTCTCTTAAGAGAACACCTAACAAGTGTTAGAGAAAAAGATCCAGAAAAATGTCCAAAGCAAAATACATTGTTAAGGGAGGATCCTCAAACATACCACCATTCTTTGATGGTACTGATTACTACTTTTGGAAAAGCAAATGCAACTGTTTCTCAAATCACAAGACACATGCATGTGGAACATCATAATCAATGGAAATCATATTCCAAGAATGAATCAAGAAGATTCAACATCAGCAGAAAAGAAAGAAGCAGACTGGACTGCTGATGATAAAGCTAAGGTACTCCTAAATTCTAAAGCTCATTTATTCTTATCGTGTGCTTTGAGCAGGGAAGAAAGTGAAAGAGTAGACGAATGTGAAACTACTAAAGAAGTATGGGACACATTGCAAACTCATCATGAAGGAACAAGCCATGTCAAAGAAAAAAAATAGACATCGGTATAAGAAAATTTGAATTATTTGAGATGCAAGAAGGAGAAACAATTGATGAGATGTACGCAAGATTCACAACAATAGTGAATGAGATGCGTTCCCTTGGCAAAACTTATTCAATACAAGATAGGGTGAGAAAGATCATGAGATGTCTTCCAGTTGTATGGAGACCAATGATAACAGCTATAAGCCAAGCCAAGAATCTTGAAACAGCTTAAGAGCACATGAAATACTGCTACAAGAAGATAAACCTGCCATGAAAAGCAAAGCAGTGGCTCTGAAGGCGTCTCAATAGAGCATCATACTACAAATTGATGAAGAACCAGAAGAAACTGGACAAGAAGATGCTGATGAATAAATTGCTCTTCTCACTAGAAGAATACAAAGAATGATGAGAAGGAGATATCAAATCAAGAAGGGATTTCCAAATAAAAATCCCAAAACAAAAACAGATAAAAGCCATATTACATGTTTTGGTTGTAATAAGTTAGGACATTACAAAGCTAAATGTCCCTTGAATAAGAAAACACCAAAACGATTTCCATTTAAAAAGAAGTCAATGCTGGCCACATGGGATGACTCAGAAGAATTAGACACAGAAGAAGGAGAAGAAGCCAACATATGCTTGATGGCAGATACAGAAGAAAGTGAGGTAACTAATTCTGACTCTTGCTCTTTGTGTGAACTAATGGGAAAAGAATTCGACAACTTGCTAAATGATTTAAACATTCTCATTCAAAAAAAGAAAAGGCTCAAGCTATGATTGATATTCTCAAGAATACCATCCAAGAAGTGAGAGAATCAAAACAGCAAAGTTGTGAAAATCAGAAAGGTCAAGAACGTTCACCTTAAATCTGAAAAATTAAATTTTGAAAACTGATTTGCTAAATTTTATTAAAGCTACTGAAACTTTTAAAAAAATAATGGGATCACAAATAGGAATATTTGATAAAGCTGGTCTTGGTTCAATCAAACTCAAAAAACCAAAATGTATGAAAACTTTTTTATTCCAGAAAGCAAGATTGAAAAATGTAAAACCAAATGTTCATACTGTAAAAAACTTGGACATTTGGAATTTGCTTGCTACTTCAAAAAACGGGATGAAAAGATTAAGAGCAGAAGGATGTTTAAAAGAAAAGAAAGTTCTGCAAATAGAGAACCAATTTTGAAAAAACTGCAAAAGGGAGAACGTTCTCCAGACTATTATCAAAACGGAGAAAGTTCCAAAATAAAAACTGAACTTTCTCCAGAAAGTTTGAAAAAAGGAGAACGATCTAGAACCTTTACAAAATCAAGATTCAAACCTTCTAAAACTCAGATTTCAAAATCAATACCAAGACCAACAGTTAAATGCTCCTATTGTCTCAAATTTGGTCATCAAGAGTCAACATGTTATTTTAAAAAAAAAAAGAAATTATTAAGACTAACTCTCAAGGACCCAAGACAAAGTGGGTACCTAAAGTGAATGTAAACTCTTATGCAGGCTGGATTTCAAAGTGCCAAGAGAAAGCCTTGGTTCTTGGACAGTGGCTGTTCAAGACACATGACAGGTAATAAAAACTGTTTCATGTCCTTCATTAAAAAGGATGGAGGATCAGTTACTTTTGGCAACAACAATCAAGCCCAGATCAAAGGTAAATGAACTATTGGTAAGACAAACTCTGCTCAAATAACTGATGTTCAATAAGTTAAAGGTTTGAAACATAATCTTCTAAGTATAAGTCAGTTATGTGACAATGGTTTTGAAGTTATCTTCAAACCAAGAGTATGTGAAGTTAGAAAAACAGATTATGGAGAGGTGTTATTTTCTGGAAATAGAAAGAAAAATTTATATGTTTTATATCTTGATGAATTACCAGATGAATCCTGTATTATGTCTATCGATAAAGATAAATAGATATGGCATAAAAGGGCTGGACATATAAGTATGATAACAATTTCAAAAATATCTAAACTGGATCTTGTTAGAGGATTGCCCAAACTGAATTTTGATAAAAATAGAATTTGTGAAGCTTGTGCAAAAGGAAACCAAGTCAAGAGTAGTTTTCATTCAAAAGATTTTATTAATAGAAACAGAACTCTTGAATTACTTCACATAGATCTTTTTGGGCCAATCAAAACAACAAGTCTAAGAGGGATGAAATATGGTTTTGTTATTGTTGATGATTTCTCTAGATACATTTGGGCACTGTTTTTAAAACAAAAGGATGATGCATTTGATGAATTTAAAACATTTTTCAAAAAGGTACAGAATAAAAAAGAATCCAACATCATTTCTGTGAGAAGTGATCATGGGGAGAATTCATAAATGCCTCTTTTAAAAACATCTTTGATGAACTTGGCATTTCTCACAATCTATCTTGTGCAAGAACTCCACAACATAATGGAGTTGTTGAACGAAAAAATAGAACACTTCAAGAAATGGCAAGAACAATCTTAGAAGAATCAAATGTTGAAAGATACTTTTGGGCAGAAGCCATTAACACTTCTTGCTACATTTTAAATCGTGTATCTATTAGAAAAATCATTAACAAAACTCCTTATGAAATCTGGAGGAATAGAAAACCAAACATTTCAAATTTTCACATTTTTGGATGTTATTGTTATATCTTAAACAACAAAGATGTCCTTGGAAAGTTTGATGCAAAATCAGACAAAACAATATTTTTGGGGTATGCAACCGACTCCAAAGGATATCGAGTGTTTAATCTAAGAACCAAGGTTGTAGAAATCAGTATGCACGTGTTATTTGATGAGTTTGATGATTTGGATCTAAGTAAAAGGGATGAGGAAGAGGAAATCCAAACTGGTGTGCAGCAACAGAATGATGTGCAGGAAACCGAGATTGATAAACAATCTCCGTATCATTCTCCACAAAAAAGCTAGAGAACAATTGAAGGACATCCTCAAACTTAAATAATTGGAGAAACTGCTGATGGAATTCGAACAAGAAGATCATTCAAGAATGACGAATGCAGCATGGCAATGATTTCCCATATTGAACCCAAATCCATTAAAGAAGCAATAATAGATCAATCTTGGATAGAAGCCATGAAAGAAGAATTGCTTCTTGAGAAAAATGAAGTCTGGACTTTGGTCCCTGATCCACAAGATCAAACTGTCATTGGTACAAGATGGGTTTTCAGAAACAAACTCAATGAAGAAGGCAAGGTTTTTCGCAACAAAGCAAGGCTGGTCGCGCAAGGCTATAATCAACAGGAAGGTATTGATTATGATGAAACGTTTGCCCCTGTTGCAAGGTTAGAAGCTATTTGTATACTTCTTGCATATGCATCTCATAAGCTTATTAAATTATTTCAAATGGATGTTAAAAGTGCATTTTTAAATGGCTTTTTAAATGAATAAGTTTATGTGAAACAACCTCTTGGCTTTGAGGATCAATCAAAACCAAACCATGTTTTTAAACTTACCAAAGCTCTCTATGGTCTGAAACAAGCACCAAGAGCTTGGTATGAAAGATTAAGTTCCTTCTTAATCAAAAACGGATTTTCCAGAGGAAACATTGACACTACACTTTTCAAGAAAAATGATAAAAATGATTTACTCATAGTTCAAGTGTATGTTGATGATATAATCTTTGGTTCAACCAAAGAAAAAATGTGTGATGCCTTTTAAAAACTCATGCAAAGTGAATTTGAAATGAGCATGATGGGGGAGTTGAGATACTTTCTTGGTTTACAAATCAAGCAGCATGATGATGGCATTTTTATTTGTCAAGAAAAGTATACAAAAGACCTTTTAACAAAATATAAAATGAATGAAGCCAAAATCATGACTACTCCCATGCATCCATCTTCTTCATTGGACAAATGTGAAAATGGCAAATCTGTTTCTGAAAAGGAATATAGAGGAATGATAGGTTCTTTGTTATATCTAACTGCGAATAGGCCTGATATTGTATTCGCAGTAGGATTATGTGCTAGATTTCAATCTGCACCCAAAGAATCACATTTAACAGCAGTAAAATGCATCTTTAGATATCTTGTTGGTACTACTGATCTTGGCCTTTGGTATAGAAAAGGTTCACATTTTGATCTTGTAGCCTATTGCGATGCTGATTACGCTGGAGATAAAATTGAACGTAAAAGCACAAGTGGAGCATGTTAGTTCTTGGGTGAAGCATTGATACGCTGGTCTTGCAGGAAACAAAACACAATAGCCTTATCAACCACCGAAGCTGAATATGTTTCAGCATCAAACTGCTGCTCACAAGTAATTTGGATTAAAAATCAACTTGAAAACTTCTCTGTAAGTTACTCAAGTATTCCAATTTATTGTGATAATACTAGTGCTATCAATTTATCTAAAAATCCTATTCAACACTCACGATCAAAACACATTGAAATAAAACATCATTTTATTCGTGATCATGTAAGCTAGAAAAACATTGAATTAATCTTTGTTGATACACAAAATCAGCTTGCTGATATATTTACAAAGACTTTAGTTGAGGATAGTTTTAATTCAATTAAGGAAAGACTGAAAATCATGAGAAATCCAGAGAAATCTCATTAAAATTCTGCTTCTGCAGAAAACGGAGAACGTTTATCAATCTCCGTTTTCCAGTCAACTTTTTCCGTTTGAGAAAACAACTTTCTCCTCTGCGTGTCACTTCTTCTCTGCGCAGGCAAAAGGAAATAGGGGAGTCTTGGCATTTAATGCTCTTGTCCCCTGCCACTAAAAAGACGCCCTAACACACTGTCAATTGAGGCGTTGTGTCTTCTCAATCATCCTTCCCTAGGTTTCACTCATCATTACTTATTTCTTTCTAAATAAGCAACACTGCCTCTGAAGTTTCTCACGAACCCTTCAAATCATTCTCTTCATCTTCCTCTAAACCCTTCTTCCTCTCTGAAAAAACTCCAATGGCAAGAACGAAATCTTGTGCTCGTAAAAATGCATATGTTGAATCACCATCACCACCTTCTTCTCCGTTCCACAATCGTTCACCTTCTCCACCACCTAGACCTTCTCCCATTAAAATGCCTTTCTCATCATCAGAATCTTCATCTTCATCATCAAGGGAATCAAGTCCTATCCCTCTCCCTCTTAGACCACTCTCAACTGTTATACCTCCTTGTCACTCTCAATCTGTACCAAACATTGCTCAAGTTCCACCACACTTAAAAAATCCAACAAAACCCATAAAAACTCAATGAAGGTCTATGAGATTTCTTGCTGGAATAGGGACATCAAAACCTAAAAAGACTGATTCTCTCATGTTCATAATCTCTGACTCTGATGAGGAAGAAACTAATGTTCCTCAGTCCAATGTCCCTCTAGAAACCTCTCAGCAAACAACTCAGACACCCCCAACACAAAGGCAAACTATGTCTTCTGAACCTTCATTTACAACTCCTCCTAACCAGAAGAGGAAGAATATAGATGAAATCCTCTCTCCCTCAAAACCATATCAACCCCCTTCAAAAACCATGAAGAAGAAATCCACCATAACCCTATCTCAATTTCTTGCTAAAAAGAAATTAAAGAACCCTCAGAGAAGCAAATCAAGGGCTCCAAAACAGACCAAACAGAAGTCTTCTCCTTCTGTTGAAAAAACTCCAGAACGTTCTCAAGAATGTTCTCCAGAACGTTCCTCAAATCCTGAACGTTCTCCATTCTATGAACCATCTCCTTCTGCCCCACAAAACTCTCCTCTCCACTACACCAACAACATTCCTCTGATTATCTCCTCTGCATCTAAGCTATTCAAAGAGAAATGGGCTCAACGCCCTTTTGGAGTGGCAAGAGTTGTCATGTTTGACAACCTGATTGTTGATGGAAACGCTGTAAAACATCACACTGATGTTTTGGGCTGGACCTCCTTTCTTCAGATATCAGAATGTTACTACCCAGATGTCATCAAGGCTTTCTATTGTCAAGCAAGGAATTTCTCTGACAATTCCCTGGTCATCTCAAAAGTCAAGGGGATAGAAATAAGCCTACCTCCAGAATCCCTGGCCTCTATTCTGAACCTCCCTACTGAAGGCCCTGCTATTTATGGAGATAAATGGTATGGAGCTCTGAATTTAAACAAGACAGAGGTGCTCTCTGATCTTTTCCAAGAAGGGTCTACGCGTCAGCTCTCAACTTTCCTCAAACCCCTTCCAAAAATCTTTAACAGCATCAGCCACCATACCATACTTCCCCACTGTGGAAGTCATGAGTATGTATCAGACAATGATGCCCTCATAATCCATGATCTCCTAAACTGCAAGCGTCTCAACCTTCCCCGCATCATCATCCATCACATGATAGTTGCAGCCAATAAGGATTACAGGAAAAACATTGTACCTTATGGGATGATTCTGACCAAAATCTTCAAGCACTTTCAAATCCCTCTCAGCAATGAGAAGAGTCTGATCAAAATCTCCAAGGAAGCGTTCCTCAAGGAGAAGAGCTGTTGCTCCATCTCTAAACCCAGCCTCACCACAGCCCTCACAAGAACTTCCTGAAGCAGCATAAACTGCTCAAGAATGTTCAGCTGAAAACCGAGAAAGTTCACTTGCCCAACCAAACCATCCCCACACTTTCTCCGTTTTCCCCCAACCTTCAACCTTGTCCTCTACAGACTTTCTCCATTACTTCCAGTCACCCATTGATGACATGGGCACCCTCCTTCCCAATCAACATGTCTCCTCCATGTCACCACTATTCATTTCCCCCCAAAAAACCAGTCCCTCACTCTTTGGGCTAATTCAATTTTTGACTTTTTCTAAAACACCTGGACCCTCCATTAACCAGAAATCCATCTCCAATCCCTCACATTCTGCCTCCACTCCTATAACTTCCACTCATCCTGCTTCTTCTATGCCTCATCCTCCTCCTCCACAAAAAGGAACCTACAAATTCTGAGTTCATGGTTGCCCTTCAAACCATTATGGCATGCCAGACTCAACAGGATTTAGAGTCCACCCTCCTGCGCACCTGGATGATAGAACAACTTGCTCCAAAGCTTGGACTTGTTTCACCTCCTGTTCATCCTTCTCCTTCTCCTCAACATGTTGCTGATCCAGCCAAGTCCTTTTCTTCAGAAGGATCTTCACCATCGTTGGCATCTTAGGATCTTTTTCTCCTTCCTTTTTGTTATGACAAAGGGGGAGAATTAATTTGAAGATTTTAGATTAAGTTTAAGTTTTTTTAATTAGATAGAAGTTCTTTTGTATATGGTACTTCTGAAGGTGCAAACACGAGAAAGGGGGTTGAATTGTGTATGACTAACTTGAATACTTTTCCTGTTTTTACACTTTTAAAACAAAACTTGATGTATGAATAAAAACAGAGTTAGCAGCGGATATAAAGTAAAAATAAAACACAGAATTTTTATACTGGTTCACCGTTAACGAGGCTACGTCCAGTCCCTTCACCTTGAAGGATTTCACTAATTCAAACCTTGAATTACAACAGTTCCACTGACCCTCCAAGTTAGTCTTCTCAAACAGTCTAACAATCCTAGACTCTTGAGGAATACAGCACCTTGACTTCCTAAGTCAAGTCTTCTCCTGCCAATCTGACAACCCCAGATTGTAGAAGGAATTACAACGCCTTGAATCTAATTGCCAAGTAATCTGCTACCCCTTCTGACTCCCTCAGATTGTAGAATCTACTTCAACAACTTAGATCTAACACAAGGGAAAGAAAATAACACGAGTGCTTGCTTCTTGAGAGCTGGAACTCACAATTAACCTCACTGAAAACTTGAGTGTTTGCTTTGGAAGTGTATGACTCTTTTGTGATTTTCGATACAAAGTATTCTGCCTTGAGCCTCCTTTTATAGATGCAGATTTGGGCCTCTTCCAAGCTTAATTTCGAGCTGAATCTTGTTGGATTCTCTGTAAAAATAACTTGACCAATTGGGCTTCATTTAAATAAAAAAACATATCTTTTTTAAGCTTCAGATTTCTTTCAAAAAATAGCTGGCCAATCAAAACTTTAGTTGCTTCCCGCCACAGCTCCTGAATTCCACAATACCTCACTTTTATTTTTGTAACAAATCTTTTTAATACTTTGATTAAAATAAATTAAAATCTCCACCGTTACTCCTCCTGATTAAATCTGGACCATTGGATTTTTCTGCGCTAGTCCACATCTGGACCAAACTAATTGATATGCTGTGATCCTCTGATTTCGGCCATCCCTGTACCACACTTCCTAACCCTCTGATCTTTTAATTTCGGCCATCCTAGACTTTCACCTGATATGCTACAATCCTTTGATCTCGGCCATTGCTGGACAACACATCCTGACCCTCTGATTTCGGCCAACACTAGGCTATGGTCTGATCTTCTGATCTCGGCCAACACTAGGCCAAATAATTAATTCTAAACCATTGATCTGGAAATCTTCCCTCTGATCTGGACCAATTCTAGATTTGGTCTGGATTAAACTGAAATTAAATCTGGATAAGTAATATTTCAGTCTTGACATTTTACCTTTGATTTTGGATAAGGTCAGGATCAATTCTGGAAATCATTTCTTCTGGTCTGGACTTAGTTTCATACCCTGAACCATGCTATCTTCTGATCTGGGTCAAATCTGGATTGATTCTCTTGTTCTAGACTCATTAACTTATCTTCTGTTTGAGTCTTGAACAAGTCTGGGCTATTTTAATTTCTCACTGCCAGGCCATCTTCTGGTCAGAATAACTTCTGGAATAAATCTGATATTTGATTCCTCTTGGTCTGGACAAACTCTCCCTCTGGCAGGCTTTCCTCTGGTATGGTCCAGGTCTTCTTCTGACATTGCTTCCTTCTGATCTGGGCAAGCAAAGATATCTTCTGGTGATCCTGGAATATCTTCTAGTAATTCCAGGATGCATTCTGGTAATTCCAGGATGCATCTTCTGCCTCTGCAAACTTCATTTTTTGGTTGTATTTAATGTAATAATTCAAGGTACAAAATAAGATTACATTGAGTCCTTTTGTAAACATCAAAATCCTAAGACTTAGAACGAACTTGGTTCCAACAATCTCCCCCTTTTTGATGATGACAAAACCTTAACTTATTTTGCTAGCTTGTAACTCGAAGACTTGAATTACTCCCCCTCAGACTAATCTCTCCCCCTGAGTTTGATACTCTCCTTTTCAACTCCTTCTCTTTTCACTCTTTCTTTTCTTCTCTTCTCCTCTCCTTTTCAACTCCTTCTTTATTCTCTCTTTCTTTTTCTCTCTTCACGCTTCCTCTCCTTTTCAACTCCTTCTCTTTTCATTCTTTCTTTTTCTCTCTCTGTTTTTCTCTCTTCCTGTTTCATCTCCTTTTCAACTCCTTCTCTTTTTCACTATTTCTTTTTCTCTCTCCCTGATTCCTCTCCTTTTCTACTTATTTCTCCTCTTTTCATCTCTTTCTTTTTTGCTCCTTCTTTATTTTTATCTCTCTTTTGCTACTTATTTCTCCTTTCTCTCTCTCTCCCCCTTTTTGTCATCAGCCAAAAAGTGGTCCTTCTATTTTTGTATTTTTTGTTTTTCTCTTTACAAATTACAGAAACTAAAACAGAAAATAAAAGACAGAAAATAAAATTACAAGAAATTTAAAAACTCCTAAGATGACTACTTGAGGTAGTCACATATAGAGGTAATGATGAGATGCTTCTTGATGAACTCGAACCTATCTTCTGGTAATGCTTTGGTGAAGATGTCAGCCCATTGTTGATCAGTGTCCACAAACTGGATGCTTAAAGTCCCTTTTTGAACATGGTCCCTAATGAAATGGTGTTTTATTTCAATGTGTTTGGCTCTGGAGTGTAAGATAGGGTTCTTGGTTAGTTTTATGGCTGAAGTGTTATCACAGAACAAAGGGATATTGGTTTCAAAGATGTTGTAATCTTCAAGTTGATGTTTCATCCAGAGTAACTGTGAACTGCATCCTGCTGATATATACTCAGCTTCAGCTGTTGACATGGCAATGGTGCTTTGTCTTTTGCTTGACCAAGAGATCAAATTATCACCTAAGAAATTGCAGTTGCCACTTGTACTTTTCCTTTCCAGCTTGTCTCCAGCATAGTCGGAATCACAAAAACCTCTGAGTTTGTAGGTGGGGGTTTTCTTGTATAATAGGGTAAGGTTGGTGGTTACCTTAAGGTATCTCATAATTCGTTTGCAGCAGTTAAATGGGATTCCCTAGGGTCAGCTTGAAATCGGGCACAGACACAAACACTAAACAAGATGTCAGGTCTAGAAGCAGTTAAATAAAGAAGGGATCCAATCATACCTCTGTATGTTTTCTGGTCTACCTTTTGGCTGGTTTCATCTTTCTCAAGTGAGCAGGTTGGGTGCATGGGGGTGGCCATAGGCTTACATTCACTCATTTTTGTAATTTTTAAGAAGTTCTTTAGTGTATTTAGATTGGTGAATGAGTATACCTGATTTACCTTGATGAATCTGAATTCCTAGGAAGAACTTAAGTTCTCCCATCATGCTCATTTGGATCTCTTTCTGCATTAGGTCAGAAAACTCTTTGCACAAAGTGCCATTAGTCGATCCAAATATGATATCATCAACATAAACTTGAATAATCAAAATATCATTTTTAATGGATTTTCTAAATAGAGTATTATCAATCTAGCCTCTATTAAATTCATTCTTAAGCAGAAAGTTACTAAGTCTGTCATACCATGCCCTTGGTGCTTGTTTTAAACCATATAAAGATTTTTTAAGTTTGAAAACATGGTCTGGAAAATCAGAATTTTCAAATCCAGGGGGCTGTTTGACATAGACTTCCTCACTTATATAGCCATTTAAGAATGCACTTTTAACATCCATTTGATACAGCATTATATCATGATTAGTAGCAAGTGATAAAAGAATTCTAATTGCTTCTAACCTGGCCACTGGAGCAAAAGTCTTAGTGTAGTCTATACCTTCCTGTTGATTGTATCCTTGAGCTACAAGTCTGGCTTTGTTCCTTACCACTTCACCTTTTTCATTGAGTTTGTTCCTGAACACCCACTTGGTTCCAATAATGTTTTTGTTTGGTCTGGGTACTAGATCCCAAACATCATTCCTTTGGAATTCATTCAACTCTTCTTGCATTGCAAGTATCCAACCTTCCTCTGCCAAAGCTTCATCAACATTGGTTGGTTTGCATTAGCTTCTGGTTCTGGAAGATCTGTAACAGCTTCTGATTTTGATAAATCAGCTTCTGGTTCTGGTGAATCTGTAACAGCTTCAGATTCTGGTAAATATCCATATTTCTCTTCTGACTTATCTTGGCTGTTTCTGACTTGATTAGATTTATCTTTTGAAGATTTGTTATGTGTTGCTGACTTGCTTGTATTCTTTACCTTTCCAGGTACTTCTGTTTCTTCTGCTTCTACTCCCTTTGGTTCTGGTGAACCTGCACTATCTTTATCTTGCTTTGATTTGTCAAGATCAAGCAGTTTATCATATAACATAATATAGATCAAATAATTTAAAAATGAACTCAATACAGCCAAACCATTAATTCTGCTTCTGGTGGTTTCTGCTTGTCTTTGAAACCTCTAGAATGTCGTTTCTGCTGAGGTATTCAATTCGTGTAAATCACCTGGTTCCTCTGACAGTTTGAAAACCTGCAGAATACTTATCTAGCTTTGATTTGTTAAAATCAAGCTTCTTGTTATCACAGTAAACATAAATATCAAATAATAATAGTATTTACAGCAAGATGTTACCTCTATGTCAGCAGTTTCAGTTTTACTCTAAAAATCCTCCTGCTTCTAATTTTTAGATTTCGAATCTGTATGTTCTGTGATTACATGGTTTGGATAAAGGGATTTGAATTCCCTTCCAGGTTTGTAGTCTTGATGAATCTCACTGGAGTGTTTGAAGAACTCTCCTGATTCTGATTCCTCTCTTTCTGCTTTGGCTGATACACCATGTTCCTCTGGTGATTATACTGATTCTGGTAATTATGCTGGTTCTGGTACTGATTCAGATTTTGGTTCCAGTGTTGGTTCTGGTTCCAGTTCCTATACCTCTGATACTCGTTCCAGTTCCTGTTCTGATTCTGGTTCCAGTGTTGGTTCTGGTTCCAGTTCCTGTACCTCTGATACTAAATCTAGTTCTGATTCTGGTTCTAGTTCCTGTTCTGATTCCTGTGATATGTGTGATTTCTTTGATATTTCTTGTTCCACCTATGATTCTGGTTCTGGTTCTGATAGGTATTGTGTTGACCAGTTCTTCTTCTACCAGAGTCACTTGGCTTCTGTTTGGTAGACGTTGGAACATAAACCTTCTTCTGCTTGTGCATTGCCAACATCCATTGTCCAGGCACCATTGTTGGTGTCTCCTTCTGGTTGCTCAGAATATCTGCAACATAGACAATTTGATCATTTGGTACCCATAACTGATTCGGTCCATGTTTGTTAGTCTTAACAGCTCTCTGATCTTGTTCAGATTTTACCATTGGACAAGATAGTTCCGAGTGACCTTTCTTACCACAAACAATGCATAAAACATCAGAATGAACAGCTTTACTTTCAGTAATCGTTTCTGTAAAACCAAGACCTCTCTTTCCAATGTTACTGTTTCCATAAATCATAGATGTATATTTACTTCTTTCCATTCCATTAGAAATAAAGTTTTGAAAAAATTGTTCATGCATATCAGATTCACAAACAGTTTTGGAAGTGGAACAAACATTGCTTTTGAGAGTTTGGTTTTCAGATTTGAGTCTTGCAACTTCAGTGTTAAAATCCTTGTTTTCAGTTGCATACTCAGAATTTTAATTCTTTAAAACTTGGACTTCTTTGGTCAGATTTTTCTTATCTTCCCTAAGAGTTTTCAGTTTTGAAGACATCTTATTATTTGCATTTAACAAGTCTTTTACAGCATCAATTAATTCAGATTTAGAGAGATCAGAAAATACCTCACTGTCTTCATCTTCTGATTTTGTTCCAGAACCTGAGCTGTATCCAGAACTTGAGTTGGTATGAGCCATCAGCGACAGAATTGCTTCCTCTGATGTGCTTCCAGACTTGCTTGAATGACTACTTCGTTCATTCTTCCTTCTGCCTGCTTTCCTTCCTGAAATTATGCCTTTATGAGGTCCAGAAGCAGACCTGATGTGTGCCATCATTGCTGTTTCTGCCTCTTCTTCATCAGACGATTCTTCTTCTGATTCTCATACATCCTAGGCATCCATCAGACCCTTCTTTCTGTATCTAGAACTCTTGTGATGTTTGCCTTTTTCAAGATTTGGACATTCTGACTTGATATGTCCAGGTTCATTGCATCCATAATAGATGATGCACTTCTTGTCAGATTCTTCCTTATCTTTGCTGTTATGTTTCTTCTTGGAACCTCTTCTCTTCTTGTTTTCCCAAATCTTAACCATCTTTTTGGTTAAGTAAGCCATATCATCACAGTCACTGTCACTATCCTCTAATTCTGATGCTGCCTTTGCAGCTTTCTTCTGTTTCGACTTTAGAGCCAGATTCTTCTTCTTTGGTTCATCTTCTTCCAGTTCTATTTCATGAGACCTGAGTGAGCTGATCAGGTCTTCAAGTCTTAAGTTATTCAGATCTTTGGCTTGCTGAACTGCAGTAACCATTGGTCTCCACTTTTTTGGTAAACTTCATAGAATCTTCTTGACATGATCTGCTGTTGTGTAGCTTTTCTTCAAGACCTTCAGTCCAGATATCAGAGTCTAGAATCTGCAGAACATTCCATCAATGTTTTCATCATCTTCCATCTTGAACATCTCATACTGTTTGACCAGTATGTTAGCCATTGCTTCTTGAACCTGCTGGGTTCGTTCATAGGTTAGAACCAGACTGTCGAATATGCTCTTTGTTGTTTCTTTATCTGTGCATCTGTCAAATTCCTTGAATGTGATGGCACTGATCATGATGTTTCTGGACTTGTGATGAAGTTTGTGTAACCAGCTCTGATCTGGTTTCATATCATCCATGTCTAGTTTTTTAGTTGGATCTTCTGGATCAGTAGGTGCAGTGTATCCTTTGACTATCATCTTCCATAGTTCAGGATCATGAGATATGACAAAACTTATCATTTTGTCCTTCCAATACTCAAACCTTTCTCCATCAAACAGTGGTGGTCTGTTGATGTTGCCTCCCAATTCTTCTCTGGATTCTGCCATGTTGAACCCCTTGGACCTTTCCTCAAACACTGTTAAGTGCTCAGCCTTGAGACCGAGCTCTGATGCCAATTGAAGGTGCAAACACAAGAAGGGGGGGTTGAATTGTGTTTGACTAACTTGAATACTTTTCCTGTTTTTACACTTTTAAAACAAAACTTGATGTATGAATAAAAACAGAGTTAGCAGCGGATATAAAGTAAAAATAAAACACAGAATTTTTATATTGGTTCACCGTTAACGAGGCTATGTCCAGTCCCTTCACCTTGAAGGATTTCACTAATTCAAACCTTGAATTACAACAGTTCCACTAACCCTCCAAGTCAGTCTTCTCAAATAGTCTAACAATCCTAGACTCTTGAGGACAGCACCTTGACTTCCTAAGTCAAGTCTTCTCCTGCCAATCTGACAACCTTAGATTGTAGAAGGAATTACAACGCCTTAAATCTAATTGCCAAGTAATCCGCTACCCCTTCTGACTCCCTCAGATTGTAGACTCTACTTCAACAACTTAGATCTAACACAAGGGAAAGAAAATAACACGAGTGTTTGCTTCTTGAAAGCTGGCACTCACAATTAACCTCACTGAAAACTTGAGTGTTTGCTTTGGAAGTGTATGACTCTTTTGTGATTTTCGATACAAAGTATTCTGCCTTGAGCCTCCTTTTATAGATACAGATTTGGGCCTCTTCCAAGCTTAATTTCGAGCTGAATCTTGCTGGATTCTCTGTAAAATAACTTGACCAATTGGGCTTCATTTAAATAAAAAACATATCTTTTTTAAGCTTTAGATTTCTTTCAAAAAATAACTGGCCAATCAAAACTTTAGTTGCTTCTCGCCACAGCTCCTGAATTCTACAATACCTCACTTTTATTTTGTAACAAATCTTTTTAATACTTTGATTAAAATAAATTAAAATCTCCACCGTTAATCCTCCTGATTATATCTGGACCATTGGATTCTTCTGCGCCAGTCCACATCTGGACCAAACTAATTGATATACTGTGATCCTCTGATTTCGGCCATCCCTGGACCACACTTCCTAACCCTCTGATCTTCTGATTGCTTTTCAAGATTAAAAATACAAAACTGTTTTCTGTTTGACAAACTAATCTGAACGTTCTCCGTTTTTCTGATAAACCAAAAACGTTCTCCTTTTTTCTGCTTTCTTAAACCAAGAACATTCTTGAGTTCAAATCTTAATTTTTTCAAGAAATTTTAAAAAGGGAGATTTACAATTCAAACCCCCCTTCCTTGTAAATCAATTTTGCTAGTTCAATAACAACTTCTCTAAAATATCAAAGGGACATAAAGAAAGGGGAGAAGTGGCTCGGTAACAATCGAGCAGAATATAAGAGGGAGAAAAGAAAAATTTGGGAAACGCATCCAACTTTGGTGTGCTTTTCACAATAAATTGACACTCTTTATATAGTGATGGAAGCAAACCCACATATGTTTTCTATCCAATGTGGGACTTCAACAAAATTTTGAGAATATTTATATAGTGATTAAAACTACTCTAAATGAAAGTTTTCCAACGTGAGACTTCAACAATTTTTAATGCAGCATCACTGATATCATCTTTTTGTTTCTTAGTATATTTGTGAGTAACACAAATATGTTAGGAGTTAGTTTGATATAGTCAGTCATTGCAAGCTTGCAGACTCGATCATGTGAGTGAAAACAAAAAACTGCAATTTTTTCTGTTAAAGAGTTAGTTACAAGTGTTGAGAGTTTGTTACGCCTATTGCAATATCAAGGTGCATGGTGAAAATATGAAGCAGATGCTCATTGTGGAGAAGATCATGAGGTCATTAACAACACATTTTAATTATATTTTTTGTTCAATTGAGGGTGCCAGAACAAGGAGAATGTTGAGTGTTATAGGTGCCACAAATTGGGGCATTATCAATATGAATGTCTCAATTGGGAGCTCACAACTATGGCACTACAGGTATGGACATCTTAGTTTTAATGGGTTAAACACCCTATAGGCACAGTTAATGGTTTACCAAGATTGCAAGAACCAGCAGAGCAGGGCACATATTGATTGTTAAGCAAGCAAAATTGTGATACCATTCCTAAGACAAGTTCATGAAGGGCCACGAAGAAACTTGAGTTGATCCACTATGACATATGTGGTTTGATCAACCCTGCATCAAATGGAAAGAGAAGGTACTTCATAACCTTATTGATGATTTTGGTAGAAAAGCTTGGGTCTATTTTCTAATTGATAAGTCTAGGGCATTTGAAAAATGGAGTTTCTGGAAGAAAGAATATGACTGTGATGAACATGATGAGATGTATGCTGACTGAGAAGAATATCCCTAAGAGTTTTTGGCTTGAAGCAGTTAAATGGTCCATTTATGTGTTAAACAGGTGCCCTGCCTTTGATTTGAGGGATCTCACCATTGAAGAATCATGAAGTGGAGTCAAACCATTAGTTCACTTCTTTCGATTGTTTGGTTTCATTGTTTATGTCCATATACCTAATATTCAAAGGAAGAAGTTAGATGGGAAAAGTGTCAAATGTGTGCATTTGGGAATCAATTATGAGTCTAAATTTTACAAGCTTTATGATCCAGTAAAAAAAAAATCATTGTAAGTAACGATGTTGTATTTGATGAATCTAAAGAATGGATTGGAATGGCATTGAAACTAACAAGCAAATGTTTGTGAATTGTGAACCATGTGTTCAAGAGGAAGTTGACAGTACAAGAGTTGAAAATGGTGTGAGGGATGATAATATTGAGACTCATGACACTAATGAGTCACAAACTAGTGACGACGAAAATGAAGGCCTAGGCCCATGACCAAGAAGAAGGCCATGATACTTGAGTGATTCTGTGACAGAAGAAGAACTGGAAGAAGCTGCACTACATAGCTTGGTTGTTTTTAGTTTAAGTGAAGATCCAACCACATATGAGGAAGCTGCAAAACTAAATATAAAGAGGAAGGCTGTGGATCTTAAGATTGAAGCAATTGAAAGAAACAATACTTGGGAGCTCAAAAATCTTCCTAATGGGGAAAAAAGAATTAGAGTCAAATGGATATATAAAACAAAATACAATGAAGATAGAAGGATTGAAAAACACAAAGCAAGATTAGTGGCAAATGGGTATTCTCAATAATATGGAGTAGACTATGAAGGTGCAAACACGAGAAGGGGGGTTGAATTGTGTTTGACTTAACTTGAAACTTTTCCTGTTTTAATACTTTCAAAACAAAACTTGATGTATAATTAAAACAGAGTTAGCAGCGGATAAAAATAAAAATAAAAACTCACAGATTTTATACTGGTTCATCGTTAACGAGACTACGTCCAGTCCCTTCCCCTTGAAGGATTTCACTAATTCAATCTTGAATTACAACCTTGCTACTGACCCTCCAAGTCAGTCTTCTCAAATAGTCTAACAATCCTAGACTTCTTTGAGGAAAAACAACTCCTGTTCTTCAGCCAATCTGACACCCCAGATTGTAGAAGAAATCACAACACTATGAATCTAATTGCCAAGTAACCTGCTACCTCTACTGACTCCCACAACTTGTAGACTCTACTTCAACAACTTAGATTTGACACAGTGGAACGAAAACAACAAGAGTACTTGCTTTAAAAACTGAGACTCAACAATTGACTTATATGAAAATTTGAGAGTGTTTGCTTTTGAAGTGTATGACCTTTTTGTGATTTTCGATTCTTGAGTATTCTGCCTTGAGCCTCCTTTATAGATGCTGATTTGGGCCTCTTCCAAGCTTAATTTCGAACTGAATCTTGCTGGATTCTCTTGCAAAAATAACTTGACCAATTGGGCTTTATTTAAATAAAAAACATATCTTTTTTTAAGCCATAGATTTCTTTCATAAATTAACTGGCCAATCAAATCTGTTGGTTGTTCCCGCCAATGCTCATGACTTCCATGCTACTCCACTTTATTTTTATAACCAATCTTTTTACCACTTTAATTAAAATAACTTGCAATCTCCATCGTTGATCAATTTTGGACCATCAGAATTTTGAGCGCTAGTCCACATCTGGTACAAGCTAAATGATATGCTGTGATCCTCTGAATTCGGCCATCCCTGGATCACACTTCTTGACCCTCTGATCTTCTGATTTTGGCCAGCCTGGATGCATGCCTGTTATGCTGAATTCTCCTGGATTCGGCCATTTCTGGTCTTGCACATTCTGTCCCTCTGATTTCGGCCAACACTGGGCCATGGTCTGATTTTCTGATCTAGACCTTCACTGGACTCAAAAAATTATTTCTGAACCATTGATCTGCAAGTCTTTACTCTGATCTGGACAGATTCTGGATTTTGGTCTGGAACAAACTGAAATTAACTTGAACAAAAAATATTTCAGTCTGGACATTTTACCTTTAATTTTGAACCAGGTCTGGATTGATTCTGGAACTCATTTCTTTTGTTCTGGACTTAGTTCCATGCCCTGAATCATGTCATCTTATGGTCTGGGCCAAATCTGGATTGATCCTCTTGTTCTGGACTCATAAACATACCTTCTGGTCAAGTCTGGAACAAGTCTGGGCTGTGTAATTTTTCACTGCCAGGCCATCTTCTGGTCAGAATAACTTCTGGAATAAAATTGATATTTGATTCATGTTTGTCTTGATCAACTCTTCTTCTGGCAAGTTTTCCAATGATATGATCCATGTTTCATTCTGAAATTTATTCCTTCTGATCTGGGCCATCAAATATATCTTCTGGTCATGTTTTTGACATTCCAGAATTCATTTTTCTGGAATACTTTGATCACTGCTTCTGATTCCTTCAGTTTCTGGGGTATTTAACTTAATAATTCAAAGTACAAAATAAGTTTACATTGAGTACATTTGTAAGCATCAAAATCCTAACTACTTAGAACCAACTTGGTTCCAACAGACTATACTGAGGTTTTTGCACCAGTGGCCAAATGGGACACCATAAGAAGTATACTTTCCATTACTGCATGTAGAGGTTGGAATGTATTTCAATTTGATGTGAAAAGTGATTTTCTACATGGTGAACTAAATGAAGATGTCTTTGTTGATCAACCTTTGGGATATCAAGTCTCCACTGATTATCATCATGATTAAATCTGGACCGTTTGATCTTCTGTTGTCGTCTAGATTTGGACCATACTAACTGATCTGCTGTGATCCTCTGATATCGACCAACACTGGACCACACGTTCTGATCTTCTGATCTCGCCCAACACTAGGACATATGGTCTAATCTTTTGATCTCGGCCAACACTGGGCCATGATGCTTAAATCTGGACCATTGATCTGAGCATCTTCCCTCTGATCTGGACCAATTTTGAACTGGGTCTGGATTGAACAGAAATTAAGTCTGGACATATGATATTTTAATATGGACAGTTACCTTCTGATTTGGATCAAGTCTGTATTAAATCTGGACAATCATTTCTTCTGGTCTGGACTTAGTTTCATACTCTAAACCATGCTATCTTCTGGTCTGAGCCAAATCTGGATTAAATCTCTTGTTCTGGACCAATTAATTTATGCTCTGATTAATTCTGGATCAAGTCTGGACTGGTTGTCATTTCACTGCCAAGCTATCTTTTTGTTAGAATAAATTATGGACTAAGTCTTACTTATGATTCCTTCTGGTCTGGAACAAGTCTCCCTCTAGCATGCTTCGTTCTAGTCTGGTCCAACTCTCCTTCTGGACTCTGCTTCCTTCTGATCTGGGCCAGGAAAGATATCCTCTGGTGGTCTTTTGACATCCTGGTGTATCCTCTGGTGCCTTCATGATGCATCTTCTAATATCTTCTGGATGCATTATCTGATATCTTCTGGAGGTGTATCCTCTGGTCTGATTTTATCCTATAGTAATTCATCTTCTGCCTCTGGTAACTTCATCTTCTGGTGGCATTTAATATAATAATTCTAAGTACAAAATAAGATTACATGGAGTGCTTTTGTAAACATCAAAATCTTAAGTACTTGGAACCAATTAGAACCAACTTGGTTCCAACAATCTCCCCCTTTTTGATGATGACAAAACCTTAACTTATTTTGCTAGCTTATAACTCGAAGTACTTGAAATACTCCCCCTAAGTCTAATAATGACTTTTTCTTATCCTTTTCAACTCCTTCTTAAATCACTCTTTCTTTTCTTCTCTTCTCCTCTCCTCTCCTTTTCAACTCCTTCTTTATTCTCTCTTTCTTTTCTCTCTTTACATTTCCTCTCCTTTTTAACTCATTCTCTTTTCACTCTTTATTTTTCTTTCTTCTTGTTTCCTCTCCTTTTCAACTTCTTCTCTTTTCACTCTTTCTTTTTCTCTCATTATTTTTCTCTTTTTCCCTGTTTCCTCTCCTTTTTAACTCCTTCTCTTTTCATCTCTTTCTTTTTTACTCCTCCTTTCTTTTTATCTCTCCTTTTTTACTTATTTCTCCTTTTTCTCTTTCTCCCTCTTTTTGTCATCGGCCAAAAAGAGGTCCTATTATTTTTGCATTTTATTTTGTTTTTCTTTACAAAGTACAGAAAGTAAAAACAAGAAAAATAAAATAACATAAAGTAAAATTACAAGAAAATTAAAAACTCCTAAGATGACTACTTCAGCTAGTCAGATATGGAGATAATATTGAGATGCATCTTGATGAACTCGAACGTATCTTTAGGTAATGCTTTGGTGAAGATATCAGCCCATTGATGATCAGTGTCCACAAATTGGATGCTTAAAGTCCCTTTTTGAACATGGTCCCTAATGAAATGGTGTTTTATTTCAATGTGTTTGGCTCTGGAGTGTAAGATAGGGTTCTTGGTTATATTTATGGCTGAAGTGTTCTCAAGAATAAAGGGATATTGGTTTCAAAGATGTTGTAATCTTCAAGTTGATGTTTCATCCAGATTAACTGTGAGCTGCATCCTGCTGCTGATATATACTCAGCTTCAGCTGTTGACATGGCAATGGTGCTTTGTCTTTTGCTTGACCAACAGATCAAATTATCAAAAAAGAATGTGCAGTTTCCACTTGTACTTTTCCTTTCCAACTTGTCTCCAGCATAGTCAAAATCACAAAAACCTCTTAGTTTATAGGTGGGGGTTTTCTTGTATAACAAGGTAAGGTCGGTGGTTCCTTTAAGGTATCTCAAGATTCTTTTGACAGCAGTTAAATGGGATTCCCTAGGGTCAGCTTGAAAACGGCATAGACACAAACACTAAACAAAATGTCAGGTCTAGAAGCAGTTAGATAAAGAAGGGATCCAATCATACCTCTGTATGTTTTCTGGTCTACCTTTTGGCTGGTTTCATCTTTCTCAAATGAGCAGGTTGGGTGCATGGGGGTGGCCATAGGCTTCCAGTCACTCATCTTGAACTTTTCGAGAAGCTCTTTAGTGTATTTAGATTGGTGAATGAGTATACCTGATTTACCTTGGTGAATCTAAATTCCCATGAAGAACTTAAGTTCTCCCATCATGCTCATTTGGAACTCTTTCTGCATTAGGTCAGAAAACTCCTTGCACAAAGTGCCATTAGTGGATCCATAGATGATATCATCAACATAAACTTGAATAATCAAAATATCATTTTTAATGGATTTCCTAAATAGAGTATTATCAATCTTGCCTCTATCAAATTCATTCTTAAGCATAAAGTTACTAAGTCTGTCATACCATGCCCTTGGTGCTTGTTTTCAACCATATAATGATTTTTTAAGTTTAAAAACATGGTTTGGAAAATCAGAATTTTCAAATCCAAGGGGTTGTTTGACATAGACTTCCTCACTTATATAGCCATTTAAGAATGCACTTTTAACAAAAATTTGATACATAATTATATCATGATTAGCAGCAAATGATAAAAGAATTCTAATTGCTTCTAACCTGGCCACTGGAGTAAAAGTCTCAGTGTAATCAATACCTTCCTGTTGACTGTATCCTTGAGATACAAGTCTGGATTTGTTCCTTACCACTTCACCTTTTTCATTGAGTTTATTCCTGAACACCCACTTGGTTCCAAAAATGTTTTTGTTTGGTCTGGATACCAGATCCCAAACATCATTCCTTTAAAATTCACTAAGCACTTCTTGCATTGCAAGTATCCAACCTTCCTCTGTCAAAGCTTCATCAACATTGCTTGGTTCAATTGTTGAGAGTAAACCAAACAGACTGGTTTCTCTACTTGATGATCTGGCCTTCAATGGTTTTGCTGCACTGCCAATAATGAGAGTTTCTGGATGTAAAGACTTGTACTTCCATCCATTCTTTCCCTCTGACTTGTCTTCAGAGTCAGCATGTTCTTCATCCTTGCTTTCATCTTTATCTTTCTCAGGTTCTGCTGCTTGTCCAGCTTCTGGTTCTTGTGCCTCTGGTTCACCTGCAATTTCCTCATCTTGCTTTGACTTTTCAGAGTCAAGCTGTTTATCATCAAACTTAATGTGGATTGATTCTTCCACATTGTTAGCTTCCTTGTTAAACACTCTATAAGCTTTTGATCTCTCAGAGTAACCAATAAACGTACACTTTTGAGATCTAGAGTCAAACTTAGCTAGATTATCTTTAGTGTTCAACATAAAACAAGTACAGCCGAATTGCTTGAAATAGGAAATGTTAGGTTTCTAACCTTTCCACAGTTCAAATGGAGTTTTATTTAAGATTGACCTGATGTACACTCTATTCTAAATGTAGTAAGTTGTCTTGACAGCTTCTGCCCAAAGGTAGGTGGCAAGCTTCATATCATTCAGCATGGTTCTGGCCATCTCCTGTAGTGATCTATTCTTTCTTTTCACCACTCCATTCTGTTGTGGTGTTCTGGGGGATGAGAAGTTGTGAGAGATGTCATTCTCATTACAGAATTCTTCAAATTATTTGTTCTCAAATTCACCTCCATGATCACTTCTGATGGTTATGATCTTGACACCCTGTTCATTCATTACTTGCTTACAAAAAGAAATAAACACTTTGTGAGATTCATTTTTGTTCTTTAAAAATTTTACCCAAGTCCACCTTGAGTAATCATCAACAATCACAAATCCATATTTCTTACCACTGAAAGAAGTTGTTTGAACATGACCAAACAGATCTAAGTGAAGCAGTTCAAGTGGTTGAGAGGTAGAAACACATTTTTTAGTTTTAAAAGAGCTTTTAGTTTGTTTACCTCTTTGACATGCTTCACACAGAATCTCAGTTTTGGAACTTACCTTGGGAAGCCCTCTTACCAACTGGAGTTTGCTCAACTCAGATATATGTCTAGGGTTTGCATGCCCTAGCCTCTTGTGCCAAATCAGATTATGCTCACTTACAGATAATAAGCATTTAACCTGTAGCTTATCAAGACTAAACAAATCAATCTTATAAACATTATCTTTCCTAATGCCAGTAAAAAAACAGATGTATCAAGTTGACTAACAGCTTTGCATCTTTTCTGGTTAAAGATGACATCATATTTGCAATCACTTAGTTGACTTATGCTCAAAAGATTATGCTTCAGACCTTTTACTAACAGAACATTTTTAATAGAAAGGGAAGAAGATTTGTTACCAACTGTTCCTGTACCAATAATCTGACCTTTCTGGTTTCCTCCAAAGGAAACTTTGCCTCCACTTTTCATGGTCAGATCCAGAAACATAGATTTGTCTCCTGTCATGTGTTTGGAGCAACCACTGTCCAAGTACCATGATTTATGTTGCTGATCAGACCTTGCTTCAGAATCAGAGTCAGACTCAGACTCAGTTCGAGCCATCAGAGCCAGTTCAGCTTCTGGCCTATTTGAGCAGTTTCCTTGATTCTGCTTTGGTTGATAGATCATGTTCCTCTAATGATTCTAGAACATGTTTAGTTCTTGTAACTTGGATGAATCTGGTGATTATGATAACCTTGATGATTCTGGTGATTATGATAACCTTGATGATTCTGGTGATTTGCATTAGTTGGATGAATCTGATAATTCTGGGGATTTGGATGAATCTGATGATTCTGATGAATTTGATAATTCTTGTAGTTATACTGATTCTGATAATTGAATTAATTTTGATGATCATACCTGAACCTTTGATATTGATACCTATTCTAGTTCTGGCTCAGGTTCCAGTATTGATTCTGATTCTCGTTCCAGTGTTGGTTCTGGTTCCAGTTCCTGTGCCTCTGATACTGGTTCCAGTTCTGGTTCCAGTACCTGTTCTGATTCTGGTTCCAGTTTTGATTCTGGTTCCAGTTCTGATTCTGGTTCTGGTTGAGTTGACCAGACCTTCTTCCATCAGTCTCAAATTGCCTTTGTTTGGTTGTAGCAGGAACATAAACCTTCTTCTGCTTGTGCATTGCCAACATCCATTGTCCAGGCACCATTGTTGGTGTCTCCTTCTGGTTGCTCAGAATATCTGCAACATAGAAAATTTGATCTTTTGGTACCCAGAACAGATTGGGTCCAGGTTTGTTAGTTTTAATAGCTCTCTGATCTTATTTAGATTTTACCATTGGACAAGATAATTCAAAATGACTTTTCTTAGCACAAACAATTCATAAAACATCATAATGAACAGTTTTAGTTTCAGCAATAGTTTCTGTAAAACCAAGACCTCTCTTTTAAATGTTATTGTTTCCATAAATCATAGATGCATATTTACTTCTTTCCATTCCATTAGAAATAAAGTTTTGAAAAAATTGCTCATGCATATCAGATTCACAAACAGTTTTGGAAGTGGAACAAATATTACTTTTGAGAGTTTGGTTTTCAGATTTGAGTCTTGCAACTTCAGTTTTAAAATCCTTGTTGTCAGTTGCTTACTCAGAATTTTGATTCTTTAAAACTTGGACTTATTTGGTCAGATTTTTCTTATCTTCCCTAAGAGTTTTCAGTTTTAAAGACATCTTATTGTTTGCATTTAAAAAATATTTTAAAGCATCAATTAATTCAGATTTAGTGAGATCAGAAAATACCTCATTGTCTTCATCTTTTGAATCTATTCCAGAGCCTAAGTTGTATCCAGAACTTGAGTTAGTATGAGCCATCAGAGCCAGAATTGTTTCTCTGATGTGCTTCCAGACTTGCCTGAATGACTGCTTTGATCATTCTTCCTTCTTCCTACTTTCCTTCCTGAAAATGTGCCTTTATGAAGTCCAGAAGTAGACCTGATGTGAGCCATCATTGTTGTTTTTACCTCTTCTTCATCAGACGATTCTTCTTCTAATTCTGATGCATCTCAGGCTGCCATCAGACCCTTCTTTTTGAATCTGGAACTCTTCTTCTGTTTTTTTGCCTTTTTCCAGATTTGGACATTCTGACTTGATATGTCCAGGTTCATTGCATCCATAACAGATGATGCTTTTCTTGTCAGATTCTTCCTTTCCCAGATCTTAACCATCTGTTTGGTTAAGTAAGCCATATCATCATAGTCACTGTCGCTATCCTCTGATTCTGGTGTTGCCCTTGCAGCTTTCTTCTGTTTCGATGTCAAGGCCAGATTCTTTTTCTTCTTTGGTTCATTTGCTTCCAATTCTATTTCATGAGACTCGAGTGAGCTGATCAGATCTTCAAGTTTTAAGTTATTCATAACTTTGGCTTGCTAAACTGCAGTAACCATTGGTCTCCACTTGGTTGGTAAGCTTCTTAGAATCTTCTTGACATGATCCGCTGTTGTGTAGCTTTTCTTTAAGACCTTCAGTCGGAATCTACAGAACATTCCATCAATGTCTTCATCGTCTTCCATCTTGAACATCTCATACTGTTTGACCAGTATGTTAGCCCTTGCTTCTTGAACTTGTTGGCTTCCTTCATAGGTCAGAACCAGACTGTCGAATATGTTCTTTATTGTTTCTTTATCTGTGCATCTGTCAAATTCCTTGAATGTGATGGCACTGATCATGATGGTTCTATACTTGTGATGCAGTTTGTATAATTTGCTCTGATCAGGTTTCATATCTTCCATGTCCAGTTCTTTAGTTGGATCTCCTGGAACAGTAGGTGCAGTGTATCCTTTGACTACCAGCTTCCATAATTCAGGATCTTGAGATATGAAGAAACTTCTCATTCTGTCCTTCCAATACTCAAACCTATCTCCATCAAACAGTGGTGGTCTGTTGATGTTGCCTCCAAAATCATCATTGGATTCTGCCATGTTGTTGACCCCTTGGACCTTTCCTCAAAAACTAGTTAAGTGCTCAGCCTTGAGACCGAGCTCTAATACCAATTGAAGGTGCAAACACGAGAAGATGGGTTGAATTGAGTTTGACTAACTTGATTAAAGTAAATATAAAACACATAATTTTATACTGGTTTACCATTAACTAGGCTACGTCAAGTCCCTTCACTTTGAAGGATTTCACTAATTCCAAAACCTTGAATTACAAAAATACCACTGACTCTCCAAGTCAGTCTTCTCAAATAGTCTAACAATCCTAGACTTTTGAGGAAAAGAACCTTCAATCTAACTGCTAAGTAATCTACTACTCCTTCTGACTCCTTCAGATTGTAGACTCTACTTCAACAACTTAGATCTAACACAAGGGAACGAACACTTAGAGTACTTGCTTCTGGAAAGCTGATACTCACAATTGACCTCACTGAAAACTCAAGTATTTTGCTTTTGGAAGTGTATGACTCTCAAGTATTTTCGATGATGAGTCTTCTTCCTTGAGCCGCCTTTTATAGATGAAGAATTAGGGTTTCTTCCATGCTTAAGTTCAAGTTGTATCTTGCCAGATATTGCAAAAATACTTTGAACAATCGGGTTTCATTTAAATAAAAAACATATCTTTTTAGCTCCAGATTTGCTTTCAAAAATAACTTTGGCCAATCCTGTTCTTGATTAATTTTGGACCAAATCTTTCTTCCCGCCAATAGCTTATGAATTCCCACAAGACTTCAATTTATTTTTGAATCAAATCATTTTAATACATTGATCAAATTTCTATTCGAATTTAATCAAGTCTCCACTGATTATCATCGTGATTAAATTTGGACCGTTTGATCTTCTGTTGTCGTCCACATCTGGACCATACTAACTGATCTGCTGTGATCCTCTGATATCGACCAACACTGGGCCATGATGCTTAAATCTGGACCATTGATATGAGCATCTTCCCTCTGATCTGGACCAATTATGAACTGGCTCTGGATTGAACTGAAATTAAATCAGGACAAATGATATTTTAATCTGGACAGTTACCTTCTGATTTGGATCAAGTCTGGATTAAATCTGAACAATCATTTCTTCTGGTCTGGACTTAGTTTCATTCTCTGAACCATGTTATCTTCTGGTCTGAGCCAAATCTCGATTCAATCTCTTGTTCTGGACCAATTAATTTATGCTCTTATTAAGTCTGGATCAAGTCTGGACTGATTGTCATTTCACTGCCAAGCTATCTTCTAGTTAGAATAAATTATGGACTAAGTCTGACTTATGATTCCTTCTGGTCTGGAACAAGTCTCCCTCTAGCAGGCTTCCTTTTGGTCTGGTCCAGGTCTCCTTCTGGACTCTGCTTCCTTCTGATCTGGGCCAGGAAAGATATCCTCTGGTGGTATTTTGACATCCTGGTGTATCCTTTGGTGCCATCAGGATGCATCCTCTGGTACCTTCTGGATGCATTATTTGGTATCTTCTGGAGGTGTATCCTTTGGTCTGATTTTATCCTCTGGTAATTCATCTTCTGCCTCTGGTGACTTCATCTTCTGCCTCTGGTAACTTCATCTTCTGGTGGCATTTAATATAAGAATTCTAAGTACAAAATAAGATTACATGGAGTGCTTTTGTAAACATGAAAATCCTAAGTACTTAGAACCAACTTGGTTCCAACAAGAGCTTGGTATAACAACATTGAATCCTACTTCTGTCAAGAAGGCTTTGAAAAATGTCCTCGTGAACACACTTTATTTACGAAGCATGGTGAGGGTGGTAGTATACTTATGGTCATTATGTGGATGACTTGATTTTCACTTGTGATGATTAAGTTATGTTTGAAGAGTTCAAAATGTCCATGAAAAGAAAGTTTGCAATAACTGACTTATGAAAAATGAGTTATTTCCTAGGATTTGAAGTGAGACAAGATAGTAAAGGGATTTTCATCAATCAACAAAAGTATGTGTTGTAAAAAACCAAAGATCAATGAGTTTTGCAGCAGAGATTGATTGAATTAAAAACGGACATCGATTAGTTTTGAAAACAGAGATTGTTTATCGTTCTCCGTTTTCTAGTTTTGTTTCTTTTAATCTAAACAGAATTGAATCTTGCTAAAATGAACACACGCAATTGTTAACCCAGTTCAGAGATAAAACTCCTACGTCTGGGGGACTGGATCTGACTTCGAATTATCACTATATGAGATGAAATGATTACAATGTACAAAATGCTCTATTTTCTTTCAGTTTTCTATTTTTGTACAAAACTGAAAATTCACTCACTTTTCTAGTTGCTGCCCAACTACTTATATACAAGTTTGTTACAAAAAAGTAGTTACAACTTATAAACTGAAAATTAAAAGCCCAAGTTAGATTGGTTTGTAAGTAACCATCCTAAGTCTTCTTAATTGAGTACCACTTTCAACAATTCTCCACCTTGGTACCAAATGACAAGCTTCAACTTGTGATTCTTCAAATCAAATCCTCTTAGTCCTTGATCACAGTTTCTGGACTTGATCTACAACATATCCAAACAGTGTTTGAATTGTCTAAGTGTGACAGGTTTTGTGAACATGTCAGCTGGATTGTCACTTGTGTGCACCTTTGCCACATTTATATCACCCCTTTCAATGACATCCCTTATGAAATGCAGTCTGATCTCTATATGCTTGGTTCTTTCATGATACATTTTATTTTTACTCAAATGAATGGAACTTTGGCTGTCACAATTTATGCAAACCGACTTTTGTTTGACACCAAGTTTAGTGATCAATCCTCTCAGCCAAACTCCTTCTTTCACAGCTTCAGCAAGAGCAACATATTCTGCTTTTGTTGTTGATAATGCCATTATGTGTTGAAGATTAGCTTTCCAACTGATTGTGTTGTTGAACACTGTGAACACATACCCTATGAAAGATCTTCTTCTATCTAAATCTCCAACAAAATCAGAGTCTACAAATCCTTGGACTGGTTTTGATGGTTATGAACTTTTGTTGTATTCCAAACACAAGCTTTGAGTTCCTTTTAAGTACCTTAGAATCCATTTAACAGCTTGCCAATGATTCATTCTTGGATTTCCCATAAACCTATTGGTTATACTTATAACATGAGAAATGTCTGGTCTTGAGCAGAGCATAGCATACATGATGCTTCCTATAGCCCTTGTGTAAGGAATAATCTTCGTATCTTCTACTTCCAGATTTGCGTTGGGTGACATGGCTGAAGAAAGCTTGAAGTGAGCTGCTAGTGGAGAGCTAACTGCCTTTGATTCACTCATATTGAATCTATTTAGAACCTTCCCAATGTAGCTCTCTTGGTAAATTATCAGTTTTCCTTGTTCTCTAATTCTGATGATTTTCATTCCTAGTATCCTCTTGGCTGGCCCCAAATCCTTCATCTCAAATTCTTTCTTCAGTTGGCCTTTCAATTTCCTATTTCTTTCATACTTTTATATGCTATTAGCATGTCATCCACATATAACAGCAAGCAAATGTATATGTCTTTTGATACTTGTTTATAATACACACAACTATCAAAATTACTTCTAGCATAACTTTGACTAAGCATGAATGAATCAAACCTCAAATACCATTGTCTTGGTGATTGCTTTAGCCCATAGAGTGACCTCTTTAGTAGGTAGACCCAGTCTTCCTTCCCTTGAGTCCTAAAACCATCTGGTTGTTGCATTAAAATTATTTCATTCAGATCACCATGGAGAAATGTTGTTTTGACAGCCATTTGCTCTAACTCCATGTCAAAGTGTGCTACCATGGCTAGAATTATTCTTATAGATGCATGCTTGACTACAGGACAAAAGATTTCACTGTATTCTACACCTTCCCTTTGAGTGAATCCCTTTTCTACTAGCCTTGCTTTGAACTTGGGTGGTTCAACTCCTGGAATTCCCTCCTTCTTCTTGAAAATCCATTTGCTGCCTACAATCTAGGAGTTGGCAGACTTAGGTATGAGTTCCCAAGTGTTGTTCTTCTCCAGTGATTTCAGCTCCTCAGTCATAGCTACAATCCATTTGTCCTTGTCTTGAGACCTGACAGCTTCATTGTAGTACATGGGATCTTCTTGGTTGATTTCTTCAGTAGCATGTAATGCATAGCTGATCATATCCGCATAACCGTATCTTTGAGTGGGTTTTAATGTCCTTCTTTCTTTGTCTCTAATGAGGTTATAATCATCTAATTCCTATTCTGGAAACATATCATGTTCTGCAGGGTTTGTATCAGTCTTGTCTTGATGTTCTGAAACGGAGAATGTTCTGAAGTAGCAAAATTGATTTACAAGGAAGGAGGTTCGAATTATAAATCTCCCTTTTTAAAATTTCCTGAAAAACATAAGATTTGAACTCAAGAATGTTCTTGGTTAAGAAAGCAGAAAACGGAGAACGTTCTTGGTTTTATCAAAAAACCGGAGAACGTTCTTGATTAGTTATAAAACAGAAAATAGTTTGTATTTTAATCTTGAAAAACAATCAAATTGAATAAAGAGATAAAAGATAAGAGATACCACACACGGATGTATCCTGGTTCCCCCAACTTGGGCTACGTCCAGTTTTCACAATTGTGAGATTTTCCACTAAGTGTTTAAAACAAGAACCTTCTTCGTTTTACAGCACCTAGCTTAGATCAACCTTGATCTTTGTTACAGACTTTAATCTAATTCCACCCAGAAAGAGATTAATCAAATCACCTACCAACCTTGATAGGATTTCTTACAATCTACCCCAAACTATACTTAACTCTTATAGATTGAGTTTTACAATAATGATGATATTGTTTTGTTAGAATTTGAGATGCCTAACTCTTGTTTGAGATTCGATTCTTTACAAAGAATTTAGTATAAATGTATCAGAGTAAATAAGAACTTAATCAGACTGATTCTTTTCAGTGATGAAATAGTTTCAAGTATGTAAATGTGAATGATTTTTAGATACTTGTTAGCACTTGAACTTCTGCGTTTTCCTTCAGCTTTGGCCTTCCTTTTATAGGATTGAAACATTAAATGGAGGTCAATAGAGCCTTTGGTATTGCCCTTGTCAGGCTTGACCAGAGGCAATATTTCTGATTAAAAATAATCCAACTTTTGATCATTTTTAATTTCTGTTTTGACTGGGTTGAATTCTTTATTCTTGATCGGTAATTTTTGAGTTTTAATGATCATTCAATATTGCAGATATGTGATGATGCTTTGTAGCTTGAATTTCAGTCTTGAACTTTATTGAAACAGATTTGAAGAGATCACAGAAAGTTGTTGTAGAAAACTGTAGTGTAGTTGCTGGAGATTGATGATCAATCTGGAGATTTAGCTTTTGGGTTTCCTGGAGATTGATAATCAATCTGGACGAATTTTTGAACATACTGGAAGCTGTCCTGATCCCTTGTACATTGTCAAGATCGTTTATCAGTCTTGACAGTAAAACTGGAGACTGTTCAGTCTTGCTTGGGCAGCTTGATTCATGGCCTTTTTTCTTTGTGATTCGAATGGTTTCTTTTGATTGTAATTGATCACATTTGTTCCTTGTCATGTACTCTTAATACTGATGTAAATTCCAGAGGCAATAACTTCAATTAAGTGATGGAGATTGATTGGTCTTTATGTTATCATGGCCTGGAGTACATTCTCCGTTTTCCAGATTATGTCAAGAATGTTCTCTGTTCTTTATTATGCTGATTTCTTGGCTTTGCTTGAATCATATCTTTAAATGAATACACTCAAAAGCACAAGTTAAATTAACATAACATTTTAGAATCATAATTAACGTTCTTAATTAACTTTTGTTTATTATCATCTAAACTTTAAAAATGAGAGTTTGTCTTAACATGTTCTTGGTTGCTGATGTTCTGAAACGGAGAACGTTTTGGGTTTTTGTTGTTCTGGAATAGAGAATGTTCTGGGTTTCTGTTGATCTTTCTCTGTTTCTGTAAATTGCTCCACCTCAAGATCAAACCTCCCCCCATCTCCAGTTTGATGTGTACTTTCATTTCCAGCCTTGACTAAGGACTTATATAGATCAGCTTCATGAAATTTAACATCTTTACTGATGATACATTTCCTACTTTCAGGACACCATATTCTATAACATTTCACACCACTTGGATATTCTACAAAATACCATTTCTTTTCTCTAGGAACTAACTTCCCTTCATTTACATGGTAATATGCAAAACATCCAAATAGCTTTAGTTGATTGTACTTTGCTGCATGTCCAGTCCACATTTCTTGAGGGGTTTTTAGTTCAATTGCAGTTGAATGACTCATATTTATCAAATAACAAGTTGTATGGACAGCTTCACTCCAAAACTGTGCACACATTCCTACATTGGACAGAATGCATCTCATTCTCTCGAGCAAGGTTCTATTCATCCTTTCAGCTAGTCCATTTTGCTGAGGTGTGTGCCTCACAGTCCTATGTCTGTTCACACCATGAGCTTTGCAAAAACTACTGAATTCCTCACTACAGAATTCAAGACCAATGTATGTCCTTAAGGTCTTAATCCTCCTATCAGTTTTGTTTTCAACCATAGATTTCCAATCTTTAAAGGTTTTGAATGCTTCATCCTTACTTTTTAATAAAAAAACCAATACCTTCCTACTATAATCATCAAGAAATGTAATGAAATACTTGCTACCTCCATGTGAAGCAATATTTGCAGGGCCCCATAGATCACTGTGAACATATTCCAGAATTTCTTTTGAGCAATGTTTCCCTATAGAGAACTTGACCTTATGCATCTTTCCATACACACAATGCTCACAAAATTCAAGATCACCAATCTTGTCCCCACCTAGCATTCCTTGTCTGTCCAGAATTTGCATTCCCCTTAGACTTACATGTCCCAACCTTTGATGCCACAAGCTAGCTTTGCTTGATGTTTGAACTGCCACTGTTGCCGTTCTTGTCACTGCTTGACCATTGAGAAGATAGATTCCATGATCTCTTTTTCGCTTCATGATTATCAATTATCCCTTTATGACTTTTAGAGTGCCTTTCTCTGCATTGTATGAACAACTAGCTTCTTCCAGCATTCCCAGAGATATTAAGTTCCTTTCAGCTCTGGAACATGCCTGACTTTTGATAAAATCTTCATAGTTCCATCTTCCATCTTCAGCTTGATTGAGCCAATCCCAACTACCTTGCAAACTGATTTGTTACCCATGATAACCTTGCCTCCATCACTTTCTTTGTAGTCAATGAACCAATCTCTATTTGAAGTCATGTGAAATGAACACCCCGAGTTAAGAACTCAATCATCCTCCATGATTTCAGTTGAATTTGCCATAAGAACTTTTGTGCTTTCATATCCTTTAGAGGCTACTGAAGCATTTCCATTATCATCATCACTATTTGATCCTTTCTTTCCTTTCCAATCTAGGCATTCTTTCTTGAAATGTCCCTCTTTATTGCATATGAAACACCTCATTTTACACTAGTCCTTTTCTTTATTCTTGAATTTATTCTTCTGTTTTTTATTCTTTTTCCTTGTTTTAGCCTTGACAAACAACCCCTCACCACTGCCTTCTTCTTTCCCATCTGACTTCCTCTTTAATTCTTTAGATATTAGTGCAGCTTGTACTTCTTCTAATGATAAAGAATCTCTACCATAAAGAAGTGTATCACACAGATTTTCAAGAGAGCTTGGTAATGAATTTATCAACAACAGGGTCTGATCTTCATCATCCAATTTTACATCAATATTTTTAAGATTTAACACAATCTTATTAAACTCATCCATATGATCTTCAATTGACCTCCCAGGTTGCATCTTAAAAGTATATAACCTTTGTTTTAAGTATAAACGGTTTGCGAGTGATTTAGTCATGTATAAAGATTCCAATTTAAGCCAAATATCTGCTGCCGAGGTTTCCTTTGACATTTCTCCCTTAGAACTTTGTCTCTAAGACTCAAGATTAAAGCACTATGAGCCTTGTTCATGATATCCTTTTTTTCCTTGTCTGAAAACGTGGATGCCATGTCTTTCTCTCCTCCCAGTGCTTCTGCCAAACCTTGATGAACCAAGACGCCATAACCCAAAATCATTCTTTCCATCGAATTTCTCAAGTACATACTTTGTTGATTCCATCTTCCTGAATCGAAACCGAGTTCTTGATACCAGTTGTTGTAAAAAACCAAAGATCAATGAATTTCACAGCGGAGATTGATTGAATTAAAAACGGAGATTGTTTATCATTCTCCATTTTCTGGTTTTGTTTCTTTTAATCTAAACAAAATTGAATCTTGCTAAAATAAACACACACAATTGTTAACCCAGTTCAGAGATAAAACTCATAGATCTGGGGGACTAGATCCGACTTCGAATTATCACTATATGAGATGAAATGATTACAATGTACAAAATGCTCTCTTTTCTTTTAGTTTTCTGTTTTTGTGCAAAACTGAAAATTCACTCACTTTTCTAGTTGTTGTCCAACTACTTATATACAAGTTTGTTACAAAAAAGTAGTTACAACTTATTAACTGAAAACTAACAGCCCCAAGTTAGATTGGCTTGTAAGTAATATTCCTAAGTCTTCTTAATTGAGTACCACTTTCAACAGTATGCTAAAGAAATATTGCAGAGGTTTGGAATGGAGGATTGTAACACGGTTTCCAATCCAATAGTTCCAGGATGTAAATTAGCAAAGGATGAGAAATGCAAGGCAACAAGCTCAATTGTTTACAAGCAGATGGTAGGATGTTTTATGTATTTAATGGCAACCAGACCTTATTTAGCTTTCTCAGTATGCTTGATTACAAGTTACATGGAGAAGCCAACAGAGGTTCATATGGCTGCAACAAAGAGAATTCTTAGATACTTGAAGGGAAACATGAGCCTTGGCTTATTGTATGAGAAAGGAAGGGGAGAAGAGATGACAGGTTGGTCATATATTGATTATGCTAGTTACTTAGATGATAGGAAAAATACCTCGGGATATGTGTTAATGCTTGGATCAAGTTACATATCATGGTCATCAAAGAAACAACCAATTGTCACACTTTCTATCAGAGGTTGAATTCATTGCTGCAACATCAAGTGCTTGTCAAGGGGTATAGCTTAGAAGAATAATGAATCAACTTAGTTGTGGTCAGAATCAAGGCGCTACAATTTACTGTGACAACAGTCTCTCAATCAAGTTATCAAAGAATTATGTGATGCATGGAAGAAGCAAACACATTAATGTTAGATTCCACTTCCTTTGTGATTTCACCAAATACGGCATAGTCCAATCGTCTCATTGCAACACTCAAGATCAGCTTGCAAACATCATGACAAAGCCCTTGAAGTTTGAGTCTTTTTGCAATTTAAGAAGTAAACTTGGCATGTGTAGTTTGTAGATGTTATTTTGTATGTTTGTAGTTACTAAATTGTTTGTGGTTGTTCAATTTAGGGGAGGATATGTTAGGTGTTAATTTGATATAGTCATTGCAAGCTTGCCAACTAAAGCTTATGAGCTGACTGAGGCTCGTGAGTCTAACTAACTAGGAGCTCATGAGTCTGGCTGCTTGTATGTGTCCATGACCTAAATCATGTATTGTACTTGAGTCCATATAAAGGCATGCATTGAGTATGGAATACGATAAGACGATTACATCATTTAGCAAGATACGTATCATAGAAATAAACTCAAATACTTGTTATTATTCCTATTTGAGTTTATTCCTACTTGTTTGAAACAAGTTATTGCTAATGAAGTAATACAAATTTTGATTGCTTAAAAAAGAGGACAAAAAGACGTCACAATCTAAGTCACAATCTAATAATATTGATAAGTAAATAAAGCTTTGCCACAATGGTAAAAATGTCATTCATAAAAATCGTATTAGGAACTCTAAAAAAAAGAATGAGTTAGATTCCAAATAAACAACCAAAAAGAATGTGATTTGAGCTATCTATTCTCTCTAGCTCTTTATTTGGAATATCACATAGTGGAACATGCTTCTGTGAGTACTGAGAATATTGAATATAGGTTCATTCTTTTAGAACGGTGGTGAAACGACGATTGAGGAAAAAAGTTGGTCATTTGCTCCTAGCTCTGCATCAAGGCTGTGTACCTCCACATACTCTGATAATCAAGTAAGAATTTGTCAGAGAATGAGAGGTTTTATGGTTAGAATTTTTGTGTACCTTCATGACCTCAGAAGTCTTCTTTATATATTATATCCTTTTATGGTTTCTAAAAGATTTCCATTATGATTATCAAAGGGAATTCCATTATCTTCAAAGCATCCTCTGATATATGACATGTATCTGTAATCACAGTATGACTGCCATCAAGTGGCTCAGAATGAGGGTATAAGCGAGTTATCATGTCCATCACTAGATTTCCTTCTCGTCCATCTAGTGGTCATGATCGATAGTCTAGGTGAGTTACGGTGGATAGCGACCTCAAATTTCACTTCTGACAATAGATTGCCCTAATTTTGCGAAGCTTATGTGATGTCACTCGATCACGTCGGAGCGATTCGAAGTCACACATTTTTATGTTGAGCTCGAACTAGCACACTCTAAGTCCGGCCCATAACACTTCTTAATTCGTATTTTACACTGAATTTTATTTACGATCATTTGTTTATCCACGACACCCAATAATCCAAGATAAGTGGCAGAGTAGCTTCATGTGGGCAATCAGCCGTGAGTATATTCTCTCTCCTTCTCACAATAAGTGTCTCATTTGTCATTTTTTTTCAGTTTCAAATTATTTGTCATTTTACAATATCAATACAACATTAATTATTTGTATTACTAATATACTCTTATTTATTATATCTCAGCTCATTAAATATTTCCACTAATTGCAATTATTAAGAGTATTTGAGTAAATGAAACACATTTTTTCATTAAAATCAACACAACTAATCATTTTTTTTAAGAAGTGTACAAAAGTTAAATAAGACATTTGAAATGAAACTTATTATATATCTTTGTAAAACAAAACGAATAAAATAATATATCCATAACAACATCTTAACTTATTCCAATTTTTTCATAGTTATTCAATGATAACTCACCACATAGATGTTTGTTAAGATATTTAAAATAATAATATAATAATGTGACAATGGTAAAATCTAATTGAACGAGTTTCACACTTTAAATGCATAATTCTTTAACGTGTGTAAAGGTTAAGTAAACTATTAAACTAATCAAACTTTGAATGCATAAGCATTGACGATCAAAGACAAAGAAAAACCATAATAACACAAAACAAAGGTAAGTAACACTTAAATTTCACTCAAAGACTCTATTTAGTAAAAAGCAAGAGATAACATATAAGCTTAATGCGAATGACAAATAAATTAGTTGATAATGAATGTTGTCCAACATACAACTGATAGTAGATAAGCTAACAAATCAAAATTTGAAGTGTTCGGTACGATTTATTAATGTCTGGTGTCATTAAAAATCCTTTATTTTTTGAATGTTTTATTTAATTTTAAATAAAAACAGAGGATTTTTAATCAATTTACAGTAAAAAATTAAACAAAATAATATACTTAGTCATATTAAAATTCTCATTACTATTTTATTTCTTATTGACAGTAACAAAACTATGTTGAAAGGTTAATAGAAATAATAAAAATAAGGCTAAATAGTACTCGTGGTCCCTTAACTTAATTTCAGTTAACGTTTTAGTCCTTTATTTTTTTTTTTCCGATTTGGTCATTTATTTTAATTTTAAGTGACAATTTGATCTTTTATATTTTAAAATGTCAACAATATTATCCTTTATTTTACAAAAATTCAAAAAATTTATCAAAATTTTCAACCAAAACCCATAAAATTAATTATATTATTTAATATAATACAAATTTCATCAGATTCGTAACTCAAATCTTCAAATAAACTTATATTTTCATTTTTTATTTGATGTCGTTAGAGATGAAAATATTAGTTTATTTCAAGATTTGAGTTTCGAATTTGATGAAATTTGTATTATATTGAAGAATATAATTAATTTTATGGGTTTTGGTTGAAAATTTTGTTCGATTTTTTGAATTTTTGTAAAAAAAATGATAACATTGTTGACATTTTAAAACATAAAAAATCAAATTGTCACTTAAAATTAAAATAAATGACCAAATCGAAGAAAAAAAAATAAAAAATAAAAGACTAAAACGTTAACTGAAATTAAGTTAACGGACCAAATGTACTATTTAGCCTAAAAATAAAAAATGGATAAGGCAAAGATTAAAAAGGCCAAAAATCAATGAAATTTTCAAGTTATTGATTTAGTATAATTTGGCATTTGAGGGCAGAAAAGTTGTCTACATCTATATGATCTACATGTCCAAGGTAACACAGGGAACTCGTCCCAAAGTACAACAACAAAATAATTCTCTATCAACCAAAATTCCAAAATACATGTTACCCTTTTGGATATTAACAATGGTAATAATACTTTATAGAGCCTGCATTTCCAAATTAGTATGCTCATTGTGGTTAGAAGATGAAGCTTCAGGACTTTCCTTGTCGTCAGTAGACTTCATTTCTTGAATGGGAGGAGCATTTACGACGGTCATTTCTGAGCCGATACTGTCCGAGAGTCGTCCCTTCATCTCCCTGTGCTCTTGACACAAGGCACACCAGTGCATGCAGCAGTGTACAAAACAAGGATCACAAGGAGAGTTCTGGAGTTATCAAAAGAATAAGACAAATTGTAAAGCAGGACAAGGTTTCATGTTCTGTGGAAACTATAAAAGCTAGAGGAAATAATTATCAAAATCTTGTGCAAAAGTTACTAGGAAACACAGGTAAAGTGATCTGAATATACAAAATGTGATACTCCATCAAATTCTAAAGCTGCCAGTAAACCTTTGGTCATCACCTTGAAATAAGCAGGGCTCTTTCTCTAATTTTAATTGTTTGAATTTTGAATCTTAATCCATCCTCCTTTATAGGGAAAACTACCTCTAGCAAAGAATATATAGCCATGTTCTCCCAAGGATTATGTTATATTTTTAAAATGAATAATAAAAGATGAAACTTTCGAGGACACTAAATAATAGTAAATATGAGATGCAAAGCAAAGTGAAAGACCATTTACATCCATATCCTTCTTAATAGTTTGGAATATAAGTTTTCTTTGTCACTCCATATCTTAGCTATTGGACTGTCCTCTATATGATATGTACTTCTTATTAATGCTTCTACTGTTCTACGTTTTCGACGACCTAAGCATCTTATATATATATATTAAAAAGCACAAACATGACATGACACTGGAATACAATTTGAAACAAGGATATGCCAAAGTTTAAAAATTATAGGACACATCAGAATTATAATATAACACATACTATTAATATGAAAACACAAATCTTGAATCCAAAAAGACTATCAATATTTTTAAAGTTAACAGCAGTCATTGCAAACAAAATAACTATCTTTTATCCAATTATTGTGATCAATCTTTATAGTTATAAAAGTTCAAAAACTGAAGTAAAAAAAACTGTAAAATCAACTAAGAGTATCTAAAGTGTCCATGAAGTGTTTGACATATATACACATTACACACGAGTATGGCTACTATTTTGAAGTGTCTGTACTTTGCTCTTAGCAGCAGCAAGCAGCTGAAGATTTCTTAAACTTCCGATAAAAAGCACTAAAATAATTTAATCCCAGAAAACTTTACTATTCATTAAATTAAATAGCTTTTTAAGCATCTTTTTGGACTAGTTAGCACATTTTTGTTAACTTTCTGATTAAGAAGTACAAAATATGCATGTATTACAATATACAAGCAAGGCTTGATAATAGACCAAACTCCTACAGAAATTGCTTTTAACATTTAATGGATTCTACATAACACATCTGCAATAATCAGAAGCAATATTTTTCAGCAGGGGAATACCTGATATACATCATTGATTCCATTTTTAAATTTGATTACTAGCACTAGTAAAAGTGAAAAAGAAATTCAACACATACCTTTAAGTGATAATTCTTCTGTAAGGATTGCCGAACCTGGCCAGTGTAAATGCCACACATCCACCAAGTGAAAAACAAACCCTCAAAAATGAGAAATGATGTCCCTGGGTCAATCATACCATTAAAGATTGCAGTCGCTGTTGCCAGGGCAATGCCACCTTCAATAAAAATGGCATGGCAAATGCATGGTCCAGTCCAAGGAGTGTCTTCATTCAAACTTTCTACGTTGCGCCCAAATAAAACACAAGGACAAAACAGTCCTGTCAAGCCTGCAATTAAGGTAGAATGATCACAAAAGCAAGCAATTTTATCCTTAGTCATAGTAGCAATCAATATTACTAATAAAGAAATACAAACAATGTTGTCAAACGCAGATCACAAAAAATAGCAGTCTATTTAAATTTTGTTACGCTGCTATAGCCGCTATTTGAACCATAACAATTTGTTCAAATTCTACTACACAATAGCAGTATAACGCCGCTATAGGCTATAGCCACTATTTGACAGCACTGCATACAAATAAATCCTTCATTAAGTGACGGCACAGTCCAGTCATAATTTTACATATAAAGCATGAAGAGATTTTGATGGTAAGAATTACTGGTCAAAGGTAAAATATAAAGTTAGATCACTATTAGTCCAAAGGCTAAAAATACTAGTTCAATAAAGATAATATATTAGACCCTGATTCTAGTGAAGTTTAACAGCTTGATCATGGATTAACTTACAACTATCTCTATCTTCAGCACATCCAAAGATCCCAGTCATCCAAGGCTCATCAGCAGGAGGTGCATAGCTTTCAGGTAATGGCTGGCCACATTCCATGCACTTCCGAACAGCCAACTGCATAGTACTTAAAAAAAATAAGCAACTACTTGTCTACTAACTAAAATCAAAACACCCTAAAAGAAGCACAATCACACTTTTTCCAAAATTCGCATTTTGCTTTCTGTCACAAATCACAATGTCATAAACACCCTAAAAGGGGCATTGACATTGGTATTATGTTAAAGTATTAAATAGACAATATATAAAACTATCAAGATCCATAGTGGAACTGGATTTGGGTTTCCCTTTTTCTCATTTTCCAGTTTCATACCAACACGGGTTTAGCGAACAATCCTTCATACGACAGCAGAGGCTAAATTCATTGACAATTTGACATCGAAACCATAAAACCAGCAAGTTAAGCAGTACCAATCAATGATCACTGGCATGTAAAATTCATTGAAACATAGTGTTACGCTTACCCAACTAGGTCTTAAATGAATGATTCCAAACACACGAAAACATAGACAAATCAAATGTACAATAAAGCATAAATAAACTATTCCCATTATTTCATATTCCCACTTTTATTAACCACTGTATTAGAATCTTTGTCTCGCCAGTGGGACCCCAAGTATCCCGACAAGCTTCAACTTGGACCAACTATGAGACTAATCTCCACTACAGGGCTTAGCGCATGTTTTAATTGACAATGAATTTTGCAAAATCGTGATGTGCCACCATGATTTTTACAAAAGTTACACTTCGAAACTTTAACAAAATCACAGTGTTACCGTAATTTCACCAAACTCACGGTCAATCTAAACCATTATTGTTAAATAGAAGCTACAGTGGCAATATAGCGTAACTGAGTTCGAAGAAATTGCTATTGTTCTGGGATACACTATTTAGTACAAAATACTTTCAATAACAAGCATTCTACAATCCGTGATCGACAACACTAATCTAAACATGACTTACTCACACTAAAAGCACACGTGTGGTACCCACGCATGTGATAATGTTCAATAACTCATTTTCAAAATCATGATCATCTTAACTGTTAGTTAGTCTTATCTCTGATGTCTGTATTTGTGTCACTGCAAGTACAACATTCAATGCCCAATCTCTCTAAACAAAACCTAACATTATAGAAATCAATAATGAAACAACAGAAACCAAATAAGAAGAAAATTGAAATCAAAATCCAAACCTGAGGAACATCAATTGGTTGATTAAGTTCACCAGGCTCAATATCTTCAACAGGTTTCTGTTCTTTAGTCAGCTTCACGTAACGATTCCGTTCCTCCATCTGACCTCACACAAACCAATACCCACAAACAAAAATATAATCAACAATGAAATGAAATTAATCACAAAAAAAAATAAAAAAATACTTAGTTTTTTTATGATGAAAAAAAGAATAGTGAAAAAGAAATATAGAGAACCATACGGTTTATAGATCTAAAAATTAATAGATTGCGGTGTGGTGGGTCACCTTTGTTGTTCAGATATTATTATATTGAAAATTAAATTTGAGATCTGAAAATTAAATTTCGTCGCAAAGTGGTGTGTATACAGTGTTCGATTTTATTTTTTTATGTTTCGAAGGTTCAACACCAAGAGAAAAGTCATTGAAATATAATATTTAGCCTACAATAAATCATTTTTTTTAATTTTAATTTTTCTCAAAAAACTTAATTTCGTTGAAAGTTTTTTTCTTTTTTTTAGTTTCGTTCAGAGTTTAATAACTATATGAGTTGAATGTTATATTTTTTATAAGAATTATAATTTTATTTGTATAATCAATTAATGTTATGCAAGTTTAATTAATTATAATTATAAGAATTATAATTTTATTTATACAAGTTTGATACGGCCTCAAGAGCGGGGCAGTGATTAGAAAGAGAGAGGCCTCAAGTGAAGAAATACCCAATTCCATAGATAGGTTATCCAAAAATAGATAGATATATATATTGGATCTCTTAAAAAAAATAGTTAAAAAATAATGAAATAATTGATAAATTTCTTAGTAAAAAAATTAAAATTAAAATAGTCTATTGCAAATATTTTAATTATTTACATTGAAAAAATAAAATATTTTTAGTCTATTAAGTACAACACTAATTATAAATGAATTTAACTCTTTAAAGTGTTGAACTCATTTTTTTAAATAAATATTGTGATTTATTATTTCCATTGAACTTCATTAATTTACATTTTACACAAGTTAAAATTATTTTGAACTTTTTAGCTTATTAGTTAAGTTTAATATATTAGTTTTAAATTTTTTATTTATATTTGACTCTTTCGTAAAATCATGATTAGTTTCGCTGCCGTTACGTTATTTTGCAAAAATTAAAATGATTAGAGTTAAATATATTTTAGTTCTTATAAATTTTCAATATTTTAATTTTAATCGTGTAAATAAAATATATAAAATCATACAACATGCGATTTTGGTCTCTGTTGAAACGAAATATTTTAATTGTCTTTTAATTTTAAAATATTTTTTTACAAGTATGATTAAAATATTATAAAAAATTTCTCCACAAAAACATATAATTTTTTAACTTAAGATGAAATAAATATAAATTTTTTAAATATAAAAACCCTATAATAAATGTAACAAATATATGAACATATAATCGAACTTTAAACTCATTTTTCGTCGAAAAACTTTTTATATTATTGTAAATATCTTGAGAAAACTCATTCAAAAATACATGTAAATTTAACTGTGATGACTAAAGTTTCATGTATGAATATGTCATAAAAACTAAAAGTTATATTTTTATTTTATAAAAATTAAAAACATATTTAATCTAAATAATTATAAACAAATAAACGAGTATAATAATTTTACTCATTGTCATACTCATAGTAATAAACATGAGAGTGACAGTACCCATTTAGTGGAAGAGTTAAAATAACATAATTAATAATATATAAAAAAATATAAAATGATATTTAATTTAGGAAAGTTTAATTTTGCTAATTATTAATTCATTGAGAGTAGTAATTTTTAAATAAAAAAATTGTTGACTAACTTTTTTTTTTAATATTTTCTACACGAGCCTAAACAAAAATTAAAGTAAACTTTCTTACAAAACGAAATATTAATAAAAGAGTTTAATTTTCATGTACCGACACTACAAAAAAAAATACACAATTAATTGACAAATCATGAATAATTTTATAAGTAGTTATGAAAAAATTAAGCATATTTAATAATCTGATTATTTGACCATGTAAAAACTATTTCTGCATATAAATTAAATTCTAAATAAAATAGTCAATGTTTTCTAAAAATTGTTATATATCATTTTTACAGTTCATGTTAATAACATTTTTATATTTACAACTTAACTTAATTAATTTTGATAGTTAACAATTCTCATAATTTAAAATGATAAATTTAATTTTACTTTATTTAGAAGAATTAATTTAATTTTTCTTACCACTTTATTTACATTATATTTATAAAATATTTTATGGATAACTTTATAGCGAAATTTAGTAAAAAAAAAAACCTTTATACCAAAATTATAAAATCCAAAATATGAAACATTCTTAAATATTTTTGAATTATAAAGACAGAAAAAAATCAAGTTCAAAATAGGAATTAAATGTAAAGTTAATACAATTAATAAATTATAGTCATAATAATTCATGTTCTCTCTTAACTTAATTTCTGGGAACGTTTTAGTTTTTTTTTTTTTCATTTCAGTATTTTATGTTTTTAAATAATTACAATTTTAGCATTTAAGTGGGTTTCCGTTAAAATTCAGTGCTATGTTTTCTTCTTGTTTTCTTCTCTTGCACATTTCGAAGACCATTGTTTAGTCTTATCCTCTTTCACCCATAAAAACTCGAAATTCACGGTCGTCTCATGTTCAAATGGGTCAAATTCACATTTCTACAACTATAGTTCTTTCATTTCCAAAAGAATTCGTAAGATTCCAAATTGTACATGTGGTCTGAAATCTGTGATGCGCACATTGACAAAATGAGGTCCAAACAAAGTAAGAAAATCATGGGTTGTAGGAATTTTGTGGTAAGCATCAATACATTTATGGTTTTTGATTATTTTATTTGAGGTTGTTAGATTGGATTTCGATATTTTGGTTTTCTAATATTAGGATTATTAGATTTACGGTTTTTGGTTCAGATTAAAAATTTGTTATGTTGATTTGGAATGTTGAATTGTTTCTTATATATTTGTGATTAGTTCAATTAACGGAGAAGAAAATGACAAGAAAACAATTATTTTCGAAATGTGAAAAAGAAGAAAATGGAACAGAAATTTTTTAATGTTGCCTTAATGGAAATCCACTTAAAGGGTATAATTATAATTATTTAAAAATATAAAATACTAAAATGGAAAAATGGAAAAATAAAATAAAATAAAATAAAAGACTAAAACATTACCTGAAATTAAGGGCCACGAGAGTTATTATGCCTAAATTATATTATATAATTTTTTTATAATATTATATATCTTAAATTTAATAGTATTAATTATAAAAAGGCAGAGATCAACTTAAATAACTATTCTTAAAGTTACTTCGCTTAATAAATCTTTATATACGATGAAATTTTCTGATCTAGCCATTCATTATTTCTATATCAACTTATCTATGATGCATACTAAAAATTATAAACATCAAATAACTATAACTATATAATCTTATAGATGAGATTTTACTTCTATTTCAAAAAATATATTATACATTAAATTGAAATTATTTAATTAAATATCAAATATTTTTAAAATTAAACCCTAGAGTAAGTTGATCTTCGTCTATTATTAAAATACTATTATATATATATGAATTTTCTATGTTTTAACGATGTAAAAAGTTTTACTTACGACGAAGGTCAAATATCTTTAATGATCTAACGGTTGTGATTGATTGAAAGTGTATATGAATTGAATTATATATATATATATATATATAGAGAGAGAGAGAGAGAGGGGAGTTTTATTTAACACATTAAAATAAAACTAATTTTAAAGTTCAAATTAATATTTTACAACACACATGATATGGTAACTTGTATTGGGAAAACTCAAGTCCTAATAAGAGATAAAATTCTATAACATTTTATAAAGAAAGACACACATCACTTTACAAGTCGATTTTGTGATGATGAGTTAGATTCAATTTAATAATCTTAAATAGTATCAAAGTCTATTGATCGGGCCACCCATATTTATATACACATCAAACTCAATAACCTTTGGCGTAAGGGGTGTATTGGAAAGAAAAAAAAAAAGGGCACCCCTCATCTTGATTTTGTAAAAATAAACCTTGGTTTTGTGAAAATAATTTTTTATAAAATTAAACACACTAGATTTTATTCTATTTCAGTTAATTTGTCCTTATATGTTACATATATCAAGTCCCTCATCAATGATGAGAGATTTTCATCCTTTATAGTAAATGATGAACATTAAGTGTTTGTTGTTTTGTTTACAAGATAGAAATTTCATCCGTCTACGAAATTTAGTAACCTCTAAATCTTAAAATTGCTAAATAAAAATCCCACCTTGATTCTTGGACAATTCAACCCCTTGAATCTCTCTAATTTTGTGTTAAGCTTTTAATCAAAGATCTTGAATCAAAAAACCCCCCAAAAACCCCTTTATGGTGAAAAAACTTCTCCAAATATTTTCCTTTGAGTTATCAATTGATCCCACAATTGAAACCCTTGAAAAACTCAACTCAATTGCTTAAAATGTAACCTAACAATTGTATCTCTCAAAATTGATTCAATCTCATGAATGCATTCTAAGAGTTTTCAAAAAGATTAATGAGAGAAGAAAAACTTGAGAGAATATGATTGTTCTAATTGAAAAATATGAGTGTTATGACTTATATAAACAAAACAGGAGGATGAGTGGCAGTCATAATTGAACAAATATCTTCAGGCAAGAGCATCTCAAGAGTCTCTATACACCAATTATCATTTGTCGCATAAAAAATATAGGAAACTCCTCTTAACGATCGAAATATGATTTGGAAAAGCGTCATAGATGATACCACCTTCCAAAAATGACTATTTTGCACCGTCCAAGATATATTGCATTCAACATCTGACCACACTTGATATACAGCACGCCACATGTAGGATGTGTTTATTTCGAGCAGACATCTTGGGCATAGCTAAAACACCATAACTATACTTAGCTCTCATCAATCGAACCCAAATCATATAAGGGAAAACAAAGAGTTGTCATACAAGCTTTAACATATACGCCTTTGTTGAGGACTCTGATATTTCTAAAACAAAGGTCTTGTTCCTTATGAGTACAAATTGTATCCCAAGATATTAAATGACACTTGTGTTGCTCGTCAATACTACCCCAGATAAAGTTTCAACATATTTTCTCAGCTTGATCACAAACAGAAACAGGGATAGCTGAAGTTTAAATAGTATACACAGCGATTCCAAAGAAAGAAGATTGGGCTAGTGTTACTCTTCTTGCAAAAGACAAGCTATTAGCTTTCCAATTTCTTTCGCTAAATCCAAAATAAAGGAGTAAGTGTCCTTAGAAATTCTCTAGTGAAGAAGAGGAACTCCAAGGTAGCAACTAAGATCTTGAGTGACATGTATCTCCAACACATAATTGATATCATCAACATTACTTTCTCCAACATTCTTAGAGAAGAATACTTTGGATTTATGTATGTTGATTCTTTCGGCAGATTTCATACAAAAATCATGCAGGATATCACGAAGTAAACAAGCTTGATCTACAGAGGCCTCGGCCAGAAATACAATATCATCTACAAAACAAACATGAGAAATTTTGGACCACTACCTCGCCCATTGCTAAGATGTTTCCAAATGTTAGTATTTACTAAATTAGTAATTTGATGTCTCAACCTCACCAATGCAAGCAAAAAAAAAGTTATGGTGATATGGGATTCCCTTGTCGAAGTCCTCTGACGAAGCAAATTAATTAGTTTGGCTGCCATTCCAATTTATATGCATAGAAGATGAAGAGATACAACTTTTATTCAAATTTTTAAGTAAATGAAAAATATCGAGGATAAATAGGGTATCTGAAATGAAGTTCCACTCCAATCTATCATAAGTCTTCTCTGGATCAAACTTGGTGATCATACCCTACTTTACCTTTTAAATTGTTCATAGAGTGGATGCATTCTTGAAGAATCAAAATATTATCTACCGTAGATCATCCAAGGATAAAACTACTTTGAGTATGGTCCACCACATGAGGAAGAATGATTCTCATTCTTTGGAAAATCACCTTAGTAATAACCTTATAAACCACATTTCACAAAGCAATCGACCTAAATTGAGATACTTTGAACATGTCATTACACTTAGAGATAAGAGTGAGGAGTGTTTGGTTGACATTCCCCACCTTAAAAGGATCTTAAAAACAATCTAACAACCTATTGATAAGATTCACCAACTAGCTCCCAATTCACTTTTTAAAGAAAAAAGGATGTAACATCGCACACATTAATTGATACTATCCAAATTGATTTGTATTTTTTCCTTTGTACATTATCTTAGATATTTGATTTGAAGTCATAGCTTTAATGAATTCAAAATTAATAAATATCAATTTGTAACTTATAATAAGGAAACAAATCCTGTAATTGATATATATTATTATATTACCTTTTTTTTAAGGCAATTATTATTACGTTTATTAATAGAAACCTACCAGATGGACTTTTCCAAAAATCCATCATTACCAAATTAATATTTAAACACATCTTCCTTTTTCATGTGCTTCATGTTCAAGTCTTGTGACTACTAACACCTATTTCGTTCGATAATGTCTACACCAGCAGAGTATACTCTCTTTCTCAATGTCTCAACACAACAAAGATGAACAAATATTAATGTCTATGCATAATATATATTATTTATATCGATTTTCTTTTAGTTGAATGCATAAATAAAACATTCATATTAAATTAACAATGAGTTTGACAAAATTCTGGAATGCGATTTTGATTATGACAAAAACTAAACTTGGAAAAAATCATGTCACGTTGTGATTTAGTTAAAGATTACTAATTTCAAATATTTGTCATCTATAATACATTTTTTTAATCAATTGTTGTTCATATTCTTATTTCATTATTATGGCATGTTTATCCAGAACTTTTGCTTACCGTATCTCATAGTATTATATGTCACGTCATTTAAAATATATCACATTACCATTTTTTAGTTAAAAAGCTAGAGGGAGAACTAAAATTGTTTTATTTTAAAATAGGAGGATCAATTTCACAAATTAGTGAAAATATGAGATAAAAAATACAATTAAATCTATTTTTTAAAAAAAAAATTGTACCAAATGGGGCTCAAACCCATGGTTTTAAAGTGCGATGCAATATAAAGATTTATGCATTTGTAACTACAACCACAATTGTAAGCACAACCTTCTAGTTAAATCTTCTTATTTTTTATATTGAATCTAACTCATCTTTACAAAATCTGTTTGCAAAGCGAGGGGTACTACTTTTTATTTAGTCTTTTAGAGTTCTATTCATTTACAATGTGGAACTTATGAACTATTGAGCTTGATGCGTGTAAATGGTGAGGACCCGATTGATAGACTCTGATACTATATTAAGTTTTATATTGAATTTAACTCATCTTTACACAATCAACGTGTTAAGGGGTATCATTTTTTAAAACATCTTTTAAAACTATTTCTTAAAATATATTTTTATTTTTGTACATATAATTTAAGATTAAGTATGTTTTTAGTTCTTACAAAATTATAATATTTTAATTTTAGTTTTTATAAAATAAAAATATATTTTTTAATATTTATAAAATTATCCAACAAACAATTTTAATTTCTATTTAAAAAAATATGTTTAATTGTCTTTTAATTTAAAAAAAATTGAATATTTTTTGATAGCATTTTTAGAACATTGTAAAAAATTTATTCACAAAAATTTAGAATCTTTTAATCTGAAATGAATTAAATATAAATTTTTTAAATGTGAAAAACTAAAGATAAAAGTGACAAAAATGTGGAATATAAATCAAAAGTTTGAACTTATTTTTTTGTGAATAAACTTTTACAATTTTATCAATATGCTTAAAAAAGTTCATTCAAAAATATATATTAACTTAATAACAGATACTAAAATTTTTATAAAGACTAAAAATTATATTTTTATTATACATAAATTAAAATTAAAATATTAAAATTTTATAGCGACTATATACAAATTAAATCCTCTATAATCTATTATAGTTCATAATAAACTGATACATTGTTATAATCCTTAACTTATATACACTAGTCACAAAATAGTGACATATTGGGGAATGGATATTCAAATAAACTCTCCAGTTCAATTTAATCGATTAGCTGGAATTGTCTTCAAAGGAAGAAGTTGTACGAGTGTATGTTACTATGATATGTCTATTGTCGTGTATTTGAAATGTCTATAACTTCTCATGAGAATTGATTATGTCATTAATTTTAATATTTCTCTTAATACATTTAAATTGTTTTAATAAAAATAAAAGATAATATTTTTGGAATAAAAATTTAAAGTAAAATTTAATTTAAAATTGCAAGTTTGAATAAACAATCAAATATCTAAAAATTAGATTATGGAAACAAATTAAGGATATAAATTTGTAATGAATTTAGTTTGTGGTACTAAAATGCTATAGTATGATTTTATCATTATCTACATAGTGACCTTAAAGGTTTTCTAACTCAGTCATCAAGTTTTTCAAATGCACTAATGTTATTTTTGATTCATGTTCACATTGCTACAGTTTATAGTTATTTTTTTGTTTTATAGCTTAAATATTATTTTTAGTTATTTAATTTCAACCACTTGTCCAAACATTTTGACTTAATCCATATTAAACAAGCAAATTCATTTGTTCCCTTTTCCAAGTTCAAAATCTATTAATAAATTTAAGGTGGTCAAATTTAAAGACAACATTAAATTAGCTTGATTAAATAATGCAAACATCCTATAAACATATTAAACCACAAACATCATTCAATACTTCATAAATTCTTTACTCAAAGAAGTTTAGCTCATAATGAGCTTTTGTTCAAACATTGAAATAAGATAACACGGTGAAAATAACATTGTAACTTAAGTAATTAAAGTGATAAGGAATCAAAGATAAAAATACAAATTTTATATAGTAGTAATGGCAGCTCCTCCTTCGACTTGGATGCAAGTTTTCTTCTTTGAACAAAAATCCTTCATACAAAAGCTTCAATGATGGATGATGGTAGCCAAATGGAATTGAGAGCTATGCTTCTTATTTTTAGGTTTGAATCGTTCTCTCCTTCATTTGGTGATAGTCTCCCTTTTATAGGACATCTTACTTTCTCTCTCTCTCCCTTGTCCCTCCATTTTGTCCTTTAACTCACAAGTTATATTTTTGGCTCAATAAAGTAAAATTGGCTTAGATGTGATTCATTTTCAAATCTTTTACCTATAAAATGACACACCAAACATCAACTTTTTTAAAAGACAACAAACCATATCATAATTAAAAAAACATAATATTAAATTTAAAGCTAAAATTCTAATAATTTTTACAACAAATAAATTATTATTCAAATTTAGTAGATAACTGTTATCTGTAAGTTTTATCATCTATACAATAGTATTTTGCATCCTGCAATACACAAAGAAATATTTCCCTATAACTTTTGAGATCTTTATCTTTTTTTTTTAATTTGTAAACGAGATGATATAAATACCACCACAAACTCACACAACTGTAAGATCTTGAGACATAATATAAAAAAAATAAAGTTCTCAAATTTGTTATATCTAATCATGGAGATATAAAATACATACTTCTAATTAACAATGATATATAACTTTTTTTTTCCTGGTAATGAATATGAGCATATTAAATGAAACACACAAAATTAATATAGTGGTACACTTAACAGCCTCCTATCCTGACACATGATTTTTGGCACAAGCAATTGATTTATTCTTCCCTCTTGATTTATGGACTAGGATAAATTGCATTATATAACCATAAATGACTAGTGTTCATTGTTCATAATTGTGATTAGATAAACTCATGTTTTTTTTTACCAAAAATTAGATACTTATTGTGAATTCCTGTTTTTGACTTTCAGGGATGCTTTTAGAAATCTAGAATGCAATGATGTTTCTTAAACTACCTATCTAACATATAGTAAATTAATGTGCCAAAAGTAAAAAAAGAAAATTTAAGTACTGCTGCATTTAGAACATATATGATTTGTTGAAGCTAGAGTTAATCAATCCAACTTAATTCTAATGTTGGACCACCCATCCTAAACACTACAATGATTTCTTCTCAAATCAACTTTTTGCTAGATAACAAATCATTATGGAAATATGCAATTGAAATAAACTGGCTAAACCATTAATTGGTATTTCAGACAAAATCCAATTTCAAATAACATTACATTGTGTTCCGTTACGATCAAAAAATATTCTGTGAGAATTGAAGCTAAAAAGATAGTTTATAAATAATACCTTATTCAAAATTTAACTCGTTAAATCAATATCAATTATACCATTAACTCAACCATAAGAACGAAAAGAATCATTAAGTTATATTGTTAAGAAATATGGTTTATCATCGATAGAATTTTATATGATTTTTAAACAATGGTCATTCCAATGTAGAGATTTCCTACGACATGGTTCATGAGTATTTATAAACTAATCTTATTTTTAATATATTTATTATAAATAAGTATTTTAAATCAATCAAACTCATTGTAAGGATGTTAACTGCCATAAATTTAAATAATTTTTTTCTTCAACAATTTTTTAACCGTTATTTGCCGTCACAAAAGTTACAATCAATCAGAAAAATATTTTTGATTTATGAAGACTTTTTCAACCACTATTAATAACCAATTTGAATTTTAATATTTATACGGTCTTTTTTAGTTGGTAATTTGTGAGAGTTTTTTTCAACCACAAAATCTTTTTTAAATTATCCACAAATTGATGTTATTCACAAGTACTCCTTTGAATATTGTTAAATCTACATTTAATGAGTTTTTTTAAAAAAAAAAAAAAATACAATTAGTGAGTTGATGCAAAGAAACTACAACTTTGAGTACTTGTACTAAAATGATGATTAGGCGTACAAAGATATAGATTATTATAGGGATTTTTTTTTTTTAATGTTTTGTTTTGGATACTCCAATTCTTATTCTTTTGGTATTGATTGATTGAAATTTTTAACATTAATTTTATTAATTTTATAATTATTAAAATTTCCATATAAAATTTCTTTTAATAAATAAATTAATCAATTTTATTAAAAATATGTATTTTATTCTATTTAATAGTTACAATTTATTTTAATTTGTTATTTTATTAAAATAGTATTTAATATTTAAACACAGTTCCGGAGGCTTTAGCCGCCGAAAATAAATTAAAAATTAAAAATGCGAGACTCTTGGCATTCAGAAGTCAGAACAAGCCAGCGGCCAACAGCCTTCAGATAACTGTACTTTTTCAAAACTGCCGGAAAATTTCCAGGCCAAAAATGCACAAAATTTTTTATTATAAAAAAATTCATGCATCAAGAAACAAAAATGCACAAAATTTCTTCTTTTGTTCCGTCAAGAAGTGTATACAGTAATCATTCAAGATTAATATAAGAAAAAATTTAGAGTTGCATTAGAAATAATTGTGATTGACATTTATTTATTTTAAAGTAATTTTTTGTTTGTTAAAGTGACATGCATTGTGAGATACGCAGGGAATATCTTTTATGTATAACGTAATGTTAACACACAAAATTTAACGGTCTCTTTAATTTATTTATGGAATTAAAATTTTAAGAGAAATAAAATAAAGGGAAAATGATAATCAATTGATATACTTAATTATATAAAGAGATTTGATTCTTTGTACAAATGTATATATTGTTTATATAATAAGTTAATGACTCATGTAACTATTGCTTAAACTGAAAGAAGTTTTTTAAAATTAAAATCAATCAAATCTTATTTAAGATCAACAATGTTTAAATAAAGATTAAATAGATTGACTTTAATATAATTGAAAAAGAAATGTTGAAGAAAATCGATTAAAATAATTTATTAAATAATTTTGCATTTCAAAAAGTTCAAAAAATAAATTTGAAGTAAAAATGTATAAAAATTTATTGAGATATTACTATTATATTAAAAAAAAAAGGTCCAATTTTTATATCCGCTTTAGACCTTAGCATGTGTGTTGGTCGACCCTACTAAGGGCACAAGTTAGGATTTTCCCAAAAAAAAGGAGTTATGTTAAAAATAATAGAATAAAAAAAAATTCTAAGAAGGTTCTATAACAACATACAACTTCATTCATCACACAAAGTCATAGTTAGAAATTACAATGGATATTCCAGTACAAATAACACTAATCGATTACTCTATTCGTTGAATATAAATGATATTCGTACCATATTTATGTTTGTGTAAGTATCTGTTTAACAAATATTTAATAGATTTTAAAGTATTTGTGGATATTCATAGATATCATCTTTTAAATAATTTTTTTTTTTTTTTGCAATTATGTATAATTTTCCACCTAGTTTGTCAACACAAAATAATATTAATACATAAAAACATTAATGCATTAACACATAAATTAAAATATATTACAAAATTTCATCATAAAAAGTATTATTCAGTACAGGGAATAGTGAATACAAGAGCTTGACTTCGGAAACGATGCTGAAGAGTGATTGGAAGAGGCTTTTGATCTTTTTCGTCAATGAGCCATCAGATGGTGTACTTGCATACACTCTGCAATCAAGTAAGAATTTGTAAGACAGTGATAAACTTTTTTAAGTTAAAATTTGAGTGTGCCTTTTATGACTTAAGAGGTTCTACTTTTATAGTAACTCATTCTAGAGTTTCTAAAATATTCACATTATGATCATCAGAGAGGGATTTGTGATCTTCATATCACCCTCTAATGTTGAGCGTGTGTCTTTGTAATTAGAGGAAAGTGAATGTCATCTATTGGTTGTGATCACAGTATGAATGTCATCAAGTGGCTTAGAAGGGGTGCACATGTGAGCTACCATATTCATTATCACTAGATTTCCTCCTTATCTATCTACTGGTCATGATTGGAGGTTCAAGTGAATTTCGATAAAATGTCACTTTGGATTCAGTCTTTGAAGGCAACTTACCCTAGTTTCGGAAAGGTTATATGATGCTATTTGGTTGAGACATGTTGATATGGAAATCACCTAATTCCATGTTGGGATTGGATTATGTTGGCATGAGTTTGGCCCATAATAAATATTAATACATAAATAAAAAGATTACATCACATTGATTTTATTAATTTACTATCAAATATATATAAATATTTGTGGGTACAAATATCATTAAATTCGTCTCAGTATTCATTAAATAACATAGATCAACATATCGATTTATTTTATCTACGGTTATCCATTAAACCATCCCATATTCCTTTCAAATTTTTCCACTAATATTAAGGATTTTTTTTTTCTCCAATAATCTTCAATAGGGGAAAGGCGACACAACTAAATGACGAAAAGGTGTGGCGAAGAATTTACGAAAATTATTTTCAAAGTCAACAAGTCAATTCATATGGTGCCAAGCAAGAAAAAACATGGTGGAGTGTCATTTGGTGTAAGACTTTTGGAATGCTTGGTCTCTTCTTTCATAATGACCCACCTTGAATACTTTTTCATCTTTGGAATTTCCAAATTAATATTTAAACATATCTTCCTTTCTTTAATTTCTTGTGCTTTATGTTTAAGTTTTTGCACTATTAACACATTTTGTTAGAAAATGTCTACACCAGCAGAGTATACTCTCTTTCTCACTCTCTCAACACAAAAAAGATGAACAAATATTTATATGGTTTTTCCTTTTAATTTACTGCATAAATTAAATATATGCATATTTGGATTATCAGTGAATTGGACAAAATCCTACTGTACTATTGTGATTTTGTCAAAAACTAAACTTTGAAGTTTCAACAAAATTACGGGCATTACAATTTTGTTAAATTTACCGTGATTTTAAACAATTGGTCAACAATAGTATTTTTTCAATCAAATGTTTATTCATATACTAAAAATTTCATGATAAGTATGTCTTGATTATGCATAAATTTTGCTTACCATGGTCTTATAATTTTATCCATGATGGTTATGTGTTGTGGTTTTTCTTTTTGGATAAGCAAAATTACTATAACTTGGTTTTTGATTGAAAAAGTTTGTGCTTAGTAATTTTACTTTGCTTAATAATATTTACTTTGCTACACCATATATATATATATATATATATAATTATGATTATATGAGTTTCTCAAAGTTTTATTAGAGAAATTAAAGAAATTTTCTCTAATGTTTCAGATACTACCGGTCTCTACCACCTGTGAGCAAGATCTATGGAGTAGCATGTTTGATGACATCTGCTGCATATTATCTAAACCTTTATAGTGCAGACAACATAGCTCTGTTTTATGGCTTAGTGTTTAAACGCCTTCAGGTTTGTAATCCTAAAATTTTCCTAATCCTTAATTATTGATATTTAAAGGAGTGTTTTGAAAGAGCTTATTTAAAGCTTATTTGAGATATATATCATAGAAAACACTTATATTATTGAGAAATGAATTTTTTACCATCAAATAGTGACGACACAAAGATCTCAATTATCTAATTTTGATCAATGATTTATAATATTTTTTATTTATTTATTAAAATTTAAATTTGAATCTGAATCTGAATCGTTTGATTTTAATTATATAGCACCCTTCAATATATTGGTCGGAGGAATTTTTAACGATAGATAACCTAAATCTATATTAGTGCTTATACCATTGTAATAATAAATTATGAACGTTCATAAGTTATTGGAAAAAATTCAAGACGCGCATTAAATAAAGATAAAGGCTTCAAACAAGTTTATAAAGAGAGATGTTGTGGTTTTACCAATCGATTTTGGAAAAATGAGTAAGACCCGATATATAATTTATTGAATAAGCATATTATTAATAAAATTACCATATGTGCCCTTAAAGTATTGATGTGTACCATTTTCATTTTCCTTTGTTTGGTTTACCACTGCCAATTTTTTAGGCAAACGTTACTAGTTAGAAAATTAATATTAACACATTCACTCACTAGATCATGTCCTTTGACTCTTCAACCCTTACTAGTTGGTTTACCACTATATATTGTGATAAAAAAAAATTCATTTTATGCTTTATTCACAATTTTATTTTCTTGATCATGTTTGTTTGTATTTGTTGCAGGTTTGGAGGCTTATCACAAATTTCTTCTTTCTTGGACCATTTTCATTTCCATTTGCATTTCGTTTGATAATGATGTAAATAGCTTCTCTGACTTGCATCTTATTGTGCAGTGTTTGTGTTTAACAGACATGTCGACACTCCAAATATAAAAAGTATAAATCTCACACATATATATATATATATATATATTATAATTAAATAAACTGTTAAATAAATTTAAAGTTCTTATAAAATCTCAATATTTTATTTTTAGTCTTTATACAAAATTTCATCAACTTTTAGTTCTTAAAAATATTGTTTTTCATGTTTTATCTATGATGTTAAACCAAATATTGTGTCTTTCAATTTGTTTTAGTAATCTTTACGACATATTTAATAAGTTCCGTAAAAAAAATAGAATTTTTCAACAAATGAAAAAATTAATATGAACATTATATATAAGATTGAAATTGATAACCACTGTATATATGCATCTAAATTGAGATATAATCAAACTTAATATTTCGTTGCTTTGATAAATTTTTAACTTCGTAGAAGTGTCTATATTGTATTCAAAAAGTGTTTAAGATGATGTGTTGAAATAAAGAAAAAAAATTAATTTAAGATACTTGTCTAAATTGTCAGACTTGTATCATATGCCGACTCGTGTCGGACATTACAAAACATCAAATCTCTTAAGCATTGTAATTTAGTATGAAATTTCTTCTTTCTTATAATTTTCTAAGTATTGAATTATACAGAGCAAGATATGGCGTTTCACTAGAGAGAGGGACATTTGATAAGAGAACCGCAGATTATGCTTGGATGTTGATATTTGGTGCACTCTCACTTTTGGTATGTGTGAACAAATATAGTTTATTAATTAACTTTTTATTTGTTGATAATATGATTTTCTATTGCTTCCATTTTTTTTTGAGTGTGACTCATATTTATGATAAGTGGACACTAAACACTCATTGATGCGTAGTAAATGAGAATTGTATAATCGACAAATTATGATAATCATTTTGTTATCGAAGACATCTATGAAAAATGACACTTCTAGAATTAGATGTGTTCGACACTCATACAACACTCGTAAGACACATGTCTGCTTACATAGACAAGTGTCTCAAAATGTTTTTTTTTTTTTTTTGCTTCGACACACATTAGATACTCTTTAGACACATCTATAGGGTTGAAAATATTAAATTTGAATTCATCATTTTTATCTTTACGATTTAATCGTAAATGGATGAATGAAAGTAAAAGACTATTATATCTTGTTTTAGAATCTTTGTGTAATAAAATAAATTGTTCAATTTAGATGCATGTATATTTAGTCCTTAATTTAGATCTTTAAGGAGTTAAAAATAAATTTTTGCATTGAAAATAACAACTTTTAATCTTTCAAAAAATTGAAAACAAAAATTTCAAAAAACATCTAATTAACTTTTTCTATATTTAATTTCTTAACAAATGTCTTTAAAACACTTATTAACATTGTATTAGTCACTAAGTAAACATGTTAATAGACTAGAATGTTGGGTATTGGGCTCCTTTCTTGTGTGGAGAAAGGCTCAAATATTGTAGCCATGTGTCTCACTTATTTAAGTGGAGAGGGGTTTGATTAGGGTTGTAAGAGAGAGACTATTTCGAAGGAAAAGACAGCCACCAAAGAGAAAAGAGAAGAGGAAAAGATAGTCTCAGAAAAACATCGATTGCGAATTCGTTAATCGTTGAATCGAGCTGATTTTTGGACAACAGGTTCACAACATTCAAGTCTTCGTTTTTCAACGGTCGGATCATCGAAACGACATTTGGAGAGGGAGGAATAGTGCTCGCACAACAACAGGTTTTTGGGTGTTTTTCTTCTTCTTGCTTTTCATTTGTAAGCTTTAGTGCTTTGTTATTTTGGCTGGTTGTAGGCACAATTTGTGCATCATTTTGAGAATCTCTTGTACCCTTATTTGACTAGAGTGGAGCTATTTCTTTGGTCTGGATGACTCGTGGTTTTTACCCTTGCATTGAGGGGTTTTCCACGTTAAAATATTGATGTTATTTACGCTCTTTTATTTTGATTAATTTGCTGCCATATATATATATATATATATATACATTTGTTGTTGCTTCTCATGAGTTCTTGCAAGTTGGGGGGGTTTTATATCCGTTGTGTATTACTTGTTATCGTGGTTTTGTGTTTATTCCCCATCAAAGTGATATCAGAGCTCTTGGTTAAAGGGCTATTTGACTTGCTTGAAGGATGAAGGCAAATATGAATATAAAGATGGTATGCTTGAATGGTACTAATTACCACTTGTGGAAGGGCAAGATGAAAGATTTGTTATTTGTAAAGAAAATGCATCTTCCTATTTTTAGTTCTAAAAGACCGGATGATAAATCTACGAAAGAATGAGATTTTGAACATCAACATGTATGTGGTTTTGTTAGGCAATATGTAAAAGATAATGTTTATAATCATATTGCTAATGAGACAAATGCAAAAACTATGTGGGATAAAATACAAACTTTGTTTGCCTCTAAATCAGGGAATAATAAGTTGTTCTTGCTGAATAGTTTCATAAGTTTGAAGTATAAGGAGAGAACATCTATTTCGGACCATTTGAGTGAATTTCAAGGGCTCCTTGATCAAATGTCTAGAATGGGTATCAAATTTGATGATGAGCTCTTGGGAATATTTCTACTATTATCTTTACCAGAGTCTTGGGAAACATGTCAGGTTTCTATAACGAGTTCATCTCCTAATGGTGTTGTTTCTTTGGAAACGGCTAAAGGTGGCGTTTTGAATGAGGGGATGAGAAGGAAGGCACAAGGTTCTTCATCTCAATGTGAAGTTCTTGTCACTAAAAATAGGGGATTAGTCAGAGAAAAAAAACTGAATGGGTGGTAGAGAAAATAGCATAAACAAGTCCAAGTCTAGATACAAAAATGTGGAGTGTCATTATTGTCATAGAACAGGGCACATACAGAAGAATTGTTTTTTGTGGAAAAAGGAGAATAAAGGCAACAAGGGTAAGTAGAAACAAAAAGGTCGTCATGATGATAGTGATGATGACCATGTTACTACTACTTGTGATGATCTTGTTATTCTTCGTGACTATGAGTCCATTAATCTTGTATCTGATGAGAGCATGTAGATAATTGATAATGGTGCTACACTATATGTCACACCAAGGAAGAATTTCTTCTCATCTTATACTTCAGGTAACTTTGGAGTTTTGAAGACAAAAGTTTTGGTTGCTAAAGATAGTGTGAATGTTGTGGATATGGAATCATCTTTGTTGCACCGAAGGCTTAGCCATATCAGTGAAAAAAGGTTAAATTGTTTAGCCAGAAATGATGTGCTTCCAAGATTTAAGAATATAGATTTAGAGAAATGTTCTCACTGCATGATTGGTAAACAAAGTAGAGTATCCTTCACAAGGCATCATCCCTCTAGAAAGTCAGAGTTGCTTCAGTTGGTGCATTCTGACGTTTATGGCCCTTTAAAGGTACAATCTTTTAGTGGTGCAGTTTATTTTATTTCTTTTATTGACGAATATTCCAGGAAACTATGGGTTTATGTTTTGAAGACAAAAGACCAAGTGTTAGAGAATTTCAAGCAATTTCATGTTTTGGTTGAGATGTAGACATGCAAGAAGCTGAAACGTGTTCGTACTGACAACGATGGTGAGTATTGTGGACCCTTTGATGTCTATTGCAAACAACAGAGTATAACACATGAAAAGACTCCTCCTAAAACTCCTCAGCTGAATGGTTTAGCAGATAGGATGAATCGAACACTTGTTGAGAGAGTGAGGTGTATGCTCTCTAAAGCTAAGTTGTCTAAATGTTATTGAGGTAAGGCACTGTACACGGGGGTGCATGTTATTAATCTTATTCCTACTGTCGCTTTGAATAGTGAAGTACCAAACAATGGTTTGGCAAGAATGTTAAGTATGATCATTTGAGAGTCTTTGGTTGCAAGGCTTTTGTGCATGTTCCGAATGATGAAAGATCTAAGTTGGATGCAAAGTCAAAGCAGTGTATCTTCATTGGTTATGGTGATGATGAATTTGGCTATAAGTTGTATGATCTTATAGACAAAAAGGTTATCAGAAGTCGTGATGTAGTGTTCATGGAAGACCAAACTATTGAAGACATTGATAAGGTGGAAAAGACTACACCTGAGAGAGATAACATTTTAGCGGATGGTGATCCAGTTCGATCATCTGTTCCTGATTTGGACACTACTGGTGGTAATGTTCAGAATGATGAGCCACATGATTATGTTGATGATCAACTTAGAGATGATGTAAATATTCCAACAAGTGAAGATCATGAGTTGTCATACAATGAGAATCTTAGCGATGTTTCTGAATCATCTCAAACCCAACTCAGGAGATCTAAGAGGCAGAGACAACTATCTACAAGGTATGTTTCTGATGAGTATGTGAATTTAACTTATGAATGGGAACCTGAGTATTTTCGAGAGACCATGGAGAGTAAAGAAAGTCAAAAGTGGTTGGATGCAATATGAGATGAAATCCTTGCATGATAATCACACTTATGATTTAGTGAAGTTGCCAAACGGCAAAAGGGCTTTGGAAAACAGGTGATCTATATAGTGAAGCTTGAGAGTAACTCAAAGTCTCTGAGATATAAAGCCAGATTAGTGGTGAAAGATTTCTGTCAAAGAAAGGGTGTTGATTTTAATGATATTTTCTCACTTGTGGTAAAAATGTCATCGATTAGAACCATGTTGAGTTTGGCAGGTACTCTTGACTTAGAGGTAGAACAAATGGATGTAAAAACGACTTTCTTTCATGGTGATTTGGAGGAAGAGATTTACATGAAGCAACCTAATGAGTTTCTTATTGAAGGCAAGAAAGACGGTGTGTAGACTAAGAAAGAATCTATACGGTTTGAAGCAAGCTCCAAGGCAGTGGTACAAAAAGTTTGAGTCTGTTATGTGGGACCAAGGATAAATGAAGACTACTTCTGACCATTGTATATTTGTTAGAGAATTTTCTAACGATGATTTCATTATCCTGCTATTATATGCTGATAACATACTTATTGTTGGGAAAAATATTTCCAAGATTGGTAGGTTAAAGAAGCAGTTGGGCGAGTCCTTTGCCATGAAAGACATGGAGTAGCTAAACAGATTCTTGGCATAAGAATCATGTGTGACAGAAATGAGAAGAAACTTTGGATGTCACAAGAACATTATATTAAGAGAGTGTTGCAAAGGTTTCAAATGGAAAACTCTAAGGTTGTAAGTACTCCTTTTGCTACTCATTTTAAGTTGAGTTCTAAAAAAAGTCATTCTAGTGAATATGAGAAAAGAGACATGGAACAAGCTTCTTATGTTGTGGGTAGTTTGATGTATGCAATGGTGTGTACAAGACTAGATATTGTGCATGTTGTTGGTACAGTCAGTAGATTTTTGTCAAATCCAAGTAGAGAGCATTGGAATGCTGTAACATGGACTTTGAGGTATCTTCGTGGTACTACATGTATAAGGCTTTGTATTGGAGGTGACAAACCAATTTTGTGGGGTACTCTGACTCAGATATGGCTAGAGATATTGACTCGAGGAAGTCCACTTCAGGCTATATGATTAAATTTGTAGAGGGAGTTGTGGCTTGGCAGTCCATATTACATAAATGTGTAGCATTGTCTACAACTGAGATAGAGTTCATTGCCATTACCAAAGCATGCAAGGAGTTGATTAGGTTGAAGAAATTTTTGCATGAGCTTGAGTTTATTCAGGACAAATATGTATTATCTGTCAATAATCAAAGTGCTATTCATCTTGATAAGAATTCGACATTTCATAGTAGGTCTAAACACTTTGATATGATGTATCATTGGATACGTGATGTTTTGGAAGCTAAGTTGTTGGAGTTGGCTAAAGTTCATACTAATTATAATGGTTCTGATATGATGACTAAAGCATTACCAAGAGGGAAGTTTGAAACTTGTTGTGATATCGCCGGTTTGACGATTATCTCCACATAGTTATGAGGAGAGACATGTTAGGTATTGGGCTCCTTTCCTATGTGGAGAAAGACCCAAATATTGTAGTCCATGTGTCTCACTTATTTAAGTGGAGAGGGGTATGATTATGGTTATAAGAGAGAGACTATTTCGAAGGAAAGGCAGCCACCAAAAGAGAAAAGAGAAGAGTAAACCCTAATCCAGATTTTGTCAAATCAGTCTTAGAAAAACATTGATTGTGCATTCGTTAACCGTTGGATTGGGCTGATTTTTGGAAAACAGGTTCGCAGTATTCAGGTCTTTATTTTTCAATGGTCGGATCGCCAAAACGATGTATAAAGAGGGAGGAATAGTGCTCGTACAATAATGGGTTTTTGGGTTTTTTTCTTCTTCTTGCTTTTCATTTGTAAGCTTTAGTGTTTTGTTATTTTGGCTGGTTGTAGGCACAATTTGTGCATCACTTTGAGACTCTCTTGTACCCTTATTTGATTAGAGTGGAACTATTTCTTTGGTCTGAACGACCCATGATTTTTACCCTTACATTGAGAGGTTTTCCATATTATTTGGAAGGAACATCCGTTTCCCATAGTCCCACAAAAACCTTTTTCAAGTTTTGAGGGAGAGAAGATTGGTACATACATTCCATTTATTCGAATTGTTTTGTTCTGACACTTTTAATTTGTAAAGTGTAACTATAAATAAAATATTTTGTCAAGATACTATTTGTAAACAAAATTGACGATGAATTTCTTGTAAATAGTTTAGTTTTTTATATTAAAAGAATATTACTAGTTATCATAGATTAATTTGACTCTTGCAAGTATTGTCGAATATTACTTTTCTAAATAGTTAGTTATTGTCGGTTTTATTTTTTTTATTACGAATTTTTTCATTCACTAATTAAATTTAATATTTTAATTTTTTTTTTAAAATTGACCACCTCAAAAAATTAGGTTAGCTTCGTCAGCCAGCAACATCTATTTTCATTCCACTCTCTCATGTCAACTATCGTCTTATTCGGTATAATAGGGACATTGAACAATCTTGTAATGTACAGTTACTCACCCATCTATCCCTGGAGAACTGAATATTTTTACCATTACCAAATTTATGAGAATTGTGACTTGGTAACCATGCATTTGCAACTTCACATTGAACACCAACTTCCATCAAATCCCTCCACCAAAAAATTTGAATTACATACATAGGGCAAAATATGTCTCAATATTTTACCAGCAACACGATTGTACCTATATGTGTCGATGTTAATGTACTATGTTTTTACATTTGTAATTTTGATGTGTAAGTTTGTGTCTATCATGTTAGATGTTTGTGTTGAAATTTTTACTTTATAAGAGAACGTAGACACAATTTTCTATTATGAATCATTTATGTACTTATATGTTTATTTAATATTTTTTTATTTTTCATTAGACTCGAATTTGTAGGTCTAAAAATCCTATTTCCATTTCATCCTCCTTCTTTTAGGTAATGGCTGTTGTGCCATATTTATGGTCACCATTCATGGGAATTTCATTAGTTTTCATGATTGTCTATGTTTGGAGCCGTGAGTTTCCAAATGCACTCATCAACATATATGGCTTGGTGTCACTAAAGGTATGATGAATTTCCAATGCGACTCTTTTTTCACACCTTATATTGAAGTTAAGATGTTTTAAAGCATGTTTAAACCATATCTGTACCCTATTGAAAAGACCCTATCTTGAGCCATCAGGTTTGGTAATTCATATATATTCATATTATTTAAATGCATGACAATCAAAATTTATAATATGTTTTGAACATTCTAAAAGTAAAAATCAAATAAACTAAATGTAAGCGAGACAAAAAGATAAGAACAACAATATAGCTAAATGTTTACTCACTACCCATAGGGATTAAATGATGCAAGAACAACAATATATCTCTGAAAAATAAAGAGAACAATAGTTTATTTATAAATTATAAATATGAAATTAAACACAAAATTACCTCATGATACAACGTTGAATGCATCTTAGGAGGGGAGACAATCAAATATTGCTAAACTTTTAAATACTGCTCTGCAAACTTAACAAAAAAATAAACAGTCATGGCAGCAGGTTTACTTAAAGTTGGTGTTGAAAAAGAGATAAAACTAATGTAAATAGCAAGAATTAAAACACACAAAAATATAAAATAAGTATATGGGTGCTTATATTTGAAGGGTCACTAAAACATACAACCCAAGCAATAAAACATATCCAAGTTAGCAAAAAAATTCACTGTGACATTTTATCAAACAGATGGCATTATTATGATTATGATTCTTCTTGTTCTTTAGGGCTTTTACCTCCCATGGGCTTTCCTAGCTCTAGATTTGATATTTGGAAATCCTCTAAAGCCAGACATTCTAGGGATGGTTGCAGGACACCTATATTATTTCCTAAAAGTGCTTCATCCTCTTGCTGGTGGAAAGTTCAAGCTCAGTACTCCTTTTTTGGTGTATCCTTTTCTTTTATCATAATAATTATATCAAGTTGCTCTTATTTTTTGTGTCAATACTTACCGTATTCCATTTTAAAATGTCACTAATATTATTTATAAACAAAATGTGAGCAATGATCCCTATTGTTATAATAAATTGCTCACATTTTTTTCCCAACATTTCACAAAGTTTATTTTTTGTATTATAATTTAGATTTAATTGCAGTTTTGGTCCATTTATTTTTATTAATTCACGAAATTGGTTCCCCTATTTTACAAGTCAAAAGTTTTTGTCTCTCACTCGTATTTTTGAACTAAAAAATGACAATTTGACATATTTTAAATGACGTGACATACAGTTTCATGATATAGAATCATTTAGATGCATTCATCATTCACATATCATTCATTAAATTACAAATATGAAGAAAAAAAATTAAACTTATAAGTTAAGTTTTTATGATATTTTATTCTAATTTCATTCGTTTTAATCATTTTACATCACCGTATTATATTATATGTCACGTTGTTTAAAACATGACATATTGTTTTTTATTTAGTTAAATAATCAGAAGAAATAACTAAAATTATCTATTTTTAAAATAGAAGGGCCAATTTTTTGAATCACTAAAAATTAAAAGACTAAAAGTGTAATTAAACTTATAATTTATAATTGGTTGGTACATTATTATTTTTATAATCCTTAATTTATGTACACTAGTCACAAAATAGTGGCATATTGGGGAGAGGGTACTCAAATAAATGCTCCAGTGCAATCAAATCCATCAGCTGGAATTATATTCACAGGAAGAAGTCATCGTCTTGGTGGAACTCAAACAAGTAGGAATGCTTCTTCCCCTCAGCAACAAAATCAGGGTGATGGAATTGCTTTTCGTGGAAGAAGTAATCGTTTAAATGGAGAATAAGTAAATGCTAATGTGATATGTGTATTTCATTGTTGTAAAAATAAAATCGAAGTGAATGGTTCAACTAGTTAATGACCTTGTTTATAATTTGATTATTTGAATGGTTCGATGATAGTGTTTTAGCTCGAGTGGTTTAAACAAATTTAAACCATAATCTGGAGGTCTAATCGATTCCATGTTCAATTTAATTTTTTTATACATATGCTTCCTATTTATAGTTTTACGTTAATTAGTTAGTTTTTTTTTTCTTTCGATTTTAGAGTTTAATCGGCCATGGATTTTGTCCCACCTTTGATGTATGAAATGTCAATTTTTTCATATTTCAAAGATGCATGTGAAGCCAATAGTTAGATTAAAGAGTAATATAGTTAATAACAAGTTTATTTAAAATCTTCATAATTTGTCTGACAACTCGCGAAATAGTTGCATAAACATTTAATATCTTATGGTGAATATCTATATTTCTTTCACATTTAATGTGTATTAGTTTATTCGTTGGAACTTTAAAAAACCAATATTAGAGTTTAAATTAAACCTAAAAGTATTGACGAATTTATGTATATTCTGTCATCTTTGTTTTATTTATCTAAAAAAAGTTTAAATTAAATGTTATTTTTAACAAAGGAATAATTTTTGTAAATTATTAATTTTTCTTGCACAACAATTCAATTTCGAAAATACAATTATACCATTGAACCTAGTAATGTTTTTAATTTTTACTCTAATTACATCTAAAGTGATTTTTGTTAATGATTGTGATATTAATATAAACTCGTTACAAATACACGATAATTAAACTTTTATTTTACTTATCATAACCATCATGAAAATATCCTCTTTTTTTTTCTACTTATGAAAATAATCATATTCCTTTTGAAAAGTCGTTGATTTGATTAAAAAAAAAGTCGTTGATTTCTTGTAAAGCAACGCAAGCAAGAAAAGTGTAAACGCAATTACTGTTGGATTTTTCTAAGATGTTTCTCTCCATCTTTTTAATAAAATTTAATTTAATTTAATTTAATTTAATTCAATTAATTAATTTTTATGTCATTTTCTCCTTATCAGGTTGACCATCACTGAATTAACCATGAGAAAATGACCATAGAGTTACATTAGATTAGATCTATGAATTAAACAAGGGTATACCCTAAAAGAAGAAAAAACAAGTTGTTACAAGTATTTCTTTCTAGAAGCAGATCAAGTTGTCATGACTTATGGGCATATTCTTTGTATCTATTTATTTATTTATTTCTAAATTAACATTCTAACCATTGAATTCTTGGACCCACTTTGTTGTTTCCTCTTAAATATTAAATATTAGCTTTATCCGTAAAAGTATGAGACTACTTTGACTAAATAACGGAAATTACAAAAATTGGTATTCAAATTAAACTTGTTATTGTTTTACATGCTTATCATATGGTTATCATTTGACGTAAAAATAAAGCTTTATCATTTCAAGAAATAAAAGTTGTTATTCTTTTTTAGTAAAGCAGTTGGGTAGTGAATAATAAATGGAGTTGGAATAGTTATTTATGATATTAATTGCTATGACTTAGTGTTTTTAATATTGTAATATTGTAAAAGTATTGAATTTGAAGCTAATCTTTCGGTTTACTCTTGATACTAAATTTAGGCAAATGATTTTTGAAAGAAACTTTTTTAATGTCGTTTGAGAAATACATGCAAAATCTAAATATTTATACTTAATGATTGTTAATTGTCAAAAGATTAACAGTTTTTTCCTTTTTTTTTTTTTTTAAATTTAGTTTAACAGCCCAATAATATTTATGTCCATCATTTAGCTTGTTTTCCTTTGGACTGTATATAGGCTTAATCTGAATTGAAGATTGTTCTTCTTGTATTTAGCTTGTTTTCCTTTGGACTGTATATAGGCTTAATCTGAATTGAAGATTGTTCTTCTTGTATTGCATATTTTATTTCGGCTAACTTAACTGCTTAATAAAATTAACTTTGATATAAAAAACGCAAACAATCACTTCAAGACAATTCTTCATAATATACAAAATATTCTTGTCTCAATCACTTCATTATATATTTCAATGTCTAATTAACTTCTATTATTATTGTTATTATTACTATTTCGTATTCACAAATAAAATAAATTTAAATACACTTTTGATTTCTCTAATTTTACATATTTGCAATTCTTTAAATTTTGATGTGCTTATTTCTAAATTTACATGCATGTTTTGTATTTTATTTTTTAAAATGTTTTTTTTCCTCACTTATGTAGCAACTGAGTTGATAATATAATACTATTTAAGTGAACTTTCACTTAATAATTACTTTTTTTTGTCATCAAAATATGTAGTAATCTAAAGATCACACTTAATTACAAAATATTGTTCATGTATATTCTTATCTAACTTATTTATATGTTATCAACTCAGCTGTAATATATAATCTCAACTGTTAAATCATAAAATAAAAAAAAAATAAAAAAGTCTTATATAATTGTAGAAAATATCAAATATTTTAAAAATATAACTAAAATTTAGAAAGAAAAAAAAAACACCAAGGAGACAAAATAGGGTAGAGAAAAATGTATTTTAAGCCAACAAATAAAACACAAACCAGTTGTCTTTGCCAGCTGGCGCTTTGACTGAGTAGAAATGAGTGAAGTGTGAACTTGCTTTCAAAATTGGAAGCTTACAACAAATATTGAAAAGGAAAATGATTTGAAAATAAAATAGCTGCACTGACCTGACGTTAATGAAGGTTGTTGAATTGTTTAATTCACACAAGCCATGTTTTAAAACCAACTTTGTCAATATCAAAAAATCTGGTTTTAAACTTTGGCTTCTATTATATAATCTCTTAAGTTAACTGATATATTGTTAAGTTTTAATTTAGAATTTAGTAATTGTATGCGAATTTATTTATTATATTTTATTTTATTTGACAAAAAGAATAAATATGTAATTTATCTGAAATAAAAAAGAAATATGTAACTTTTTTAAAAGAATAATATATTAATTATTTGATGTACTCAATCTATTTTATACATTGTGTCTGATTTTAATTTTTTATCTTCTAAATTAAATTAATATTATTAATAAAAAATATTTTATTCGTTGTAAAATAATTATCATATTTAATTATTTTTTATAAATTAAAAATAAAATAGAAAAATAATTTTATTAAATTATTTTTATGCATCGTCAATATATTTTTTATTATAAATAAAAAATAAAAAATAATAATTTAAGAATTATGTATATAGCATTAATTGGTATAATTAAAAAAATAATTAAAATTACATAAAAAATTAAGAATTTAACAATAATTTTAGAATAAGAGAATCAGAGATTTTTTATGTAAAAAAATAGTTTTTTTTTAAGTATTTCCTTCTGTAACTCTTATAAGAATATATATATATATTTAATTTTTTTATAAGTTATATTACCTTTTCTTTATTCGAATCGAGTTTATTATGTCGTGAAAATATAATCTTTTCGACTAAAGTGAACTTTAATGGTAATAATAATATATATAAATATAAGAATTTAAAATAAAATTTATATTTAGAGATAAATCTCAAATATAACTATTTAGAGAGAGATTAGTTGACAATTTAAATTTCAACCAAAAGCATGATGGAATTGTGGGGTCCATTAATCACTTTGTTATGTTTCACGTTGTTTCTTCTCAATTTCTTCTTCTATATAAAAACCTTACCAACCCAAACTTTCCTCATGCTTTCATAACAGGAAATGAGAGAACCTCTCTTCTTCTTTTATCCAGAATCCAGATAGCTCTTTTATGACCTCAATCATTTCAACGCTTGTAGGTTTGGTTGGTTAGTTAAAATTCTGTTAAGGTAGTTATTATTTTATTTTTTTATTTTTGTGTGTGTTGTAAATTAAATTTAATCTATTTAATAATATGTCTTTATGAATTTCCATTTCTCATTTTAAAAATTATTATTTGGGTTTTTTGTGAGGTTTTGGTGTCTAAAGGTCAAACATGGAAATTGATAAGAAAAAAAAAAAGCTCTCTTTCTCTTCCTCTATCTATATGAGGATTTGATGAAAATTGTTTTCATGAAGTTTAGAAATTCAATTATTTAGTGTTGAAGCTTGAAATTTGAAACCCTTCTCCTTAATTTAAGTTATTTATGTGATTAATCAATTGAGGATTTTAATATTTTAATTTTTTTTATGATCTTTTCACAAACCATATACTCATTTCTTGTTACTAGTATTTTCCTAAGTCTTCATTGCATTTGTGGATTTTGTATAGAAATAAGGTTTTTTTTTTTTTTTTGAGAAATTAGTGCTGCAAGTGTTTCAATGTGAAGTTGTTATTACAAAGCTGTAGCATCCTTGTTTAAGTGTTTGCTCAATTGAAGACGTGTTCGGTGTCTGACACTGACATTGAACACCATCGTTTTATTTGACCACTTCTATTTTCGTTATTGGCATCTATATGTAAGTGTCAATATCATGTTTGTATATGTGACCACTTCTATATGTGTCGGTGTTTCATAATGTTTTCTTATAAGTTGCTATTCTGGCAGAGCATTTTTTTTCTTAATTGTATCTTTTCAACTGTTGCAAATAATTCACTTTGTTATACATAGGGAAGAGAGATGGATAGGATTCAAGAGACAGATGAAAGTAACAAAACTCGGTATTCGTCGTCTTCGGCTGTAGCTCTAGCAATCAAGGGTAGCAAGAAAAGCAAATATGTTGTACAATGGGCACTTAACAAGTTTGTTCCAGAGGGAATGATCATCTTCAAGCTGATACATGTTCATGCTGGTATAAACGGAGTTCCTACACCATGTAATAAGACTGTTTATTATGTTCTACAAATTATCATCTTTTTTTGACAATTTAAAGTGACAATTTTCTGCATTTAAAATTTGCAAGTACTTTTTTTGTTAAATTAAGAGTTGTATCTTGAAGAGATTGGTTAATGAAGTTTGATCTATTTCTAGAATATTCTGATGAGTATGACTCATATTTGTTGATACCCTTTGGGTTTGGTTCATTGTATGTTGGTTTATGACTAGGAGGGTTCCCCTGTGTTACGGTTCGGAGGTAAACTTGCAATCTGGACCGTAATATTTAAAGAAAACTTGTACTCAGTAACCCTAAGCATTGCAAAATAGAAAACTAGAACAAACATTCTACTGTCATAGGCGTAGGCACAATTGGCCGAACTCTGTGATCAATTGTCGTGTTCTTGTGTGTTTATTTATTTGTTTACTTTAGAATTGAGTTTACTATTCTAACATATTTGAGGGCTGTTATGATTAGTAGTCTTGCTATCTGTATCAAAGTTAGGAAACTTTTGCAATTGCTTTACTTTTGCTAACTTAACCTCCGAAAAACTGGCTTTTAAGATGAGGACGACTGCGTAAGCCGTATTTATAAATACTACTTAGGTCATACTTATAGCCGGTGTGTGGCACTCTACACACCCCTCACATTTAGGATTGAACCTCTAAAGTGTGAACTAATGTGGGTGGAATTATAGGATCTCAAGTTCTCAACAATGACAAAACCCTAGAACATGTTTTTTGGCATGTATAAAGTTATAACTTATTAGCAAGATATGAAAAGTAACTTACATGGCAAATTCCTAAGGTTTTCCATTTAATAAGTAATTTGATTATGGGTAAGTGACTATAGATGCTGGTGTTGATATAGCAGTGGAAGATTCATTATGATAATTCCACATTTTTGTACTTACAGTGGGAGTTATGCTCCCAGTTTCGCAAGTGCGTAACGATGTAGCAGCCACATACAAAAAGGAAGTGGAGCATCAAATAAATCAAATGATTCTACCTTTTAAGAAAATTTGTGAACAGAGAAAGGTAAGATATTGTTGTTCATTGAGATTAATTTGAACAAATAATGCACTATAGGATCTACATTCTCATATTGTTGGAACAGGTTCATGTAGATGTTGTACTGATTGAATCGGATGATGTGGCATCTGCAGTGGCAGAGGAAGTAACTAAGGATGCTATAACCAAATTGGTCATCGGAGCTTCATCTGGTGGTATATTTAAAAGGTATTTTTTGAAACACCGCTACAACACTTTATGCTAAATAGCGTATCTGTGGAACAATAACAATTTGTTCAAATTCTGGTACGCTATAACGCCACTATAGTTGCTATTTACAACACGCACTGGTTCTTAAGGACCTTTGTTGAATTGTTATTTGTTAAAAGAAGACACTTCTGTAATGACAACAAAATCATTTTACTCTTTACCTTGACTTGATAAATCATTCATTTTGGCTAAAATCCTACACATTTTAATTTGGAACCACACTACAAAACTAATCACTGATTAAAGATTGGAACTCAATACTGGAATTTAGGAGGACCGTTATTTTTTCATGTTATTATTGTTGTCTTATCACGAAACAATAATTCAGTTTTATTTTTAAATCTCAACATTTTCTCTGCTTAATGCTGACACTCTTCATCTGATCATACTTCTTTTGATTGATGCCTTGATTTCAGTAAACGAAAGAGTATGTCTGCAAAAATCTCAGTATGCACTCCAAGATTTTGTACAGTTTATGCTGTTTCAAAAGAAAATTTATCCATACGACCATCAGACATGCAGATTGATGAAAACATTACCGATGACACCAGTGAAATCAGTTTTTCCTCCAGCTGCTCGTCAAACTACACTTCTACGACTCAAACAGGTATATACATAGATTATAGATAGTTTTGCAATACTGTGGTTTAAAAGAAGTTTTAAGTGGGAGGTCTAAGATTCAAACCCTAAAAACTAACATAATTACTACTTGCTCCGATATTGATTATAAGCAAAAATAACCGACTTCAAACTTATTAAAAGAATTAGTTGAATGTGTTGGGCAGGTCGCTCGAGCAGTGCGAGTATGGTTCAAGGGTAATCTTGTAAACTAGACTGTAGTATTTAAACACAAGTTGTAATCTATAATCGTAACCTTGAAACACACATTAAGGTATTGTAGTTGCCTCTGCAGTTAGAGATGTAGGCATACCGAACTGTGATAAAATTTCTTGTGCTCTTTGTTTGTATTTTTCGCATCTATTTTCTTTTAAACTGAGGTTGTTGTTATAATAGAATGCAATTAATATTCCTGATCTTATAAAAATATAAGTGCATTCTGAAAACTGCCCTCACGAGAACTTGTTCCATAAATAAAAGAGTCATTGAAAAATAAAACTTATATTAATTGAAGGTATTTTAGGATATACATCATTATTAAATAGATTGAAAGTAAGTTATATTTGCTTTCAAATAAATATGAGTAATTTTTTTTTGCTTATATTTGAAACGGGAAAGAGTAGCTAATTATTAATGCTTGGAAGTATATCAGATTCTGGCTCAGTTGCATCATATGCTGCTTTACATACCTCTTCTCTGGCAACACAGCGATTTCAAGCTCTTTCAAATATGAATCAGACCCTTCTAAGCACAACTCATGGTTTGAATGAAACTAATCATTCTAGAGGCCAGTCCATTGATCTTGGGAGAGAGAATCCTACTACAAGTTCTGCTAGAAACTCAGATTTTGGTCGTGTTCTGAGTCGGGCATCTAGTTACAGAAGCATTGTTTCAGATCCTGAATCTTGGATTAATGATCAAACTTCTTTAAAGGGTTCTCCAGTAGCTACTAAACTTTCGTCACCAAATAGACAGGTAATTGAAATTTCTTTCTTTCTTTGAACTTAATGAAATGCTACTTATTTCCAACTCATACCCTATGTAAAGGATGCTATCTAGATGAACGTTATCATTATCATATGGCACGACTCTGGTAAGAGAACACTTGGTTATTATGAAAAATGAGAACAATGTATTGCAACCGTCATATCAAAACTCATGCTTATGATTAAACTCTTAATTGAAAGAACACAGGACCTATATATATATATATAAATTATTATCGGGATAAATATTGGGATAAATAAATTATTATCTTTTATGCTTTTCATTGTGTCATATATTTGACAAGAATTCCATACAATAAATTTTCATCTTGACTAGAATCATTTTAAAACTCTTTTTGCAAATATTTTTGCTCTGTTTCATCATATCAGAGTATAACAAGTGTAATGTTTACTTTGATCAATATTGAATCATGTGTAAAGAGCTACTACCTTTGTTCCTAAGTATAGGACCATGTATACTAAATCACGGGAATTAAGAAAGGTGGTAATAGTATTAAATTTGTTGACAATTTGTATTGTTTTACGAGTTTACTTTTCGGGTGAGAGAATTAGTTTGTGTTCCATCATAGCATTTATTACAGGTTGCAGAAAAAAATGTAACATAATTAGAGGTAAGTTGGTAAAGAATAATTAATGTAGTTGAAAATTTTGAAATGAACTTTTTGTAAAAAACCCAAAGGAAATTTTGTAAAACAGCTATTGCTTCATCAAACTTCCATTTGCAAATGATCTTTCTTTGTGATCGTTTATCTATCAGGAAAATTTTACCCTTGAGCTGGAAAAGTTGAGAATTGAACTAAGACATTTCCAAGGAATGCATGCAGTAGCTCAAACAGAGAACATCGATGCATCACGAAAGGTAATGTCTATTTTCTTTTGGCCGGAAACACTTCTAGCTTCTTTTTTTCAACCATTTCTGTTACCTAATAAGTACAATTTCTTTTAGGAACCCCATCCTCTTGTTTCTTCTTATTTTGGTGTTCTTGTCTCCTTATCTATCATCAAGATATAACTCTATATAGTAGCAATTGGATGATGACTTTTTTTGAGTTATAAAGGCATGAACTATCAGTGTAAATTAGTTTTATACTAATATCCAATAAGAACTCACTACTTTGCCACTTTATACAAACAATTTCAAAATACGCTTACAAGAGGGATGATGTGGCAAAACTCTCATCGGATGTTGGTGTAAAACTGATTTACACCGGAAATGCATGTTTATACTATCAATTTTAAAATAAATGCACTTACAAGAGGAATGACATGGCAAAATAACAAACTCTCATTGGATGTCAATGTAAAACTGGTTTACACTGACAATACAGTTCCTTTAAACTCACTTTTTTCTTTATATACTTGGAATTGAATCATCTGATTGGCATTGTCAAATGGAGTAACATCTTTAATTTCTTTGACCAGCTAAATGAGCTAAGCAAGAGGAGATCAGGAGAATCTATGAAAATGAAGGAGATTATTGCTAAGGAAGAGGTGGCCAAAGAATTAGCAACACAACAAAGAGAGAAATATGAAGCTGCAGCAAGAGAAGCTGAATATTTGAAAGAATGTGCTGAAAGAGAAGCTGCAGAAAGAAAAGAAACCGAGTTGAAAGCTATTCATGCTGCCAAAGAGAAAGAAAAGCTAGAGGATGCTCTAAGCGGTTCCACGCTCCAGTACCGGAAGTTTACGTGGGATGAAATAGTTTTAGCTACTTCGTCTTTCTCTGAAGAACTGAAAATTGGAATGGGTGCTTATGGAATGGTGTATAAGTGCACTTTGCATCACACAACGGTTGCTGTTAAAGTTCTCCACTCTGCCGGAATCAGCCAAAACAAGCAATTCCAGCAAGAGGTATGAAACCTCTATGAAAAAGTCGCATATACGAAGTATTGTTTTATAATTTAAGACAAAACAATAAGTATATAGTTCTTTAATTTGCTGAAGATCTTTTGACACTTGAGTGTATTTTCTCATCGATCTATTTATGTTTATAATCCTAACTCAAAAATGCTATATGATGCCTTCTTGTTAAATTATGTGAATATAGTATTCTTAAGATTAATCATTCTTAACTACCATTTTCCTGTCATAGAAATGGTTGATATATATGTTCTTGGCTATCTTCCATTCTTTTTTGGAAAATTCAAACCTACCAATTCAATCAAATTGGTGGAGCAATGTTAAGTCCAAAAAATATTAACAATGCACTCTTTATTATTGAAAGAAGTTCATTTGGGTCCTTCCAAAAAGGAAAGTGGGGCCGACATGATTTAGTGGACCCAACATGAGTTAATCATAATGATAAAGAATGAGTAAACAACTATTTTGATCTTTAAATGTGTGAAGCTTTTTCGTTATAGTCTATGAATTTATTAAAATTACAAAAACATCTTTGAATGTGTATTTTGTTTGGTAGTTTAGTCTTTGAATGTGTCTTTGATTAATTCGTTTGGTCTCCGAGTGTGTCTTCCATTAGTCATGATGGTCCTCGAAACTACTAACAGAAAACACACTCAATAATGATTTTGTAATTTTGATTCATTCAACTATAGTGATATCATCTCACACATTTAGGGACAAAAATTACTGTTTACACAATAAGGAATGTGTTGTGAAGAGTGTTCATGCTTTTTTCAGTTTATGGCATTGTCATCTCATAACTTCAACTAAACAAACTTTACCAATGATAATTTCAAGTAATAATGTTTATAAGTATGCTTCTGTAATTAACTATACAAGACAACAGGACTTATATCTTCTCTTTGCTTCCAGTTAGAGATATTGAGCAGAATTCGTCATCCAAACTTGCTTCTTCTTCTTGGTGCATGTTCTGATCATGGATGTCTTGTGTATGAATACATGGAAAATGGCAACTTGGAGGATAGACTACTCCAGAAAAACAGTAATAACCCAATCCCATGGTTTGAGAGATTTCGAATAGCTTGGGAAGTTGCATCAGCTCTTTCATTTCTTCACAGCTCAAAGCCACAACCTATCATCCATCGTGACTTGAAGCCCGCAAACATCTTGCTTGGCCGTAATCTTGTCAGCAAAATTGGTGATATTGGTCTTTCTACTGTCCTCAATTCAGATGAATTATCTACCATGTATAAGGACACGGCGCCTGTTGGGACGCTCAGCTACATTGATCCTGAGTATCAAAGGAGCGGTTTAATATCTACGAAATCCGATGTTTATGCTTTTGGATTAGTGATGTTACAGTTATTAACAGCAAAACCAGCAATAGCCCTTACCCATGTGGTTGAAACGGCAATCGAAGGTGGTAATTTAACCGATGTATTGGATCCAAATGCAGGATCATGGCCGTTTCAAGAGACATTAGACTTAGCTCGATTAGCTTTGAGTTGTGCAGAGCTTCGGCGTAAGGATCGACCTGATTTGAAAGATCACGTGCTTCCAATGCTAGAGAGGTTGAAAGAAGTTTCTGATAGGGCTCATCTTTCTGCTTCAGTGATTACTATTAAACCCAAACCTCCAAACCATTTTATCTGCCCTATACTTCAGGTATTCAAATACTTCATGATGGCACTACATTCATTTTCTAATCTACTATTAATCCTTTCAAAATTAGTTAGCGTTAGTCCTTCACATAAGTTAGGATATATAACATCGACACTTCAGATCAAAGGCGTGTCCGGCGTCCTACACGTTTCGTATCGGACATCCGGTATATGTAGTTAGATTCAATTATTTCTGTTTTTCAAATTATTGCCAGTATTACTATTGTGTCTAGTGTATGTTTTGTGTTGGTGGTTCATAAGTTATATCGGTTAGTATTTGCTAAGTCAGTTAGAGTAGTGTTTTCAGTTAGTTTATGTTTGTTCATGTGGTTATACCAGTTAATCCTAACCCTTTTATATATGATGCAAAGAGTACAAGCTCATTTTACTTTTCTATTCACATCCTATTATGGTATCATAGCTATTATGGGTTAGCTGTGTTAGACTTTGATTAAACCATAACAAGCAAATCCTCCATATTAAATTATGTTGTTGAGCTTTGGTTAATAAGGTTCGGCAAAGGTCGATTCTATCTGGAGTGTCCGAGTTTGATCATTGAGTGGGACAATCTTTGACCGGGGATTTACTTATCTTCACGGCCAAACTTTGGTTTCCCTGAGAACCGGAGAGTTAAGACTAGAAATCGTTTATATTAATGGCTTGAGATATATATTGCTTTCCAACTATCTTCTTAGGTTATTAATATTTTGGAAGGTGCTCATTGTACTTTACTTGATTGGATGCAGGATGTGATGGATGATCCTTGTGTTGCTGCAGATGGATATACATACGATCGCAATGCAATTGAAAAGTGGCTCGAAGAGAATGACAAATCACCTATGACAAACATGGCTTTGCCTCATAAACTTCTAATTCCTAATTACACACTTTTATCAGCAATTTTGGAGTGGAAGTCCAAAGAAATATGATACTGCATTATCTTTTTTCAATGTTGATATTGAGTTAAATAGTTTCTCCAGTGTAGCTTGGCTTAAAAGTTCAGTGTGTAGGTCTGCGTGACATGTGACAGTGTCTTGGATGCAGATTTTGGTTAGGGAGATTGAATTTTCATTGTAAATAAATTTGATTCTATTCTCTGATTATTATGTATGTAATTTTTTGTATTATAGTTGATATATTGAATAATCATTCTTTTTGTTTCAACTCTAGTTGTTAAAAAGTCGTGGTAATTTAGAATTCGGTTGAGAGGTAAGTAAAGTCTCACTTCAGCCAGACTTTGAACTTGTGTACTCGTGATCAATTTGTTCTTATCAGAAAATCATTAGCCACTAAAGTCCGACTAATTGGTTATAATGATTAATTATATACAAACTAACTAACAATCACCTATACTTAGCCCCACAAAAGGGTATACTTTTACTAAAACAAGATCTTGGAAATTATTTGATTTGATCAATAAATAATTTAACCAAATTGTATGTATCAAGAAGTTAGCATTCCCTAATGTTAAATTTCTGAAAGAGTTATGTATCGAGTAAAAGAAGACTGAATGGAGATGAAAAGAGTTGGAAAAAATGGAAGAAACATTCCAAACTTACTCTCCTTTCAATTAACTGACCTTGATGACTCTTTTGATTTATTTTTCTTATTTTCATTTAAATAAAAATGCAAATTGATATAGGTTTCTTTCATTTTTATTAAAAATGTTCCTAAAAGAAAGGAATATAAAGAAGCAGACAAGTACACATTAATGCTATGCAATTAATATTCTCTACGTATGAAAAAATAGAGTTTGGATTCTCTAGTTAAATCTAGACAATAAAAAACTAATAGTTCAGAAATTTAATAATATTAAAAATTGGTAATAGATTTTAAGGGTAGGGATTGTCTCACACGAGAAACATGAGGGACTCTCACTAGAGGACATCATCTCCCGCAAAAACAAAATTGTTTTAAACATAGTCTTTCTAGCACGGATCTTCGTTTATTTAATGTTGATTTTTATTATTAAACAAATCACTATCAATTCCAACATTCGTTTTAAAAGTTGGTTTTTAAGAAAAAATTATTTATTTATTTATTTATCTTGTGGTTCATAAATTGTGATATATGCTAGGAGTCTTGTTTATAGTTCTTTTATTTTTTATTTTTCTGCTACTGTATGTTGAAGATATGTTGGGAAATAAGTTTGACATGAAGGACTTAGGTCTTGCTAAAAAGATTCGTAGTATGAAAATTCACAAAGATAAGAGTGTCTAAAAATTAGATAGTTTCTTCTTCCACACTCGTATGTTTTTAAAAGCCCCCAAGTAACACGTCTAAATTGATCAATCCAAAAATGTATTTTGAAAAAAAACACATATGGATTGACAAATCCAGAGAGCATTGGGGGTGAGAGAAGAAGCCATAAAAAATTATGGCCCTCTCAACAAATCTATGTTTAAAAGGTGCTAGACATCCTTGGCATGAATAATGCTAAGGTTGTGAGTAATTTTGTTAGTGAATCACTTTCAACTTTTATTGGATCAATGTCCAAAGACAGATGCAGAAGCAGAATATATGTCAAAGGTTCCTTATGCTAGTGTTGTTGGCTGTTAATGTATGTTATGATTTGCATTAGACCAAATTTTGAACAAGCTAGAAGTCAATTTGTAAGTTTATATATGTAAAATATGAGTAATTTATGTGTGTTGTGTTCAATAATATCACAAACCTTTTATTTATAATGATGATGCAATAATTACACTCAAGGACTGTACAATCAAGGAATAATTAAAATATACCTTGAATTTTAACAATATCCAAGCCAGGTAAGTTTCATTGACAATCAATTGATTGGATTTCCAAGTACTTGAAGGGTACAATAGGCCATGGTATCATGTTTGGCAGTGGACAAAGTGTGTTAAGACAAAATCTCAATTAATTATTTTGATGAAAACAAACAAAATTAATTAAAGACTCTAGTTATGATTCTAAATTATGTGTTATTAACATGTGCTTTTGAGTGTGATAATCCAAGATAGGTACTAAAGCAAAAGCAAGCAAAATCAGTTTAAAGAATAAGCTAAAAATGAACTGCCAGAAACCAAGAATGTTCTGGACATTTTCTGGAAAAAGCAAGAACGTTCTCTACGTTTTTCACTTCATCAAGACTGTTCAAGCTAGCTTTTAATACAAGAGAAGATCATGCTTATTTCGAATGGATTACCAGTACATATACAAGGAATATACAACTTTCATAATAGCAAAGAAAGTACTCCAAAAGATCTAAGAAGAAAAGATTTGAATCAAGACAAAGTGATAAAATCAGTTAAGATCAATTATTCTCCAAGCTCCAGAACATTCTCCATTTTTTGTGATACAGCTCCAGAACGTTCTCCAGCTTCTGAAGTACAGACCAAGAACGATCTTGAGACTTCAACATGACCTTATGACACATATTATTGTGATCAAGTGATCCTCAAGCACTGTACAGATCAGAAGAAAGAGAATACACAAAGACTAGAAAGTCTCAAAGTCAAAAAGAAGGAAAAGTTCAGTCAATAGTCTTGCAGTCAAGAGTTGAGATTAAACAGATTCTGTCAAACACTTTAAATAATTATCGTGTAAACTCAAGACTATAAGATTTGTTTATAGCTTGAGTGTTTTGTTTAGAAAATCCTATTAAGGTTAAAAGGTGAGTTGTAAAAATCCTATCAAAGGTTGATAGGTGACCTGATTGAATCTCTTTCTGGATGGAAAGGATTGACGTTTGTGATAGATCAAGGCTGATCTAAGTTAGGTGTTGTAAAACCAAGAAGGTTATTTGTTTTTAACACTTAGTGGAAAATCTCACGATTGTGAGGACTGAACGTAGCTCGGGTTGGGTGAAGTAGGATAAATCAGTGTGTGATATCTCTTTCCTATCTCTATTTACTTTCAGTCCTTCATTTACTAAAAGTTAAAAATCAATTTCTGTTTTCAAAACCAAACCAAGAATGGTCTCCGTTTTCTAGAAATTTCTCCGTTTATTATGCTTTCACAAATCAAGATCATTCTGCTTTTTAAACTAACTAAGAAAATTCTTCATTTTTTGTTTTCTTAACCAATATCAATCTTGAGTTATTTTTAAGTTTTAACAGGGAAATTTTAAATAGTCAACTTTACAATTCAAACTCCTTTTCCTTGTAAAGTGACATTTCTACTTCAGAGTAATCCTTCCATTATATGATATGTTGATTGAGACTATGCAAGTTATATAGTCATTAGAAGGTCTAAGACAGAATATGTCTTTTTTACTTGCAAGATGACCTATTTGTTGGATATCATCATTTTAACCTATAATGGTTATGCCTAAAACTGAAGTAGTGTGCATGGCAATAGTTGAGGTTGCCAAATAGGCTTTATGGCTAACAAAATTAGTGAATGAACTAGGTGTTGAGAAAAGAGAAATGAAGATTCATTGTGACAATTAGAGTGTCATTTATTTGGCAAATAATCAAGTGTATCATGCTAGGACGAAGAATATTGATGTGAGGTTTCACAAGATATGGAGAACTACTTGCATCTAAATAGATATTATTTGAAAATGTTCATACTTTAGATAATACAACCGATATGCTGACCAAGTCGGTCACCAGTTACAAGTTCAAGTGTTGCTTGGACTTGTTACTTGTTTCTCATTGTTCAGTAGGACTTGTACCCCCAATTATCAAGATGTTGATATTTGTCAATGTGGAGATTGTTGAGTATGGCTAGTAGATATTGATAAGTGGGCATGGTCGAACGAGCAGGATGAGTGAGAGATTCCCTTTGGTCCTGGTCCAACATTCGTTGAAGAGGCATCTAAAGAGTGTGAGGTTTTGCCCCTTGAGGTATAATTCAAGAGTATTGTTGTAATATGGACCTTAGTATTTAAATACAAGTTGTACCCTATAAACCTTACCCAATCATTCTAATACAAAAAGACTGCAATCATTCTACACTTGAAGACATAAGTATATTTGGCCGAACTTCGTTACTGAACGCCTTGTATTCTTTGTTTTGTGTTTTTCATTATGTATTCTTTTAGACCAAGTCGTCGTTCTAACAATTATATTCTTGTCTTATCAATTATTTTAAGTGAGTGATAAATGAGTTAGTTGGTCAATACTTCTTTATTCTTTCTTATAAGCATCCATAACATATTTCACATATATTAAAAAAAATTGTTAGTATAATTAACGTGTATATTTTGTATTTGATAATATTAATATTAATATTAATATCTAAACAATTAGGATAGAATTTGCATTTAATGCTCTTAAAAAATTCTAATTTTAATTATCAACACACCTTAATTATGTGAATTTTTTCGTTTAAATATGTCTTTGGTCCCCGTAAATATATCACTTTTTAATTTTAGTCCCTGTAAGTTTTTTTGTTTGGATTTAGTCTCTATAAAATCAGAGATAATCGACTTTGGTCCCTAACGTCAAATCAACATTACAAAAAAAAGAGCACCGGGACACGTGGCCCTATAAATGCACACCAACACATCATCTTTTACGATATATTAAAAATTAAAATGTTTTATATTATTAATTAATAAATTTATTAATTATCATTTAATAATTAGTGTTATTTTATAAATAAAAAATATGAATAGAAATTAAAAGTGGGGTTTATGCGTTTTTGGAAAACTTGTCTTCTTTCGTGCCTCGACGGTTTGTCAGCTCTTTTTTTTTTTAACTTTTGATTATACGTCAAGGACCAAAACCAATTGTTTCTGATTTTAAAAAGTGGTATATTTGTAGGGACCAAAGACATTTAAACTGATTTTTTTTATTAAGTTAAAAGTTTATTAAAAAGAAAAGGAAAATAAAAATTGAGGGACATAAACCAACTAAGGAAAAGAAAAAAATATTATAAAAAAAAAAGCTAAAAAATATTTATCAAATCATGCATGTTTTCTAGCCTTTGGGCGAAAATTATACAATATAGTTTCTTTTTGCATATTCTTTTTTCTTGTCTTACAAGTCACCTAAATAAAACGCATTTCAATTGCATTAGAATGATTTTTCAAATCTCTAATAGTTGTTGTCTTTTCTTTATCTCTATTTTTATAAAAAAAATTCAATATCTTCAAGTCATGAACACTCTTGGGATGTAAATTATCATCATTAACAATAACATTAGAGTTAACTTCCAAATCTTAATAGTTTTTATGGTTATCGTTATCTTCTAACATTGCATCACAGAACGAACCAACAATACGCCTATTTGGATATTGATGATTCTCATGTAGATTATTTATGTTAGCTAAATTGGATAAGCTGGAATCAAATATCTCACGAATTACATTTTTAAGAGCTTGTGTTGCTTAGACCACATATTCTTGAAGTGTCTCTGGAATGGTTTCTGATTCCTCGTTTGAGATAGAAGCTTTACTACGATTTTTATTAATTGTTTCCTGACAAGAGGAGGAAAATTAGTCGATAATAATGATGTCTTTTAGTTCAACGTTGGAGATATGATCCAATAAAAGAAAAGTTAACAACACAATGAATACTATTATCCTGAATATTTTTGTCTGTTCATTCAATTTCGACCTTGTTTGAAGCAACATTATTTTTAGGGATATAAGTCTTTACCAACTTATTTACCATAGCAACATCATTAGCTAAATGAACTATTTCATGGCCATTATAGTTTTTCAGATAATTATCTACAGAATGTTCTACAACTTTACAAGATTCACAGCACAATGGTAGCTTTTCTAATCAATGTAAACAAAAAACGCGTACCCTTCATATTCAATAAGAATACGATCTCTCATTTATTGTGTCATGTCCAAATCAACCAACACTCCAGCAATAGATAATTGGTTGCTTCATCAATAGATATAGGAGTTCCAATACAATACCCTTCATGTCAATACCATAAGCGATTGAGAAGATGATATTTGTTCTCCAATATTCCTGAGATTGATTATCGATACAAATCCAACATTGGACATTTGTGTTTCTTACCAATTTGGATTGAAATCTTTCGTCCCAGAGAAAACGCAAAGAATACCTGGTTTCAAATTCCAATTTCCAATTGTTTAAACACTTTGCAAAGTGAAGGAAAACTCATAAAATCTTTTTCCAAGGAGAACAACTTGCTATGAACCAATCAAATTCCATACTTTTAAAGGTTTTTCACGTAAAATTGACAACGTAAACGGTGTATCACAATTAGACATGGAGACTTTACTATGAGTATTATTCTTGCTCGCAGAACCTAATTGATGTCATGAATTAGGGCTTGATGCCTTTTGCTTTGACATTTCTCGGTATAAATAATATACAATATTTACATCTAATAATTACAAATTAAGGGAATCAAATCAAATCCTGATTTGTCTAACCTATTATATGAAAGCTAATAAATATAATTACAAATTAATATTATTTCCTAATTCACATCCCCCATCAAATTGATGTGGCTGGTCAAGGAGCATCAATTTGCTAATTAGAAGCTAATGGTGCAGGCGAGGAACAACTTTGGTTAAAGTGTATGCAACTTGAAACTGAGTATTGATGTGAGGGATGGATATAACATGATTATCATAGGCCTCACAAATAGAGTCACAATCTACTTCAATATGTTTGGTGTGCTTATAAAAAACATGATTTGCAACAATTTGAATAACACTTGTATTATCAACGTATATATATGTCAACTCTGCTTGAGGAAATACAAGTTCAGCCAAAAGACAACAAAGCCAAATTATCTCAAAACAAGTAGTAGACACGATACGATACTCTGATTCAATAAATGATTAGAGACTTTTGCTTATTTCTTACTTTTCTATGATATCAACGAAGTCCAATCAGCAACACTATAGGAAATCAATTTGGGAACTATCTCAATGGAAAATGAGAGACCCTGTTGAGAGGTACCTATCAAATAATGATTTATGCGACGAATCGCTGTTAAGTGAGTGGCGAGGATAGTGCATGATTTTACTTATTTGCTGAACAAAAAATGATATGTTAGGTCGGGTAATTGTAAAATAATTAAGAGTGCCCAAAGGTTGCTGATACAATAAAGGATATATCTATAGGTCACCCACATCTTGATGATATTTCGCATTAACCTTAAGAAGAGTATCTACTGGATTAGTTGATTGGAGGCCCGCCATAGAAATAAGGCATGTCACATACTTATGTTGATGAATAAATATACCTTTAAAGGTAGAATAAACCTTAAGGCCAAGGAAATCATGCTAGTTACCAAGTTCTTTCATATGACATGAAGATTGTAATTGATGTTTAAGTTCCTCGATGGATGCCTGATCAGATCCATAATGACCATATCATCAACATAAAGGAGAAGTAGAACAATGTTGTAGATGTGCAATGATAAATTAAAGAGAAGTCATATAAACTCTGAGTGAAAGAGAACCCAAGTAGAGTGGAACAAAATTTCTCATCTCATGCTCTAGGTGCTTGTTTCAAACCATATAAAGAGCGTTTGAGCTTGCACACGTCATGAGATGAAGAAAATAGACCTTGAGGAGGAGTCATATAAATATCTTTAGTCAGATCACCGTAAAGAAATGTATTATTCACATCCATTTGTGAAGAGCCTGTTGGAATCACGTTGGTTCTTTCAATCAAAGTTTTGATGTTAACAAAAGTATTTTATGTAAATCGTATTTTGACTTAGAAGAACAAATCAGAGGCTGTGCAGAATCAGAGGATGACACCACCAGAGGATACATCCAGAGGAAGCAACCAGAGGATAAAAATGCCACCAGAAAGTTCGGCCAGAGGATACATCCAGAGGATGACAAAGGATACATCCAGATGATACCAGAGGATGGATCCAGAGGATACCAGATGATGTCATCAAAGGAAAACATCCAGAGGATACATCTAGAGTATACCAGAAGATACCTCCAAAGGATACTAGAGGATGTCATCAAATGCAAACATCATCAGAGGATATCTTTCTTGGCCCAGATTAGAAGAAAGTAGAGTTCAGAAGCATACTTGGTCCAGACCAGAAGATAGCATGGTCCAGAACATAAAACTTAGTCCAGACTTGGTCTAGATCAGAAGATATAATTGTCCAGAACATAAGACTTAATCCAGATTTAATTCAGATTCAATCCAGACTTAGTCCAAACTTGGTCCAGATCAGAGGATAAATGTCCAGATTAAAAGATCAATGTTCCAGATTAGAGGATAAATGTCCAGATTAAAAGATCAATGGTCCAGATTAGAAGATCAATGGTTCAGATCAGAGGATCACATAAGGGTACAAATCAAATCACATGGCCCAGAATTGGTCGAGATCATAGGATCACAAAATGGTTCAGATCAGATCACATGGTCCATCGTTCGTCGAGATCAGAGGATCACAGAATTGGTACATATCAGATTACATGGTCCAGAGTTGGTTGAGATCAGAAGATCATACGGTCCAGAATTTAAATCATGATGCAAATCAGTGAAGACTTGATTAAAATTCGAAGAAGACTTGATTAAATTTGATCAAAGTATTAAGGGGATTTGATTCAAAAAATCACTGAAGACTTGAAGAAATTCGAATGCAATCTGAAGCTTAAAAAGATATGGTTTGAAATTAAAAGAAACAAGATTGGTCAACAAAATTTTCAAATGCAATCTGAAGCTAAAAAGATACGATTTTTATTTAAGTGAAACAGGATTGGCCAACAGTATTTTCAAAGGAAATCTGAGCAAGATCTATTTCGAATTTAAGCTTGGACAAAGCCCTATCTACAGCTATAAAAGGAGGCTTCAGGCAGCAGCATCAAGCATCGAAAAAGACAAGAACTCAAGCTTCATATTCAACACAATCTGAGAGTTCAAAAGAGATAATTACTTGAGTTCAAAAGCAATATTTTCTAAGTGTTTTCGAGAGAGAAATTCAGTGCAACAATCAGCTTTCCAGAAGCAACAAAAGTGTGCAAGAATCAGTGCAGCAATCAGCTTTCCAAAAGCAAATTTGCAGAGTTCCAAACCTTGTAATCTAACCCGATAGTGGTGCAGATTCCTTCTTCAATCTGGGGTTGTCAGATTGGTAGGAGAAGACTTGACTTGTAGAGTCAAGGTGTTGTTTTCGTTCCTAAAAAGTCTGGGGTTGTCAGGCTGTTTGGGAAGACTGACTTGGAGGGTCAAGTGTTGTAATTCAAATGTTTTGAATTAGTGGATTAAAGCCTTCAGGATGAAGGGACTGGATGTAGCCAAGTTAATGGTGAACCAAGATAAATTGCTGTGTTTTTATGCTGTTATTTTCTGCTGCTAAGTCTGATTATTTATTAATCAAGTAAATCACATCAACATTCAACAAAACAGTAAAAAGATTCAAAGTTTGGCAAACACAATTCAACCTCCCTTCTCCTGTTTGCACCTTCAGAGTCCACCCATTAGAAGTAGTTATAGAGAGTCCACTACGAAAAAATTTCATTTTGGATATCGGTGCAAATGTCTCATCATAATCAATTCCATATTCATGTTTGTTTCCTAAGCCAACCAATTAAGCCTTGTATCGATTGAGGGACCCATTGGAATTCAATTTCATAGAATACACCCATTTGTGGCTTGAGGTTTTGATATGAGGAGGACAAGAGACAATATCTCATGTGAAATTCTCTTGAAGAGTTTGAAGATCCTCATTCATTGCTTTTATTAAGAGGACATCTTTAACAGCCTGTGAGTAGCAAGTAGGAATAGATATGCTAGAGATAGAGGTAGACAAATAAGTATGTGCGGAATTATACCTGTCTAGTGAATATGTATATGGTGCTTAAGACGCTCTACTAGAATGTTGTGGTGCAATAACTATAAGATTAGGTGGCAGATCAATGTCGAGAAGGGAGGTGGTAACCTGTTGTTTGTGTTTTCTAACATATGCATTTCCTAGTTTAAAATGTTATATAGATCGAGGCATATTAGAAAAGTTGGGAAGAATAACAATATATCATAACACGCAAAACCCTTATGAGAGGAACTATATCCCATAAATGCGCATTGGGCAGACTGCGCTCCAAGCATATGCCTTTCAAATGAAGGTACGTAAACAAAACACACACATCCAAAAGTATGTAAATCACTATAATCAGGCTGAATGTTAAAAAGACAGGGGGAAAATGAGAGTCTAGATCAATAACAATAGAAGGAAGATAATTGATCAAGAAGACAGTTGTGGAAAGAGTCTCCACCCAATATCGGGATGGTACATAAGCTTGAAGAAGTACAGTGCATGTTACATCAAGCAAATTATGATTTTTACGTTCTGCCACTCCATTTTGTTGGGGGATATTTGGACAAGATCGTTGAGACAAGGTGCCTTTTTCTTGAAGGTACTCCAAAAACTCATGTGACATATACTCACCACCAAAGTCAGAGAACAAAAATTTAACACTTGCTTGAAATTGAGTTTCAACATATATCAGAAATTTCATAAACATAGAAAACACTTTATTTTTAGACAGAAGAAAATATATCCAAGTAAAACGACTGTAATCATCAATAAATGTGACAACATTTATAGTGAGCATGAGAAATTATAGGAGACATTCTTTATACATCACTATGAATCATCTCAAAACAAGTGGAAGCACAGTGAGCACCAGACAGAAAAGTAAGTGTTTTACTTTTAGCCAATTTGCAAATAAAACATGAAGTAAAGGCATAAAAAACAACCTTTTTCTTTCCCAACAAACCAATTGTAAATAAATGAGACAAAACAACATAGTTTGGATGACCTAATTTTCTATGTAAATCCTTATAAGAATTCAAAATATTATTACAAGAAAGTGATAAATGATTGGAAATAAATTGGATTGGAAACAAACTTCCCACTTTAGGCCCCTTCATGATCACCTTCCTTGACATCTGCTCGTGCACAAGACAACCATCACAAGAAAAATCAACATTACAATTGTTGTCCACCGATTGACCAATAGACAATAAATTCGGAGCAAGTTCAGGTGATACAAGCACATCCCAAAAATCAGAGTTTATGCTCCAACATTAGTGATAGAGAGGGTATTACCGTCAACAATTCAAATTTTCTAATTACCATGATAAGAATGTTAATTCTGCAAGCATTTAGATGAACTTGTCATGTGATTAGATGCACCATAATCAAGAAACCATGGATTGGAAACATTAGAAGACTTAACCTTTCCAAAGGTGAAAGAGCAAAAAGTACCATTAAAGCACCACTATGAAACTGAGCTCGCTTACTAGTGTTATAGAAAACTTGGACATCCGTAAGAGAAGTCTTGGAGACCGCAACAAATATAATAGCAGAGTGTTTTGTCCACAAATTCAAAATTCCATAATAATATTCTTGAATGGACAAATTACCTTGTTTGTAGTTGGTTATCTCTAACTCCAACTGAAAACGTTTGGCCATATTGTCCTAGTTGTAGATACTTCAAATAGTTCCACATTTCTTGAGCAGTTGAAAAAGAGTGCAAATTATTGATCATATGAGGATCAATAGTTTTGAGAATTCAAGAAATAATATGAGCATCTTTGATTTCCCAGGCAGTTTTCTTTTTCGATGCCTTAGAAACTCCATCAAGGTGACTCCATAATCCTATTCCTTCGACATACATTTTAAACTGAAATTTCCAAATAATGTAATTCTTGTCAGTAAAACAGATACAAACATTGTCTCTTTCTTTTTCAAAAGCCACGAGATTTCATGTGCAACAAAAAGATAATAATTTTTTGTGGTAATGTGCAACAAAAAAAATAATTAAAAAAATACCTAACAATTCTACCAAAGGTCTGTAAGCAAAAAAAATGACCCAATTATCAATTCGCGATCCAAACAACAAAATACGATCAGAACATAGAATCACGATTGAGCAAGAATCACAATCACGATCAGGCACGAGAATCATGACAAAGCACAAGAACCATGATCAAGCAAGAAACAACGAAAAGCAATATCGAGCAAGAATGACCCAGAATCACGATCGAGCAACAACGAGAAACAACCTAGAACACAACCAAGAAGCACAATTTCAACATCAAAAAATTGTGAAAGACAATTAGGCATCGCAAAGATGAAACCAAGAAACGAACAAGAAACCGCAAACAGCTACGATCTAAGAGTTCACAAAGTAATCACGAAACAAACAATGACCAAGAACAAAAGAAACGATTTCAAGAGCAACCTAATGGGGGTGTCGCTGAATAAAGCCAATATTAAATAAGAGCTCACGAGTTTGATTGAACCTGCTAATACCATGTCATGAATTAGGGTTTGATGTCTTTTGCTTTGTCATTTCTCATGATAAATAATAGTTACAACATTTACATCTAATAATTACTCCTTCTGATCACTATTATAAGCAAAAAAAAGTATTAAATCTTGGTCACTGTTATAAGAAAAAATTAACTACTTTTGACTCATTTAATCTTTCATTTAATTCAAATATTTAATATTGATAGTTAAGTGTTTGACATTAAAATAGACAATTTAATAAATTTAACTTGTATTTTACATAAAACCTAAAAAATTAATTGCACTAAACTACATTTCTTAATATCTTCAAAGTGTATTTTTTTTTTCATAATAGTGACAGAAAAGAATACAAATCAAAAAGATCAAATCAAATTCTGATTTATCTAACTATATTAAAAAAGCTAATAAATATAAAGCTAAATAGCACTCGTGGTCCCTTAACTTAATTTCAGTTAACGTTTTAGTTCTTTATTTTTTTTTCACGGTTTGGTCCTTTATTTTAATTTTAAGTGACAATTTGATCTTTTATGTTTTAAAATATCAACAATATTATCCTTTTTTTTTACAAAATTTTCAATCAAAACCCATAAAATTAATTATATTCTTTCATATAACACAATTTTCATCAGATTTGTAACTCAAATCTTCAAATAAATTTATATTTTCATTCTTTATTTCACTTAAAATTAAAATAAAAGACCAAATCGGAAAGAAAAAAAAAAGATAAATGACTAAAACGTTAACTGAAATTAAGTTACGGACCACAGGTGCTATTTAGTCTAAATATAATTACAAATTAATATTATTTTTTGATTCGCAATTGATATTCCTTTTATGAAATTTTGACATAATTTTATTAACTATCTCAAAAGAATATTACATGAAGTTTTAAGAATTTATTCAAAAGATTTACATAGAAATTATTGAGTACTAACCGACGCAGGTGTGTTCTTAGGTGAAACTACACGAGAAAGGTTTACCAACGTGCGACTCTGTGAAAGAAACATCTTTCAATTCCGTGCGTTGATTGATTGATCTGTGGCGATGCTGAAACTTGATTTGATGTCGTGTCTCTAAGCGCACCACTCATGCCATTTATGTCATCCATTAATCATACTAAAGATAAATTAAAATTTACAAAAAACTGCTAAACTTTGATTTGAGTAGTAAAATAATTTAGTAAAAATTGTAATGTATTTATTTTTATTATGTATTTCTTTCTTTTTATTTGCAAAAAAAATGAAGTCATCTTTTTTTACATAAGCGAATAATTCCTCGTGTAGGATCCGTGTCACACACTAGTAAGAGATATATTTTAAAAATAAATAATAAATATATTTAATAAATTACAAATAAACTTATATGTAGAGATAAAAATTTAAATAGAATTTCTAATTAAGGACAAATTTTTTTAAAAACATAGATATATTTATTAATCAATTATATTTTGGTTTATGTAAAACAACATTAAAATATATTTATACTATTTCATAAAAGATACTATAGTATAACTATAAAGGGAACTCTGAAGTTAACTACCAAGAATTATTAACTTGATTGGACATTTATTGGAAAAAATTAACACTCAAGTTTTTTTTTTTTGCAAAACTTTAAATCTACCTCATGATTAAAAAGAACTGTAAAATTGAATTCCAATTTTAATCAAATATTTTTCTGTATAAATCTATCCTTAAGTACAATTTTTTTTTCTTTAAATTTAAATTTGAAACATATACGACACATATTGAACTAAAATTTAAATAGATTCAAATAACATAGATAAAACTAAGAATGACAATTAGACCCAGCTTCAGTAGTTATCCGCAAAAAAAAGTATTTGGTAGGATAAAAACCTGCATAATGGGTATGGGGATGGGGACGGGTAATTACCCGCAAAATTGAACGGGTATGAGTGCGGGTACGGGTACTATAATACCCACCTCGCCCCGCACATATAATATTATTATTATTATTGTTATTATTATTATTATTATTATTATTATTATTATTAGTATATAAGTTTGTTTGAGCTTAAATAAAAATGATTTTTGTTTTAAATAATTTAGAGATTATTTTTTAGAAATTTTTTAAAATATGATTTTTTAACTCTCGTTTATTTACTATTATAAAAATGATTTTTTTTGTACAATAATTTTTAACATGTTTGTATACAATTTTATAAAAATAATTTTTTTAAACTAAAAAATTACCATAAAAATGATTTTCAAGAAAACATGTTTGTTTGAAAAAATATTTTTTAAATACATGATTTTTCTAAATACACATATGTCTCTCTACTATCTTATGCATTTCTATCTCCCATTCCAATCTCTATATACTATTTCTCTCACTCTCTAATATCTCATGTCTCTCTACATCTCTTTTTTATTCCAAACAAATCAACGAATTTAAGTCATTCATTTCATAATTTTCAGATCCTCCTGAAAAATAAACATATAAGTAAATCATCACGATATGTTAGTAAATAGTAATAGATTTTGGAGGTCCTGTTTTAATCTTAAAAATTGGGCCCTTAATAAAAAAAAGTACAATTTTAATAATTAAAAAAATTTGAAAAATAAATTTTAGTCCCTATACACATATTTGATTCTGATGAAGAGGTAAATAATGGTGATTTTATATTTAAGAGTTTTTATATATTATTAATCGTGACTTTATAATTATAAATAACTAATATAATATACATATCAATTTTTTCACAGATATCAGAGAATACCATTATAAATAACTAATATAATATACATATCAATTTTTTCACAGATATAAGAGAATACCGTCCAAGGACTTGCAACTTCATAAAATATTCTTTCGGAAAACATTATTTTTGATGTTTTGATATTTATTGTAGTAATGTACTAATGTTGGATCATGATATATTTTGGAAGTTTTGAGTTAGATAATATTTTGGTTTGTAATACTTATGATTTGGATTTAAAATATTTGGGATTTTTTTTAAATTTAATCACAAATTATTTATCGATATATTTTTGTTAAAGTGCGGATAATGGGTATGGGTACAGGCATTTAAGTACCCAAATGGCAAGGGTACGAGAATTAAAGTTGATACCCACGAGGATACTGGCACGGGTATGGGTATTTTTTTTAAACTGCGAGTACGGAGACGGGTACTATACTACCCTACCCATTGCCATTCCTAGATAAAACCGAGGAAGTACTATGTAACATTAATGCTACAATGTGTAAAAAAAAAACTTTAATGTCTAACTCGCGGTATTTTTATTTAAATACCTATTTTTTAAAAAGTAATTAAAATATCCCACCTTAAAAAATATATATTACGGTATTTATTTTGACACATTTATTTAACCGCATTAATTTTGATATATTTTTTTCCATTTAATGTATTTTGTTTGATTTTATTAATATAATTTACTTTTTTTATTATAATTATTATTTTATTTATTTATTAGATCCGGTCTCTGGAGAAAAGATAAGACGAAGTTATTAACAAAATATAATTAAGTTGTTAATTTTTCTGCAAAATAGAAATTGTTAAAATAATATAACAAGTTGTTTATTATAGCACCTTTACTTCAACTACATTTTTTTTCTTCAATTTAATATATTTTATTTAAATTTATTAATAAAATTTTATTTTTTTAAATTTTATTTTATTTTTATTTATTAAATTAATAATTATTCAATTGTTAAAATAAAAAGAAAAAAAATTTAAACCTAGCATCTCAAGAGATGCGCGTAAAAAAAATTATTCTTTAAGTCTAAAAGTGCAAAAAAATAATATTTTTTTAAGATGAGGTATTCTGATTATTTTTTAAAAAAAGGTATTTAAATAAAAAAACAACAACTCACGCATAGGATAAGATTAATATATGTCACTATTACTACATTTATTTAGCCATGCGAATGTGGATAAATGAAAAATTGACCGCATAAACCAAAATACATTATTTTAAAAATGAAAATGAGAATCAAAATAAGGAAATTTTTATTTACATTAACAAAAAGCAAACGCATCTGTATTTATTGTATACGTAGTTTTGTCTCCTTTATTTTCACATATTTGTGAAATTATGTATTTTAAAATTTAATAGTTTTAGTTTTGAATTTTTTTATCAAAAAAAAATGAGTTATATATTTTAAATGATGTAATATATGATATAATAATGTTGAATTAGCTCCAATTAAATTATAATAAATCTATCGCAATTGTGCGTCAGTTTTTTGTAGTAATTATATTATTTTATTTATAGAAGAAAAAAAAAACCTCCAAAAACTTTATTTTCAACTTCTAAAATTATTAAGTTTTGTAACTTAATTAATAACATATAAATAATTAATGCATTCAGATAATTCTATGTCATGAGATCATATTCACATCATTTAAAATATATGAAATCACAATTTTTTTGAATTTGGTTCATCTCATGTTTGAACTAAACACAAGGGGATCGTGTTCATCATCTCACTATTAAAATGTATTGGACTTTACTTATAATTTTTTAAGTTGTAAATCTAAATACATTTTAATGGTAAGATAGTGAATATAACCCCCTCATATTTGATTTAAACATGAGAGAATTCAAATTCCAATTTTTCAGATAAAAAATCTGAATGAACGATCAAATATATCGAATTTTAAAATAAAGAGATCAATTTTGTAAATTGATAAAAATAAAGTGACAAAACTATAATTAAATTTATTTATTATTAGAGTAAAAACTAAAAAAAAAACATTTCATAAAAAAGTGACACTCAAATTTTTTATTTGGTGAAAAGTGACACTCAGTTTAATGCATTAAAAATTGACAAATTTGTTTTGGAATTACCAACTTTTTTAACTCAATTGGAATAACCAACATGAAATACATTAATTCTTAAAAAAAGATTAAACATGCAATATACATTCCCTAATAATAAACACGTTTTGATACAAAAATTTGTCTAAATATGACTATTTTTGAATTTATTAAATGTATTTATTATTATTTTCAAACATAATTTTATTAATACTATTAATTTATTTTAAAATATAAAAAATTAAATTTGACACATTTAAATATAAATATTATTTTAGACATATTAACATATGAAATGGACACATTAATCATATAATCAACTTCTTTAATAAAAGTAAGAAAAAAATAAATGCTTATAAAAAAGAAATGGTGGTAGTATTTGAGAGTTTGTTGCAACTATTGTAATTATAACAAACTAGAATATTTATCGCGCGAATGTAATTTATAAATAAAAAATTCAATGTAAATTTTTTAAAAAGTTTGAAGATAATATTTATGGTATATATATATATTAATTTGATCAAAACAAAAGTTTCAAAATTTGTAAGTTTATTAGTTTATATGAATAGTAGTTGTAAAACAAAAGAATAAAATGAGTGATTTTTACTCTAAAATATACTATTAAAAAATATGAGTGACTATTTATATACACAATTAAAAATATTAAAATAAAATATGAGTAATTTTTACTCTAAAAATATTTTTTTAAAAAGACGAGCAATTATTTGTATATATTTTATCTTGTTTTAAACATTC
>JBBPBO010000004.1:53023065-53104762 GCA_037974295.1 Cicer cuneatum | reverse complement strand
AAGGCTTGCTAATTTAAATGATTGTGTTTCAATATTTTTTTATTAATTTTAATTTAAACTTCATTGAATTTTTTGTGCATAAGTTTAATTATTGATTTTCAATATGTGATGATTGTATTTTTATATATTTTGTGGTAATTTATGGTTGCTATATTTTAATTATTAAAATATAACTAAAATATTGTGATGTATTTATATGTAATGAATTAAAAAAAGTAAATGACAATTAAATCAAGTTTGTAATGGAAGTTATATTTTTTATTGTTGGTTTTTTAATTATAGAGATATAGAAAAAAAAACTAGTATAATGAACAGACTCAAAGTACTACTTTTTACGACAAAAACACGAAATAATATTGAAAATGATAAGGCATCACTACTTAATTTTGATTATTTTTGCTGTTAATTGAAACTATGTTCTGATTTTGATTCCATGTTTTCTTTTGTATAAGAGAAATAAAATATGTATTTGAGCACTAATAAGAGAAAAATAAACAAAAATTGTATATTACTTTGAAATATTTAATGTATAATTTAACATTTTTATTTTTTAAAAAATATCCTTTTTTTTTGCAAAAGCTTGTTAATTTAAATGACTATGTTTCAATATTTTTTTATTTATTTTAATTTAAACTTTTTGTGCATAAGTTTAATTATTGATTTTGTTGGAAATTCAAGTGTGAGTAGTTAAAATAAGTCACACATTGACTAGGAATGAAGTAAATGTTGGATATATAAGAGATGTGACCCATATACCTATTACCTTAAGGTTTTGGGTTGAGATGTGGTCTCCAAGTCTCTTGTGGTCCAAGGAACATTTGGTCATTGCCGCTCTAAGTGCTCATCGAACTCCCCAACAAGTGGTATTAGAGCCTGACCCAACTCTAAGTAAATATGTGATGATTATATTTTTATATATTTTGGTTTGTAATGGGAGTTATATTTTTTATTGTTGATTTTTTAATTATAGAGATATAGACAAAAAAAAAAATAGTAGAACGAGGAATAAAAAATAAATGAATTCTATAGGTACCACATTGTACTATTGAATGATGTGGTAAAATTAGCGTTACATTGCATATAAAGATGTTAAGAGTGTTTGTATCAATCTAATATTCTTGGAGTTTGTTTTAATATATTATATTAATTCACAGTTAAGGGTGTGTTTATTACAAATTCTAAAAAATAATATTGATATTCTATAATTTAAATATTATCATTTAGAGATTCTTAAGAAAATGAGAAGTTATTTTGTGTTTGTTTGTCGAAGTAAAAATAATTTTTTAAAAGAAAAACTTTTTTAGTTATAAAATATGATTTTTTTTGAAAAACAGCTAAATACTTCTTAAAAACTCAATTTTTAGATTTTCATTTATTTTAAAAATTGTAACAAACGTATGCAAACAATTATAAAGCAAACTCTAAAATCATATGTTGATAAAAAAAATTATAGGTCTTTTTAATACTAACAATAATATTTCACTATAATTTTATTTAAATTCTACGTTTCTTATTTTAGAATATGCAAATTATTTTAATTAAATATGTCAATAATTGTATTTTTTTATAACTGTGAAGTCTTTTAATTATTATACTATTTAAATATTTTTATTTTTTAGACTCAAATATACATAAAAAATTAATTATTTTTCGAAAACTTAAAACTCTAACTTACTGGCTTTGGCCTTGGGTCAGCTTATAAATATTAAAAAGTAATTTAAAAAAAAACAAATTATTTTATTAAAAAATGTAACAAACATATCATAAATAGACACAAAATCACAATATCACTATAATTTTAATTTTGTATCCAAATTTATAGTTATCTAATTTAACCCTACATTATATTGAAAGATAAAGTAAAACTACATTCTGAAGTCATAATTCAATGGATTAATTTTGAAATTATTAAATTAAACGTTTTTGTTTTGAATTCAAATACAAAATTCGTATTTGTTAATAAATTTATGGTAATTTTTATAAAGAAAAGTAGAACTACATTTGTCAGCTGGCGCTGTCTTGATTGAGCAGACATGACATGTTAGTTAACTGCCTTTGCAATTTGAACCACAGACTTGATAAGCTATTATTCGAATTTATTATTTAATGCTTAAAATAAAGTCCAATTTGCATAGATAGTGACACTTTCCTCCTTTTATTTCTTCAATTATTTAATTACCTTTCAATCCAGTGGTTATTAGCTGTCGTCATTAATTTAGCTATATTTTACATAGTCCTTTTCGTGTTCTCTTGAATGTGTCACACTATCAAAGCAGCTTTGAATCTGTCATATTTATGCATTTTGACCTATTCATTAATGTCAATATTATGAGGGGGAAAAATTACTACGAGGGGGAAAAATCCTTATAGTTATTAAGAAATTTAGTTTTGTAAACAAAAAAGTTAAATGTAATTAATTTTTAAAATTTTATGTAATAATATATCAAATATGTTTTACGTTCTCATAACCTAATTTCAGATGATAATATAACAATTTTAAATATTTTGGAGGTTTTGCTTTAATTTTAAAAATTTACTCATAATAAAAAGAAAATGCAATTTTAATAATTAAAAAAAAACGTAAAATAAATTTTAATTTCTATAAAAGTTCAAAATTTTAGTTTTAGTCATAATAAAAAAATTCTCAATTTTTTTAATCCTTATAAAATCGAAATAGAGATTTAAATTGAATAAAGAAAAATTAGAATATAGACTTGAAAAATTTGTAGGGATTAAAAATATATTTTTTTTAAAAAAACTCACTCATTTTATTATATTATAAAAATTAAAGAATTTTGGACCATCATCAATTAGAGGTTTTGTGCTATTAGGATGTTCGTAAATCCCAATAATTGACTATAGATAATAAGTCATTTATATCTTGCTCTTTTAATTTTATCCTTTACTTAATTTTAAATAAGGATTTAATCATTTATGTTTTAAAATGTCAATAATATTATCAAAAATTAAAAAATCATGATCATCATTTTTATTGTTTATAACAATGACTCGGAAAACGGGATATAATCCATAAAAATAAATATTATTAGATCAAATGAGATAAAAGATGAAATTTATTAATCAACGGTTAAAAATAAGTTTGTAGACTATGCCACTATATTGATTGTTCATAATAGGCTAGGACCAAAATGAATAATTGTTTTAAAAGTGAGGTTTTGGACTATCCAATAACTGTTTTATTTGAAGCTAGAAAAAATTGTTTCCTTTTGAGGACAAAAGTAATGATGGGAAAATGTCAAATGAGAATATCTTATCTATCTAAGATTTGAGCCAGCCACTGAACCAGCTCAAAGCTTGTTTTTTTCAATGGTTAGTTATCATTCTGTTAAAGTGGTTATTGCTTTTTCTTTTCTTTTTCTGTGTAAATTTTGTGTATTATATGACTATGCTAAGATTTGAGTCAATGAATAATTCAAAGGTAGTTTGATAGGTTAGTTAATAATATTTTAAGTTTGTTAATGTTTGTTTGGGTGTGTTAATTTTTTTGTATTTAACCATATGGCTATAGGTTTTTCTTTATCTTTCCCACCCTCATATGTTCCTTTGTATATTTAGTTGAAATTTTCATTTCTTTTTCTTTTCTTTTTTTAAATTAGGAATTATAACTTTGAGCATTTTCTTAGGGATTGGTGTTCAAGCATCTTCTGTTTATTTGTTCAACAAATTATGATTTTTTTTTTCTTTTTAAGATCTTACCTAAATCCCCAATACTCATTTCTTGATACACTCCCAAATTTTCACTTTATTTGTGCTTTTTATTTTATTTTATTATTATTATATATATATATGATAAAGGGTCAAGGTTTAGATTGGTTTGAGAGATTAGTGCTGCAAGTATTTCAATGTGAAGTTATAAAGCTGGTGCATCCCTAATTTTAGTACCTTCCAATAACTTGTTTTTGTTAGAACAACAAATTTAACTCTAAAGTAAACAGATAAATAAACACACACAAAGACACAACAATTGATCACGGAGTTCGGTCAATTGTACTTATATCTCCGAAAGCATAGTGGTTGTTGTAGTTTCTCTATTATCCAATGTTTAGTGTTACAAAGTATAAAGTCGTGTTTAAATACTTTGCTAAGATCGAACGTCTGTCTACTTATCAATGAATATGAGTCATATTCAACGGTTAAACTAATAGAGCATTTTTTGCAGGCAATTTTTTAATTTATTCTTTGTATAAGGAAAAAAGATGGATATGATTCAGGAGGGAGATGAAAATATTAAATGTTCAGTTGTTGGTTTAGCAATTAAAGGTAACAAGAAAAGCAAATATGTTGTACAATGGGCAGTTGATAAATTTGTTAATGAAGGAGTGATTAGTTTCAAGCTTATACATGTTCGTGCTGTTATAAAAGGAGTTCCAACACCAAGTAAGATATAGTATATGTTTTATTATTTAATTAACTGTCCAACATTTTATAAGCTTAATTATATTTTTAGACCTTATAGTATACAAGTTTTTCTGGTTTTATTAGTCCTATAAAAAAAGTTGTTGCTTTTGGTCTTGTTTATTTGGTTTTTCAGTCTATAATATGAAACATAGGAAGTGCTGCTTTTAATCCTTGGGGGAATTAGTGAAAGTATGGGCAGACCCTTGGCTTAGGGGTACTGATCATGCTCGTGTCCCAACAGCTCCTGTGTTGGGGGCTTGAGAATTTATGTTACTGTTGGAACATGACATTAATTGGACCCTAGAGTTAGAGTTTCATATGATGTTAGTGTGTATAATATGGAGGTAGGACCTTTTGTGTGTATAAAGTGGAGGTAGGACTTTTTGGGAGAAAACGGACTCAAACCAACCACCACACGCGTGCTGCTGCTGCCAGATTGGTGGTGTATTATTTTTCGATTCCAGCAATCCACCGATTTCGCAGTTCAGAAAGTGCACCAAAAACTCAACATTTCCGAGTTTTCTCTCTTTTCCCTTCTCTACTTGTAGTTTAGTCCGAAGTAGGAGTTGTGGAAGCTACAAGTCCCGCAAAACGTTAACTCTTATTGTGGAGAACACGTGTGAAATCTTATATCATAATCTTTTATTCATCGCTCTATATATAGAGCTAAAAAACATATCATATTCCTAAATTAAGGAACAAATCCTAAACATAAATATAAATTATATATCTTAATGATATTTTATTCTAAATCTTAAATATATTTAAATCTAAATCTAAATATAAATAAAATCTTCTAAGCATGTTCATGATAGAAACAATAAAGGAGAGTTCATGATAGAAACCAGAATTTTGGTGGAAGAAATCTGTTTGTTATTGCTGGAATTTGGTGAGCAACAGCTCTTACAGTGATGAAGTTCTGGAAAATGCAGAAAAACAAAACTAAACCTGAGTTGTAAGATCTCCTAACTAGAGCATAAATGCTCCTTACCCAGATAATATTCTCCTAATTGTATCCTTGAATTATTTCTGAATGCCTCGTTCCTTCTAACCTCCCTCATTCTTATAACAGATTTCCTTGTAAGTTGTAGTTTTCTCATCAAGTTTTACGTTATAGAAAGCTAACACATTACTTATAAGGATCTTGGAATATATGATTCTCACATATTAAAGACATTAAAAGACATATCATCTGCCATGACTGTATGATGATGAAGAGTAAGCGCGCTGATCCTCCAATACCTAATCTATCTATTTCCGATTCATTCTTTCTCACAATCCATTCTTGATGGCAAATTGGTAGAGAAACTTTATGGAAGAGACAAAACCCTTGAAATCATTAGTTAGTAACTTCCATCAAGTTGAGAATATTTATAAAACTTATTTGTACCTTTTTAGGAATATTTGTATCCCCTTGGGAATATTTGTATCCTTTCACATGAGTCATCGTTATAAATTTAATTATTCATTAAATTATTCTTACATTCATAACAGAATCTTCCTGAATTTCAGGAAAGGAACTAACTAACTGTATTTCCTCCCTTACTAACAGCTTCTAGAAGCTGCAAGTGTGTGAGTTGGGCCCAATAACTCGGTCCTCAAACCCAATGGACCGTGGTGTCCTATCAATTCATCAAAGCGAAAACTTGGTGGAGGAATGGTACCAAAGGAGGCTGAAGTGTTTGGAGTTTTGGAAGCTATTACTTGGATACATAAGCTAGGAGTCCAAAGAGTTATCAATGGATTGCAAGTGGAGGCCTACAAGATGTATTAAACTCTTATCCAAACTATAGGATTAGTTTTATGAGAAGACAACCAAAACCTTGTTGCTCATAGGCATTGGTCGAAGGTGTCAAAGTCTTATGCTAGTGTTAGGATATAGACTTCTATTCACTTGCATAATTAGAAATTGAGTAGTGTATACTATTGTAGGAGCGTATGTGTTTTTGTGTATCTTTTGTTTTAGAGAGATTCTCTATAGAAAAAAAAAAAAAGATACACAAGAGTGGGAAAAGTGACAAAGTTGGTGAAAACAGTTCTATTAGTCATGGACGAGTCTTAAGTACCAGAGGATGTCATGAGTGAGTCACAGGAGAAAAAAAATTGTCCGAAAATGATGGGCTATTTTCATTGATACCTAAGTACTCAGGCCTAAAACAAAAAACCAAGGCCGATCTGGGACTGCTCGGGCAAGGCAACACAAACACTTGAAATCCTGACAGAAGGGAGGCTGGATGCACCACTGCACTTGGAAGTGACAGACTGAGATAAAGAATATTGCATACAGTATTTCACGCATGAGAGCACATACATAGATACCTGGTTATGAGCTTTAGGGGTTGGCCGGTCTAGATGTGGAAGCTGCAATCGTGGGGCCAGTTGCTAGAAAGTCGCCAAATATAGTGGCAGCAGACAAGGGCAACAACGGGTGAAGAGACAAAATGACCAAAAAGGTTGTTGGAAGAGGTCATCAAGGAAGAGAAGGATAAACTGGAGTTGGAACACGGTTTGTCAAAAAGAACACTAGGTAAATAGGGTTTAGGGTTGTCTCTCTTAAGACTCTAGATACCGTGTTGAATGAGAGAAAACAAAGGCATGAGATGGTAATGAGCGGAATAACTACAGATAGATAGTGATTTTATTTGCAAGAATTTACTTATGGTGGAGATTGTTACATGGTTTGTTAATTTGAATAATTAACTCAGATATTTTCACCAAGTCTCATAAGGGTAGACAATAACCTTATGAAAAAAAAATAGGACCGAGTTTTTGGATCCACTAGCTTTGTTCATGATCTTACTCTAGGACTTGATAAGTTGAATGCTTGTGCAATTAAGTGTGTTTTCCTCGGCTATTCAAGGTTTCAGAAAGCATATCAGTGCTATTGTCCCTCCACACATCGCTTCTACATGTCTGCTGATGTCACATTCTTTGAGGATACACCTTTCTTCCCATCCCACATCGAATCAGAGCCAATCTCGGAGGTATTACCTATTCCCTACCTTGTTCTGATAACTCCATCCATGCCTATAATTGACCAGCCAGATCCATCGAGTCCTCCTTTCTTGCAAACTTACCAGCGACGTGCACGTCTCCTTCCTACCAATCAATTTGCAAAAGATCCTTTCTAATAGAATGAAAGTCTATATTTATAGACTTTCTATACACAAGGATAAGGAAAAGGATTAATAGCAACTACCCTAAAACAGAAACAGCAACTAACAAACAGGAAATAACTAACCTAACTAACTCATCCAACAACCCTTAACTACTATAATTTCCCTTTATTCTATATCCTAACATCTAATTTCCATGTTTTTTATTTGAGTCCAACCTGTATTGTCCACATTATTCAATATGAAATGAAATAATTTTGTTCTAGTAAAAAAAGTTCTTGGGAGAATTAGTCTTCATATAGTCCTTAATATTTATTCTAAGGACTGTAGTATGGTCTACATATTACAGATATTAATTATAACATGCACAAATATTTATAGGACTTGTTGAAGTTGTGATTGTGGGTATCTAAATCAGACCATACTCACCTCTTTATAAAATAGCATGTAGAAGTCCCGTAAGTGTAACTCAGATGGTAAAAGATTGGTTATGATGACTCAACATTTTGGTTTTTCCAGCGGGTGATGTGCTTCCTCTTTCACTAGTGAGAAATGATTTAGCAAACGCTTTCAGAAGGGAAATTGAGTGGCAAACAAATCATATGCTTCTACCTTTCAAGAGTTTGTGTGAGCAAAGAAAGGTAAGATAATGTTTGTTGTTGATGGAGATTAATTAGAACAATTAATGCATGTAGCACCGACACTTCTGATCAAAGACGTGTTTCAGTATCCGACACGACACTGACACCTTAATTACATTCAATTAATTCATTTTCTCAAATTATTATTGGTGTCGATGTGTTAGTGTTGTGTCAGGTATCTGTGTTAGTATTTGTGCTTCATAGCGCACTGTAGGGTTCTGCATTCTTATACTATTGTTTGTGCAGGTTCATGTAGATGTTGTAGTGATTGAATCAGATGAGGTAGCAACTGCAGTAGCCGAGGAAGTAGCTAAGAATTCGATAAACAAACTTGTCGTTGGAGCTTCATCTTCTGGTATATTTAAAAGGTATTTATTGAAATGTTGATAGAATACTGTCATTGTCATATTAAATACTCTTAGAATAACAAATCTAATTCTAGTGTAAGCAGATAAATAAACGCACAAGAACACAATGATTGATCATGGAGTTCGGCCAACTGTGCTTACGTCTTTATTAGCAGAGTGACTCTTGTAGTTTCTATTATACAATTATGCAATGAATTAGGGTTATTGAGTATAAAGTTTTGTTTAAATATTACACTCTTTTAAGTTCCACTCACTACGCTCGAGTGTTTGTCCACTTATCAGCGAATATAAGTCATACTCAACAAATACTATTTTCAAAAACCAGAAGAATTATACCTTACCTTGAACATCTTAGAGTGGAAGTTGGTTAACATAATACTAGATAGATCAATTAATTGTTTCACTGGGGTATGTTTGGATTGTTTGAATTAGATGAAATGGAGTGCTGTTATGTTCCATCATCATATTCCTCAAGAGGTTGGAGATGACAAAGTCCTTCTTGAGTGCTTATATCCTTACTAATGAAAATGAAGATAGCATACTTAAAAAGTTTCTTTCAGAGAGAAAATACAAGAAAGGGACAACAAAATGAGAGAGTTTCTTAGAGAATATGCAACTTTCCTTAAGAACATAGTTATAGGGAGAAATAAAGAAAGAACCAATAAAAGAAATGAACAGAACTCAAATGATTAGACTCAAGTGGTTAATAAGCTTCAATTAAGGATAAATTATTCGAGAGAACCTGAGTTCCAATTCTGACTGGAACAATTCTTGACCTAACTTTACTTACCTTCGAGTCAAACCCCAGATTACAGAGCTCATTTTCCTTGGAACAGAAGGGTTAAGACTAAAAAAAGAAATGGACAGACCTTGGAAGGACTTGATCTAAGCATTAGGTTACCAATATGTATACAAAAAGCTTTGAATGAATATATCTATATATTTACCAATATTCTATTCCTCTTTTTATGTACACTTTTTTCTGTCATTGACTTTTTAATGTTCTTTATCTGATCCTACTCCTATTGAATTTTCAGTAAACACAAGGGTATGTCTGCAAAAATATCAGTATCCATTCCAAGATTTTGTACAGTTTATGCAGTTTCCAAAGGAAAATTGTCCATACGGCCGTCAGACATGGAGATAGATGGAAGCATTATAGACTATACAAGTGAAACCAGTTTTTCCTCCAGCAGCTCATCAAACTACAGTTCCACCAATCTTACAGGTATACAACTATGAACTTTTGCAATACTGTGGTTTAAAAGCTAAAATTTACAGTATGGTAAAGAACAAAATGCTTTGTAGAAACTAGGAAGAATGATGTTTCCTAGCACTATTTGTCAACCCTTAATAAGTGTCAACAGCACATTTAAGTCATTTGTTTCCCTAATATCTATAATTTGACCATGTAAATAAATTTTACATAAATGTGCGATCATATTTGAGTTTAATGGGGATGTACTATTGGTGTATATTAGTTTTACATTGACATCCAATAAGAATTTATCATATTGCTACATAAGTCAATTTTGTAATTGTATTGTAAAAGTAACTGTGAAATACTAGATTCTTGTTGGTTATTGGTGTAACACTAATTTATACTGACCATGCGTGTCTCCTTTTCTCGTCATACTTTATCATCCTACGACATCATAATATTATTTCTGTAAACATGTTTCCACTATGGTAAGTTGAGGAAATATAGACGTTTATGTCAAACGTATTTACACTGTTTTTGTATAGTTATTAAACTCGAAGCATAATATATAGATATCATGTATAAATTACCATTGCTGCTATGATCACAAAAGTATCAGTATTTCAAATTCCTAAAATTTTCAGGTTCAACATTCTTGTGTTGCAGCATTGTTAGTGCATAGTTATGAAATACTCTTGTAAATGGTAGCTTTTATATGTATTATTTGATTCATAATTTCCCAAAGTTACAATTATGACACTATTCAGTTACAATTCTATAGCATGTAATGTTCAAATCAATCATCTAGATTTTTAAGGAAGGTAAAACTCTATGGTGTCAAAGATCTGCTTACTGTTTGCACAGAAATTTATTTAGCGAAGTATTACATAAAAAACATCAAACTGACTTCTGTTGTGTAGAATAATCAATGTTTGAATGTATATCAGATTCTAGCTCAGTTGCATCTTCTGCTGCTTTACATTCCTCTTCCCTGCCAACACAACGAATTAAAGCTCTCTCGACTATAAATCAGACCTTTCTAAGCACAAGTTCTAGTTTAAATGAAATTAATCATTATAGAGGCCAGTCACTAGATCTTGGGAGAAAAAATGTTGCTTCAAGTTCTTCTAGAAACTCAGATATTGACCATATTGTTAGTCAGGCGTCTAGTTGCGGAAGCATTTCAGATAATGAATCTTGGATTTATGATCAAAATTCTGCCAAGTATGTTCCACAAGTTACTAAACTTCCATCACCAAATAGAGAGGTAAATGGATTTTCTTTTTCATAAGCATTGTCATTCACATTAACAATATCATATCTTTTATGGTTTCCATTGTCATTCATCTTGACTATAAATATTTTTTACTTCTCCCATTTTTTTGCAAATACAAAGCATGTTTGCTCCTCATATCAGTGTATAATATGTGAAAAAGGCTTACTTTTATTCAATATGAAATCTTGTGTTGAGAGCTATATGTAATTTAAAACAGCTATCGCTTCATATTGAATTCCAGTTGGACTTGGATGCAACTTCAATTTGTAGTTTAACTTCCTTTGTCGTCGTTTATAATCAGGAAAACTTTAACCTTGAGCTGGAAAAGTTGAGAATTGAACTAAGACACGCACAAGGGATGCATGCAGTAGCTCAAAGTGAGAACATTGATGCATCACAAAAGGTAATGTCTTCTTTCTTATTGTCAAAAACACTTCTACCTTCTCTTTCTCTACCATTTGTGCTACCTATTAAGTACTTTTCTTAAGGAATCCCCTTCCCTCTTCCATGTCTCCAGTTTCTACCATTGAGTTAGAGAAATGATCTTTTGTCGCTCAAATATTTGACAACAAAAATCAACAACAATTTCGATGGTTACCATCATTCAAATATGTGGTTAATTACGTTAATTGAATGGTTAATGAATTTAACATACCACAACACATTAATCATCTACGAAACGTAATTAACCACCACTTTGACACCATTTACCACGATTTTGAAGTGTTCAGCTATACATGATATCCATTTTAACCATCCAAATTATGTTCAAATATACATGATTTTCAGGTATTCAAATATACATATATCTATTGACCAAAATTTGTGTTCAAGTATACACTGAAAATCGTGGTTAATGACATTCAAAACCATAGTTAATTGTGTTACGTGGACGGTTAATGAGTTGCAAAACTTTGTTACATTCATTAGCCATCTACTGAACATAATCAATCGTGTATTTGAACTTCAAATGACTATTCACATTGCCGTCCCATTGTGTCAAAATAACACGCCTCTTTGACTTATCTTATTCTTATTAGCTATCATCAAGATATAATAAACTGTGTTAGCAATTGGATAATTGATTCTCTTACCACATGCTCGGAATTGAATCTTCTGATTGGCATTGTCAAAAGGAGTAACATCTCTTATTGCTTTGAGCAGCTGAATGAACTAAACAAGAGAAGATTAGAAGAATCCATGAAAATGAAGGAGATTATTGCTAAGGAAGAGATGACAGAGGAATTAGCAAATCAAGAAAGAAAGAAATATGAAGCTGCAGCAAGAGAAGCTGAATATTTGAAACAATGTGCTGGAAGAGAAGCTGCAGAAAGAAGAGAATCAGAGATGAAAGCTATTCATGCTGCCAAAGAGAAAGAAAAGCTTGAGGATGCTCTGAGTGGTTCAACGCCTCAGTACCGAATGTTTATGTGGGAGGAAATAGTTTCAGCTACTTCATCTTTCTCTGAAGATCTGATGATCGGAAAGGGTGCATATGGAATGGTGTATAAGTGCGCTTTGCATCACACAACTGTTGCTGTTAAAGTTCTCCACTCTAATGGAAACCGCAAAAGCAAGCAATTCCAACAAGAGGTATGCAAACTATATGAATAAAATGGACATGCTAAGCTGTTAGAACATCAAATTCGGTTCTAAAGAAAACAGATAAATAAAAACGCACACAATAACACAAGCCATTGATCACGGAATTTGACCAATTGTGCATATGCTCGAGAGACTACCTATCAATCAGTAAATATGAGTCATACTCAACTTAAACATTGTTCCATATTGTAAGACAAAACAAAAAGTATATATTGCTTTAATTTTCTGTAGAGCTTTCTAACACATATCTAACTCTATTCAACCATATCTAACAGTCTCCTGCAAGTTGGAAGTGGGTTAACAATTTCAACTTGAGAAGAAAAATACAATATAAGAAAAAAATGAAAATACAATTTAACTAATGAAAGAAATTTACAAGAAAAATAATACAAATGGTAATCACATCGGTTGAACAAGAAAGTTGATGTAGAAAGTGGTAGCTGCTGAGGTGCTTTCGAAGTCTTCTACCTACTTTGGGTTAATTTGAAAATCTTTCAGTGTCTCCACGGCGCTCACTCTAATATATAATCAAGAATCCCAATCTTATGTCTTCAAATGCCAAATTTGGCTAACTAAGCTTAACCACCATAGATAGAAGCACATAGAGAATGAGAAATGTCTAACTACCATAGGTTGAAGAACAAAAAAAATGATAATAGCTATACTACCGTAGGGTAGAAGCACAAATAGAATTAAAAATTCATAAGTACCATAGGTAGAAGCGGATAAGAAAGCCAACAATGGCTACAAAGAATAAAAAAATAGTGAACATATCACTAAAGAAAATAATGGCTAATCAACAAAGAAACCTTCAAAGAATCATATAATGAACCTCCAACCATCTTGAAATCAACTTTCAAAAATTGTACCAACACTAACAAAAGCTAACTAAACTTGACGTGCTTCTTTGTCATTTTTCATTGTGGGAGTATCCACATCAAAAGAGTTCAACAAATCTTCATTAATCTTTCGGACATGATGATCCACAAAAAGTGTTCTTATTTCGCGATCTTGAACTCTGAAGCCATTATGCCATTGACATTTACCGTGACCATCAAACTTCAATATGTTTTCTTAATTACTATTTCTTGCTTGCTTAATTGCCGCTTCTTTCACGTGAACAAAAGAAAGAAAGCAAGTGTGTGTTGAAAGAAGATGGATGAATAAGATTGATGAGCCTTTGATAGAGAAAACATCTTTGAATGAAAAAGAAGAAAATTAATGGAAGTAAAGAAAAAAATGGAATGAAGATAATTATCTCTTCAAGGATGATTGCATGGCTCTGATACCATGTTGAGAATCATGGTTGAGCCCAATAAAAAGAGAAATAATTAAAAAATATATAGAACTTGAAAGAATCGTGTGAAGTTAGGTATAATATCCTTAAGTAACTAACATAACTACCTTCCATCTAACCATAACTAACATCTAACTACTTTAATCTAATTCTAATGTCTAACTGTAGTAACCTATATTTAACACAACTTTGTACTATGTAATCTAAGTAATTGCATAATACAAAAACTACAGCAGTCACTCTACTATCGGAGACGTAGCCACAATGTATTCTTGTGTCTGTTTGTATATCTTTTTCTTTAGAGTCAAGTTTGTTGTTCTAACAAAAAAAACATATCTATTAATGAATACGAGACTGGAACTGAACTGCACAATAGTGACTAATATCTTCTCTTTGATTCCAGTTAGAGATATTGAGCAGAATTCGCCATCCAAACCTGCTGCTTCTTCTTGGTGCATGTCCTGATCATGGATGCCTTGTGTATGAATACATGGAGAATGGTAACTTAGAGGATACACTATTTCAGAAAAACAGTACAACACCAATACCATGGTTCGAGAGGTTTCGAATAGCTTGGGAAATTGCGTCAGCTCTTTCCTTTCTTCACAGCTCAAAGCCACAACCTATCATCCACCGTGACTTGAAACCGGCAAACATCTTGCTTGGCCGGAACCTTGTCAGCAAGATTGGTGATATTGGTCTTTCTACAATCCTCAATTCAGATGATTTATCTACCATGTATAAGGACACGGCGCCTGTTGGAACACTATGCTACATTGATCCTGAGTATCAAAGGAGTGGTTTAATATCTCCAAAATCTGATGTTTATGCTTTTGGATTGGTGATCTTACAGTTATTGACAGCAAAACCAGCAATGGCACTTACTGATACGGTTGAAACAGCGATTGATAATGGTAATTTAGCAGATATATTGGATCCAAAAGCAGGTTCATGGCCACTACAAGAGACACTAGACATAGCTCGGTTAGCATTGAGTTGTGCAGAGCTTCGGCGTAAGGATCGACCTGATTTGAAAGATCATGTGTTACCAATGCTAGAGAGGTTGAAAGAAGTTGCTGATAAGGCTGCTCATTATGCTTCAATAGTTAATATAAAATCTAGACCTCCTAACCATTTTATATGCCCAATACTTCAGGTAGTGAAATCTTTACTATATATAAAGGAGATACCAACTTTTTGTGTTTTTTTTTAAAAAAATTATCCTTCATTTAAATTATTTTATTGATAATTATGTCTTTCCTTATTATCAAATCAAAGAGAATAGAAGAGAGAAAGAAAATTGAGAGGTCGAGAAAAGCAGATAGACGAACATAGTGTTTGTCTGCACGCTAGGACTCCATAATGGTATTACACTGATTTTCTAAAATATACAATGAAAAGAAATGGATAATGGGTGATGTACCATTTGGAGTAAATTTGTTTTAGACTTTGATTAAAACATAACTAACATTTGTTCAATATTAATGGCTTGAGCTATATATGTTGAGCTGATAATGCTTTTGAAGATGCTCATTGTACTTTATTTGATTTTTATGCAGGATGTGATGGATGATCCTTGTGTTGCAGCAGACGGATATACATATGATCGCAATGGGATTGAAAAGTGGCTTGAAGAGAATGACAAATCACCAATGACAAATATGGCTTTACCTCATAAGAAACTAATTCCTAATTACACACTTCTATCTGCAATTTTGGAGTGGAAGTCCTGATAAAATATGATACTTGCATTCTACATTATCTTTTTCAATGTTAATATTTAGTTAAATGATTCTTCTAGTGTAGCTAGACTAACTAAATAGTTCAACATGTGATGGTTACTTGGTTGCAAATATTTTTGTGTACCAATATCAACCATGTTTGTTGTTTTGTTACATGAGGAAAAGTGAATTTCAAGTGTAGAAAATTTGATTCTATTGTAGGATTCTGTATGTACTTGAGGGTTAAATCTGATCCTCATATTATCATTGAAGTATCTATCATCTTTTGATACATTTGTATAATTATTCATTGAATAGCTTGTTTTTGTCACATATTTCTGGCTTAATTTCATGTTCGATCTCTTTTTTTGACTAATGTTTGATCTTTTAAGTATTACAATTGTGCAATTTTGAATCCCCCGATTTCATCTGCACCATGATTTCAACTGCACCAATCGAGTCCCTTAAAATGTTGCAATCAAGTTATCCTATTAGTCTTTCATCCAATAGCTAACAAAAAAAGAAAATCATGTGTCATGTAAGCATTTCTTTTGTTTGCAATTAGAGCAAAATTTAACATTAGAACTTGATGGTGACATGATGATGAAATCTTCAAGGACCCAATTTAATAAATTGAAAAAAGGAGGCTTAAATTGCACAAATGCAATATTTGATGGATCAAGAGTAGAATTTAATCTTTTTCCGATTAATATCTCTTGTTTTTTTATCCTTCCCTATATATATTACAAATAAATCTAGGTTCTTAAATTTCTTTTTCTTTTGTATTTTTGAATCAAAGTTTTTGAATCTCTAAAAGTTTAGTATTAAAATCACATTAATATTAATAATTTAGAAAAACTATCCAATCAAAGAATATTTATTGTTTTCAATCAATACCTATTTTTTTAAATAAGTGCCGATAAATGAAATTCCATCATAAAATTAAATTCTCTAACAATGAAATTAATTTATGAAAGTTTTCAAATTAAAAATTTAATGTTATTTTTATATTTTCATATTTTTATTTGTTTTCAATAAGTATTTCTTGTATATCAACAAAAAATATTCATAATCAAGTAGTTCAGCTCAAGTGGTTAATAAATTTTAATTAAAGACAAATTAATTAAGAATACCCAATTTAAATCCTAGTTAAAACAATCATTTGTTGGAGTCCATTTCTCCTTAGAAACCGGATGGTTAGTACAAAAACAAAAAATACTCATACATTGCACAAGAATACTTCCTTGTTGTCATCTTTATTAATTCAAGAAAAATACAACATCCATGACATAGATTTATGACTTAGCTACATATACAAAATAACTACAACAACCATCAAAGAACACATGCTCCCACCCAATATTAAGGTGGCCTGCATTTGATGCTCATGATACAATAATCCCTCTTATAAAAATATTAAAACAATGAACCAAGGGTATACTCAAATGTAGCAAAAAAATTCCCTTTATCTATCAACAGATATCAAACACAATACCAACACTGACAAATCGACAACAGTAATAATTTAAAAGTTTGAAGTAATGAAATGTCACTAAATATGTCGGTGTCATGTTGGTATTCGACATCACACATGTCAGAAACCAAACATGCCTTTAATCTTAAAGTGTCGGTGCTACATAGCTCTTCACCGATCCTCCAATCTTCCACTTGATGGAAATTAGGCATTGCTGCAGATGTATGTATTTATATGTATATACAAAAGTTCTTGGTACTATATATTCTTTATCAGGGTTTCCATCTAATACCATAACCAAGCTTCAATTAAACTGCAGGACCAGTTGCAAACATGCATACAAGACCGCGAAACACTTGAGCAGAGAGTTGGTGTGCCTGAAACATCTCTCCATCCACATTCCATACACTCTCATTGCCAGAAGAAGTGAAAGTAAATGCAGGTGTCTGCAAGTGCTAAGCTTAATTAGTAAGTTAGAAATGGAATAAGGTGGTGTTCTTTGGATTAGGGAAAAACTAACCTTGTGATGTTCAACAAACTTAAAGTTCAAAGGGCTTCCCCCTCTTCTTGTAAATTGAGTCAAGTGCCTATATCATTCAACACGCAAACAAATAAATTACATTGTTACATAAGTGTGAAAACTATATTTGATTCTTGTGAAATAATGAGGCGTATCTATATTATATAATATATAACAAAACACAAACATTTAAACTATGTAAGATACATGAGTGGGAGAGAATAGAGAATTAAATAAGAGAGGGAGGGGAAGTTATTCAGAAAATTTGTTAGTAAACAGTTACGAGAAGAAATTCTCTGGTTAGGAGTTTACAGAACTCTGGTTTATGCATTTTGTTTTCTGTTTTCCACCATTTTAAGAGCTAACTATTAATATAAGTTTCTTCATCAATTAAAATTTTGGGTTCTATCATGTTCATACACTGCTTTCAGCTTATTTTCATGTCCTCTTCAGGATAGCTTATAAAAACAGTTTGAGTTTATTTTATCTTTTGTTATAGAAATAGTTTATACATAAAAATGTACATGTCATAGTTTATCCAAACATGACCTAACATGGAAAGAAAAGTGGGCAATATTTACCACAAATAAGAAGCATGAGTACAATCTTTAATCAATATGAGATGAAGAAAACCATCTGAAAGGTGTGCATCAGCTACCAAACCATCAGGTGCTTTATCATTTCTGCAAGAGATTACAGCAGCACCAACACTAAGAAACCGTCCTTTGGATTTCACCCATCTTCTCTTTTCTGAATATAGATGAGGTGTTAGGCTGCAAATTTCAGTGGCTGCATTGTTTGGCTTTTCATTACAAACTTTGCAATTAATACGGCAGATACATCTTTCTGCTCTGCGTTGAGCTTTCGATGACTGTAACAGGCTACTTTCACGATTCCTTTTGGAAGTCGAATTGGTTTCTTCTAATCCAACATCTAGGTATGATATTTCTGCCTCATATGACCTGAATGATATTTACACAGATTATTAAAAAAAAAAGGTAAAGGTGTTCACATCGTGGTTCAAGACTGAGAAAACATTCGCATAATTTAGTTCACCATGCAAAGAAATAAAAGGTGCAAAAGAAGAAAAACATGCAATTTAAGAAATGATATTTAAAGCTGAGACGATCAAAGCATCATGTCATCCATTTTCACAATACCTGTGCTTTAAAAATACCATAGTTCCAGCATAATCATAACGTTTCGGACCCATCCAGCGATACTTCTCACTCTCTGTGATAACATCACCATAAAATCCATACCTGCGGTCATTAACATAGCATATAAGATTACTAAATAAAGCTTTAAATAACTGCGGAGTGATATTTTTTGGTCTTAACCCTCTGGTTTCCCAAGGGAAAGAGGACCTGATAATCTAAAGTTCGATTGGAAGATAAGTAAAGCCTGGCCAATATTATTCCAACCAAAACTCGAACTCAGGTCACCCGAAACTGTGGACTGGTATGTAGTGTATGCGAGATGGCATTGCCATTACATGTCACAAGATGTATCAGTTGAAATCAGACTATCGTGATGATGGGTCATAGAAATTTTTTATTACCAAAGACTTATAAATTCCATGCCAAAAGAAGGAAACGCTACACATTTACGTAATTAAAGAACGCCTATTTTCTTTTCGTCGGGTAACAAAACAGCAGGAAAAATTACCCTGAAAAGGAAGCTGCATAGCGCACAAAAGGTTCAACCTCGGATCTAGGAGTTGCTTTCCATCGCACAACCTGAGCTATGTCAAGGTGCAGCTTTTTACCGAGGACAATATGCAATGCAGAAGTTATAGGATCTCGAGTTCCAGTTGTACTGCAAAAGACACAGTGTTGTATTCAGAGTTTCACATAAACAGCAAGAATAGTATCATAAAACTACAAGGATAGACTACAAACATTAACTAAACATTTAAATTTGATGTAATTTGCAAAAGTATGTATTTGAATATCTAAGAAATACAATAGAACATCATTGAATCAGATTAGAATATATATAATATCTTTAGAATACATCATGGAATCTGTTATATAATCAGCTAGATTTTTAATATGATTTCAGATATGAAATATAACTCATGTCTTTTGTTTGTGAACCGAAAAGTCAAAAATACTAGGAAGAAGAAAAGTTACCATATCACAATGGCATCGGTTGAACCTGCGGGAATGATCCCAAATCTAAACCATTCGTTGGGAACAGGAAACTCGGGAGCCTTATCTTCTGAATCTTCAAAAGCCACAAAAAATATAAAATTGTAATTAGTTTTTTCTTTTTTCTTTACATTGTGGTTTTCTATTTCTATGAAATAAACTAGATAATGTAAAGGGGAATAGAAATGGTGGTTGCAAAAACTAACATTTCACAGTAATTACTAAAATATTAAAAAACTACTACTGTTGTCCCTTTCTATAAACACCTTTTGCTTTTTTCACATATATTAAAAAAAACAGGCAGTGTATTTAATGTCATTTTGTATGCAGATGTTCCTAAAATACCCCTTTGTGTATGAATGTGTTCAACTTTGACTTTTCGTCTTCCAAGATAAATTAGTAATATTACTAAGGGATATATTTGGAAAAATAATAAGTGCATCTAGTGATTTGAAATAGAGCTTATATTTATGGACAAATTATTTTTTCAAAAGGTGCTTATAATTAACGACAGAGGTAGTAACATGTTTACTGATACAATGATACATTGAAAATTTGCAATGAATGAAACATTGGAATGAAGACTGTAACTCATACAGCATGAGAAATACTACGAGTAAATGTAGCATTGGAAAGGGTCTTAGAAAATACTCCCTCCGGTCTCAAATATAAGAAAAAATGAGTCAACGAAAATAAATGTATTTGGTCCAAATTTTGAACCAAATATTGTCACTTTTGTTGACCTAACTTTCTCTTATATTCAAGACTAGAGGAAGTAGCTCAATTCTTAGTTATTGTTCTTGTAAACACAACTTGTATTCATTCTTTCCGGTATATCAACATGCTCATGCAAATCACAAGCAATTTACAAATTACTTCTGAATTTATCCTTATCTGTTCTCAATTTCAAAACTCATTTCAGTTACTGTAATTTCAATGACATCCAATAAATGATATATAAATGGATGAGTCGGCTAGAGACCACAAGTATGAAGCATTTGTTTGAAACTTAACTAACTACAGATAAACTGAACTCACTAGAATTCGATATTTTAGGGGCACGTTGGTTTGGACTTAAAATCAGAGGAAATTGGTCTTCACTTTGACTTGAAGTCTCTTCAAATATTTCATATTCGTCGACAACCAAGGAATCATCATTATCTTTAGCCGAATGAACAAAATCTGGAGGAGTTGGTGGGTAGGGAGCTTTAAGCCTGGGAGAAAGAAACCCATTTAGGATTTCATTGAAAAATCCATCACCACCCTGGAAACATCTCAATTAGAAGAATACGATAACTCAAAAAGAACCTAACAAGATCACTTGAAACTTGAAAGAAACAAGGCAACTTGAAAAGAGATTACATAATGCATCTAAATAAAAACCAATGTTGAAAACTTTAACAACATAAGCCTCAAGATAAACATATCAACAAATTAGATTCATAATAGGAATATGCATATGACTTTTTTCCTATATTTGTATGTATGAAGTGAGATAACTTTTTTGTCGACAGTCGCATGAATACTTAAAAAAGGCACATGACTTTAATGTTTTAATCATGACTATTCGTGTTTAGATCCAAAGGTTAAAATCTACTCCTCTCATTCTCACATAAAAAATCCCTCTGACTTGATATGTATCCTACACACACCGTATGGAGATTATTGTGTGTCTGCGCATAATCCTAAATTGCAAAAAATACTACGATTGTTATTACCCTATTTACTCTATGTACATGATAATATGAAGCTGTAACTACCTTATTTACATTATTTTATATTCTATATTTTGTTTTTAATCTATGAAGTGGGGAACAAAGTATCTACTTTCTACTATTTCTGTATAAACCTACCACTATTTGTATATCAAACTAACTGATATCAACGGCAATTTCAATATAATATAGTACAATGTAAAAGATTGGAGTTAAGTTCTTACAACAGCTATAACACCATCATAAGAGTTAAGCTCCTTATTTGTTATATTTGACATCATATCAAATGCTTGTCCTGCTCTCTCGGTCACAATCACCTGGTGAAGAAAAAAAAATTGATTGCTTAGATCCCATCAACAATCTTACAATCTTATTAGATTATAAAGCTGATATTATCTTGCTCTAATTTGAAGTATTGGGGGAACAAAAACTTTAGCATTGATGTGAATAGATTAATGTTAAACACAAATACTAGCAGAAGTTCACGCATAACTCAATAAAAACATATAAATTTGACCAAAAGCTCAAGCATAAGACAAGCCATCAATCTTTTTGTGCTTAAATAAAGATCAGTCAAGCTCATTTGCAAAAACAAATGCACGCAAAATAAGATTTGGAAAGTTGTTCAGCAAGGAGTTGAAGGCAGTGTTTTAAAAACTGAAATTGAACCGTGACCAGCATTGTCTATGGTTTGATTATTTGAGCAGTTTCACCGCAGTCTTGTTCCAGTTCAGGCAATTGAAAGAGTATGAACCAGGACTCAGAAGTCTCGCCAGTTCAATGTCTAGTTCGGTTTTAAAAACATCGGCAGAAGGCCCATTTGAAAACTCAATATGAGCAACTTAGACAAATTCAGCTGATTAAATTTAAAAACATACATAAACATAATGTTATAAGTTAATCGGTAGCTATCCGTTCAGGAAAACACTGGAGATGCTAAAGTTTCACCTTTGTTTCAACTTTGGCACGCGAGAATATCGGAGCCACAGCTTCCCAGTTTCTACAGCCATTACTCTTCCCACTCCTTGGATGAACAAAAACCTAGTGAATCAGAAATAATATATCTGGCAAAAGTTCATTTTAATTAATCAATGAAAATAAAACGAAAATTATAAAGCATGTGTTCGACCAATAGCAGAGCATACCAGAAGATTCTTTGGTCTTCCAACTTCAAGTTTCAAAGATTCATTAAGTTGATTTACCCACATTTGACATGTTTGCAAATGTTTATGACCGAAAGTGTATTCAGCTAGGATCCACTGCGAAGGTTGATTCTTGCTCCTTATAAAACCATGCACTGTAAAGTAGTACATCTGCATAATTGTAAGGAAAAAAAAAACTATGAAACATGATAAACCTATAGAGAACAGAATTTTATAACCAAGAACAAGAACAAACCTTTATGTCATGACCAGAACGTGTACGTTCAGTGGTGCGAGGGAGATTTGATATGTGAGTCAAATGGTTATCAATCAACTCAACAGCATATATGTCTGAAAGTTTGATCTCAGTAGCAACCTTGGAAACATATTTAATGCCTAAGCAAGATGAAACATCCTGTTCCATTAAACATTTTGGAAATTAAGAAAAAAAATTAGAAGTAATTAAATGAAATTAATATTTTAATTAGAATTTTGGAAGAAGCAGTATGTTAGGAAAAGTTACTCATAACTAATTCATGAGAAATTTATGGTACTAGCTAGGGGAATGATGACGTATAGGCATTCCCTAGAGTAACTGAAATTGTTAGTTCTGAGTTTCCATATACCGGCTCAAGCACTAGCTTCAAAGCTCATCATCATATCTCATCCATTTTTATAAAACACAAAAAAGAATATGATCATAAAGTATGAAATGATAAAATGACAACTACATCAAATGCAGTCACAGGCATATTCATAAGAAAAAAACGATATTCAATTCGAGCACCACGTCCATAATCTAAACTTGGAGTCAAATGAATCATCCACATGCAACAATGATCATGTGAAACATACAATAAACTTCGCTTTAAACAGCAAAAAAAAAAACCAAGGTTTGAGACTAAGGGCTTGTTTGATTCTCTTTTCAAAAACTTTGTTTTAGTTTTTTAAAATTTAAAAACTAAAAAATTTGTTTGGATTACTTGTTTTTAAAAACTGTTTTGTAAAACTATTTTTAATATTATACTTTTTAAAAACTAAAAAAGTAAAACAGTTAAATGGTATTTTACTTTTCAATTTTCAGTTTTTTTAATTCTTTAGTCAAAAACTGTTTTAAAAATTTAAATTATCAAATAAGTTTTCTCTTTTTTCATCTCTAAAACTGTTTTTAAAAACAAGTATCTCAAACAAGTTTTTTCTTTAATTCTATTCTTTAAAACAATTTTTAAAATCAAATTTATAAAACATTTTTTAAAAACTAAAATGCAAAAGTGTTTCAAACAGACCCTAAATCTTTTACCCCTTGAGTTTAATAAGTTTGAACAAACATACACCAAAAGCTACTCAAAGCAAAATCGTTCTCAATCATGATGAGAACTAGAACAAACAATGACAGAATGGCCTTTCATTCGAGTCATAAAATTAAATTACAACATACAACAACATGTGAACCATCATAGAATTAGATTGAAGAACATATCCATCGATCAGGGTTCTCAATTGTGGATTACAGAAAATAGTTGTTTGTTCAAATTCTGCTATGCTATAAATGCTATAATATTGTAATTTGTATTAAATAGCATATCACAAAACAATAATAATTTGTTCAAATACTGCTGCGCTATAACGCCTCTATAGTCAATTCGCAATTTGACAACAATGCCATTCGTGCATACTAGAATCCTTAAACAAGGGTGGAAAACGAAACCACCAAACGCCCTTGAAAAATTAGCCCAATGTTTGGGTTAGGACGCCAAATAAGTATTATAAAGGAGTATAGGGTTCGATCATAGTTTCTAACATATCACCCTCCCTAACAACTTTAACCACTAATCTATAAAATAAAATAAAACCAAAAAGAAAAACAAACCAACATAAACTAAGACATGACCCGTTATCAATTTCACCCCGAAGAATTAGCCCAGTTATTTGGGTTGGGACACCAAAGGAGTATTATGGAGGAAGTTCAGGATTCAATCACAATTACTTACATTTCGCCCTCCCCTAATAAATTAACCACTAACATTTGCTTTTAAAAAATAAACAAACCGACATAGACTTATTATCAATTTCACAAGATAAGTCAGGAATTTTCACAAACATGTTGAAAGCAATCAAAAGGGACATAAAATAACATACATTTTCCAATGGTTCCATCAATTTCCAAGACAACCCATTTAAGTGTAAGGTAAGGGTGACCTCTCCAACATGATCCAACAAAAGGGTAGAGTTCGAAATGGATGCTTTATCATCATCATCCAAAGATGAAGAAATAGGGAGAGATTTGTCTCCTCCCAAATCATAATCGTTTCCCTCTCTCTCCATTCACAATGGAAGAGTCAAGGAAACGAGATTAAATATTTTATTATAATCCAAAGACAAGATATTTAACAATTTTCAGGAAAGATTGAAAGTTGTAACAATCAGAAGGTTTGAGGTTTCTAGCATAGACCCATTTTTGGAGAAAGGAAAGAGAAAGTTTTTAGTTTTGTCGTTATATTGCTAGGCGGCTTATAAAACAACTTGTTGGAATAGACTCGATTTAGCTTAAGCCATTTATGGCCCACAAAAGTTTGACAAATAAAATTGAACCAAATAATACAGTGGCGTGGAAATTGCATTTATCTATCTTAAATGATACTAATATTTTATTTAGTTTGAAAAAACATTATCCTCTCTTATATTTACTAAATTAGAATATATGTTTTAGTTGTGCTACTGAAAATATAATTATACATTTCAAAGTTGCAAATATCCGATGTATCGTCATACCTTTACAAAATAAAGCAAAAACTGTTCTAGAGCAAATGACATAAATAAATGTAATTGTGGTAAAAAAAATGTTTAATACAATTTTTCTAGTGAGTATAAAAGAGGTGAATGTTTTTTCATAACATATAAAATATTAGTGTTATTTAAGGTAACGTCAAGGGAGGTAAATGCAATTTCTCCAATAATAAAACTACACAACTCTTAGTTTGTGGTAACAAATATCATTATAAGTGGGATATTCTGAATTGAACTCGAGAAAATATATTTAATCTCATATCGACATTTATCAGTTGAGTTACGACTTAAGAATTAAATTACACAATTTTTAATTATCAAATATTGGTATGGAAATGTGGATAGTTGGTTTTTTTTTTACATGTTTCCTTGTGAAAATGTTTTATTTAAAAAGAAAATGATATTGATTCATTCAAATCAAGAACATTGATACAATACAAATTTACTAAAATTAAAAAAAAAAAATGAATATGTAAATAAATTCACAGCACTTGAGTTAATTGCAAATAATATATCTATAAATATGACAAAATTCAAATGTTCGAAATATACATGCTTTTACGTCTATAACATTGACGGCGTCAAGTAATTTGAAATTTGTAATAATTGATTGAAATAATTTGTAATAGATCAAAGTTACTCTATCAATCTGAACCAAAAGAACACTAAAACAAGACAAGAAAACCAAAAAATGTTGAACCAAAACAATGAACAAACAACATCGCACTCAGAACACGAAAGAATATTTCATTTTTTTAAAAATATGAGCGGCTTTTAAAGTGAATTATTATCTAGAGCGAAGATGAAAAACTAGTTATAAATCATGCATTTTCAAAAATCATAAAAATAGTTCTTTTGATATATTTATTGTTTATAAAAATATAGACAATTGTTTACTTTAAAAGTTTTTTATTCTCTTGTTAGCACGTAAGTCTAATACAAATTTAAAAATATATATATATTTTTCACAAATTAAATGGACAATCATTCTTTTTTAATGAAGTTATTGCATTGCTAATTCTAGGATACGAATAATATCGCCCATATATGTTTGACATTAAGTCCAAATTTTATTAGATATTTTAAATGATGAACGGTTAATTTCTAAAAAAATTAGATAGATCCATTAGAACGAGTCATTGGATTAGTTTGTTTGGATATGATTTCTCTTATGGCATAAATAGTGAATTAATGATTTAATCTTTATCAAAAAGAATGAATTAAGAAATTAATTTTTAAAATAGTATATTTTAATCTTTTTTAGTGCATTTTCTCCTCCTCTAATGTATCTTTAAAATTGGTATTCCCTCTAGTTTCGAATATAAGCAAAAAAATAATTTAATATTTCATAATCTTAAATATAATCAACTTTCAACAATTTTTACTATATTAAATATTATTTTTCTTACAATATCATTCATTTAATTTAAATGTTTCTACTCCTATTTTCAATGTCATAATTAATGCATTTATGTTTACAAAGTATTTTAAGGATAATTTTGAAAATTGATTTATTTATTTTCCAATACCAATAAAAATTGATTGATTCATAAAATTTTATATATATTATCCGTGTAAATTTTTTTATTTATATATATTAACATTTAAATAAAATTGGTTGATTTATATATATATATTATCCGTGTAAATTTTTTTAACACCGTCAATAAATTATAATTATTATTGTAATCATGCGTGAATAATAGTTTATTTAGAAAAAATGGTGCATTATAAACTTTCATTTTTCCTAAGTATTTCTAAATTGTTTCAACATTTCATCGTAATGGTTGACGAAATTCGCTATAAGGAAAAAAAGAAGAGGAAAAAAATGAAAGAATGTGTTAATCAAGAGTGGAACCAAAAAAGAATTTTGATATGTAAAAACAAATAAATACACATACTACATAGGAGAAATAAAAGAAATACATGGAAAATGAATGATCATTTGCGCAATTAAAAACTTGCACTGGGACATAAAATGTTAGGGCTAACTATTTTTTACCTATCAATTTCCATATAACAAATAAGTTGATCGAACAATTTAAATATTGTAGTAAAGATTATTGTAGAGAACGTAGTTGTCGAAGATTTGATTATGTAATTCTTCTATACTTTTTGGTTACTTTACAAAAAGAAAAAAAGGTGCAAAAAAAAAAAAAAAAAAGAAATCAAGAAACTACATCCTTAAAAAGGACATTCTTAGAGTATTTGACTAATAAGGTTGAGGACAAACTAAAAATATACTAATTAATCATAATCAAAGATTTCAAACACAATTAGCTCTTAACTTCGCAAGCATATCACACAAGCATTCTCTTTTCAAAGAGTATGATAAAGGACAATATTTCAATCTTTCTTTATATGTTATCTAATAATCTCCAACATATTTACATAATGATGAGAATGATGGTTGCTCTAAGTTACTCGTTAATGTCCACATAACTTAATACCCACCAAAAGAGATTGAATTTCAATATGAACCCACATTTGACCAACTCACTCCCATAAAAAAGCCAAATTAAAACACACATTCGTGATTCCTTATAAACCTCCAAAACTTGCAATGTCAAGATTAGTTAAAGCACTTCCATCTAAACAACTTTAGTGGGCATAGAGTTGTGACACAATTGCCAAATAAAAAATTGCACACTTCCTTAGAGTTGAAACTTCCAAATGAAATCTATATTTATAATTTATACCAAATAGAATAATCTACGGCAACTAAACTCTAGCAACTAAACTCAATCAACGTGTCTACGTAAGCAAATTCACACTTGCCATCATTTCCATAATCCTCTTCAAGCCATAATTATTTGCACATTACAAAGTAAAGTCTATCAAGTAAAATTAGTTGATATTTATAAAATAATTGATGTTACATGTAAATTTTAATGAAAATGTAATTTAGTTACATATTATAAACGAAAATAAATAATGCATCAGTTACATAAGTTAGAATAACGAAAATGAATAAAAATATCTAAATAATAATGATTCTCAGAAGCATTGTATTAATTACCTTTGATACAATATTTGACGTTACAATCTAATTTAAATAAAAATATCTTTCGATTACATATTATTATAAATGAAAATTAATTTTACATCGGTTAAAAGAGTTACAATATCGATAATAAGTATACAAAATAATAATTGTCATACATTATTATTTAAAAAATCAAAACATACAACACTATTATTATTATTATTATTATTATTATTATTATTATTATTATTATTAATAATTATTAATAAGAATGAACATTACCATTTATAAAAAAAATCAAAATATCATTTATTTAAATTTTGGATGTTACATTTTGTAACTGTCCTATTTTTATAAATAGTGATAGTGATTTCAAGGCAACACCAATTCATACACATACACCAGTCGACTCCCCATTCATTTTTTATTCCAATTTGTTTGTTTTCAGTGTTTTACACCAACAATGTCTCTTAAACATGATTTCATTTTTGAAATCTCTCATAGAAAACAATCATGAACTTTAGTTGTTCAACCATATTACAGAAATCCTAACCTTCCATTTTTCATTGAGTTAGTGTTTATGGATCGCAAGTTATGTTTTTTGTTCATTGGTTCAATTTACAAAGTTTGAATCAGATATGAATATTTAAATTGTGATATATTTTAGAGTATATATGGAGACAAAATAAGAGCTACCATAAGACGAACACTTATTTATAAGTTCAACAATCAACTTCACGAGGGTATTGTCTATACAATACACAATCAGTTTCACAATTAACACAAAAGTGAATATTTAAAATTGGGTTAGTTCCTATAATTTAAAAAAAAAATTAGCACTTACAAATTTTATGTTTGCATTGTCATTGTTATTAAGTCAAATCATGTATATTTTTTAAATTTTTAAATAATTTTTTAAAATTGTGTTTAGAATATTATAAAAATCTTCGTATAAAAATTTAGAATTTTTTAATAATGAATTAAATAAGAATATTTAAGCCTTTGACACTTGAAAATTCATATTTGATTCATTTTAACTAAAAAATTCTAAATTTTTGTAGGAGAGATTTTTATAATATTTTAATGTAAAAATTTATTCAAAAGTTTGAAGAGTACACCCAATTAAATTAAAAGTAAGGACAAAAAATGATAAAAATGAAATTCAAAGGAGTAAAAATTTAAGAATTTTTTTATAGGGATAAAAACAAAATCTTGAAACTTTATAAAGACTAATAATTTATTGGTTTAAATATATTTTATTTCACCTCATCCTTACAAAAATTCTAAGTCCTATTTATTTAACCCTTATATTATATTCGTAAATATAATTATAATGGGTTAAATATATTTGTAGTCCTCATAAAATTATGATTTTTTTAGTTTAATTCTTAAAAAAATTTATTTATTTTTAGTTCCTATTTTGATTTTATAGTAACTAAAAGTGAAAAAAAATTAAAGACAAAAATATTGTGAATTTTAATAAAATCAAAATATGAAATTTTAAAATTTTACAGTGACTAAAATTTTATTTAACTTTATTTGGTCTTAATACAACTTGATTTAATTTATTACACATATTAGCTTAAATGCACTCTTTTTGAGATTAGGTTGATGAGCTGAACTATTATCTTTTATCCAATGAACCTAAAAAGTTTTTGGTTATTGTGTTGGCAAAAGTTAATATTTTTCAAGGTAAATAATTTTATTTCTTAACATGATTGTTTTACATTGTAATAATATTGTTGAATCTATATATGTGTGACAGTGAAGTTTTTACAAAATCAGTGGAAATTCAATGCTTCAAATATTTTCTTTAACTAAGATAATTTTTAATCTATAATTTTAAGAGACAAAAGAATTAAAGAAATAGTCTACATTTTTTTGTCAAACACAATTTTACGCTACATATTTGTTAAAATTACTAAACAAATGCACTGAGATTGTTTATTTTTCTTTTATTGAAGGTCTATATAACCATTTTTTATATTTATAAATTTATCTTTTTTTTTGTTTCATACCACTAATAAAATTATATTACCAGTTTGTTTTATTTAATTATCATCTACTATTTACATTATTTATATTGCTTACCACTAACTTATTGTCATTATATATTTTTTATTTTTAAATATAATAATCAAACACATTTATTTAACTATTTAATGTCTCATTTATAATTTCTAACGATCATTTAAGTTCAGTTAAACACATACATTTTTAATTAAAATTATAAAGAAATTTTTTTACCCCATGCACGAGGCAGGTTCTTACTATATATAGCCAATTATACATGCTCTTTTAAATAGATACACTTAATCCAATTCATCGTAAATCACATATAATAGAGATCTATACTTGTATAAAAAAAAGAGACATCTAGAATCACATGCAAACCAATAGCAATACTCATTAAAATAACACACATCTCTTTTTGTTTCAACTTTATTATCCCTTCCACAAGTCACATTCATTTCCCCAAAACAAGTTTTTGGTTTTTAAATATTTTTTTGATAAAGTAAATATTATTTCAACTTTGTTTTTTAAATAAACATTTTTTTTAAAATATTATTTTTTTGATATAATAACTCTTTTCTTTATACAACTCGCAAAGCCACTTCAATAACATTCATCGTATTTTTTCATTTAGATTGTGTTTGGTTATAAAAAATAAATAATAACATAAAATTAAATAAATAATAATAACATAAAAATGTCACACACACATATATATATATATATATATATATATAATATCTATCAGAAATAATAAATTTCGTCAGAGGTAATTAGTAGTTAATTTGTTAAGTTTTTATTAACAACATTTTTGTATTAGTAATAATAAAGTTAGTTAGATGTAGTTAGTATTGGTTAGTTTGTTTAATCTTTACTAACTTTATATACAAATTATTTCATATATTATTTTTGTATGAAGTATTTTAATTTTTTTTTTTATATTAAACTCTCAAACTTATTTTTAATAAGATATGTATCTTCAACTATCCAATCCCATAGTTTCTAACAATATCAAATTTTAACATGATTTTTTTCTTTTCATTTTATTCTCTATTTAAATTAATTTTTAAACAATTTTATGCCTTCATACCAATCAAATCCAGCTATGGCTAGCATGCACAAGTGAAACAAACAGTTCATGGTGCACCACATTTTTTATGTACCTCACAATTATACAATAGACATTACACACCAAATTATTTTTCTTAGTCTTTTTCTCACCATCTTCTTTTCAACTCTCATCTCACTTTTCCTACTTCTAACTTTTACTTAGAAGGGGATTTTCTTCACGTTTTTCAACAAGCAATCACTATACCAAAAAGATCATTTTAAAGTGTTTTTTTAAAGTCATTTATAGCGCTTTTAAGCGCTCTAGTATCTAGTGTTGGAAAATGATACAACAGCGCTATTGAAAATATAACAAGTGCTATAATAAGTCCATATATAAAGCGCGCTCCTTATAATAATTTTACAGCACTTTTTCAAAAAGCGTTGTAATAGGTTCATATATAAAGCGCGCTCCTTATAATAGTTTTACAGCGCTTTTTCAAAAAAGCGCTGTAATAGGTCCATATATAAAGTGCGCTTCTTATACTATATTTATAATGCTTTTTCAAAAAAGCACTGTAATAGGTCCATATATAAAGCACACTTCTTATACTATGTTTAAAAAAGCGCCGTAAAACGTTTAAAAAAGCTCTATAAAAGGATTTTTTATGACATTTTTTTAAAAAACCGTTGTCTTTTTTATGACATTATTATGAACATCAAATATCACATTCACAATATCAAAATTCATATTCACAAATATCAAAATTCATATTCTTCACAATATCAATTTCATATTCACATTCAACAATATCAATTACAAGTGTTTCACATCAACAAATTACAATAAATTACAGTATGAATTACATATTTACAGAACAAATTACATTCAACATATTCACAGTATGAATTACATATTCACAGAACAAATTACATCATGACAGTAGCAACATATTCACAGTATGAACTACATATTCACATAACAAATTACATCATGACAGTAATAACAAATTAATTACAAATTATATAACTTTGAGTTCGAGGAAAAACTGACACCATTCTTCTTTTATTTTTGTGAGATCACTTTCAGAGTATGTTGGGTTGAAGTTGTCAAAATACTGGAGCAAAATAAGTTAGAATAAAAAAAATAATATATATATATAGTTTATATATGAAAATCAAAATATAATGAAAATAACGTACTATTTCTGGAATTATATGTTGATTTAGATCAATAATCTCCTTCATGAACCTCATTATATAGTATCCGCAGTCTATGTTGTTAGTTTGACGCGGATACTATAAAATAAAACATGTACGCCAATAAATATTTATGTATTGATTGTAAATAAAAATTTAAAGGCATATAAGTAAGTTCTATAACAAAAATTTCAAACCTTTGAGCTTAATTTTCGACACTGAATCACCCATTTGAGCGCGAAAAACTTATAGAGCACTATCAAATAAATGTGATTATTATTCAATGACTAAACACATTATTTATATATGTAAGAAATAAATGAATATTACTTACGTGTCGAAGATGTTCTTTATATCAAGGTAATTGTTGAAATAAACGTGCAATGGGTCTAAATAATATACAATTTCAGAAGTCGCATTTATAGCAAACAACACCCAATGTTGCCTACAACAACAAAAGTTTGGTTGGCAAATTTGTTTACACAACTCATAATATCATAAATTAAAAAAGATATAGATAAAGTATATAATTACGTACCCTGAATTGTATGGTGCCAAAAACAACTTGTCATTTTCTTTATTTTCTATAAGTATATCAACTAAATAGTTTTTTACATTAAATGGATCAAGTTTAGACATGAATAGTTTATGCGGAGATAAGAATGAAAATCTACTTGACAACTTCCGCGTGCAGACCAACTTCTCATACAAAAACCTTCAATAAAACTATAAAATTAGATTAATTATCAATAAATTACATGTGGCAGTGATGCAATTAAAAAATAATTTTTATATTAAATAAAGTATTTATATTACTTGATGTATATGCTGATGACAGTAACACTCAACTATTTATGATCAAGAAGTTCATATATTTGCTCTTTGCCAAGTATGTCTAAATACTCTTCTCCAAATATATATTTTCCATGTTTATCATATGTGTATCATTGTTGCCCTTCATATTCATCTTTGTTGTTGTGTCAAGACACGACCCAAATCGAGCAAGGCGTGATTGACTTATTTTAGGAGCAGCAACTGATTTTCCTCGATCTAGTTTTTGCATTTTGGAAGATTTATTTTTACCATGTACCTGCACCTGCGGTGTAGCGAGTTTATTTTTTGGTTGAATATGAAAAAAATGAGTGGACTCTTTCAAAATACAAATTCAACTTCAATCAATTCAAATTAACTTAACAAAGGAAAATAAGTGGACTCTTTCTCAAAGTTTGATCCTGGCACTCCTTACTCCCTCTCCCAGACAGCTTCTTTGAACTCTTTCAATCCTGTTTTGCTCACTGCAATTAATTTATAAGAAGTTAATATTGTGATTTCTTGTTTACTTTTATTCAAGAATACATGGCTAATCAGTAACAAAGAAGACATGTTCTTATTAAGATTAAGAAATTAATCAACATTTTATTTATTTATTTTTTTATTATTTTTTAAATCAAAAATATAATAAAATAAAGGCAAAGATTGTGGTTTACAGCTTTACAACCCATTCCCTTATTTCAGTTTCTTTACTTTGCCTTAAAAAGTTATTATTTTCACTAAATCTACACTCAAACAAAAAGGTGAGTTACATATTCTCTAAAATAGAAAACGAAAATTGAGTTACTGCCCTCCTATCTTTTCCAGCATACTTCTTTTGCCTTAAAATTTATTATCTTCACTACTCCTATACTCAATCAGAAAGATGCATTACAGGTTTCTATACTTAGCAAAGGTTGCTTGTCTTTGTTGCAAAAACAATGTAAAAACTGGAACTGACTATTATCTCATAGACATAAAGAATCGTTACTTTACTCTATAAATTGAGAGGGAAAAAATCCTTTAAAACAGAAGAGGAGACACTAACAAAAACACTCAAAAAAGCAACAAAAAAAAAGGAAAAAAGCAGGCAGAATAGGAAGAACAAACAGCAAGTTGATTTAAGGTATTTTTATTTTTGTTCCTGTCTTTGCATTAATCATCTTTAATAAAGTTTTTTTTTTGATTAAATAATCTTGTGATTGAAAAGTAAAAAAAACCAGAAAAATCAAACCTTTAACGCTGCCGCTGTCGCCGTCGTTGTCATCATCATCACCGTTGTCTCCTTCCTCTCTTTCTCAGCCTTTTCCTTCTCTCTCGTTCTCTCATTTTTTTCTCCCTACTCGGCCTCTGCTTCCTTCTCACTCTCGTCCTCTCTTCTTTCTCCCTCACTCGGCCTTTCCCTTCTCTCCCTCTCCCGGCCTTTGTTTCCCTTCTCTCCCTCTCCCAGCCTTTGTTTTTTTCTTCTCTCTCTCGCGCCTCTGTTTTCTTTTTCCCCTGATACAGCCGCCTCCCTTGGCAACTTAGGGTTTCCTTTTGTTTAACCCCTTCTTTTTTTAAAAGACAAGTTGGGCTCGGCCCATGCATTTGTTTTCTCTAAAAAAAAAATACAATCCTTTTTTAAAGACAAGTTGGGCTCAGCCCATTCATTTGTTTTCTCTAAAAAAAATACAATCCTTTTTTTTAAAGACAAATTGGGCTCGGCCCATTCATTTGTTTTCTCTAAAAAAAACACAATCCTTTTTTTAAAGTCAAGTTGCGCTCGGCCCATTCATTTGTTTTTTTATAAAAAAAAAACTGTTGTTGATTATAACTATATAGCAAATTTTATAAAAAATACAAACAAATACTACATTAAAGATTAATTAAATGAGATTTTTTTTAGTCTCATTTTCACAATAAACTAATAAATTAAAACTCATAAATAAATTAATAATTAAAAATTATTGTTAAATGTTATCTAAAAATGATATCCTTTATCCCCCAAGTAGCAAAAATACGAATTATACAACCTAATAGTTTTAAAATTATTTTTTAACAAAATAATAAATGAATCTAAATTAACTTTTTTTAAATATTAGATTAATTAGATGCGACATCTTTTTAATCTTTGAGTTGTTAAGACACAAGTTGTACTACTTGGTGGCTTTAAGACTCAATTTTAAAACCGAAAATAATAAAAATATTTTTAAACGGATTAAATTAGATGCAACATTTTTTTTACTTCTTGAGTTTTGAGACACGAGTTGTACAACTTGATCGTCTTAAAATTCACATTTTTAATAATTCAAATCAAACAAATTCCTTTTATTTAAAAATTAACCTTTTAATAATTAAACGCGATTTATTTAAAAATAATCAATATATCCGCATTTTTTAACCAAGAACTACGTAGCTTTGATTTCTCAATCGCACCGGGAGATACGTAGGAGCAAAATCACACTCTTGTCAAGCACATTAATAAAAATTCTTTTTTGTTCCTATTTTCTTTAAACACGTATTTATTTCAACATCACATTAAAAATAAATAATTGATATTCATATTTAATAATAAAGAGAAATAAATATATTTAAGTTAATACTAATTTTGCACAATTAATTATAGGTAACCGTATTTTAACGGATGTCGTAGGGTGCTAATACCTTCCCTACGCATAATCGACTCCCGAACTCAAAATTTGGTTTCAAAGACCATTTTTTTCTTTTTTAAGGGTTTCCCAATATTTTCCCTATTTTAAATAAACTTTGGTGGCGACTCCATTGAGTTCGAGAAACACTCGAAATTTAGGCCGCGAAAGCTGGCAACTCCACTGGGGAACCTTAGAGAGTCAATCCTAACATGATTAATTGTGCATAATTTTTAACTCTTTCTATATTTGTTTGATTTTCATTTTCTAATACTTTATGGGTTTATTATTAGTTGTCATTAAAATATTCTTTTAAGTTAGTAAGTCATTTATTTAATTATTTTATTTATTTATTATTATTATTATTATTGTTGTTGTTGTTTTCTGTGCATGTATATATGTTTTTTAGCAATGTAGAATTATTGAAATATGTTTATTCTACACTCTACACACACTTATGAGTGGAACCTTATACCCGGGTTGGAACAAAACTTAAGTTTAGTTTCGAGGTTGCGTAGTGATAGCCTTCTGGATGTACATCATGTTTGGTTAACATGAAAATCTCACCTAGAGTTTGATCCTGTCAAGGGTATTGTCACTCCAAATAGTTTACCTATTATTGTTGACAATATTGGAAAATAGGATTAGTGGCTCAAGGAACCACATTTAGAATCATAGAGCCACCCTTGTGAGAGTTTCACTACATAAACCAATAATCTCTTTCATCATAAGAACATCCATATAAACCAAAAATAACTCATACATTCAAATTATATATATATATATATATATATATATATATATATATATATATATATATATATTCACAATAATTATTCTACATAGTTTCATTCATATCTCACGATTTTTTTTCCTTCTTTTCTAAAAAATAAAAATATAATAGCATTTTGCATAAATTTTCAGGATTTTTGGGGAATCATACAAACCTTAGTCACGTGTTAAGTGGATAATGGGATCGGAAAAAAGAAAAACTTTACTTTTAAAGTTCAAGCAACCTGATTTGAAAAGTTTAAGAGACATCAGCAATCAAATGAAAACCATACAACGTGAAAGTTTCTTTAGTAAATATGGGAAAATCCTAAACCTCTTGGCAGTAAATGTGCAAACAGGGGCCCTCACAACATTGGCGCAGTATTATGACCCTCTCTTAAGATGTTTCACCTTTCAAGACTTTCAGTTGGCCCCGACATTAGAAGAATTCGAGCAAATATTGGGTTACTCCCTAGAGAAAGGAAATCCTTATCGATATACTAGGCAACCACCAAATTTGAGCGTAGTTGGTGAAGTATTAAAAATCGACATAAGAGAGTTGGCAGGCAAAAAAGAGGAAAAAGGGGCTATTCATGGTTTCTCGAGAAAATATATGGAGCAAAAGGCACAAGATTTAGCGGTTAAAAAAGAATGGGGTACTTTTATAGATGTTTTGGCTCTCATTATCTATGGTATTGTCTTATTCCCAAACCTCGATAATTTTGTTGATTTTGCTGCCATCAATGTCTTCTTGGCTTTTAACAAAAATAAACAAAATCTAGTTCCCGCGATCCTTGCTGATGTGTATTACTCTTTGCATATGCGGTACAAGAAGAAAGGGGGTACAATTTTGTGTTGTGTTCCAGTGTTGTATACTTGGTTCATGTCTCACATGTTCAAGAAAGGGTATCATGTTGGAATTAAAAATAACTGTGAATGGCTCAGAGTATAGCTAGCCTTATCGAGGACATAATTTCATGGTATCATAGAGAACAAAAGGTAGAAAAAGTTATATGCCAATGCGGAGACTTTCCAAATGTACCTTTCATGGGAACCAAAGGTTGTATTAACTACAATCCGATGATACCTCTGAGACAGCTTGGCTACCCTATGTTGGAGAAACCAGATGATAAGTCATTAGAAGCTTTTGTTTTCCACAATACGGGTATAGTAGACCCACCGATGTTGCGGAGGATAAGTCAAGCTTGGGAAGTGATCATTAGAAAAGGAAGAGTACTCGGACGTAGAAGTTGTGGCACAAAGGAACCCTATCTACAATGGGTAAAGAAAAGGGTCCAAGAAATCAAGCTGCCTTTCCACAGTACACCGTCGAATGATCAAGAGATACATGAAACTACCCTTGTTACAAACAAAGAAGTAGAAGAACTCAAAGCACTATTGTTGAAGTCTGAAAAACAGAAAAAAGAGCTAGAAGTGAAGTTAGAAAAAGTCTCCCAAGAGAATGAGAATTTGCGATCTGAAAACACTTGTAAGAATCAGTTTATTGAGAGAAGCAACAAGAGGTTGAAAATTGAAAAGGAAAATAAACTGGACATACAAGATTGTTTGAGAGGTGCAAATGTAGAATTAGATGTGCGAAAGCAAGAAAAGAATGAAGCTATTGAGGAAGCCTATACGTGGAAGCAATTATGGGCGAAATCAGCAAGCTCTGAAAGGAATATAAAGAAGGAATTTGAAGATTTAAATAAACAACTTGAAGAGATGGTAGCCGACTACGAGAGTCAAGTAAAGGATGAGAGGCAACACAAGGAAGAAATGAAATAATTGCTCTCAAAACATCAAGATGCGCTAAGAATAGAAATGGAGACTTCTAGTGAGTTGAGGGATTACATTGATTATCAAGAAAAAATCTATAATGACTTAAAGGATGAAACCACATATTGGGAGGATTGTTTTATGACGTTGCTTGGACAATTGAAGAATCAAGAGGTCTATAAAGAGCTGGAAGATAAAGGCAAGCATTGGAAAGATTGTTTTTCAAAATTGGCAATGCTAGCTAATCAAGCAATCATAAATATACCAAAACATCTAAGAGAGATTGATGCAGTAATGCATCCGCTCAATACTCCAGTCAAAGTCTACGAGTTTATTGAATATTGCAAAAATCTGGTAGAAGAATTGGAGGAAAAGATTGGTCGTCCTATTGAAAGAGAAGATTAATAGATGTTGTAGTTTTTAATTTAAATGTGATGTACTCTTTTTCCCATCAATGAAGGACTTGCTTGTTTTGTTTATCGATCCTCATATTTTCTTCACTTATAATTCGAAAGGCTTATGATTCCCCAACATACAATTATAATGTAAAAAAATAAATAATAATTTCATCTTCATTCCATTCATACATACTCATAATTTTTTATTTATTTAAAAAAACAGAAAAAATCAATAAAGCTGTTTCCTCGACACCCTTATCGGACTCACGCAAACTCCAAGATCATGGATGAACTTGAGCAAAACCAAGAATTAATGAGAGCAGATGTTAGCCTATTGAAGGAAAAGGTTGATCGAATCCTAGAGGCTATACAGGCTTTGGCAAAAAAGGAAAATACAGATGGGAATCCTCCAACTGCAAATGAAGAACACCAAACCACTCCTTCTCACCCACCAGGCTTTACCCCAACTACTCATCAATTCCGTGCAGCGGCTATGCAATTTCCTATGTATGGTATCCCACCTGGTTATACTCCGCCTTTAGTCATCAACCCCATGGACAATAACCCAAATCACTCAACCATCAACTCCTAAAGCTTAAACCAACCACAAATCTCATCTCCTCTAGGCTACGTGCCACTCCAAAACACTCTACTATCAGAAAATATTCCATTAAGTGCACCTCAAGCACCCCATTTCGATGCTAACAGAAATTGGCAACAACCTCAGTTTATTGGTGAAGATACACAGTCGAAAGAAAAATTACATGTTTTAGAAGAGCGAATAAAAGCAATGGAAGGTAGTAATGCCTATGGTCTTGATGCTTTTGATATGTGCTTGGTTCCTGATGTAGCAATCCCTTCAAAATTCAAGGTACCTGAGTTTGAAAAGTACAAAGGTGCCATATGCCCTAAAAAAAATTTGACCATGTATTGTAGAAAAATGGCTTCCCATGCTCATGATGACAAGCTTCTCATTCATTTTTTTTAAGACACTTTGAGTGGGGCATCACTAAATTGGTATATGCATCTCGAGCGTAATCGAATCCGTTCGTGGAAAGACTTAGCTGATGCCTTCTTGAAACAATACATGTACAACATTGATATGGCCCCTGACAGGATGCAATTGCAAAATTCGTTAAAAAAGGACAATGAAAGCTTCAAATAATATGCACAACGGTGGAGAGAAGTGGCATCGCAAGTAGATCCTCCTTTATCTGAAAGAGAAATGGTTGGTATGTTTATGGATACCCTCTAGTCGCACTTTTATGAAAAGATGATTGGAAGTATGTCATCAAACTTTTCTGACATGGTCATGATAGGAGAAAGAGTAGAAAATGGTTTGAGGAGTGGTAAGATTGTATGTGGAACGAGTGGTGTAAAGAAGCCCCATATGGCAAACCCACAAAGTCTCTTATGCTCCATCCATGAATTCTTATCGACCTCCAAATTTTCAGCCACCGATACCCCAAATTCCATACATTCCATATCCATATGTGGCTACGACTTCACCAGCTCCATACCCCCAATATCACCATTCAAGGCCACCTTATTATCAACAACCCATGGTCCAGCCACCCCCTCTCACGTTTCCCCAACAAAACCAATGGAACCAAAATCCAATCCCGAATCAATACAAACCACCAGTTAATGGAGAAAAGAAGATAACCCGTTTTGACCCGATTCCCATGACATACAGCCAATTGTTGCCTCACCTACTCCAGAACTCAATGGTAGTCCCGAGACCCATGAAACCTATGGAACCACCATTTCCAAAATGGTACAACCCAAATGCCAAATGTGAGTACCATGCAGGAGTTGTAGGACATTCCGTTGAAGATTGCCAAGCACTAAAATCTAAAGTGTAAGAATTGATTAATACAAAATGGCTTACCTTCAAGGAATACAGTCCTAATGTGGGGAGTAATCCCTTGCCGGGCCACGGAAATTCCTCTATCAACGTCATTGAAGATGAGATAGATCAATGTGCAATTAAGAGTATGGAACATGTGAAAATCCCAATGAAAATGATCTTTGTTGAGTTAAACTTGATTGAGACGATTAACAATGAGGTAGGTTGTGCAAAAGATGATCATGTGTCGACCATAGAGCCGTGCATGGAGAATAATAGATCTTTCCCAAGACCATTGGAAATCCTCTATAGGAAAGAAAATCTTTTGGCAACTCCAAATGGACCATATCCAATAATTGTTCAGGCACCAACCCCTTTTCCTCATGGAAATACCAAGGCGGCACCATGGAATTATGAAGTCACGTCTCATTTGTCCAATCATCAATTAGGTGATAGCTGTGAACCTAAGGAAATTGATGTCACCAACATTTCAGGAGTTGGTGGGATGACTCGGAGTGGTCGAGTATACGCCCCTGAACAACCTAAGAGAAAGGAGGTCCGTGAGTAAAAGGGTAAAGAAGCTATGAATCATGCTATAAAAGGGCCAGAGACTAGCAAAAAGATGGTGCTTGAAGAAGAAGCTAACGATTTTTTGAAGTTTATCAAGCAAAGTGAATATAAGGTGGTGGACCAGCTAAATCAAACCCCTTCCAAGATATCTATTCTTTCTTTGTTATTAAACTCTAAAGCACATAGAAGGGCACTGAAGAAAGTTTCAAATGAGGCCCATGTTACTCACAATATCATGGCTGACCAGTTTGATGGAGTTGTCGGTAATATCACCGCTAATAATTGTTTGAGTTTTAGCGATGGCGAATTACCAGCTGAAGGGACAAGGCATAATAAAGCACTACATATCTCTGTGAGATGTCATGATCATATCTTGGCACGAGTGCTAGTTGATAATGGTTCATCATTAAATGTCATTCCGAAAGCGACACTCAAAAGCATGTATGAAGCCTAGTGCTATGGTGGTGAAAGCGTTTGATGGGTCCAGGAGACAAGTTATTGGCGAGATTGACCTACCGGTTCAAATTGGACCCCATAACTTTGGAATAACCTTCCAAGTGATGGATATTAAATCAGCATACAGTTGTCTTTTAGGGAGACCGTGGATTCATGCTGCTGGAGCAGTGACATCCACTCTCCATCAAAAGCTAAAGTTTATAGTGAACAATAAGCTGGTAATAATATATGGGGAAGAATATATGATAGTGAGCCATCTATCTTCTACATGCTACGTTGAAGATACAGAGGAAGCCATAGAAACCTCCTTTCAAGCATTAGAAATTGCCAATGCTGGCTTCATGGGTGAAGGATCTCACTTAAAAGAACCAAAGTTGTCTACCACATCATTGAAGTATACCAAATCCATGTTGGAAGGAGGAGTTTTTGCTAAGTTGGGGAAATTGTTAGATATACCAGAAAAGAATGATCGATACGGGTTGGGATATGTACCTACCAATGTTGATAAAAAAAAGGCAATGAAAGGAAAAAAGGAAAGCAGGATGGCTCATCTGGAAAACCATTCACAGAAGATTCCCATGTGTGACATTCGTCAAACCTTTCAAAGCGCCGGAATAATTTATGCTGACCAGGTGGCTGTGGTGGAAGAAGAGCATGTTGGTGATGATACCCTCAATTTAGTGTACCCTTGTCTTTCGGATACCATCCTCAACAACTGGAAGATCATCGAGTTTCCCGTGTTTGTTAATTCATGTTCAAAGTAATTATGTATTTCAACTCCTTTTGCGATGCCTAAGGCTATAAGGATAATTAATTAAGGCGCATGTATTTCAATTCCGTACTTATTATCAATAAATGCATTTTGGAATTCTCCAACCGTTTCTTTTCCTTTTCTTCTTAAAAGTTACAACCTTTATTCATATTTTCTTTTTTTCCTTTTTTTCTTAATTTTAATAATGCAGAGTTGAAAATTAATACGTTGAAAATAACAACGCTAGAACCCCTTCTTGTAATTTTTAACTCCCAATTAATCACGCTGATGAGGATTGTGAAGACAATTTTGAGCCTCCTCCAGAACTAGAAAGGTTAATGGAACAAGAAGCTAAGATAATCCAACCCCATCAAGAACCTGTTGAGGTGATCAATTTGGGGACTGAATGTGATAAGAAATAAATTAAAATTGGCATGTCTATAAAAGGAAGTGAACGAGAAAAGTTGGTTAAACTTTTATTTGACTATGTGGTCGTCTTTGCATGGTCATATCAGGATATGTTTGGGATAGATACTAACATAGTTGAACACAAGCTACCACTCAAGCCTGAATGTGCTCTGATTAAACAAAAATTGAGGAGGATGAGGCCTGATATGTCACTTAAAATTAGAGAAGAGGTTAAAAAGCAATTTGATGCTGGTTTCTTAGCAGTAGCAAAATATCCTCAATGGGTGGCTAATATTGTCCTAGTTCCAAAAAAGGATGGAAAGGTTCGAATGTGCGTTGATTATCGGGATTTGAATAAAGCAAGTCCTAAAGACGATTTTCCTTTGCCTCATATTGATGTCCTAGTAGATAGCACTGCTCAATATTCTTTTTTTTCCTTCATGGATGGTTTTTCAGGATACAATCAAATCAAGATGGCTCCCGAGGATATGGAGAAAACCACATTCATCACACAATGGGGAACCTTTTGTTATAAAGTGATGCCATTTGGATTGAAGAATGCTGGGGCAACCTATCAAAGAGCAATGGTGACATTGTTTCATGACATGATGCATAAGGAGATAGAGGTTTATGTGGACGATATGATTGCAAAATCCCGGACCGAAGAAGACCACGTGGTTAACCTTCAAAAGTTATTTGTGCGATTAAGGAAGTTTAGACTCCGTTTAAACCCTGCTAAATGCACTTTCGTGAGATCAGACAAGTTACTTGGGTTTATCGTTAGTCAAAAAGGGATAGAGGTGGACCCAGATAAAGTAAGAGCAATACAAGAAATGCCAGCTCCACGCACGGAAAAGGAAGTCCGTGGCTTTTTAGGGAGATTGAATTACATTGCCAGATTCATATCAAATCTAACTGCAACATGCGAGCCAATTTTCAAGTTGCTGCACAAAGACCAAAAGGTTGAATGGAATGAGAATTGTCAAAAAGCTTTCGAGAAGATTAAACAAAACTTGTTAAAATCTCCAATCCTGGTACCTCCAGTTCCTGGAAAACCACTTATTATGTACTTAACAGTGCTTGATGGGTCAATGGGTTGTGTGCTGGGGCAACACGATGAATCTGGTAAGAAAGAGCATGCTATTTATTATTTGAGCAAAAAGTTTACTAGTTGTGAAATAAGATATTCACTGCTTGAACGAACATGTTGTGCATTAGCATGGGCTGCTCATCGGTTGAGGCAATACATGTTATGTCATACAACTTGGTTGGTGTCTAAAATGGACCCAATTAAGTACATCTTTGAGAAACCTGCTCTTACCGGAAGGATTGCCCGTTGGCAAATGTTGTTATCAGAATACGACTTGGTGTATGTTACACAAAAGACTATCAAAGGAAGCGCACTAGCAGAGTACTTAGCCCAACAACCTATTGAAGATTATCAATCAATGCAGTGTGAATTCCCTGACGAAGGCATAATGACTTTATTTGAAGAGACTGAATCATCTGATAAAGAAAAATGGAAATTGATGTTTGATGGTGCTTCTAATGCATTAGGGCATGGGATTGGAGCCATTTTGATTTCCCTAGAGAACCAGTTCACTCCATTTACGGCTAGATTGTGTTTTGATTGCACAAACAATATTGCAGAATATGAGGCATGTGCCATGGGCATTAAAGCAGCCATTGAATCAAAGGTAAAGGTTCTTGAGGTATATGGAGACTCATCATTGGTATCCATTAGACAAAAGGAGAGTGGGAAACTCGAGATTCCAAACTGGTTCCGTATCACACGCACATCAAAGAGTTGACAAAATACTTCGAGAAGATCACTTTTCACCATATTCCTCGAGAAGGAAACCAATTGGCCGACGCCTTGGCCACATTGTCATCAATGTTCAAAATAAGCATCAATCAAGATGTGCCGGTCCTAAAAATTCAACAAAAGGATAAGTCAGCATATTGCTTATCAATAGAAGAAGAGCCCGATGGCAAGCCATGGTTTTACGATATCAAATCCTATGTTAAGAATATGGAATATCCATTGGGTGTTTCGGAAAATGACAAGAGGGCTTTGAGGAGGTTGTCAATGAACTTCTTCTTAAATGGTGACGTGCTTTATAAGCGAAACCATGACATGGTTCTCCTTAGATGTGTGCATAAAACAGAAGCAGAGAAAATCATTCAAGAGGTTCATGAAGGTTCTTTTGGAACTCATGCAAATGGGCACGCAATGGCAAGAAAAATCTTAAGGGCTGGCTATTATTGGTTGACCATGGAGTCTGATTGTTTTAGTTATGTAAAGAAATGTCATAAATGTCAAATCTATGCTGATAAAATACATGTACCGCCAACCTCTCTGAATGTCTTAACATCACCTTGGCCATTTTCAATGTGGGGGATGGATGTTATTGGGCGCATCGAACTTAAAGCTTCAAATGGGCACCGGTTTATCCTAGTAGCTATTGATTATTTCACAAAATGGGTTGAAGCTGCTTCTTATGCCAACGTGACGAGGAGCGTAGGGGTCAGATTCATCAAGAGAGAACTTATTTGTCGATATGGGCTGCCAAATAAGATTATCACGAATAATGCGACTAATCGGAACAACAAAATGATGAAGGAGTTGTGTGATAATTTCAAAATTCAGCACCATAATTCTTTGCCTTATCGGCCGAAAATGAATGGAGCTGTAGAAGCGGCAAATAAGAATATCAAGAAAATCATACAAAAGATGGTAGAAACATACAAGGATTGGCATGAAATGCTTCCCTTTGCATTACATGGCTATAGAACATCTGTTCGCACCTCAACAGGGGCAACTCCTTTCTCATTGGTATATGGAATGGAAGCAGTACTTGCCATTGAAGTTGAAATCCCCTCGATCAAGGTCTTAATGGAAACAAAACTAGAAGAGGCAGAGTGGGTTCAATCACGATTTGACCAATTGAATCTCATTGAAGAAAAAAGAATGATAGCTCTGTGTCATGGTCAATTGTATCAAAAAAGACTTAAAAAAGCCTACGAGAAAAAAGTTCGTCCTCGAGAGTTTCAAGAAGGAGACTTGGTGTTAAAGAAAATACTGCCCATAAAAATGGATTCTCGTGGAAAATGGACCCCGAATTACGAGGGACCATATGTGGTGACAAAATCTTTCTCTAGGGGAGCTCTTATACTCACAGAAATGGATGGAGAAGAACTTCCACTTCCAGTAAACTCAGACGCAGTCAAAAAATGTTATGCTTGAAAAAAAATATAGGCTCGCTAGGTCGAAAACCTCAAAAGGCGACCTAGGAAAAAATTAGAGCATCCCGATAGATTGAAAACTTGAAAGAGCGGTCTATACAAAAGTTAGGGATATAAAAAAAAGGGAATAAAGAGAATCAAGCAGTTCAAACTGGGGCAGTTATTATTCTTGGGTGCTGACCAACAGGAGTCCTAAATTACAAGAATGATTAGCGTTTATTATCCCTTCAACTAAACATGAACACACTCATCCCTACATTGTAACCCCATACCTCAATGATTTGTGTTCCCAATATAGTAAATGTACTTTTTTTTTAATATTGTCTTTCGATGTTGTACATTACCTTTTTCTTTTTCTTTTATCATCCATTCCCTAAGCTAATTCAGTCTCATGGTTGTTTGTTCTAGCATTTTTTAAAAAAAATGTTATTTTATGATAATAAATATTGGAATTTGAAGTAGGTGCAAACAAAAAATATTTTAATTATTTTGATATTTGAAAATATATACACGCAAACTTGATAGATTCTTAACATGTATAGGGATGTCAACAAAAAAAAAAAGGGGCAATCATTTTAGACAATGTACTTTGTTTTGCCTCTAAAAAAAAAAGAAGTCACACGAGATGTATAGAGTCATCATACAAAAAACGGTTGTTATCTTTATTCATCCATTGAATCTTGTGGGTGCACATAATCGTATAAGGATCGAGGAATTAAAAAATGAACAAAGATTTGATCTATATTGCAAAACACATTATTCATGAATTTTGCATTCATATTTTTTTTACCTACTCGGGCATGACTTATGCATTTTCATTCACTCAACAACCTTTTGCAATACATATTTATACTCAACAATCTTTGTATTACATTACTCATTATACATTATGCGTTTTTGTTACATTATAATAAATATATTCTCTCAAAAAAAAAATATATCTCTTTCTTTATTTATCTCCTAAACTAGACCTATGTATTGCCCGTGATTTACATTTTTTTACGGTCATTATTTATTTCTTGTCGATCTACGCATCGGTAACAAATCCGAAGACGATCATACTTTAATTTTTATCGATCTACGCATCGGTAACCAATCCGAAGACGATCATTCTTTAATTTTTGTTGATCTACGCATCGGTAACAAATCCGAAGACATCATTCTTTAATTTTTTTCGATCTACGCATCGGTAACCAAACCGAAGACGGTCATTCTTTAATTTTTGAGGGTTTTCTTTTTTAACCATTTTTTTTTCTTTTTTAAGGGTTTCCCAATGTTTTTCCTATTTTAAATAAACTTTGGTGGCGACTCCATTGAATTCGAGAAACACTCAAAATTTCGGCCGCGACAGTTATTATAGTAAGCTAATCATTTCGTATACATGAACTGATGTATATGTCAAACCTTTTTTTGCCTTTTTTGGTTCCTTTTCTGGTGAAGTGACAAACTCGTTGCGAGGGATCTTATCATTCTCTTTAGCAACAATAAAAATAAATATGAAATATAAAAGCGGAAAAATCAACAATTAAACATAATCAATCATAATCATACAACTAAACATACATAGCAATTAAAACATACCTCCTAATAAGTGCCAACAAGATGTTTCGGCCATGCCACATAGCTACCTATTGCTTCTCCCAAAAGTTTCATATCTTCGCCGTTGTCGGGGATAGGCAACGGTGCAAGTGGTTCTTAAGATACCACATCTGACACTTTAACATGACCGGCATGGACGAGGTTGTGCAATACTTTTCCCAATGTATTGTAAAATGTTCATTTTCCAACCATGCGACGGGTAGCGGAAGACAAGTATAGGCAACAAAGTGAAACACCCTAAATTAAATCAATGGTTAATACATAAGTATGTGAAACAATTAGGTTGAATGAATTTCTTATTTCGTTAAGTAATTAATTACCTTCGAGAGACTTTTATGAGCAATGTTGCAACTTCCATCTTCACTGTCTATTTGTATTTCACGTTGAAGTTGCGTTTCCTTATCCTTTTTAACCAAGTATGCAACTTGCTCCGAAAGGGTTTTCAGCGCTTCTAATACTTGATCATTCGAGGGATTTGTGTGCTTCTCATGTGAAAAATAACTTTTGGGAGTCACGCCAAATCCCTTACCCCTCACACGGCCATAATATTCAAGAATATTTAATACCTTGCCGAGAATGTCCCTGCAGCTAACTTCTTTATTTTCATTTTGATTTTCAAGACGTTCCAAGTTTTCCTAACATACATGTAGTATTAAAAAGATAAGTTCAATATCATTTTTAAAAGACAATATTAAAAAATATTAAAGTGATAGTATACTTACACATTGTTGGACAACTTGTTGAACATTTTCGTTATCCACTATTCCATCTTTATTTACGCGAGCCTCCTTCCATAAGATATGACGACCTAATGGTTGATCGGATTTCGTCTCTTGCAGCTGTTCGTTAAGACATAAACAAAATATTAGTTAGAAACTATAGTTTATAATCTACCACAATGTATAAAAGTGATGTTTACTTACAATTTTTTGCTCTAAACGCGCATACCCCATACACGATCATTTGTATGGATGCACTGGGTTCTTTGCTCGCTCCCGATTTGTTGTACTTATATTCTATATATAAATAAAAAATATAACGATCGTGTAAAAAAATAAGATATGAATATGAATAAAACACACATGCTAATAAAATAAATATTACCACAAATACGGGGTCTGAACGTTTAGCTACAAAAGAAGTCCACTCTTCAGTTGTTATGTAGTGTTTGTAAATGTTTGGAGCTTCAACATTCACATTTCCACACTTGTCTCTTAGGTAACTGTAACACCTCGACCATTCAGCGTTATCGGCGGTGCTACCGTATCATCCCGACTCTTCAACGTTATCGGCGATGTTACTCGGTCTTCTCACTCCCCCTAACCACCCAGTGGAAATAGTGAGTTTTTGCCTTCCGTGGGAATCGAGCCCGGTACCTGGGGGATAAGTAACCGTCTCACTCCACATCATGTCTTTAGCATCCTTCAATGCTTTTTCTCTCTAGTCATCGATTGTTATTGGGATATTTTGGCAGACAACATCACCGATGTAGCTTACCATCATTGAACTGTTGGGCTAAATCGGCGGGCCACTTTCATTTCATCCCACCTAATAAACTCATAGAGTGTAAGTGTTTTCTTTCAAAAAAGAAAAAAAAATAAAATCTAAACAAAAGTATAGTATATATACCTCAAATTTTATTTCAGTACTTCTTGCTATAATGACTTTTTGCATTATAGTTGCTCCACGCTTCACTTCACTTTCATAGCCTTAAGTGTTGACAGCTTCATTGTTTACAATGTCAGTGTTTACAACTTCATCGTTTTGACAACCTAAATCGTTGTTGGAATCCATTTATCTACACATTTCACACAATATAAGTTCAACATGCAGTTTAGTGACAACAACAGATTGAATAAATACAACATGCACTATAAGTTTTGTGACAACAAGATATTAATAACAATACCTGTAGTTTAGGGTTATGACGTCGCAGAAATAAAAATAAAAGTTTAGGGTTCCATAGAGCGCTTTAAAAAACTGAACAAAAAGCGCCTTAAAAACCTTTATGGTTCGTAGGGATAGTATACGTAGTGAAAATGGAGAGTACATAATGAAAACAGAGAGTACATAATGAATATGGACAGTAGGGTTCGCACTAGGGAGAAGGGTTCGCATAGAGAATAATGAAGATGGAGAGTACGTAACGAATAAGGGTTTCACACTGCCAAGTTCGTAGGGATGAGAATACGTAATGAAGAAGAAAATGAAGAGGCGGTTTCTTATTATCAGTTTACATAATATTTTAAAACACCCTTTTACAGCACTTTTCCAAAGAGCGCTTTAAAAGACTTAACCTATTACAACGCTTTTCCAAAAAACCTATATAAAAAGCGCCTTACATAGTCTTTTACAGCGCTTATTGATACACTATATAAAAGGCGCTATATGAGCAATTTACAGGGTTTTTTCCATAAGCGTTATAACTGTTTTGTACTTGTAATTTATTTTTTAAAAGAATTTTACAGCGCTTTTTCTCATAAGCGCTGTAAATGTTTTGTACTTGTAATTTATCTTTTAAAAGCTTTTTACAACGCTTTTTCTCATAAGCGCTGTAAATGTTTTGTACTTGTAATTTATAATTTATTTTTTAAAAGCCTTTTACAGCGCTTATGGACAAAATAGAGCATGAATCCTTAGGACACGCATGAACCCTTTCGTAACTCATGCCAATAGAGCACAAAATTCGTTTAGCCTCGTAGGTTCGACTGGGAAGTTCATTATGATCTTGTAACATATATTTTAGGAGTGTTATTAATTCTGTGAAGCTTTTAACAAACCATCCATTTCTCACTTTTAAGTTGTACAACTTTAATATCGCCGAAAGTCTTGTGAATTTAGTACAACCATTATATAATGGTTTCTCTGCATCACTCAACAAACTCTCAAACATTTTAGGACAATCCCGAAGATCTTCTTCAACTGCTTTTGCAATCTCCTTAACTTGGTCCCGCTCATATGTATCTGTGTCGAAATCATTTGAATCATATGTCGCAACATTCTTAAAATAAGTGTTCCCTTTTTTCTCACCATGTCTTATCCTACATGTATAGCTTTTATCAATTCCATGTCATACTAAATGTCATTCTAATTCATCTGCTCTAACGCATTTTACAAAACAACATTTTAAACAAGGACAAGTGATTCGATTTGGGTCTTTTGCATTCTTAACTGCAAATTCAACAAACTCCTTCAATCCATTTTGATACTCTTTTGACAATCGATTGACAGATATCCATTTCAAGTCCATTTTATATGACCTATATGAATGCAGTGTTACACAAATTTATCAATCTATAACATTATACCAATCTATAATATATATATGCATACAAGTCTAATTTCAAAACATAACAGAACAGATCGAACACATTTTATATGATTTATCATGTAAGAATTTATGAATGCAATGTTACACAAATTTATCAATCTATATCATGTAACAATTTATGAATGCAATATATATGAATGCAGTGTTACACAAATTTATCAATCTATAACATCATACAAATATGTAGTATATATAGTCTAATATTGGAAAATGGAAACCAAGGTCCAAGGTTATGCATACAAGTCTGATTTCAAAATAGAACAGATCGAGCAAATTTCAAAACATAACAGATTTATCATCTAACATTTTATATGATTTATCAGGTAACAATTTATCCGTTTTAGAGACAAGAAGAAATTAATAAATACAGTACCTGAGACAACAATCACTCAATAAAAATGAGCTCAAAGGTAGAGAAGAGGAAGGTTCGTAGTAGGGTTCGAAGGGAGAGAATGTATTAAATATGTTTTTATTTATTTATTTATCAAGTATATACAACTTGAACTGATAGTAATTTTACAGCGCTTTTATCCATAAGCGCTGTAAAAGGCTTTTAAAAATTAAATTTCAAAACATTTATAGTGTTTACAACGCTTATATACAAAGCGCTGTAAGTATAGTGTGGGAGCACTAAATTTTACAGCGCTTTTATGAAAAACGCTCTAAAAAGCCTTGTAAACATTATGTGAGAACGCTATATTTTACAGTGCTTTTATGTGAAGCGCTCTAAAAACGTTGTAAACATTATGTGAAATCGCTATGACCCTATAACAACGTTTTTCTGTAAATCCTAAACCCTTCATGACCATACAACAACGCTTTTTCTAAAGTGCTTGTCATTAAAGCGCTGTTGTATCCTCCGTTATTTTTAAAAAATATTATACAACAACTCTTTTATTTATTAAGAGCTTTAAAATGCGCGCTGTAAAAGATAATTTTTGGCGTAGTGAATGAACAAATGTGAAGATGAAAGAAAGAGTTTCATATGGTGATTCAGATGGATACAAAGTTGAAGATGAAGATGGATGTTCAAAAGAGTAACAAGGTGGGGATTATAGTGCATATTTTTTTGTTATCAACAATAATAATCAATTCAAGCATCACAATTCTTTTCTCTCTCTCTCTCTTTCTTTTTTATAAAAAAATTATTTTTTTCATCCTTTTTTGATTTCATATAATTGTTTTAGCTTTTTTTAGAATGGATTGATTATGGTTACATGAAAATGTGTTGAGAAGGTCATATTTGTAAGAAGGAACAATGAATTTGATGAGTTTGGTATATGAGATTTAGGGCTAAATTCATAAATTTTTATCATTTGTAGCTTGTGATTTGTTTTCTAAGTTTGAAATTTTACCACTTTTCCATGTCTTAATTTGTTCTTCTGATTAGATCTCTATTTTTGATTCATCACTCATCCACTAAAACATGATTGAATGGGATGAGATTTTGTACATTGCTTTTTTCACTTCAAGGTTGAGCTAAGAAGATAATTTTTTATTTGCAATTAAATAGTTCTTATTGCTTCTTGCTTTAAGATGGGTGTGTGTGGATCGGTAAATTTATAGTTTTGTAACTTTTATCGATAAAAAACAAACAGATATATACTAATAATAGAGAAATAGGAAAGTAATAGAGATAATAGGGAAGAAGCTAACAAGGCCAAAAAGATAACGGGGGTATGTTTGTTAAAATTCTTTTTTGAGTATTATTCCATGCACCCCCACACCTAAACCTCCCACCCCCATTTGTTGTAAAATGTCTAAAATGCCCCAATTGTTAACTATAACCCTAATCCAACAAAAATTCAACCATTTTTTCACCCCATCAGATTCGAAACTTTTCATCATTCTCTATTACCTCCGAAAAATTCAAAGGTTCGAAACTCATCCTCCAACAATATTCGAGTATTTCAAATCTTCAGAAACCCAAAAAAGTAAGTATCTTTCAAACTATTTGAATTTCTCGAAACATTATAAACTTTCGAACTACTATTTTCCAGATTTTAAATCTTCAATAATTTGGCATTCATCCAAACTTTCGAAAGTTTCCTGATTTTCCAGATTTTAAACCTCGAAAGTTTGGCATTGAACCAAACTTTCGACACTTCGAAACTTTGGTATGCATGGAAACTTTCGAAGGTTTTTGAATATGTATGTGGGTTTCCAGATTCTGAACCTCGAAAGTTTGGCATTCAACCAAACTTTCGACACTCCGAAACTTTGGCATGCACGGAAACTTTCGAAGGTTTTGAAGTTGTATGTGGTTTTCCAGAATTTGAACTTCGAAAGTTTGGCATTCAACCAAACTTTCGAAACTTTGGCATGCATGGAAACTTTCGAAGGTTTTGAATTTGTATGTGTTTTTCCAGAATTTGAACTTCGAAACTTTGGTATGCACGGAAATTTTCGAAGGTTTTTCCAGAATTTGAACTTCGAAACTTCATCTAACCTACTGCTGCACACGATCCCCATATTCCATCATCATCTGCACGCGTTGGTCCATCATCGGAACGAGATCGGCTAGCATTTGAGCTTATACGTAGGGGATTACAGATTGTAACTCCATTTGATGAAGTTCATGATATATTCACTGAGTTAAGCAGACTCTTCCCAGGAGACGATTAGTTATTGTGTGTTGCGATTAAGTTGTATAAATATATTTTTATATTAATATCTATTTTTTTTATATCTATTTTGTATAAGTAAATGATTAAAGTTCAACTTGTTACCATATAACGATAAGTAAATTATAATGTCTAAAAGTTCAAACATAAATCTTTATAACAACTAAATGTCTAAAAGTTTAAACATATAATCTAATCTTGACTTAATGAAATACAAGATGATTTGTCAAATGATGGATCAATTGAAGGTGCAAACACGAGAAAGGGAGGTTGAATTGTGTTTGACTAACTTTAATACTTTTTCTGTTTTTGCAATTTTACAACAAAACTTGATGTATGGATAAAACAGAGTTAGCAGCGGATATAAAGTAAAAATAAAAACACAGAATTTTGTACTGGTTCACCGTTAACGAGGCTACGTGCAGTCCCTTCACCTTGAAGGATTTCACTAATTCAAAACTTTGAATTACAACAGTTCCACTGACCCTCCAAGTCAGTCTTCTCAAACAGTCAAACAATCCTAGACTCTTGAGGAATACAACACCTTGACTTCTTAAGTCAAGTCTTCTCCTACCAATCTGACAACCCCAGATTGTAGAAGGAATTACAACGCCTTGAATCTAATTGCCAAGTAATCTGCTACCCCTTCTGATTCCCTCATATTGTAGACTCTACTTCAACAACTTAGATCTAACACAAGGGAAAGAAAATAACACGAGTGCTTGCTTCTGGAAAGCTAGAACTCACAATTAACCTCACTGAAAACTCAAGTGTTTGCTTTTGGAAGTGTATGACTCTTTTGTGATTTTCGATGCTAAGTATTCTTCCTTGAGCCTCCTTTTATAGATTCAGATTAGGGTCTCTTCCAAGCTTAATTTCGAGCACTATCTTGCTGGATTCTCTTGCAAAAATATCTTGACCAATCGGGTTTCATTTAAATAAAAAACATATCTTTTTCTGCTCCAGATTGCCTTTCAAAAATAACATTGACCAATTCTGACTTTAATTAATTCTGGAACAAATCTTTCTTCTCGCCAATAGCTTCTGAATTCCACAAGACTTCAATTTCTTTTTGTATCAAATCCTTTTTAATACTTTGATCAAATTTAATCAAATCTCCACCGATTATCATCATGATTAAATCTGAACCCTTTGCTCTTCTGCTCTCGTCCACATCTGGACCAGACAAAGTGATCTTCTATGATCCTCTGATTTCGGCCAACCCTGGACCACACTTTCTGATCTTCTGATCTCGGCCAACCTGGACTTGCAAACTGATCTGTTGTGATCCTATCATCTCGGCCAATGCTGGACCACACGATCTGACCTTCTGATTTCGGCCAACACTGGGCCATATACTTAAATCTTGACCATTGATCTGAACATTTTCCCTCTGATCTGGACCAATTCTGAACGGGGTCTGGATTGAATTGAAATTAAATCTAGACAAAGGATATATAATTTTGGACATTTACCTCTTGATCTGGATCAGGTCTGGATTAAATCTAGACATCATTTCTTTTGATCTTGATTGAGTTTCATACTGTAAACCATGCTATCTTTTGGTATGGGTCAAATCTGGATTAAATCTCTTGTTCTGGACCCATTAATTTATCCTCTGATTAAGTTTGGATCAAGTTTGGATCAAGTCTGTACTTTTTATCATTTCACTGCCAAAATATCTTCTGGTCAGAATAACTTCTGACTTATGATATCTTCTGGTCTGGAACAAGTCTCCCTCTGGCAGGCTTCCTTCTGTATGGTCCAGATCTCCTTCTAAACTTTGCTTCCTTCTGATCTGGGCTAGCAAAGATATCCTCTGGAAATTTCAGGATGCATCCTCTGGTACCTTCTGGATGCATTATCTGGTGTATTCATCTTCTACCTCTGGAACCTTTATCTTCTGGTGGCATTTAATGTAATCTTTCTAAGTACAAAATAAGGTTACATGGAGTGCTTTTGTAAACATCAAAATCCGAAGTACTTAGAACCAACTTGGTTCCAACAATCTCCCTCTTTTTGATGATGACAAAACCTTAACTTATTTTGCTATATCCCGAAGTGTTGAAATACTCCCCCTTAGACCAATCTCTCCCCCTAAGTCTAATACTGACTTTTTCTTCTCCTTTTCAACTCCTTCTTGAATCACTCTTTCTTTTCTTATCTTTTCCTCTCCTTTTCAACTTCTTCTCTTTTCATCTCTTTCTGATTTATTTTTCTCTCTCCTTGATTCTTCTCTTTTTCAACTCCTTCTCTTTTCATCTCTTTCTTTTTCGCCTCTCCTTTCTTTTTATCTCTCCTTTTCTCCTTATTTCTCCTTTTTCTCTTTCTCCCCCTTTTTGTCATCAGCCAAAAAGAGGTCCTACTATTTTTGGATTTTTGTTTTTTCTTTACAAAGTACAGAAATTTAAAACAAAAAATAAAAGACTTAAAATTAAAATTACAAGAAAATTAAAAACTCCTGAGATGACTACTTGATCTAGTCAGATATGGAGATAATGTTGAGATTCTTCTTGATGAACTCGAACCTATCTTCTGGTAATGCTTTGGTGAAGATATCAGCCCATTGATGATCAGTGTCCACAAACTGGATGCTTAAAGTTCCTTTTTGAACATGGTCCCTAATGAAATGGTGTTTTATTTCAATGTGTTTGGCTCTAGAGTGTAAGATAGGGTTCTTGGTTAGGTTTATGGTTGAAGTGTTATCACAGAACAAAGAGACATTGGTTTCAAAGATGTTGTAATCTTCAAGTTGGTGTTTCATCCAAATTAACTGTGAGCTGCATCCTGCTGCTGATATATACTCAGCTTTGGCTGTTGACATAGCAATGGTGCTTTGTCTTTTGCATGACCAAGAGATCAAATTATCACCTAAGAAGGTGCAGTTGCCGCTTGTACTTTTCCTTTCCAGCTTGTCTCCAGCATAGTCGGAATCACAAAAACCTCTTAGTTTGTAGGTGGGGGTTTTCTTGTATAACAGGGTAAGGTTGGTGGTTCCTTTAACGTATCTCAGAATTCGTTTGACAGCAGTTAAATGGGATTCCCTAGGGTCAGCTTGAAAACGGGACAAACACACACACTAAACAAGATGTCAGGTCTAGAAGCCGTTAAATAAAGAAGGGATCCAATCATACCTCTGTATGTTTTCTGGTCTACCTTTTGGCTGGTTTCATCTTTCTCAAGTGAGCAGGTTGGGTGCATGGGGGTGGCCATAGGCTTACATTCACTCATTTTGAACTTTTTAAGAAGTTCTTTAGTATATTTAGATTGGTGAATGAGTATACCTGATTTACCTTGGTGAATCTGAATTCCTAGGAAGAACTTAAGTTCTCCCATCATGCTCATTTGGAACTTTTTCTGCATTAGGTCAGAAAACTCTTTGCACAAAGTGCTATTAGTCGATCTAAATATGATATCATCAACATAAACTTGAATAATTAAAATATCATTTTTAATGGATTTCCTAAATAGAGTATTATCAATCTGGCCTCTATCAAATTCATTCTTAAGCAGAAAAGTACTAAGTCTGTCATACCATGCCCTTGGTGCTTGTTGTAAACCATATAAAGATTTTTTAAGTTTAAAAACATGGTCTGGAAAATCAGAATTTTCAAATCCAGGGGGCTGTTTGACATAGACTTCCTCACTTATATTGCCATTTAAGAATGCACTTTTAACATCCATTTGATACAGAACTATATCATGATTAGCAGCAAATGATAAGAGAATTCTAATTGCTTCTAACTTGGCCACTAGAGCAAAAGTCTAAGTGTAATCTATACCTTCTTGTTGATTGTATCCTTTAACTATAAGTCTGGCTTTGTTCCTTACCACTTCACCTTTTTCATTGAGTTTATTCCTGAAAACCCACTTGGTTCCAATAATGTTTTTGTTTGGTCTAGATACCAGATCCCAAACATCATTCTTTGAAACTCATTCAGCTATTCTTGCATTGCAAGTATCCAACCTTCCTCTGCCAGAGCTTCATCAACATTGGTTTGTCTGCATCAATTTCTGGTTCTGGAAGATTTGTAATAGCTTCTGATTCTGATAAATCAGCTTCTGGTTCTAGTAAATCTGTAACAGCTTCTGATTCTGGTAAATCTGCAACAGCTTCTGATTCTGGTAAATCTGCAACAGCTTCTGATTCTGGTAAATATTCAGATTTCTCTTCTGACTTATCTTGGCTGTTTCTGACTTGATCATATTTATCTTTTGAAGATTTGGCATATGTTGCTGACTTGCTTGTATCCTCTACCTTTACATGTACTTCGGTTTTTTCTGCTTCTACTTCTGCTCCCTTTGGTTCTGGTGAACCTGCACTATCTTTATCTGGCTTTGATTTGTCAAGATCAAGCAGTTTTTCATATAACATAATACAAATCAAATAATTTAAAAATGAACTCAGTACAGGCAAACCATTAATTCTGCTTCTGGTGGTTTCTGCTTGTTTTTGAAACCATTGGAATGTTGTTTCTGCTGAAGTGTTCAATTCGTGTGAATCACCTGGTTCCTCTGACAATTTGAAAACGTGCAGAATACTTATCTAACTTTGATTTTTTTATGATCAAGCTTCTTGTTATCACAGTAAACATAAATATCAAACAATAATAGTATTTACAGCAAGATGTAACCTCTATGTCAACAGTTTCAGTTTTACTCTGAAAATCCTATTGCTTCTGATTTTCAGATTCCGAATCTGTATGTTCTGTGATTACATGGTTTGGATTAAGGGATTTGAATTCCCTTCCAGGTTTGTAGTCTTGATGAATTTCACTAGAGTGTTTGAAGAACTCTCCTGATTCTGATTCTTCTTTTTCTGCTTTGGTTGATACACCATGTCCCTCTGGTGATTCTGGAACTTATGGTGATTTTGGTAATTCTGCTTCTTCTTGTAATACTGAAGCTACTGTGTGTGACTCTGCTGTTTGTGGTTGAACCTATGATTCTGATACTTATACTGGTTCTGGTTCGGGTTCTGGTACTGATTCTGGTTCCAGTGTTGGTTCTTGTTCCAGTTCCTGTGCCTCTGATACTGGTTCCAATTCTGGTTCTGGTTCCAGTTCCTGTTCCTCTGATACTGGTTCCAGTTCTGATTCTGGTTTTAGTTCCTGTTCTGATTCGTGTGATATGTGTGATTTCTTTGATATTTCCTGTTCTTCCTATGATTCTGGTTCTGGTTCTGATAGGTATTGTGTTGACCAGTTCTTCTTCTACCAGAGTCAATTGGATTCTGTTTGGTAGATGTTGGAACACAAACCTTCTTCTGCTTGTGCATTGCCAACATCCATTGTCCAGGCACCATTGTTGGTGTCTTATTCTAGTTGCTCAGAATATCTGCAACATAGACAATTTGATCTTTTGGTACCCAGAACTGATTGGGTCCAGGTTTGTTAGTTTTAACAACTCTCTGATCTTGTTCAGATTTTACCATTGGACAAGATACTTCAGAGTGACCTTTCTTAGCACAAATAATGCATAAAACATCATAATGAACAGTTTTAGTTTTAGCAATAGTTTCTCTAAAACCAAGACCTCTCTTTCCAATGTTACTGTTTCCATAAATCATAGATGCATATTTACTTCTTTCCATTCCATTAGAAATAAAGTTTTGAAAAAATTGCTCATGCATATTAGATTCACAAATAGTTTTGGAAGTAGAACAAATATTACTTTTGAGAGTTTGGTTTTCAGATTTGAGTCTTGCAACTTCAGTTTTAAAATCCTTGTTTACAGTTGCATACTCAGAATTTTGATTCTTTAAAACTTGGAATTCTTTGGTCAGATTTTTCTTATCTTCCCTAATAGTTTTCAAATTTAAAGACATCTTATTGTTTGCATTTAAAAAGTCTTTTACAGCCTCAATTAATTCAGATTTAGAGAGATTAGAAAATACCTCATTGTCTTCATTTTCTGAATCTGTTCCAGAGCCTGAGCTGTATCTAGAACTTGAGTTGGTATGAGCCATCAGAGCCAGAATCGCTTCCTCTGATGTGCTTCCAGACTTGCCTGAATGACTTCTTTCATCATCCTTCCTGAAACTCTGCCTTTATGATATCCATAGGCAGACCTAATGTGTGCCATCATTGCTGTTTCTTCCTCTTTTTCATCAGACGATTCTTCTTCTGATTCTGACACATCCAGGCTGCCATCAGACCCTTTTTTTTTAATCTGGAACTCTTCTTGTGTTGCTTGCCTTTTTCCAGATTTGGACATTCTGATTTGATATGTCCAGGTTCATTGCATTCATAACAAATGATGCTCTTCTTGTCAGATTCTTCCTTTCATTTGCTGTTATGTTTCTTCCTAGAGTTTCTCCTCTTCCTGTTTTCCAAGATCTTAACCATCTGTTTGGTTAAGTAAGCCATATCATCACAGTCATTGTCGCTATCCTCTGATTTTGATGTTGCCCTTGCAGCTTTTTTCTGTTTCGACTTCAGGGCCAGATTCTTCTTCTTCTTTGGTTCATATGCTTCTAGTTCTATTTCATGAGACCTGAGTGAGCTGATCAGATCTTCAAGTTTCAAGTTATTCAGATCTTTGGCTTGCTGAACTACAGTAACCATTGGTCTCCACTTGGTTGGTAAGCTTCTTAGAATCTTCTTGACATGATCTGCTGTTGTGTAGCTTTTCTTCAAGACATTCAGTCCAAATATTAGAGTCTGGAATCTACATAACATTCCATCAATGTCTTCATCATCTTCCATCTTGAACATCTCATACTGTTTGACCAGTATGTTAGCCCTTGCTTCCTGAACCTGCTGGCTTCCTTCATAGGTCAGAACCAGACTGTCGAATATGCTCTTTGCTGTTTCTTTATTTGTGCATCTGTCAAATTCCTTGAATGTGATGGCACTAATCATGATTTTTCTGGACTTGTGATGCAGTTTGAATAATTTGCTCTAGTCTGGTTTCATATCTTCCATGTCCAATTCTTTAGTTGGATCTTCTGGAACAGTAGATGCAGTGTATCCTTTGACTACCAGCTTCCATAATTCAGGATCTTGAGATATGAAGAAACTTCTCATTCTGTCCTTCCAATACTCAAACCTTTCTCCATCAAACAGTGGTGGTCTGTTGATTTTGCCTCCCAAATCATCTTTGGATTCTGCCATGTTGCACCCCTTGGACCTTTCCTCAAACACTGTTAAGTGCTCAGCCTTGAGACCAAGCTCTGATGCCAATTGAAGGTGCAAACACGAGAAGGGGGGGTTGATTTGTGTTTGACTAACTTGATTACTTTTTCTGTTTTTGCAGTTTGATAACAAAACATGATGTTTGAATCAAACAGAGTTAGCAACGGATATAAAGTAGAATAAAAACACAATTTTTATACTGGTTCACCGTTAACGAGGCTACGTCCAGTCCCTTCACTTTGAAAGATTTCACTAATTCAAAACCTTGAATTACCACAATACCACTGACCCTCCAAGTTAGTCTTCTCAAACAGTCTAACAATCCTAGACTTTTGAGGAATACAGTACCTTGACTTCTTAAGTCAAGTCTTCTCCTACCAATCTGACAACCCCAGATTGTAGAAGGAATTACAACGCCTTGAATCTAATTGCCAAGTAATCTTCTACCCCTTCTGACTCCCTCAGATTGTAGACTCTACTTCAACAACTTAGATCTAACACCAGGGAAAGAAAATAACATGAGTTCTTGCTTCTGGAAAGCTGGAACTCACAATTAACCTCACTGAAAACTCGAGTGTTTGATTTTGGAAGTGTATAAATCTTTTGTGATTTTCGATACTAAGTCTTCTGTCTTGAGCCTCCTTTTATAGATGTGAATTCGGGTATCTTCCAAGCTTAATTTCGAGCTGTATATTGCTGGATTCTCTTGCAAAAATACTCTGACCAATCGGGATTCATATAAATAAAAAACATATCTTTTTAGCTCCAGATTTGCTTTCATAAATAACTTTGACCAATCCTGACTTTAATTAATTCTGAACCAAATCTTCCTTCCCGCCAATAGCTTCTAAACTCCCATACGACTTCACTTTATTTTTGTAACAAATCCTTTTAATACTTTAATCAAATTTAATTAAATCTCCACCAATTATCATCATGATTAATTCTTGACCCTTTGATCTTCTGCTCTCGTTCGCATCTGGACCATACTAAGTGATCTGCTGTGATCCTCTGATTTTGGCCAACCATGGACCACATTTTCTGATCTTCTGATCTCGGCCAACCTAGACTTGCAAACTGATTCGCTGTGATCCTCTAATCTCGGCCAATGCTGGACCACACGTTCTGAGCTTCTGATTTCGGCCAACACTGGGCCATGGTCTGATCTTCTGATCTCGGCCAACACTGGGCCATATACTTAAATCTGGACCATTGATCTGAAACTTTTCCTTCTGATATGGACCAATTCTGACCTAGGTCTGGTTTGAACTGAAATTAAATCTGGACATATAATATTTCAGTTTGGACAGTTTACCTTCTGATTTGGATCAGGTCTGGATCAATTCTGGACATCATTTCTTCTGGTCTGGACTTAGTTTCATACCCTGAACCATGCTATCTTCTGGTGTGGGTCAAATCTGGATTGAATGTCTTGTTCTGGACCAATTAATTTACCCTCTGATTAAGTCTAGATCAAGTCTGGGCTATTTATCATTTCACTGCCAGGCCATCTTCTGGTCAGAATAACTTCTGGACTAAGTCTGACTTATGATTCCTTCTGGTCTGGATCAAGTCTCCCTCTAGCAGGCTTCCTTCTGGTTTGGTCCAGGTCTCCTTCTGACTTTGCTTCCTTCTGATCTTGGCCAGCAAAGATATCCTCTGGAAATTTCAAGATGCATCCTTTGGTACCTTCTGGATGGATTATCTGGTGTCTTCATCTTCTACCTCTGGAACCTTTATCTTCTGGTGGCATTTAATGTAATCTTTCTAAGTACAAAATAAGGTTACATGGAGTGCTTTTGTAAACATCAAAATCCTAAGTGCTTATAACCAACTTGGTTCCAACAACTAATTCTTCTTGTACCACTTGAATTTTCCCTTTCCTTTCTTGTGCTTCCCATCATCTTGACTGATCCTTTTGTTAACTTGATCCTGCAATGCCTGCACTTGAGCTGTTGAAGTTGTTGCACACCTTTCTCTTACTCTCAGCTCATGAGCTTTAAAGGATCCTTGCAAATCCTCCACCTTCATCTTATCAAGATCTTTTGATTTTTCAATAGCTACTACAATATGATCATATTTTTGTGTTAATGTTCTAAGGATCTTTTCAATAATCACCACTTCAATTATTGATTCACCATTGGATCTAATCTGATTAAGAATTGCCTGCACACGATTAAAGTAATCGACAACAGCTTCATCTTCTTCCATCTGCAGCAGTTCATATTTCCTTCTAAACATTTGGAGCTTTACTTTCTTGGTCTTTTCCCCACCTGTATAGTACTTGACCAAGATGTACCATGCCTCCTTTGATGTAGATGCTTTTGAAATCTTCTCAAAGTTATTCGAATCTACACTTTGTTGGATGTAGAACAATGCCTTGCAATCCCTTTTCTTGCAATCTTTGAAGGTTGCCTGCTATCTTTCTGTAGGATTAGAACCCAACTGTTCATAACCTTCTTGGACGATCTCAAACACTTCTTGAGCTCCCAACAATGATCTCATTGATGCAGACCACCTCTCCCAATTCTTCCCATCAAGCACTGGCATATTTGATGGAAATCCTCTTCCATTCATGGTTTCTTTCTTTCTTTTACTCACTTGTGTTTCCCAATTTTGAAATCCCCTCGCTTTCTCTCGTGTTTCCCTAGATTTAGAACCCTAGCTCTTGATGCCAAATGTTGGAACATATTTTAGGAATAATAGGGATTGAAATTGGAATGAAGAAAGAATGGAAATTGAATGAAAAATGAGTTACTTGCACTGCAAGCTAACTGCCCAACCTTACATACATATATCAAATAGTTTCTACGGTGCTTTTATAACTAACTCAACTAACTTTTATCTAACATTTAAACCATCCTAACTGAATTATAAACTTAATTAATCATTTTGAATTAACTATATTTAACAATAATAAAGAGATTTCTATCAAATATTTGCAAATTGATATGTTTTGATATTATCAAATTAATTGACCAATAGTTGAATGGCGTGACTTTAATGAATCAATGCAACTAGGTTATAGATTTAGCACCACCGAAACTTTTAAGTTTTATACTTTGGATCACTTTTGATTTGATATGATTTTTAATTATCAAAATAATTTATATAATTGTTGAGAACTAAAATCAATAGACAAATGTACTAGTACTATTGATTTAGTCAATCTTTAAAATACAATATATATATATATATATATATATATATATATATATATATATGCTGACGTGAATGAGTTAATAAGAAACTAACTCAATTATTGATTAAAATTTTGATAGTACCGATATACTTTTTTTTCTTTCATAGTACCATAGAAATTGTCTCATAATAACATTAAAGATTTAATTTGTATGCACCCACAATATAAAAACATTTTACACCGCTGGTCAATCATAATAGTTGAATCATTAAAATTATTTGACTCTTCTTATAATGAATTTTAAAGTCACATATAAGTGATTGAAATATGTCAAGCTGTAAAACTTTGTACGCAGAGTATAACAATTAAATTCTAATATTAATTCTTCACAAAATAATACTCCCTTCATTCCTTATTATAAGCAAAAAAATTCAACTTTTTTGTTTCTTATTATAAGCAATTTTAACCAAATTTTCTATTTTTAATTTTAATACCTTTTATTAAATTTTTATATTGTAACAATTGGATTTGACCTTAACAAACTTGTGTTTGCAGTGAATATGTGAAGTGAAGATGCCATGAATTCAGCTGTGTCCAATGAATCTATTTGAGAGAATATTTTTCGACTTCAACAAAGCTATTTCGAATTTGAATATATTTTCGGATGAGAGTATACTCTTTGGCTTAGAGAATGAAGAGTTTGGGAAAGAAGTTCATAACATCATCAAGATTTTATTAGAATCTTTGTATTCGAATGAAGTAAGAATTCAAAAGATTTGATATAACAAATATAGAAGAAAAAAAGGAATCAATGTTGCTATCCACACTCCTATTTTTACTACCCACATCCCTCAATTTTTTATAAAAATAAAATACCTAAAATATTTTTGTTCATTTGTAATATTTTTAATTCTTACGTAAATTCAATTCCGTACATTTTCATAAATTCAATTTTTGTGTACCTACGTGAACTCAATTTAAGTAAGTCTATTGAGATTAAATATACGTGAACTAAATTCACGTACGTGAAATGAGTTCACGTATATTTACGTGAATTGAATTCCCGTAGGTGTACGTGAATTGAGTTTACGTAAAAAAATTTACTTTATAAAAAAATCTCAATTTTTTTTTAGTAAAAAATGTCTCACATTCTAATGTTCTTAAAAAGTAAAACCTATAAAATCTTATATAAATTTAACATTATCTCAACAAATATTACATCAATGGACATTATTATCAATTATCAATTATCCATTATCGATGGACATTATAAATAATCTAATATATAAATGTTAACTCGAAAATATGAATCAAATTATTCAAAATTACAAAAATAAAAAAGAGCTCAAATTTTTATTGAATAAAAAGAGTTAATATAGATTTTTTTTATAGATAAATTGATAATTGATAATAATGTCCATTAATTTAATATTTGTTGAGATAATGTTAAATTTATATAAGATTTTATAGGTTTTAGTTTTAAGAATATTAGAATATGAGACATTTTTTATTAAATAAAAAAAAATTTAAAGTATTTTTATTAAATAATTTTTTTTACGTAAATCCAATTTACGTACGCCTACATGAATTCAATTCAAATAAACGTACGTGAACTCATTTCACGTAAACTTGAATTCATTTTGCTTACGTAAATTGAGTTCACGTAGGTACTATGTACACAGAATTTGAATTTACGTGAATTAAGTTCACGTAAGCGTTTGAATTCAATTCACGTAACAGTTAAAAATGTTATAAATAAGTAAGGACATTTTAGGTATTTTATTTCTATAAAAAAATTGAGGGGATGTGGATAGCAAAAATGGGGGTGTTGGTAGCAAAATTGAAAAAGAATAGAAAAAATTATGGTAACAACAAAAAGTGCGGCGACACCTATTTCCTCTTTTTTTTTTTTTACCCATAAAATATATTTTTGTAAATATATATATATATATATTTTTATTAAATCAATTTTTTTATTAAATTAACCTAATTTTCTTAATAAACGTGCAGTTAATTAGATTTCCTTTTAATAAATAATGGAGGAGTATTAATTAATAATAGAACCCTTCTGCAAGCAAACTAGTACTCCTACCAAACAAGAATGTATTTAACTAAAAAAAAAAATTTACATAAAACCCTTTTTTCATTTCATTTCTTAGAACCCTAAAACCCTTTCTTTCTCCAATCTCTCATTTCTCATTCGACAAAAAAATGGGAAGCAGCCAAGCAGCAGCATCCATTCTCTCGAACATAGCCCGTTTCGCCTTCGGTCTCGGCGCCGCAGCAACCGCCGTGAACTCCTCTCTCTACACAGTCGACGGTGGCCAACGCGCCGTCCTCTTCGACCGTTTCCGCGGCATTCTCGAAGAATCAATCGGCGAAGGAACACACTTCCTAATCCCATGGGTTCAAAAACCCTACATCTTCGACATCCGAACTCGTCCACACACATTCTCTTCGATTTCCGGAACGAAAGATCTTCAGATGGTGAACCTTACGCTACGTGTTCTTTCTCGTCCTGATACACAGCGTCTTCCTACTATTGTTCAGAATCTTGGACTTGAATATGATGAGAAGGTTCTTCCTTCTATTGGTAATGAAGTTCTTAAAGCTGTTGTTGCTCAGTTTAATGCTGATCAGCTTCTTACCGATAGACCTCAGGTTTCTGCTCTTGTTAGGGATAGTCTTGTTAGACGTGCTAAGGATTTTAATATTCTTCTTGATGATGTTGCTATTACTCATTTGTCTTATGGAGCTGAGTTCTCTAGGTAAATTAAATTTCTTGTTCTATTGTTTTTATTTACTAATCTTGTTCTATTGTTATTCAAGATAAGTTATAGAATTTCTTAATCAACTATATGATATGAATATACACACCAATAATAATTTAAGAAAATGAAACTGAAAGTGATTGAATGTATTTTCATGTTTTGACGTAGTGTCGGTGCTATTACTCATTTGTCTTATAGAGCTTAGTTTTTCTTGGTAAGTTTATTTGTCTATTTATCAATCAAGAGAACGCTTAATTCTCTAGGTAAGTTTATTTGTCTATTTATCATTCAAGAGAAATTATAGAATTTCTTAATCAACTATATGCTATAAAGCACAAACACTGACACTTAGGATTTGTTTGGGAGGGTAGTGTTTTGGAGGGCTAAGTATATATTTTAATATACATTTGAGGTTTTTAAAAAATTAGACACTGACATGTCAGACACTAGTAATAATTTAAGTAATTGAATTGATTGAACATAATTAAGGTGTTGGTGTTGGACACCATTGGACACGCCTTTGATTAGATGTGTCGGTGCTAAAGAGGTTATTCAAGATAAATTATAGAATTTCTTAACCGACTATATGCTATGAAGCACGAATAATTGACACTGACATGTAGATACTTGTAGATCCTATTGTAGATGCGTAGATACCTAATTTAGCCCGTGAAATTGTAGGAGTATATCAATCTAGTCGCATACATTAACCTAGTTCCCTAAGTGAATATTGTTGGAGATGCATTTAATACTAGACAAAGACTGGCAGATGAATTTGATAAAATTTAACAATTTTGTGGATCATTTTGGAATATTGATTGTATGGTGGACTAAGTTGATTTCCTACAAATTTGAGTGATCAAAGTTTGTATTTGCTTAATCATACATTGTTGGTTATTTTAGTCCATGTATTTGAGTAGCGTATTGAGAGGTAGCAATATGAGATTTAAATAACAAATATAAGGACTAATTTGATATTCATATGTAATCTTTAGGGACCGAGTTGATATTTGGTATTCAACTTTAGGGACTAATTTGAAATGTTTGCTAACAAAAGATATCTTGTTCATTATTTTTAATTTTTGGGACCAATTTGTTGGTGCCTACTATTTCAGTGATCAAGTTAGGCATTCACTCCTAACTACACTAACCGACTGTACTAGCTAACTGTAACAAACTAACTAATTTACTAACAAGCTGTAAAATAACCTTAATGAAATGATTAATTTACGAAAAATAGATTATACTTACTTATTAACTGTGACCAACTAACTAATTAACTATACTACAAACATGTCATTTTATGTACTGATTCTGTGCATGGTCCAATATCAGGGCTGTTGAGCAGAAGCAGGTGGCACAGCAGGAGGCGGAGAGGTCTAAATTTGTTGTGATGAAGGCAGAACAGGAGCGCCGTGCTGCAATTATCCGTGCTGAGGGAGAGAGTGATGCTGCTAAGCTGATTTCTGATGCTACTGCTAGTGCTGGTATGGGGTTGATTGAGCTTAGGAGGATTGAGGCTTCCAGGGAAGTGGCGTCTACTTTGGCCAAGTCTCCTAATGTCTCTTACCTTCCTGGTGGACAGAACCTTCTCATGGCTCTTAATGCTTCACGTTGATGAGGGGTAATCACCTTATATTGGTTTTTGCATTTTTTATTTCATTTGGTTGCTTTAGAAGTTGAATATTTGTTGTATGTCTTAACTGTTTCAAAGGAGAGGGCTCTCTCCTCTAAGGGTCCAACAGCCATGGAATGGTGCGTCACTGTAAATTAAGTTGTCCGAAGCCTTTGGTTGCTAATTATTTTTAGGTGTTGTAGAATTTTGTGATTTAGCATTTTTCTGACACCTTTTAGCATTCCCAATTCCATTTGCGACCAGGAATTTTACTTCCCTGTTGCTCATGTGTTCAATGGGGGTAGGTTGGAAGTTGGGTATGTTCCTGGTGATAGAGGGGAATATTTGTTGAATATTTGTCGTATGTCTTAACTGTTTCAAAGGAGAGGGCTCTCTCCTCTAAGGGTCCAACAGCCATGGAATGGTGCGTCACTGTAAATTAAGTTGTCCGAAGCCTTTGGTTGCTAATTATTTTTAGGTGTTGTAGAATTTTGTGATTTAGCATTTTTCTGACACCTTTTAGCATTCCCAATTCCATTTGCGACCAGGAATTTTACTTCCCTGTTGCTCATGTTTTCAATGGGGGTAGGTTGGAAGTTGGGTATGTTCCTGGTGATAGAGGGGAATTGCTCTTACTGTTACACTACCTTGTGAGGTGTTTCCTTTGATGGATTTAAATTACTAATAAGATCTTGCTTAGTTGTACATAGAGTTGACTACCTTCATTTGGGATGAAAAGAGGAGAAAAAAGCACAAAGATTATTGTAAATTATCCTACAGCAGAAAGAAGGGCATCAGCCATTGAGCAAACACATCCCTTTACACCAAACCTGTGAGCGGAAACATGCTGAGCACGAGCAAATAAGTCTGCTCCATAAAGGATGTGTTGCAATCAATCCAAATGATCCAGGCGCCGGCTAAATATCATACTTAGAGAACTTTATTCTTGCCTGTACTGCATAAAACCTCGAGCAATGGTGTTTGAAGTAAAAGCCTTCCAATTTATCGGACATGTTCAAATGCCCAGACAACTTACTACACTCCTGCCAAGTTGTGCAAGAAGAATTGAATATTTGTTTATGAGAACTTGAGGACATGAAATATGTCACAGGAAACGGCCATAATCAGATCTACATGCCCACAACCAACATTTAGTGTTAATAATCATATAAAAGTATAATAGTGGTCATGTGAAGTTAATACACACTACACGGGACATTTTTTATGATATAGTACCTAGTTAATTATGAAATTTATTGATGCATCAACAAACTCTATTCGTTCAACTATTATATTGTTGTGGTTATATGTTATAAATAAAGATCTTCGTGTTTGCTTTTTTTAGACCAGTCCTGTTAAGGTCTTCTAATGTTCAGTATCTTGAACCAAAAGTATTTAAAAATGGCTAAACCCTCTAATAAAATTCCTTCTTCATTTCAGGGCCCAATCATATGGGATTATGGGGCATGCTTGGATCTTGTCTTGAGGCTCTTCTTTGTTTGACAGACGTTTATTCTTTCTTCCTTTGTACTTGTAGATCGTAACTCATCTGAGCTTGAATTCATATTGTTTTTTAAAAGAAAGTTAGAAATGAGTTTGGATCTTAATATTTGATAATTGCAGAATAACGAAATGCAAATTATAAAAGGTGAGAGCCGAAATTGAATCCTTTATTGCTTGCAGATGTCCTTTATAATCAATTTGACTACGTTATTGCTTGGGGCGAGTTTCTACCTTGTTTTGAATGAAATTAATTTTTATAAAAGTGATTTTAAAGTTAATTGATTTGTGTTTTAATTTTTACGTTGGTTTAAATACATTTTTTCCCCTATATTTTGTATAAATTTAACTTTTGGTTCCTCTATTTTAAAATTTGGGTTATTGGTTCCTATGGAATTTTTTGGTCCCCTTCCAGTTTTAATGATTTAGCTTCTTCATATTTTATGGAAAAAGAGGCCGCGTCAATATATTTCATTATTATTAGTTTATAAATAAGATTTATAATTAAATAATATATTTATTATATCAAATAATATTTATAAACTTAGAAAATCCTAAATCTCCAAATTTCATCTTCTCCTTCACACATCTTTCTCCATAGTCTGTTCTGATTGGCATAAGCATCAGTATCCCCCTTTGTTCTAATCGACGACAACAATAACAACAATGGTGGTTATTAGGGTTACCTTTTTGACTTAATGATTCTTCTTCTGTTCAGGTTCTTGTTACACCTTTTTTCTTTCCCTGCTATGCTCTTATGTTATCTGGTGTTTCTGCGGACTCTTTCTCGTCAAATTTGAAATGGCAAAAAACTGTTCTTCAATTGAAAATGAAATTTTGATCCAATTCATTTTCAATGCTTCAAATCCTGGGTTGTTTTCTCAGTTACCATCCCTAGACGCTACACAAGTTTCACGCTTTTTATATAACAAGTGCAAATAATTCATGGTAAGGCTGATGCTCCATCGCCACACAACATGGATGCTGAAATTTTTTGTTATTGTTGGGTTTTCCGTAATAAAAAAGAAGACAACTTTTATATTAAAAATTTGGGGATTAGGCTTGATTTTATAAACATTATTTAATATTTATATATTTTTAATATAATAAATGTTATTTAATTAAAAAATTATTTATAAATTATTAATAATAAAAAATGTTAATATAACTTCTTTTTTCCACATTGCCAACTATGCTTGAGTGTCATGTCATAAACGAGCCATTCAAATCATTAAAACTTGAAGAGACACAAAATATTTTATAAAATGTGAAATATACAACCAAAAGTTCAAATTTTAAAATAGAAAAATCCAAAATTAAATTTAGATAAAATAAAAAAATTAAAATTACATTTAAATCTTTTACTTCTTTTCTCTGGCGAGAATATTTTTTTTTACAATCAAGTGTGATGTATAACAAATTAGTTTAGCACACGATTAGAGAATTCATCATATTACCATGCAATTAAGAAATATTATAAATATACATTTCACTCACCAATAATATTCTCTTGTGTATAACTATTTTATATTATATATATAATTATGATTTAATATTTATACAACAATTATTATTAATTTTTTTCTCAAAAAAATGTATTACTTAAAATCTTTTTAGCCTCGTCTTATAAATTTCTAATTTTATCTTTGCCCAACGATGTTGGACACTTCGTACATATAACATCATTATAGAAAAGAATAAATAAAATAAAAATATTTCAACTATAATAAGAATTTTGGTCTAAAATATACTTTCAATAAAACAAGTATATTATGTATAGACATCTATATGAGTTTAGTATTTTTTTTTTTAAATGCGGACAAATATAATTCTCATCTCTAATAATGAATGCTTCAATTTTTTTAATTTGTAAAAGAAATTTTGTTATTGGTGAGCTGAGAAAATATATCCATAAGCTTTCCCATAAGATAATATTTTATGCTAGTAAGAAAAAATATTTTGTGTGTAGTATTGATAATAAAGATAAAAAAAATGATTTAAAGAAAACCTTTACTATAAAAATGAAGAAGAATAAACAGGTGGTTTTTTCTTATCATTTCAAATATTCTCATTTCTAATTATCTTGTCTAACAAGTTGAATATTAATTATGTGCATCCTTAAACAGATTCAACATCCTCCCTTATGGTTTTCCACATTTTCGAATGTGGTAAAAAAAAAATATAGGCTTAAATGTACTTTTAGTTCTCCTATTTTAATTCATTCATAATTTTGGTTCTTTTATTTTTAATTTTATAATTTTAGTCTCTTTATTTTAACTGATTCTTATTTTTGGTCCTTCTATTTTTAATTTCGCAATTTTGGTCCCTTTGTTTTAACTGATTCGTAATTTTGGTCATTCTATTTTTAATTTCATAAATTTGGTCCCTCTATTTCTTAAAATTGAAACATTTTGTAAATCTAATGAATCACATATTTTATTTATTAAAATCTAATGGATTATATTTAAAAAAATAAATAATATTAAAAAATATTAGATATTTATCTAAAAAATATTTTTTATTATAAAAAACTATTTAAAAAATATTTTTTAATTATTTTAAAACTAATTAATTCTAAAAATAGTTTTATTTATTATTTTTTAAAACTGCTTTCAAAATTTATTATTTTAAAACCTATTTTTAGAATAATTTTTAATTATTATTAATTCTGTTTTTAAAATAAAACAGAATTTTAATTATATTTAATATATTAAAAACAGGATTACGTGTATTTTTAATATATTTTTATCATTTTTAAAAGAAAACATAATTTAAATAAAAAATTATTTTTATCATAAAACAGAATTTTTCTAAAAATAAGATATTTTCTTAAGAAAAAAAAACATTTTTTAAAATAAAAAACAGAACTTAATTTTTTTTCATTATTTTAAAAAAATCATAATTTATTAATTATTAATCATTAATTAAAAACATATTTGAATTAATAAAAATAATAATTAAAAATTCTTCTAAAAACAGTTTTTAAAATAATAAATTTTGAAATCAGTTTTTAAAAAACAAAAAATAAAACTATTTTTAGAATTAATTAGTTTTAAATAATTAAAAAATATTTTTTAAATAGTTTTTTATAAGAAAAAATATTTTTTAAATAGTTTTTATAAGAATTTTTTTTAAATAAATATATAATATTTTCTTAATATTATATATTTATTTAAATGTAATCCATTAGATTTTATTAAATAAAATATGTCATCTATTGAATTTATAAAATGTCTCAATTTTAAGAAATAGAGGGACCAAAATTACGAAATTAAAAATAAAGGTACCAAAATTACGAATCAGTTAAAATAGGAGGACCAAAATTGCGAAATTAAAAATAGAAAAACTAAAACTACAAATCAGTAAAAATAAAGGGACTAAAATTACATTTAAACCAAAAATATATGGCCTTTATTCTCCATGCTATAGGATCTTGGTTAGTGGTTAATCTCCAATTTTGCTTCCTTAGCATGGAAAAATTAAAGGAAACGCATACCTCCAAACTCTTTTCGCATAGTTTTCATTAAAGCCAAAATGCTCAAGTTTTCGTTAAAAGTATATCCATAGTAAGATAAATGTACTTAAATATAAAATGTGATAATACAACTCAATTCATAATAGTCAAAAAGAAATATTTTTTTAAGGAAAAAAAAGTGTTGCTAACACCAAATAGTTCTTTTGCATCCTTAAACAAAATAGATTTATTTGGACTAAAATAACAAAAAAAAATGCTAAAAATATTTCAATTTGCAACTAAGATATTTCAAAGAACAAGCTTAACACAATATTTGAAATCATAAATATAAATCTTCACCTCATATGCTATAAGCTTCTTGTGTAAGGTATAATATCATATGTCCGAAGTTAAAGAAAATTTATCATGAGTGATCATCCAAACTTTTCATACCATTCATGTCGTAGAGTTATACATTTTTTATACCAACTAAGTCAACCCATTACAATTTTTGATGAACATTTTTACCCTATATAACAATGGCAAGCTAATATAAAGACTTGGGTTTCTTCAATACTCAATATGTGAAAACATCAATCAATAGAGGAACATACACACTCTTACAATAATGAACTCAAAATCAAATGAAATACATAATGCTTGAAAGTGAGAATAAGATTTAAGATATTAAGAAATTTTCTATCCTTATATTTTCTTGGACCATATCAAGCACCAAAATATTGACTCGCGACTCTTAAAATCAACTAAGAAAAACAAATTTGTAAGTACAGAGGCGCACCTAAGAGGGGGTGAATTAGGTGTTTAAAAACTTTTCTGGTTTTTAGAGTTTTGTGAATTATTTTTCTGGTTGTGTTAGTGTATGAAAGCTTGTAAATGACATAAAGTAAAACACACAGAAATTTATCATGGTTCCCCTTACAACCAAGGGTACATCCAGTCCTCTTACACACCACAAGAGATTTTCCACTATTTGTTAGAATAAGTACAAGTCTAACACTAAGACTTCAGTTACAAGTTCCTAACACTCTGCCTAAGATAACACACCACTATCTTAGTTTACAACACTTGAAGAAAATACACCACTTTCTTCAAGCAATAACTTCAATGATTTTTTACAACAATGTTCTTAATTAAGAACAAGAAGATATAACATTTTGTACAATGATAACAATCTAATATACTTTCAAGTACAATAGAGAACCTTTCTCAATGATATGAAAATGTAGAGCATGTACTTGAAGTATGAAAATATAACTTTGAAAAGTTCACAAAATATTTTAGCAAGTTGTTCAAAGTTGATAGTAGGATTGATTAGTTTAGAATTGAAGCTATGAAGTATTTATACTCCATAGACAACAATTCAGATCAATGGCAATTGTTCCCATATGAACTTATGCAATGATCCAGATGAGATATGAACTGAAAAATTGCATTGATTCGCACTTGTATTTGAATACAACTTATGCGTATTCGAATACGCTTCTGTAACGTTCAGTTTTTATTCAAAATTTCAGCGTCGTATTTGAATACAAACCTTGTATTCGAATACGAGACAGTGAATTTTGCCACTGACTTGATTTTGTATTCGGCTACGAGATGCTGTAGTCGAATACATATGTCCAGTTTTTGCTACTGACTTCATCTGTATTCGGCTACACATATATGTAGTCGAATACAATTTTGATATTTAGCCAAAAACTTGATTTTCAAATATAGTTTATGCATTTTTTACACTTCGAAAATTCTTTTGATGCATATGCTAAAATACAAAGGTTCTCATATAATTGTATTTGAAATGTATTTGGATTTTTATCAAGTACCTTAAAATCTAAGTTTCCTAATAGATGACTTGAATGTTGATTTCACTTTGAGCTTGCATCTTGATCTTTATACATAGTTTTTTGTCTTCATAAAAAATATCGATCTTATACATTTTCAAAATTATCATGTCAATATGCATAAAACAAAAGTAATGAGTTGCTCAGACTTGCAATAAAAAAATTAAAAAGTTATAATGAAATGGGTCTAATATGATATTCAAGTATTTATATGGGTATCAAATACATAAACCAACAAGATATGCAACAACTCAACCACATCATCGTGACAAAAATCCATAAATCAACTTAAAAAACCTACAAGATACTAAAAATCCAAAACATCAACACCAACATAATATCCTTGATTTTATGGAAACTTAGAAAAATGTGACATAATTTCAAATACAAAAGTATTACCTTTTGAATAGCTCTCCAAGTAGCTTTATCCCTTTTACAAGGTTTGGGGTGGACTACTTTTGAATGATTTATCCATAAATCTTTTGATGTCTTATGGTAGCCAAAAGATTAAATAATATGAATTCAAAATTTTTTCAAAGGAAAAAGATTACAATGAAATATTACCAAATATTTTCAAATGCCATATGTTTATTAAAATTTTATGAAGTTTATAAATTTGATCTACTCTAAAAAAATTATTAATGTAATGTTTGGATTGATAAAATTTTATGTTTAGAATGAATTATAAAGTGGAGTGAGTGTGACAAGTTACACTTGAAATGAATACATCTCACTTATATATACACACACTATAAGGGTGTGTGGCAAGTCACATAAGCTAACCTATAGCTCATAAACTATAATTTTTATTTGGTACTTATTTATGAGTTTATAGAGTTTTATGATAAGCTACTTGAAATAGCTTTCGAGTTTATAACTTATTATTTTTGTGTCAATTTTACTCTTATTATTGTAGCTAGAATCTTTTTTCATCCTTTATAATTGATTCATTACAATTTTAAATAAATAAATTAGTAAATAGTTTTAAAACATTAAATAATATAAATAAATAATTTGTTTATAAGTAATTTATATAATTTCAAATAATTTTAATAAATAATATTTTAAAATAAAAAAATTAGAAAAACATATCAAAACATAAAAATTTAGAAAAGAATAATAAATTTTATTTATAATTTAAAATAAATAAACTAGCTAAATAAACAAAAAAACATATCAAATTAATAAATAATTTATTTATTATAAATGATTAATATTTTTAGATTAATAATTTAAAATACTTTATTTATTGTAATTTAAAATAAATAAACTAGCTATTTAATTAAAAATATATAAGCTTTAAAAATTATAAATTGATAAAAAATAGTTTGAAATTACTTATTTTAAAATATTTTAAACATTAATTAATATAAAATTATTATTTTTATTAAGGATGTCCTTTTATCCTATTTTATATTTTTAAACTACTTGAACCTACTAACATTACCAAACACTTCATTTAGTTTAATAGTTTATTGACTATAAGCTATTTGTTATTAATTGGTGAACTTATAAATTATCAGTTATTGGGTTATTTTATCAAATAAATTTTAAATAAAAAATATCTTTAAATTTTAGTTAAACCGACAAATGTTAATATTGTTATGTTGAATGTCTTATTTAAGGTGAAACCGAAGACTTTGCATTTGTGTTTGTGAGTTACTAAGTTTAGGACGATATTTTATCATCTCTTTTACCAACAAAAAAATATCTAAATAAAAAAAGGTAAATTACAATTTTGGTCATTGACTAAGTAAAACGTTGTCATTCTAGTTCGCGACTCAGTCAAAAACCAAAAATAGTCTCTAACTCATCCAAAGATCTGTCACTTTAATTCATGATGTTAATTTTGTTGTTAGCTCAGTTAATTGTGTAACAGAACGATTACATAACTGTGTGATGTGTTAGTGTCTCTTTCATCTGTCTATTTGCCAAGAGAACTAACTGATCAAAATGACAATAAATTAGAAAAATGACAATAAATTAGAAAGAAAGAAAAAATACTAACTTTATCTTTTTCATTTTATTCTACATCTTCCCTGCCATTAAATTTCTTCTCCAATTTTTTAAAACTCCAAATTATTAAAATAAAAACTAATCCACAAACTAAAACAACCTTAATTATTTGAATATTTTAAAATGAACGGAATAAAGCAGAGCATAACGAAATGGAATAAAACATCCGCTTTTGTTTGGATATTTTAGAATGAAATAAATAATAAAAAGTGATTACATCTTTTACCTTTCAAATTAGAACTAAGTAACGGAATACATTTGATTATGTTCTACTTCATTCCATAATATTTTTACAATCTAAACTATGAAACATTATTTTATTCCATTTCATTTCATCTCATACCATCAATTCAAACACCGTCTAAAAAATACCCACCAACAACTTCTCCTTTTCAAATCGAGGCATGTTAAACTTTCCATCTTGCTTGCAGTTGTTACAGTGGCAATGAATTATTAACTAAATTACTCAAGCATTGCAATGTGTTTTTTTTTTGTGCACAAGATTGAAGATGAGAGTAATAGTTCTTTAGTGGTGATGTAAATAATGAAGCTAAAAGAAAATGTTCAGAAAATAGTCTTGCTCCCGCGTACCAAAACAACCTTCCACGTTCGATTTCTTATTGAAATCAGTAGAAACTATATTGGTTAAAACATAATATAAGGATGACTTCAATTTGTGAATTACATCTATTGTTTGATATGATTTAGGATTGTTTTAGTTTAATATTTTATTTTAATAATTTAGACTTTTAAGAAATTGGGGAAGAAATTTAGAGTTAAGGAAGATGAAGAATAAAATGAAGAAATTTATGTTAGTGATTTTTCAATTTTATTTTTCTTTTTAATTTGATGTCATTTGGTCCATTTTATGGTTCCAAAAACTTAACTGAATTTGACTATTTTAATAGTTTAGTTATATTCTTAAAAACCACTTTCATGAAAATAAAAATTGATTAATTCTGAAACGAGTTTCAGTTTAGTTTTGAATTAATTTGAAATTGATTTAAAAATATAAATTTGATTAATCTTTTGAATACATTTTTAGTTTAAATCAGTTTCAAATTAGTTTTTCAGTGAATTAATAAAAAAAAATTCTGAAAAAGAATTTCAAAATTATTTTGACAGTTTTTTGTGGATTTTTTCTAAAAAAACAAATAAATGTAAATAATAACCTGATAAAAAAAGTTCCGGTAAAAGAATTTCAAAATTCTTTTGAATTTTTTTTATTGTTTTTCGAGAAAAATAAATTTAAAAAAATTTTCAAAAAAAAAATTTTGATTGTTTTTCAAAAATTTTCAGAAATTTTTTTTTGATATTTTTCGAGTTTCAAATAAGTTTCAAGTTTTTCGATATTTTTTTGAGAAAAAATTTTTAGAAAAAATTATTAATTGAAATTAAAAAAGTTTTAAAATGATTAAACTAATTTTTAAATTAATTTTAATTAACTATTTTATTTTAAATACGTAGTTTAGTTCATAAATGATTTAATTGATTTAATTTATCAATATAATTTAATTTATCATATATTTTGCTTATATCTAAAACTCTGCTGTTAGTTATATAGACATATTAGAGAGAATCGACACATCGCACAATTATATATATAGATGTCCACGTCTAAACGAATTAGAGACAATTTTAAATTTTTGATTGAGTTAAAAAAAAAAAAACATCGCTCTACTTAATTAGGCGAAAAAATGGTAGTTTACCTAAACAAAAAATTAGGTTTTGTGTGGTCCCACCTTCCACACACTTCTCAAAGCTCCCCTTGCAATACAACTCTCTCACACAAGTCAGAATCATTTCCATCTCTTATTTTTGCTTCCATTGCACCCCTCCATGTATATTAGATATAAATAGAATGACGTATACCACACAAGAAACAAAAACAATGACGTATACCACATCAATCATAGTGAATAACTAATCACATTTTTTCTTTGAGAAAAAATAAATCATATACATCGTCAAGATAAAAAGATTTTATATTATTAATTAATTAAAAATTGTTCAACGGTTAAACTATTTACTTTTTATTATAAAATATATTAAAAGATAAATAAATTATCGAAAACACGTAAATATAGTTAAATGTTAAATAATTTAAATAAAGAAATAATGTATGTTTAATTATTGAGTAATAATTAAATTGCTCAGTAATATATAGTAAAGGCTCGTAGTTGATCAAAGAAAAAATATTAATATTATTTTTTCTATTGAATTGGTTAATTCATCAATGTAAATTTATCTTTTTCCTCTACAACTTATGTGAATGTGATCTTGAATCATTTTTGCTCCATTTGATACAACTGCTATTTTAATTTAATATGCATCACAAGAATGTATTAAATATAACTTTTAACCGTTGTTGAAACATTAGCATTCTAATACTATTTTTTAAACTTATATCTGTTTTTCTTTTTGTTTATTGTTCAGTCCAATATTTTCATATATATTCTAACTATACACTTCCCATCAAACATGATAGAAATTCTAGTTTGTTAAATAAATCTTCTTACCCATAAATCCCATTTGAAGTTACTATCATTTGACAGAGAAAGATGCATCAACTCCAACAATAATATAAAACACACTTATTTCACAATGTAGTCACTATAAGTGAAATAATAAAATTATGAAATAAATTGAAAATATAAAGAAACTAACTTAGAGTTGGTGGCTACAGTAACAAACATCGGCGATAACATAACGGACAATCACGGTGATGACATTAATGGTGGCGACAGTAACAAACCGTGACGATAACAATGAACGACATGAGGTAGCAACCAATAATGAACAATGAAGAACGCAAAGGAACGTCGACGAAGGCGGAGAATGTACAGGACAACGGGGAAACATATGAATGGAGAGAAAGAAGACAAAGCGGAAGGAATAGAGATGAAACAGAAGGAATGAGTAAGGAGGAACGAACTCACTCGAACATGTTAGTATGAGGTTAGCACAAGAGAGAGATAATTAAGCGTTGCAATTAGTCAAAGAAACCCAAGATTACCATTGAGATAATTGAATCAATAATTTTGAATGGATTTACATCCATTCAAAATGGATTTACAACATCTACTTTTCTATTTTACGATGCTCTTCATGCAATAATTGTTATTTGCGTTGCATCACCTTTCAACTTAGCTTAACGGATAATACAACACATAGAACATTTGTTTGCACCAAAAAATAATCTGAGCCGTTAGTCGATAATGGCTAGCAACCGAATTGAGTTTTGTCGATGTTCAAGTATTCGAATGAAGGTGACGAAGTAAGAACCAATCAAATGCAAATTAGGCAAATCATTCTCAAGTCCAAGAAGCCTCAAGAGAGTCAAAAGAATGTCAAAATTAGTTAAAAACGCGTGGAACTTGACAATTCAACTAAAGACTCGTGTTTAACGTTTTTAACTCCCGCTAACTGAAGCCACTATCATGAACATTATTGGAAACATATGCGGGGATAATGGAACTATCATGCCGCTAAATGGAGGGAAATTGAAGTCAAATATGTGACATCACATACACCCAGTAATAGGGAGAAATACGCACTAGCTGCGAGATTAATCAAATAAGGCGAATTATAGCCAGAATGTTATCTCCAATATGATTAGCTTTACCTATAAATACCCATTATATTTTCCATTTTTAGACACAATTAATCAAACATATCAAGTTTTTGTAATTTATTTTTTATCTTTCTACTTCGCAAATTTACTTATGTTTTCATTTGCTTAATAGCTCATAAAAAAGTTATTCCGTACTAAGCACTCTTTGAAGGAGTTCAAGAACCCTCTGCCAAAAGACAATTCTTTTCTCGGTGCAACCATTTGAATTTGAAGCAAAAAGAGAATAACTATTTAGAACTATTAGCGGAATCTTCAGTAGTTCAGTTAAATTTCCATTTGCACAATATATGTTTTTTTCTTCCAATTTTTTTATGTATCATATTTTATTGAATTTGAGATATTTGATTTTGCTTTCTGTTTGGGAGTATGTTGCGTGACTTTAAAGGATTTAAATTTGCTTTGTCACTATATAATTTCATTACTAAAACAGTGTTGTGTGTGTTTGTTTGTCCGTGTAACTTATCAATTGTATTTTTTTAATTCTTTTATGATAATAAATTATAGGTAAAATAGTACGTTTGTTTTCTTAACTTAATTTCAGTTAACGTTTTAGTTCTTTATCTTTTTTTTTTTCCTTCCCGATTTGGTCTTTTATTTTAATTTTAAGTGACAATTTGATATTTTATGTTTTAAAATGTCAACAATGTTATCCTTTTTTTTTTTTTACAAAAAT
>JBBPBO010000004.1:53006170-53019249 GCA_037974295.1 Cicer cuneatum | reverse complement strand
TTTGAAAAGTTAATAAAATTTGGGTTTTTATTTTGATGTGATGAGGTGGTTGGTCATGGAAATGTGGAATTGGAGAAGTATCCATTGGTTGTGAGCACATGGCCATTTATTGAAGCTGTGAGATCTGCTTGGAGAGCTGTTGATGGTGGCTCTTCTGCTGTTGATTCCGTTGTTGAAGGTTGCTCCACTTGTGAGGAACTCATGTGTGATGGAACAGGTGATGAACATAATGATTTGGACTCGGCAACATTTTGTACTATATAATATAGCATATCGCAGAACAATAATGTTTTATTTAAATTCCACTATGCTATAGCGCCACTATTTAACCACACTGAACGCACACAATACGTGATCCTTTTGAGCTTGTTTGGTCATGTTAACTGTACTTGGGCACACCTTCTGAGTATCCTATTCTAAACAGTTGGTCCGGGTGGGAGTCCAGATGAGAATGGAGAAACTACAATTGATGCTTTGGTCATGGATGGGGTAACTACTAATTACCATGTTCTGTAGTTGTAATTTTAATTTGAAATGATGCTTATATTTAGGGACAAAGGTAGTAATTTCATTGTAAAATGCATGATTTTTGGTCATATGTTCTGCTAAGGGAATACATAGGTGACTATGGAAGTAGGAGCTGTTGCTGCCATGAGATACGTAAAGGATGGAATCAAAGCTGCTAGGTTAGTGATGCAACACACTGAACACACTTTGCTTGTAGGAGAGAAAGCATCAGAATTCGCAATTTCGATGGGTCTTCCAGGACCTACAAACTTGAGTTCACCAGAATCTATAGAGAAATGGACCAAATGGAAACAAAGTAGCTGCCAACCGAATTTCAGGAAAAATGTATTCCCTGCAAAATGTTGCGGTCCTTATCGTCCGATTAACTATCTCAACCTTTCTGATGAAGCATGCTCCATTACTGATCAGAATCAAATACTAAGACTATTTCATGTTGGTCTTCACAGCCATGATACTATATCAATGGCTGTTATTGATAGAGTAAGATTATCTTAACAACATAAAAAAGGATTTGTATGCATCTTATTGTTGCAAATGACACTTTTTTATTTGTTAAATAGATGGGACACATTGCTGTTGGCACATCAACTAATGGAGCAACATTCAAGATTCCTGGCAGGTAATGTCGGTGTCAATATTAGAAGTTGGAAAATCTTTTCATTTCTTGAATGGCCAAATTTGATTTCCTTCGTAGCTATTTTTTGTCTTATTTTATAAAATTCACTCGCCAAAATGGAATTAGCCAACTAGAGAAAATGCATTTTCGAAAACACTGAACAATGTTTGGACATTTTTTTAGAATTTTCAGGAAAATTTCAATCGTGTTTTAAAATGCATTTTAAAAAACTTCCATAATGTCTTCATTAATATTTTATTTTATTAGTGGAAATGGAAACTTGAAAGACCTGTTTAAACAAGCCATAAGTTGTCTTTTGAATTTTTTTCTTGATTGCAGGGTAGGTGATGGTCCTATAGTCGGATCCTCAGCATATGCTATTGATGAAGTTGGCGCATGTTGTGCAACTGGAGATGGCGATATCATGATGCGCTTCCTTCCATGGTAGTATGGAAACTCCATAGTTCTCTAGTTGAGATTCTGAACAGCTTTGCTTTTAATTGTTTTGACTTTTCAATATTAAAGTTGTATGGTGATATTGGTCCTAATAAAAGTCTAGCCAACAATTATCATAAAAGGATCTAATATTGCATATTTGATGCTTCTTATTAAACCTTGTTAATCTCAAGGAACGATTTCCATTAGGGGTGAACATACATGACCCTCATGCAGTGTCGTCAAATAGCGGCAGCAGTAGTGGTAGTATAGCGCTACAACATTTTGGCTTTAGATGAATCCAATGAGCCTTATTCTTGTATAGTTATAGTCTATAATAATCATTTTATTTGTTTTCTCCTATGAACTCTCGAAAGTAATACTTCTTTTCAATTTCAGCTATCAAGTTGTGGAAAGCATGAGGTTAGGAATGGAACCTAAACTTGCTGCTAAGGATGCAATAGCGCGAATAACAAAGAAATTTCCTGACTTTATTGGAGCTGTCGTTGCCCTTAATGAAAAGGGGGAACACGCCGGTGCCTGCCATGGTTGGACATTTAAATATTCAGTAAGGAGCCCTGCAATGAAAGATGTAGAAGTCTTTACTGTGTTACCCTGAAAGATAACCTATTCAAGAAATTGGTACCCTTCAGCATTTAAGTTGAAGTCATTATGCTAATTGTGTTGGTTGGAAGAAATTTGATGGCATACAAATGTACTTAAAATGTAACATAACCTTATTTCTTATATTAAATGAGAATTTAACATGGATTGTGCAATATTCCCTTATTGTCATAATTTTATCAAACAACAATGCTTGCATGAAGATTTCAGACTGCAGTATTTCAATATTGTCAGGTGTATGAAGTGCAATTAATCAAACTTTTTTTTTTGACGGAACAATTAATCAAACTTACCAGTTTAACTATTTGCGCTAACATCTCTCTCGCCGGTATAATGCTGCAGGAAAACTTTGTTATTCTGGTAGTGTAAGGAACTTCAATTATTATGATTGATATTTTGATGCGATTATGATTTATTATTATGCACTGCAATATCAAAATTTTTACTCTAACCTTCAAAATGAATTCCTCACTTTAAAGGATCTAGTTTCAGTGTTTGTGCTATATCACCCATATAGCATCAGAATTGTATTTTCCACAAAGCATCAAACTTCCCCTTTACCTCAATCACTTATTTTTCACAAACTATTCTCTTCCAAAACCAATGTTGCTGCCACACTTTCTCCATCTGTTCAAGCGGCACATTTTTCGTCTCCGGTAGAAAACAATACACAAACACCATCATGACCACCACCCAACCTCCAAAGAAGAAGAAAATCCCAGACTTAAAGTGACAAAGCATGGACAAAAAACTCTGAGCAACAACAAAAGTGAAAACAAAACTCACTGCTACTGTTATACTTTGTCCAACTGATCTAATTTCCAAAGGAAAAATCTCACTTGGTACCAACCAACCTAATGGGCCCCATGACCATCCAAAACCAGCAACATAGATACATATCATTACCAAAACCATATAAGCATACCCTTTGGTTAATCCACCATGATCTTTGAGATGAAATGCCATTATGCCTCCAACTATACACTGTGATACAAACATTTGAATTCCTCCAACTATAAACAAAGTTCTCCTTCCAAGTTTATCTACTATGAGCATTGATATGAAAGTTGAACATGTACCTGTTATACCTGTTATTAGAAATAAATATCAGTTAGAGTTGGTTTCTATTAGTTAGAGTTAGTTTCAGTTGGTTACTTAGTTTGTTAAGCCTTCACTAACTCTGTATATAGAACCTATCATATATTCATTTTGTATCCTTTTCTCATTCAATCTGATACAAAATTTATTTTCTATTTTCTCTTTTCTATAACTTGATATCAAGATTTTGAATATTCATTTACCTGTCATAACAGATGATAACAATGATGCACTTTCTCCTAACCCAATTGTTCTAAAAAGTAAAGGAGCATAGAAAGCAATGACATTGATCCCTGTCACTTGTTGGAAAAATGGTATTGCTATTGCCATTACAAGTTGAGGCCTATATCTTCTTTTCAATATAAGCTTAAATGGTTGTTGTGGACTTGTTTTTGTTGAAGTAGAAGAATTTGCTTTAGTGAGATCGTCGAGTTCAGATTGCACGTCTTGTACGCCTCGAATTCGTTGAAGTATTTGCTTTGCCTTTTGATGATCTTGGCTTGTTTGGATTAGGCTATTGGGTGTTTCTGGAAGGAAAAGTGCACCTAATGTCAGGAAAGAGGCTGGAACTGCTGCCATGGCTAGCGAAACGCGCCAACCATAACTGCCTTTAATATTTTCTGTTCCATAGTTGATTAGATTAGCAGATAAAGCGCCGATGCCGATGCTTAATTGGAAGCCATTGTTTATTGCCCCTCTAAATCTTGGTAGTGCCATTTCAGAGAGATATAGAGGAACTGCCTGCAAAACCAGCATACAATGTGAAAGAAATTGGTCATTTTAACATGATAATAGATTTATATTAGACAATTTACTTTAGAGAAATTTCTTACATATTAGTTTGGATTAGCTTCTAGTTTATTGGAGTAAATTTTTTCTTCAAATTTCCATTAAAATAAATTTGTTTATTTACGTACCAAAAAGTCTTTATAGACCATGTTTTAGACAAACATCCTAATTCAACGCTTATAACATAAATGTTTACTATGTATATATAAGCTATTTTTATAATAAAAGATAAAATAAAGTTAAACTATTTTTATATAAATTATAAGCAGTTTTCATAATCTATGCTATTGAGCTTATGAAAATAAGCTGAAAACAACATATAAACATGTCCTAAGCTATCTCTATATGCTCAAACAAGTCAATCCAAATAAGTCCATACACTTATCAATGTTTCTGGAGAAGTAAATGAGAGAGTTACTGAAAAATTGAGATGTAGAAGCTAATTTCAACTTATTCAAAAAGCAAAGGTTTCAAAACCTCTTAATTATTATAAAATTGTTCTGATATTTCTCTTTCTATAAGTGCTTGTAAAGAAAAGTATGGCAACAAAGAGATACTGGCTACCTGGTTTGCAAAACCAACCCCAACTCCGAGCATAAGCCGACCGACTATGAGCATGTACACGTTAAAAGCCGCACCTCCAAGGGCTGTACCGCGAGGAACGCAGCACCACCTGCAACGATGGACGGCTTGCGACCGAAGACTCTGGTGACATAAGAAGCTAAGAAGGAAGTAAAAAAACCAGCAACATAGAGAGAGGATGTAAAAGAGGTCAATAATTGACTGTCAAACAAGCAATAGTTGCTAACTTTGACATCTTTTTTCATCTTAAAGGTATATGTTATGGAAGAACTTATTCAGAAATGGTTCCATTGATGTCACTCCACCTGTTATACCAATGTCATAGCCAAATATGACACCTCCCATGGCAGCCATCATACAAGAGAGAACAACATAAAGGGTTATCCTGCCATTGTTCTTTTGTCCACTTTGACATGTTATAGCTAATCCAACTGCCATTAATTTTTTTTCTTTAAGCTTACACAGATAGAAGCTTAGAAGACAAAGATAGTTTGAGAGTTTCAGTTTAAGCTTAAAATATTGATAAACAAAGAACTGCACTTGCTACTCTGCAGTCAGAGATATAGGCACAATTAACCGAACTTAGTTATTAATCATCGCGTGTTTATTGTTCTAACGATTAGTAATAGCTTAGATTTTACATTGTACAACTTGTATTTAAGTACTCTTATCCAAATTAACATTATCCCTGAATCAAACCCAAAACAACAAATACACAGCTAATATAAGCAAGTAATGTCTCTTGATTTAGATAGTCAATTGGCAGCCCTGAACATGAAGTCCAAGGTGGGGTATGGTAAACATTGGAAAAGTTTATTGGTTTGAATGTTCAACATATTGGTCATTTGGGAGTAACTTATTTAGAGTGTTTGGAATAATTTATTTAGAGTTTATCTAAGCTTATTTCATAACATAAATAAACACTTAACATATCTTATGACATATATACTCTTTAGTTTTTGTCTTAGTCTTCGATTCCAAGAGAAAGAGACTCTAGTAATATGAAGTTGTGACAAGAGTTAAGTAAAACTTGACCAAAGATTGTTTAAGTCACTCAAACTTAGATTTTCCCAAATACTTCGTCTTTAACTGAAGTTTATTAATCACTTGATTTGCTTTCAGCTTATTATAATTATAATGTAAACTTTCATATTAATTTTTAAATAAGCATTAACTATAACTTTTCCTACAATATCTTATTGATGAAGAGTTTTATTATTATTTTAAATATATATTTGAGTTTTTGATTGTTTTTGTGCTATACTCAACTGAAATATGATGACTTTTGTTATCAAGACCTAAAATAAAAGAACTTTCTTCCACATGGCGTGTCACTTTCAAAACAGTGACAAGGACTTGCTTCTAACCTTGTGCTTAGAAACAAAATCAACAATTTGATTGATGATTTAAGAGTTGGCCGGATGGGACCAATTTTCCAAGAGTTGATGGATTTTGGCCTATTAATATCCTTGTTTTGCATTGATGCAAGGAACATCACAAGTTTCGTTGAATTTCTATGAATAAGATAAGAGTGGAAAGGAACAGTTGAATCTTCAAATGCAAATCTCACCAATAATATTTATTTAAATTAAATATATGGATCACCACTCTTCACCTAAACATCATATATATGAGTCACCACTATTATATATGGAACCTTTAGCTCATATTTAGGCAACGTGAGATTTAACTAGTCACACTTGAACTCAACACAACTAAATAAACATTTTACTCACCAATAATATTCTCGTGTATTTTTAAATTAAATATATGAGTTTAATTGCTATACAATGTCAGTGCAAAAAGTTTTAAACTGTCAATACATCACAACCATTCAAAGAGATGAATTTAGAGATAGTTTTGATAAAAGTCAAATATCTCTACTGATTTAAGAGTTGTGATTTTACCCTGACAATATATATAAAATAAATCGTAAATATATATATATATATATAATTTAATTATTATGATTTAATATTTATTGTTGTTTAAAAACGGAGATCAATAAGTTTCTCAACCAAGAATGTTCTTGGTTTCCAAAGAAAAACGAATATTGATTATAAGTAAAATGGAGAACGTTCTGCGTTTCTGTAAAATGGAGGTTGATCAGAATTGAAACGCAGAACGTTCAACGTTCTTGGTTTCTAACTTTCTGTAATTTTAACTAAAACATAATTAAAGCTTGCAATGCTAAAATGAACATACACAATTGTTAACCTAGTTCAGAGTTAAACTCCTACGTCTGGGGGACTGGATCCGACTTTGAAATATCACTAATATGAGATGAAATGATTACAATATTTTTGCACTCTAATGCTTGAGTTTCTTGCCAAAACAGAATTCATTTTTGCATTCTCAATATTCCTCTGTTTTTCTGCTTGCTTCCCTTTTATATTAGTTGGTTACAATTCACAAGTAATTAAGAAAAGTAGTTACAACTAATTAACTAAAATAACAACCCAAAACAGATTGGTTTAACTATCATAAGTTGATATCCAAAGTCTTCTTAATTGAGTACTACTTTAACAATTCTCCACCTTGGTACCAAATGAGAAGCTTCAACCCTTATGATTCTTTAAGTCAGATCCTCTTAGTCCTTGATCTCAGCTTTTGGACTTGATTTGCAGCATATCCAAATAGTGTTTGAATTTTCTAAGTGTGACAAGTTTTGTAAACATGTCAACAGGATTATCACTTGTGTGAACCTTTGCCACATTTATCTCACCCATTTCAATGACATCTATGATAAAATGAAGTCTGATGTCTATATGCTTGGTTCTTTCATGATACATTTGATTTTTACTCAAATGAATAACACTTTGGTTGTCACAGTTTATGCAAACAGACTCTTGTTTGACTCCAAGTTCTGTTATAGTTCCTTTTAGCCAAATTCCTTCTTTCACTGCTTCAGCAAGGGCAACATATTCTGCTTTTGTTGTTGATAATGCTAATATATGTTGAAGATTGGCTTTCCAACTGATTGTGTTGTTCAACACAGTGAACATATATCTTGTAAGAGATATTATTTTATCTAAATCACTAGCAAAATTAGAGTCTACAAATCCTTGAACCAGTTTTGATGGTTATGAACTTTTGCTGTATACCAAACACAAGCTTTGAGTTCTTTTTAAGTACCTTAGAATCCATTTAACAACTTGCCAATGGCCCATTCCTAGATTTCCCATAAACCTGCTTGTAACACTTATAACATGAGAAATGTCTGGCCTTGAGCAGACCATTGCGTACATGATGCTCCCTATGGCACTAGCATATGGTATTGCCTTCATTTCTTCTGTTTCCTGCGTTGTGTTTGGTGATCGAGATGAAGAAAGTTTGAAGTGAGCTGCAAGGGGAGAGCTAACAGCCTTTGATTCATTCATAATGAATCTGTTTAGGACTTTTCCAAGATAGCTTTCTTGAGAAATTATCAGTCTTCCTTGCTCTCTGATTATGATGATTTCCATTCCTAGAATTCTCTTGGTTGGGGTCCCAAGTCCTTCATTTCAAATTCTTTCTTTAGCTGGCTCTTTAACTTTCCTATTTGTTTCATACTTTTAGATGCTATTAGCATATCATCCACATATAACAACAACTAAATGTATGTTTCAGATGATATTTGTTTATAATACACACAACTATCAAAATTACTTCTTGCATAACTTTGACTAAGCATGAATGAATCAAACCTCAAATACCATAGTCTTGGTGATTGCTTTAGCCCATAGAGTGGTCTCTTAAGAAAGCAGACCCAATCTTCCTTCCCTTGAGTCCTAAAGCGTTCTGGTTGTTGCATTAAGATTGTTTCATTCAGATCACGATGGAGAAATGTTGTTTTGACATCCATCTGCTCTGACTCCATGTCAAAGTGTGCTACCATGGCTAGAATTATTCTTATAGATGCATGCTTGACTACATGAGAAAAGATTTCCATGTAGTCTACACCTTCCCTTTAAGTGAATCCCTTAGCTACTAGCCTTGCTTTGAACCTGGGTGGTTCAACTCTTAGAATTTTCTCATTGCTCTTGAAGATCCACTTGCTGCCTACAATTCTGGAGTTGGCAGGCTTAGGTTAAGTTCCCAAGTGTTATTCTTCTCCAGCGAATTCAACTCCTTAGTCATAGCTAATAGCCATTTGTCGTGTATGGTTTCTTCAGCAGCATGTAGAGCATAATTGACCATGTCTGCATAACCATACCTTTGAGTGGGTTTTGATGTCCTTCGTTCTCTGTCCTGATGAGTTTGTAGTCATCCAATTCCTGTTCTATTGAATTGTCACGGTCTGGTTCAGCTGAAACAGTTCTATCTTGTTAAGTCTGCTATTGTTCTGAAGTCAAGAACGTTTGTGGTTTCTGTTGTTCTGAAACGGAGAACATTCGTGGTTTTTTTGTTGTTCTTTCTCCTTTTCTGTAACTTGCTCCACCTCAAGATCAAACTCCTTAGCTTCAATCTGATGTGAACTTTTATTTGCAGCCTTGATTAAGAATTTATACAGATCATCCTCATTAAACTTCACATCTCTACTGATGATGCATTTCCTATTTTCAGGACACCATATTATATAACCTCTTACACCACTTGGATATCCAACAAAGTACCTTTTCTTTGCTCTAGGAACTAACTTCCCTTCAATTACATGGTAATATGCAGCACACCCAAATACCTTTAGATGATTGTACTTTGCAGAATGTCCAATCCACATTTCTTGAGGGGTTTTTAGTTCAATTGCAGTTGAAGGACTCAAATTGATCAAATAACAAGCTGTATAGACAACTTCTCCCCAAAATTGTGCAGACATTCCTGCATTGGACATAATGCATCTCATTCTTTCAAGCAAGGTTCTATTGATCCTTTCAACTAGTCCATTTTGTTGAGGTGTGTGTCTCACAGTCCTATGTCTATTTACACCATGAGCTTTGCAAAAACTAGTGAATTCCCCACTACAATGTTCAAGACCATTGTCTGTCCTTAGATTTTTAATCCTTTTGTCAGTCATATTTTCAACCATAGACTTCCAATCTTTAAAGGTTTTAAATGCTTCATATTTGCTTTTTAGCCTGTAGATCCATACTTTTCTACTATAGTCATCAAGAAATGTAATGAAATACTTGTTACTTCCATGTGAAGCAATCTTTGCAGGGCCTCATAGATCACTGTGAACATATTCCAGAATTCCTTTTGAACAATGTTTCCCTGTAGAGAACTTGACCCTATGCATTTTTCCATACACACAGTGCTCATAAAATTCAAGATCACCAATCTTGACCCCACCTAGTATGCCTTGTCTGTCCAGAATTCACATTCCTCTTAGACTTACATGTCCCAACCTTTGATGCCACAAGTTGGCTTTGCTCGATGCTTGGACTGCCACTGCTGCCATTCTTGTCATTGCTTGACCATTGAGAAGATATATACCTGAAGTAGCAAAGTCGATTTACAAGGAATGAGGGTTTGAATTGTAAATCTTCCTATTTAAAATTTCGTGAAAAAACTTAAGATTTTAACTTGAGAATGATCTTGGTTAAGAAAACAGAAAACGAAGAACATTCTTTGTTTTTATTAGAAAAACAGTTTGTATTTTTAACTTGAAAATCAATCAGACTTAATAAAAAGATAAGGGATAAGAGATACCACATAAGGATATATCCTGGTTCACCCAACTCGGGCTACGTCCAGTTCTCACAATTGTGAGATTTTCCACTAAGTGTTTAAAACAAGAACCTTCTTGATTTACAGCACTTAGTCTAGATCGATCTTGATCTGTTTACAAGTTGTAATTTTTCCACCCAGAAAGATACACAATCAGTTCACCTATCAATCTTTAGATAGGAGTTTACACTTTACCTTTTAACCATAAAAAGAATTCTTACAATCTACTCAAACTATACTCAACACTTATAGTCTTGAGTTTTTACACAATAACAATAAGATTGTTTGATAGAATCTGAGATGTCTCAACTCGTGTTTGAGATTAGATTCTTTACAAGAGATTTAGAACAAATATAACAAGAGATTGAAATAAAATCAGAACTGACTCTCTTTGAGAATGAGAGAATTTCAAGTATGTGAATGTGAATGATTTGATTAGATTTGTTAGCACTTAAACTTCTGCGTTTTCCTTAAGCATTGGCCTTCTTTTTACAAGCTTGAGAGCATTTAATGAATGTAAAAAAGAGTCGTTGGTAGTGCTCTTGTTAGGCTTGACCAAAGGCAATTTTTATGAATAAAAATATATTCCAGCCTTTGAACATTTTCGACTTCTGTTTTGACTAGACTAAATTCTTTATTCTTGATCAAATTCTCTTGAGCTTAATGATCCTTACTACTTCAAATATATTTGTTGATGCCTTTAGCTTGATCTACAGTTTTATTTTTGTTAAAAAATCTTGAAGAATGATGATGAACTATTGCAGAATGTTTACTGAGATTGTAAGACCCTTAAATTTAATATTAATTTTGGAATTAATATTAAGGGTATTTTGGGGATATTTGTAAAATATTTAATATATGTATGTTTTGAGCGAATATATATATATATATAAATATTTATTTTGGAAGATGAATTAAAATTATTGGATGAAGAATAAATTAATTTAATTACGAGTAATTAAATTAATCGAACAGTTAATTAAGGATTAGCGGCTAATTGCAAAACGTTTAAGTGCTGGAGGATCCAACAATATTTTAACATTAATTGTGATGAGGTGGCACATGGAGGTGCCTATATATGGACTACAAAGGACAGAGCAAAGACAGGAAACCTTTCTCTCCTCCATACTGCATGTAACAGTACCTTTCTCTCCTCCATACTACATGTAACAGTACCCTTCTCTCCCATTATGTTCTGCTTACCAATTCACGATTTCAAAGTGAAAAGAGGGAGTTCCTCAAAAGTGCCATTACTTGGAAATCCAAGCACCGAAACACCAAACCCCCAGTACAAAAGTTATTCCCCACATCATTACGGAGCTAAAGAACTCAGTTTTGTAGCAGTAAACGCAGACGAGAGTTTCGCCATTTTTGACGCATACACATGAGTAGTAGCAGAAAACGCAACAAGGGTAAGGGCACCTTCCACTTTCTAGTTGCATTCTAGGACTGTAAATGTATGTTTGAGGTGTGATTATATTTGAGTTTCTGTTTTGAAAAAGAAACTGTTTTACATGACATTTTGAAAGATGAAAGAAAATGCATTATGTTAAGGTTTTAAAAATATGCAACATGCTGTTTTGGGTGATGATTCCAATACTGTTTTGTTTATGGGGAAAGCTGAAAAATGCATTGCATGTTATTCTGAAGAGGAGTAAAAAGCATATTCATAAAACTGTTATGAATATTGCAAAAATGCATTATGTTGGTATTTTGCTGCTAAGTGATGCTTGCTGTTTGACTGAATGTGTTAATGTTGTTCTGATGTTTGAGAAAGCTGAAATGCTTTGCATGTTGTTCTGATGTTTGAGAAAAACTAAATGCTTTGCATGTTGTTCTGATGTTTGAGAAAAACTGAATGTTTTACATGTTGTTCTGATGTTTGAGAAAGCTGAATGCTTTGCATGTTGTTCTGATGTTTGAGAAAAGCTGAATGCTTTGCATGTTGTTCTGATGTTTGAAAAAGCTGAAATGCTTGCATGATGTTCTGATGGTTTGAGAAAGCTGAAATGCTTGCATGCTGTTCTGTTGATGAAAATCCGGTGTTGCTGATGATTTCAAAATAAAAAAGGGTTTAAAACAGATGAAAGTGTTTTCTTCTAGAAAATCTGGTTTGATGTAAAAGTCTGAGTTTTGTGGTTTAAAAGAGTGATAAAACTGTTTTGGAGTTGTGCTGATTTTTCAAAAGAAACAGTTTGAAATGTGTTGAAGTCTCAGTAAAATTTCACCGATTTCGAAGGTGTATTCGAATACAACATGTGTGTATTCGAATACAGCCTGTCAAGCTTCTGTTTTACTTAAGTTTTCAAACTTGTATTCGAATACGAGCCCCTGTATTCGAATATAGAGGAAGGATTTTTGCTTCTGATGATTCTGGTGTGAATCATTCTGTTTTGCTTCTGATGATTCTGGAATGAATCATTTTGTTTTGCTTCTGATGATTCTGGTGTGAATCATTCTGTTTTGCTTCTGATGATTCTGGTGTGAATCATTCTGTTTTGCTTCTGATAATTCTGGTGTGAATCATTCTGTTTTGCTTCTGATGATTCTGGTGTGAATCATTCTATTTTGCTTCTGACGATTCTGGTGTGAATCATTCTGTTTTGCTTCTGATGATTCTGGTGTGAATCATTCTGTTTTGCTTCTGATGATTCTGGTGTGAATCATTCTGTTTTGCTTCTGATGATTCTGGTGTGAATCATTATGTTTTGGTTCTGATGATTCTGGTGTGAATCATTATGTTTTGGTTCTGATGATTCTG